>JBAIAA010000545.1:0-600000 GCA_037893245.1 Crossaster papposus | reverse complement strand
AATGGTGTATACTACCTTTAAACAAAACATATCCACTCAGTACGCTCACATGCTCAAGGTGTTAAAGAGGTGATATAGCATAATTAACGCAAACGAATTTATAATGGATGTGCTTGGCGTTTTATAAACAGAGTTCGGATTGGAAGATGTATAATGTTATATGATTACCCTTAAATTCGTTATCCTTGTTGCTATTGATAGCTCAAAATATTCGATTTTTTAGTTTTAGGTATCTAAAAAGCAATACAAAATACTATTGGGTGAACTAAACTCGGTGAACGTGACATTTGGATTCCATTATTGAAGGTATACAGTAGTGGATAAGCCCGTCCGCCAAAATGGTGACCGGCCTTGTGTTTACAGACCTACACCAGCAGACAATTAAATTAATATTCTAATTACCAGCACAAAAATGCTGCGCGGATAATTCCATTCCAGGCTGAACTTCCGCCCCGGCTCCAGGCGATTGGATCAGTTATAACAAGCGGGCGGCCTGGCCCAATTTTAACGAGGTCTTGGGCGTGTTCAGAGAAGTCGAGAGTATCTGATTTGCCCCAGGCGTGGTTTGCACCGTCTGCACCCTGAATAGCGCCACAACAACGGGATTACATGCCTGAAGTGAGTTGTCATGGAGACAAGGGACTACTTAATTATCAAAATGGCACCCGCCTTCACTTATTGGTTTAAATTAACATTGCACAAACATTTCCCGACCATTGAGGTTAACTTCCGTGAACTTGTTTAATTAAATGACGGTTTTATGCGTTGGAAGTTGGAACTTTTTAATTTAGTTTTTTGAGGGAAGATAAGCCGCCTCGATAATATTTTGCTAACATCAAAAACAAAATTACTAAATTATTATGAAAAAGATTACTTGACTGTGAGTGAATAGTATAGTCTTAAGTATCCTGTTAAATAATGGCGCCCGATGTGCTGTCTGCAATTTGTTTTCAATTGGTTATACATCCGTGAACATGCGCAAGCCCGCTAATCTGGTGCTCTGACCTAGCAATTCCCCTGATCTGACAATTCCCATATGTCTAAACAAATCGCTTCGATTCGTTTGAAGTAGGGTAAATGAAACAGACTACAAGAATAGCATTTCTTCCTTTTTTTCAGCACCTATATGAACATACAACTTAGAAACTGCCATTGCAACAATATTTGCTATAAATAGTAACTCCCAAATTTATCTATTTCTGAAAATTACAGCAAAAAAAACCCCCGCAACTGGGGTGTGTATGTTTACCTTTGAAGAAGTTGTCACGCGTTTAAATTAATTGTTCTTCATGCATAAACCAGACGCAACTCTTGCCCATCTCACATTTACTACTTTATTTTATTTCCTGTCAAAATGCGCACATGAACAAGTGAAGGTAACTCATTTTGGCAGATAAATTGGCGCGAAACGACAGCTAGGAGAATCGACTAGTGTCCTTTATTGCATTATACGTTTATGGTCGATTGGATGGCGACGCTTGACGATTTATAATAGTACATTAGTCCGCGCTGAAACATGAATTAGACCGCGCTGCATACTAATGGTACATCTTCGAGAAGCTTACCAGATTTTCGTAATGAACTCAGAGATCCCTGGAAACCGACTGCAGAGATGAATAATGTATTATCTAATTTGCACTGGCACAGAATGATATAGTCTATCACAGGGACAACTGATTGAAAACGTGACACTGAGAGCACATGGTAGGGTGACAATTTTAGCAGATTTTCTTGCTAAATCTAGCAGATTTTCTATAAAAAATTGCGATCTGGTCATCGGGTCATCGTTATGTTTTGGGGCCTTACAGACTCACAGTAAATTTACTTTCAGAAGTCGTGTTGGCATTTTTATTCTTCTTTGAACAGAGCAAAGAGATGTCCGCTCCACAGCTACGCAGTCGCCTAATAAAGTAATTTAAGGTATTCTACCCACATGGCTTGCCCACGTTTCCCCAAGATGACATATAATATGGGCAAGAACGTATTCTTCCCACATGGGCTTGCCTAGGTTTTTTCTATATGACCCCCATAATTTATGGGTCAACCCATTTTTCTGCTCACATGGGCTTTCCCAGGTTTTCCCGTATAATGACACCCGCATGATGGGAAACTCCACACGGGACAACCCATATGGGTCCAATACGGGTTACACAGATTGCCCAGGTATTTCCCGTAACCCTAACCCTAATTATGGGCCCCAGGTGGAAATGCTACCATACTACGATTTTCCTCTATCTGGTTTCAAGTCAAATCGGCTGAAGTAATTAAACTCTTGGTGGCGGTCTTACAGCCGAACTATGGCATCGCGACATCCTCTTTTCATTCATACAACCACGTCCCTATACACGTATAAGATTGCTGATGACGGCCGACCTCTTTTACAAAACCATACGTAAGAAAGGTACGGCATTTTGTACACAACCATAATAATATTTATCCATCACATTCCAAATGGTACATGCCTCGTATGCGCGCGGATGCGGACGCGTTAAATTTTGTCTAACAATAGAAACTCTCATGAAATAAATTTTAACCGACGCCTTGGATACAGTGCGAGCAAAACCTCTGCTCCACACACACAAATCTAGTCGTTCAATATCATAGTAAGTGTTTTTACTACGTAAGGCTATCGTAATATTAATTTTGTATTCAGACCGAGTGCTCGACTGTCACCGGAGGCGACAGACCATACTGAAAAGAACTTACAAATATTGACCCGAGAATCGGTCCGCCCGTACCGTGCGCGGGTCTATTTTCGGCTCGATTTCGTCCGTAACAGTCTTCGATCTTGAATCATCAATGAGGTGCTTGTGGCATGGATATGGTGAAACTCATATGGTCGGTTTGGTTATTATTATTAATGCCACCACTGATCTCTATACTATATACAGTAAAATAGAGATCAGTGAAAGCGACGCAGCCAACTATTATCACACTAATTTGAAATTCTAGCTTCGGGAAAATAATAATAAAATAGAACAAAGAAGAAGTAAGTACGGTACCATTAAAAAACAACAACAAGGAAATTAATTATTGTCAAATATGACTAAGTCAACAAAGAAATCGGCAAGGCGGGACTTGAACCTGCGACCTTTGGAGCAAAGATTTCTTTGTTCACTTTGACATTTATGCAAATTTACCTAGTCAGTTTTCCTTGTGGTTTATTTGTGAAATTATAGTCAATACAAATTGACACATTGTGTGCTTTGGTTGAATAATAAATGTTTCATCCCAGCAGTTTTTCACTGTAAATACTGAAAAATAAATGTAATACGCAACAAGCACAACAGTATTAATATGGTACAAAAGAACCACAACATAAGAATGCCGTTGGAAGCAGCTTGCATAGTACAGTGGTTAGAGAAAAGCGTTGGTGTTTAGAAAGTACGTGCTAGTCAAATCCAGACATATATTCTTTTTAATATCCTGCAAGAATTTGTATCGTTGAAGTGTTTTATTTCAAGGGAAAATATAATCACTTTTGTTAGCGTGGCAAATTTAAACACTGTTACCATAGTATTACCGGCAGGCTTGTATTGTGGCATGGAATTTCGACGTAAAAACACCTCGCGTATTACCGACGGCAGGCAGTCGGATCAACTGAATGTTTAGCTTGATATCGAATTTGTGTTGTCGGCAAATAGCTATTTTCAGTTATGTTTGATCCAGCTAAAGTAGGTTTTCCCGGTTATTTTAACACCTATAACATACAAATTCTTTGTAACTATAATTTCGTCCTCGAACATCGTCGAGGAATTTAGTATGCGGGGTGCGCTTTTTCGACTGCATGCTCAACGCGCGTTATAATGTTGGTACATAGGCCTACTTGTTTATTTACGGCAATAAATTTAGTCTACAATTGACAAACTTTAACTGTTGAGATTATATGTCTTACTAACATATATGTCTTACTAAAAAGGTAAAGTACAAACAAAATAGGACAATAGGGGGGTTTACGATTGAAGGTATTTACAACACTGTGAGTATTGATGTATCTGCGTCTACTTCGAGTATATTCGTTAGAATGGAGTGTACGTGCATGCGTGTGTACTTGTGCTTTATATCTGTGCAACTCGCTATGATATCACTGAAAACAGGGTTAAAAACTAACCAAATGTTGGTTGTGCCAGTTGTTTGTGTTAAAAAAATTTGGTAAAATTTACCCAAGACTTGGGTTAATAAAAGGCTAATTTTAGGTATAACAACTAACAAATTGGGTTATATTTACCCCAAAGCTTGGGTTGTGAAGCTGCTTTGCGTTATATTTACTTACAACTCGAGGTATAACCTCGAGCTTGGGCTATGAAGCAACGCTTGAGTTGTATTTGCTTATAACTTCGAGTCAATTTTAACCAGAAAGCTTGGGCTGTAAAGCTTTTCTTGGGTTGTATTTACTTATAAATTGGGTCAATTTAACCCTAAACTTGGGCTATAATTATGCCTGGGTTGTAAATACTTGGGGACAATTTAACAATGATTGGCTAAACGCACACAAGCGTTAACTTACGGTTTTCCGTTCAATGTATGGATCCGTGTCAATGATATATTCATTCGTCGTCATTATAAAGACAAGTACGCGTGGTTTAAGTTGAGGTGACGTCTCACTTACGAACCGGGTGCACGTGTGTGTAGTTTCACACACGCGCATTTCGCACGCGCATTTCACAGAACCGTGTATTTTCATTTTCACGAGCTGACACACAATGACTGTGTGTACACTTCGTGTATTTTAGTTTGACATTTAATGTCACGAGTTTAACAGCCTTTAGTCAAATGCTAGCGCCAAAAAAACAAAAACAAAACAGCGTGAGTGGTAAAGCCACGAGCGCCTTTACTATCTCGTGAAGAGCGCTTATGTTTTTCTTTACATGTATCTACCTATTTGGTAGAACAAATCTCATGCTAACGTGTGCAGTGTTGTGAATAATGGCCAATAAAAACGTAGACATTATTAATAGCTGTTTATACGACATGACGTCACGCGCTCACAAAAATGTTAACTAAACCAAGATGGCGACTTGCAGTGGCGTCGATATCGATGAACATTTGTTTTCCAGATAAGCTTAGATTTTGCTTCACGCAAACTCAAAACTTTGAATTCTCTTTAACAACAACCCGAACAACAGTTCCGCCGTGTCACAACTTCGTAATATATAGGCAGCAAGGGCTCGGCGTATATATACTGATAGGTGTCATTCGGCTGCGAGTGTTGTCGTGATATCTTCGCTTGTTTCACTTATGCAGGATCAGACCAAGGCTCTGAATACCGGGGGAAATTCCGGTTGTCAAACAGTTTTAGTTGTCCCATGTTACCGATGTGTCAACTTTATAAAGAAATTATTATTACAATGTGCACCCACCCAAAAAATATAGAAGAGTCTATGTGTTGATCGTCGTGATTGTTCAAATATAATGCATAACATGATTCGTGCTACTCAAAAACATGCATAAGTGCTTAGCTTCACGAGATGGTAAATGCGCTAGTGGCTTTGCCACTCGTGCTGGTTTTTTTTTTCTTTTTCGCGCCAGCATTTCTGGGGTGCGTCACGCGTCCAAGTAGCCACGCGCCTTGACTTAAGGCTACGAATTTATAAGTTGTCAGTTTAAATGTTTCTATAGCCCCGAAACTATACGGATAGAGTATATTTTGAAGTGTTTTCCCGCAAATTATATTCACTTGTTTTCGTGTCAATTCGTGAACAGGAAAATTTTATATTGTAAATTGGTGTCCAAAGTGCGCGTTGAAGAAACCGAAATTATTAATTACGTGGTTTCACGAACTGACACCCGGGAGCGCGCGAGTTTCAGTTTCTGAAAACGGTGACGATACCTTTTTCCGATTATGAAAAACGTATTTAAATACAAATATATGTATTTTAAGTCCTTGTGTTGTGGACACAATCAATTTATTATTTAGTACAGTTTGGCGCTGGGACGCTGTGATCCAATGTTACAGCGTTCGACTTGATGGGTTTCGATCACTGACAGGAGCATGATGCTTGTGTTCTTGGGCATTATACTTTGCTACAATTGTCTGTCTCCACCCAGGAGTATAAATGGGTACCTGTGGAGGTAGGGACCACATGCGCTGATCTCAGGCTGCATCTCAAGAAATTGTCTCGTTCTTGATGAATAGAGATAATAATTGTAAAACGCTTTGAATTTCTTATGGAAAAGGCGCTATTGTTATTTATTAGAAGGGCCTTTTAAAAACCTTTGCTTCGTCTTTTGCTTCAGCTTCGCCTCTGAATTCAAAATCACTATCACTAAATCATTAAAGAAGCAAACAGAAATAGAAGCAAATGAAAGTAGTATAACTTTTAGGTTCATGTCAATCGGTTGAATGTTTCTGAAGCACAACAAGCATCAAATTGTGGCAGGAGATCTAGCAGTTGGGATTCTACAATTGCCTTAAGCCAAAGACGAAAACGAAACCAACAATTCGAACAGGCCCTAAGAAGGCCTTCGGCTGCGTTAGAGTTGGAAGTTTCGCTTGGAGTTGGAGGCCTTCGGGTCATAGTTTTTAGGTAAACTTGTTTTACCTCCGTGCAGGCATGTGCCACTTGTTAATTGTTTTGTTTGTACTGTTGTTTTTTATGTGGTGGATGCCGAATAAATAATAATAATAAAACGACCTTAATCAACATCACGAGCATCTCTATATAGTTTTCGAGTCCGATGATCCTTCAATCTCCAAATGCATGTATTCGGTTTGTACCCATGATGATGATGTTGCCGTTTTACGAGGTGAGGTCGTAAAACGCTACCAAAACAAAGACATGCCACTCACAAGGCAACATTGCCTGGAGGTTGCTGCATCTCTGTGTCAGTAAATAACTAGAAACAGAGGCTTTTCCAAGAGCGATTTTGGCGCCGAAACGATCACCGCTGAAGAGGCTGCTGTGAGTGTTTTTTGTAATATGTGTTATGGCCTAAACAGCCCTGTGGTGCAATCGACTAGGGTTAAAAGCACGGTGAAGAGCTCACTTTTCTCCGGGACGATTGTTTAAAAGAATTAAGAACATAATATAAACCCTGTACAGGACAAGCACACTTCCCTCCACCACTCAAAGCTCAAACTGTATACCAATTCGGGCGATTCACAATGCAGTGCGCCACCAAGCGTTTGACTCAAAAAAGCCACTTTTAAACTTTACGGTCGACTTCTCCCGTATATCATACTGTAGTGAAATATCTATTCTTCATTGTTCACGCGAGTTACAACAAAAACATCAATGTATCCGGAAGCGTCGTTGATTAAAACATTGTTATTTGCAGAAACAAATTAGAACTTGAATCGTGCGCGTCCAAAAAGACGTAAAAACTGATGAGTTCATGCAAAATGAATACCGTTTTTCAAACCGATGCCGACTTTTTCCCATGATGCACTGCGGGTATAGTAGGATTTGCGCCTCCAACGGCAGCTTCTAGGTATTGTGAATCGCTCGAATTGATAAGGATTCCTTGTAGAAGGAGCATGATAGCAAGAAACCCCGATTTGGTCCAGAAAGACCAATTCGTTATACCAATTTGGCTTCAAGGGAGCGAAAGCATGCTTTGTTCGTTTATATTCTTGAGGTGCTTTCCCTCAAAATATCGATAGCTGCCTGTTGACAAGCCAACGCAGTATTAACTGACGATGAATCTTTTTGTGGTCCGAGATATGACTCATAATTATGGTGGCCCTGGAGGGACATTGTAAATCGTGAATGTTGACGCCAGTGTTACCGACACATTTCACGACTTACCCCCCAAGTCGTGAATACTCGCGACAAATTTCACAACTTTCCCCTTAAATCGTAAATATTAACGTCAATATTTACGACAAATTTCACTATTTGCCTGACAAGCCGCAAATATTTGCGTCAATATTCGCGTAAAAAAATTCAAATATTTTTACATGATAAATTTTGTCTCTCGCAATTATATGTTCAGCCACTTTTTGTAGAACTGTTTGCATACATAGGTAGGTTCCCAAAGGACGCTAACATTGTGGAAGTTGGATAACTAAGTTTGTCCCTGGCGATGTTTTTTTTCTGTCGTGGCAATAGGTTTTGTACGCAGAAATTCGGATGATGTCCGGATATGGAATGACCTTTTTTCAAATCAAAATCCTGCATTTACTGTCCTTAAACTTTAATGGGAATTTCGAGAAAAAAAACATAAACGAGAGTTGGTTCTAATCATATCTAATTAAAAATAGGTGCACGCTCTCGCGGACTCTCAAGACGTGAACTCGAAAAGGCTGATTATGGCAGATGTGTGTCGTTTTCTACCGATTTCGTGTAATAATTGACATTTGTGGCCCGATCAAAAGAAATGAGTCGCATGTCGCTATTGTCTTATCGCCGTACAGGCCAAAACAACGTAAGAGTAGATTTTTTGGGAAATTGAGAATAATGTAGTATTTACTCAATAAACTCTTCAATTATAATATTCCCAAAGTATCTTAGCAGATTATTGATGAGAAATATATATTTCTGAGTGATTTTTAGCACCACTATAGCCGTGCGTACAATGATGACTGTGGTGAAAAGTGGATGTCATTTGCGCGGCAACCCGAAAGCCCACAAACACAACAGCGTGTAAACCAACAATCTTCCAGTTCTAAATTGACATCAAGACAAGTTACCGAATTTCTCCCAATTCGCAAGGGGAACAATTTCAACAAGATAAATACTGGTTGAATCACAAAAGCTATTAAGTTAGCCTATTGATGTTCATAAGGTAACCATTTGTGTATATTTTCTATAAACCAGCGACATTGACTTCTTTACTCTTGCCAATTTACGTTCCAAATGGTATTAAGTGTTTTGTCACTCGGTGTACATCGAATAGATAATAAATCAAGGTCCAAGCAAAACAAATAGAAAGCTAATGGGGCTTCCTGACCAAACTCGGGTCAATATAGGCCTATCTTCTATTGCTTCCTCTAAGCTTTCTCCACTAAAAGTATCTATTAGATCCCCGCCTGCCTCGTGACATCCCGCGTACTGCATCTTCATCAGCAAGCAGGCCTAAATAAACAGGCCGATATAGCGCCAATGTACCCGTTGTGGTGGCCTGTTAATATGTATACAATTCTCTTGCGGGTGATATATCGGTACTAATATCGACATTCTTATAGCACGGCTCGACGCCCCGATTGGACTATGGATTGGCTGGAACAAAGCATATTTACCCTGCTATGCTGCATGGCCGTTGTAGCAATACTCCTTAATGATACGGGCACGGCAAATGCAAAGACACAGTAGAATACATTACTATACAAATAGTATAGGGTAGATACGAGCTATTATGCAAGTGTCCTTTATGATCTATTTCTGGTTATTTGACCCGTCAACCATTGCCGAACCAAAATTGAATTTTTGGTATTACAAATGTACATGGAGAAAGATAACTATGGTAACTATAACAGCAACACTGCATCAATGGGTAACACACAGTTTATATTCCACATAAACACAAACCGTCTAATAAATAATAACATTGTATTCGTTGTTGCATAACAAAAATGTACATTTTGGGATAGGCCTAGTGTAAATTACTTTAGTAGCAACATGTCTTAATAAATGTACATGTACCACAAAACCAAATCATTCGAGGCTGTATATAATGGCTTGCTACTTGGGGTATATTTATCGCCATAGACTGCCAGGATGAATCGTCTTCCGTTGGTTAAGCCACGGTATTAAACCACAAGATCAATGGCTAGGAATCGATCAGTCCATATTGCACCGGTACACGCGTGCTGGTCTGTCGCAAGCAGGCACGTACACCACAACGGGCATATCATTAGAACCACACAGCCACAATAGTGTTAGTTTAGCGTCTACAAGATAGTATCCGAGTATTGTGATATTGCCATGATGATAAGAAAGAATTTGTTATTTGGCGATCTCCCATTTGTAGTATTACTTACAGGCTTTTCAATTCATACAGGATAATTATTTAAATGTATCCTCGAATGCTTAAAATGTGCATTCTATATTTCGGGGTACGGGAGTTCCCCTATCATAATGTACACGTTATTAATTTTCTCACATGCCTTATTTGCATTTGACCCGGACAAAGTGCAGAGTGCATCCGCTAGAGACTTAGTATCTTTATTATCTTGGGAATTATAATATTGCATTTGAATAATTACATTTTGATCGCCGTTTTAAATAGATCCAGGAGTAAATTTTATTTAGGAAATAATATGATTATGGGCCGGCCCTGGACGCGTTAATGCCCTTGGCCCAGGCCAATGATCCGGTTTTGAACTTTTATTAAATACGCGCCAACCACATATTTATTCATTAATACCTTTCGGTAAAATACGTCAAAACAAAGTTGAAAAGTATATGATTCTAATTATTTTGTTAAACAATTATACTTCATACATTGTCATATTTTGTGAAGCACCCCTCTAGATACGTTTTTTGTGTAAGTTCCTCGAATATCCTCGCCGACGTGATCGGTTTGAGGTAATGGCCCTGTCACACCAGAACATTTTAGGCCAACGCGTGAGTAGCGTGTTGTAATTTTGGCAACACGCTGGCAAACGCTGACCAACGCTAGGCCAGCGTTAGCAATACGATGAGCGCGTTACTCACACGCTGGGACACGCTGTCATACGCTGAGGAATTTTTTTTTTTTTCAACATAGCTACAATTTCCAGCGTTTGCCAGCGTGTGACTGCACACGCTGGCGGCGCGTTTTAGATTCGTTACTCACGCGTCGAACACGCTAGGCGATCGTTATCAACCCGCTACTCACACGATGGCGTACGCCGGCGTACGCTTGCGACACGCTGGTTATGGCCCTGCCACACCAGGACGTTTTAGGCCAATGCATGAGTAGCCCGTTAAAAATAGTTGATACGCTGGCAATTGCTGAACTTTCACAGAAAAAGTCAAGTGGAACCGTGATTTCAGCGTGTCCATACAGGTTGATAACGGGTTCATAGCGTATGCCAGCGCGTAAGTAGCGTGTGAGGAACGCGCTCAGCGTGTAAGGAACGCATCACTGATTTATAGTAAAAATACGACAGCGGGTCGCCAGCGTGAGAGTAGTGGTTTGGTAACGATCGTCTAGCGCGTTCGACGCGTGAGTAACGGCCTTCTTGCCCGCCGCCAGCGTGTGCAGTCACACGCTGGCAAACGCTGAATTTTTTTAGGTATGTTGAAAAACGTATTTTTGTCTCAGCGTGTGACAGCGTGTTCCAGCGTGTGGGTAACGCGCTCAGCGCGTTGCGAACGCTGGCCTAGCATTGGTCAACGTTTACCCGCGTGTTGCCGAAATTTCAGCACGTTGGCCTAAAACGTTCTGGTGTGCCAGGCCCATTACTGTAGTAGCGCGTCATCTTTTTGTACAACTAATCTTGTGGTCGTTGCCGTACGCTGGCGCGCGTTGGACCGCACTACTCACGCGCTGGGCAGTCGTTTATCAGTCGTCGAGCGCGTTACTAACGCGTTATTCACGCGCTGGTGAACGCTATGAACCCGTTATTAACGCGTTATGGACACGCTGAAATCACGGTTCCACTTGACTTTTTCTGTGGAAGTTCAGCGTTTGCCAGCGTATCAACTATTTTTAACGCGCTACTCACGCGTTGGCCTAAAACGTTCTAGTGTGACAGGGCCATAAGGTATAACTCCTGATAATTATTGACATTGGCGCGCGAGTCCCGTGTACAGCGCGATGTTACGCGGAACGCAAGCTGCCGGTACAGGGTAATATGTAATGGGTCTATGTAATGTGTTTTTTATTAGTTTAAATTAATTATTATATTTAAATGAGTGATTTCAAATATGTAAAAGTTATTATTTTTAAAGTGTTTTGGGGAAATGGTCCCGCCCCTAAAATGGTACCTCATTAGCATAGATAGTTTGCATAATCGTGACGTACATTGGGAACTCGTTTGCCGGCCAGTAGCTGAGCTACCCAGCGGCCGTGCTGCATTTATGCTACGCAGGTGCACAGTCGATGTAGAATCATCCATTCCACCGTTGCAGTTCGATCATAGATTAGTTCTGGATTTTCTTCATTAATCATACAAATGCCAGCCAGATGTGTTGCTACAGGTTGCGTCAACACAATGAAGCTGGTGTGAGCATGCACACATTCCCAATTGACCCGGGGTATCTACAGATTTGGACTTGCAATCCGGACGACCAGAGCAAAGTGGATAGGTCCGACAATATGCAGCGACCTCCTCGCGAGCCAACCTGTTTCGAGGCAAATTTGGAAATATACAGATCGTTTGACAAGAACACCACTTAGGTTGTTAAAACCAACTGCTGTGCCAACAACGTTCTTGGGTACTCAAAAAAGGCAAGACACCTGCCAAGAAACGAATAAGAGCTTTCGAAAAACGAGGGAAAAAAGAGTATGAATCGCCTTCATGTTTTCACACGCGGTGGGTATACGCACGGATAACACGATGGCCGCGTACGCGCGCGTGCATTATTTTTGTACATGCACGTTTTGTAGGTGTGCATTATGTACATGTACAGTGGAGATAAAACATGTATAGTTGGGTCATCTGGAACAATTCCGTGACCGTGGAGAGCAAAGGTTCGTTTCTAAGTGGATTTGTCTTCTATGAAGGTTATATAACAAATCTAGCGGGGGTGTCCCTCGCGAAAGTGTGGGCGGAATCCGTGAGAGTCAAAAATCCAAAATGGCCGCTGTCGGCCATTTTGAAAAATATTATTTTGATCGGTTTAGCCTATTTTGCTGTTCAATATATGGTTTATATGGTTTTTGGGGTCAAGGAACTCATATCTGATGATGATTTAATGATTTGACCTATTTTTGACCTTCATATTTAAGATGGCGGCCAAAAATGGCCGCCAAAACTGGTGAAATCATACAAAATCAAAACTAATATCTAAAAAATATGATCAATTAGTAAAATAGCAATTGGGATTTCATTCCCTGGATGGTAGTAGCTAATTTTCAGTAGTTCAGTTATGTTTTCATATTAAAAACATCCCAAATGGCCGTCTAAAATGGCCTCCAAAATTAATAAAATAACAGAAAACCGCATATACCACCTCAAAAATGTGTCATATCGTTTTAAAAAATACCTTTAGATTTGACTCAATGGTTATTAGTAACTAATTTCTGGCAATTGGGTTTTATTACCATTAAAACAATCCAAGATGGTGTACAAAATGGCCACCAAATAGGTAAAATGAATATAACGTATCAACAATTGGAACATTGGGTAAAATAATCTTTGGGATTTGGTTCCTTGGCCATCAGTAACTATAGAACTACAAAGATGGTGGCCAAAATGGGTAAATAAAAACCTCAACAATTATAATTTAGGTTACATGTACATTTTACAAAGTGGCCAAGGAATTAAAGTTGATGGTTCATGGTTATCTTCTCTATGGAAGTACAATACATTTACCCCAGACAGAGTTGCACCTAGCAATGTTTGACTGAAGTAATAACAATCGCGATTAGAATTTGAAGAAAAATTTCCGAATGAGAAGAAACAGGTGAAATCCTTTAATATTATCTTTTTGCTCATTCCGTTCTATTTGTATTGCTCTATTCCAACACTATTAGGTAACTTATACACTTAGAAACACTTTAAATTAGTATGGGGATGGTCAGACAAGAAACCGAAGCTTGTACTATATACTAGGTCTGCCCCCAATCACAAAAATACATTTAATTCTACAATTCATGATTAACCAGGTAGATAATAATAACAAAACAATACATATAAAAATACATTAATTTCATGAATTCATGACCTAATAAATATTAATAAATCACATCCTTAACTTTTAATGTGTTAATAATAACTTAATTCCACAATATAATAATAATTTGCTCTTAATCACAATTTACATTGACAACAACAATTTTCTTTTTAATATTTTGTACACGCTCTAATAGACGTCATTGGAAATCGGTTTGGCTGGTCATTTTTGTATTTAAATCTTGGGGTGTCACACAGTTTGCCTGTCACTTATTAGGACTTTTCAAATAGAGATGAGTACCATACTCGATCGCCACTTGTACGCCATAAAACGGAACATCGCACTGTTTCTTGAAGAAAGTAGAAGTACATTAGGTGTGTAAAACCGAAATCATCCAAGGAAAGGTGGTGGCTTTCTAGGACATCTTTTCGGGACAGGTATCGTTTGAACGTGTGGACAGCCATCTTGTTCATGTCGTGAGGTGTGTGTGCGATGCGGATATGAATAAACAACAAACTTGTGTTTGACCAAGTTTCAGGATAAGGTAAAATTCGGGTTCTTATTAATTATTATTATTTGTTTCTGTTGATAAAACCAAAACACGCGATCATGGTGATGAAAACGCTATTCGTTAAATTCACCGATATTCGTTAAATTCGACACTTTATCTGTGTACAATCTCGATAAATATCATTTGTGTGCTCTGATGTATAATTTGAAAACAAAATACACTGCCTCTGAATATATAATTGTTCTTTGCAAGGAACGCTGATATATTCATAACAACACTAGGTCTTAAAATAAGCTTCATCTTAATAAAGTTATAACATCTCTACACCTCTCAACCGTTAGGCACCAAGGACCCGTTTTTGTGGAACAACATTTAATCTTCCTGCCCAATGACGTCTATTAGAGCGTGTACAAAATATTAAAAAGAAAATTGTTGTTGTCAATGTAAATTGTGATTAAGAGCAAATTATTATTTTGTGGAATTAAGTTATTATTAACACATTAAAAGTTAAGGATGTGATTTATTAATATTTATTAGGTCATGAATTCATGAAATTAATGTATTCATATGTATTGTTTTGTTATTATTATCTACCTGGTTAATCATGAATTGTATAATTAAATGTATTTTTGTGATTGGGGCAGACCTAGTATATAGTACAAGCTTCGGTTTCTTGTCTGACCATCCCCATACTAATTTAAAGTGTTTCTAAGTGTATAGGTTACCTAATAGTGTTGGAATAGAGCAATACAAATAGAACGGAATGAGCAAAAAGATTATATTAAAGGATTTCACCCGTTTCTTCTCATTCGGAAATTTTTCTTCAAATTCTAATCGCGATTGTTATTACTTCAGTCAACATTGCTAGGTGCAACTCTGTCTGGGGTAAATGTATTGTACTTCCATAGAGAAGATAACCATGAACCATCAACTTTAATTCCTTTGCCACTTTGTAAAATGTACATGTAACCTAAATTATAATTGTTGAGGTTTTTATTTACCCATTTTGGCCACCATCTTTGTAGTTCTATAGTTACTGATGGCCAAGGAACCAAATCCCAAAGATTATTTTACCCAATGTTCCAATTGTTGATACGTTATATTCATTTTACCTATTTGGTGGCCATTTTGGACACCATCTTGGATTGTTTTAATGGTAATAAAACCTAATTGCCAGAAATTAGTTACTAATAACCATTGAGTCAAATCCAAAGGTATTTTTTAAAACGATATGACACATTTTTGAGGTGGTATATGCGGTTTTCTGTTATTTTATTAATTTTGGAGGCCATTTTAGACGGCCATTTGGGATGTTTTTAATATGAAAACATAACTGAACTACTGAAAATTAGCTACTACCATCCAGGGAATGAAATCCCAATTGCTATTTTACTAATTGATCATATTTTTTAGATATTAGTTTTGATTTTGTATGATTTCACCAGTTTTGGCGGCCATTTTTGGCCGCCATCTTGAATATGAAGGTCAAAAATAGGTCAAATCATTAAATCATCATCAGATATAAGTTCCTTGACCCCAAAAACCTTATAAACCATATATTGAACAGCAAAATAGGCTAAACCGATCAAAATAATATTTTTCCAAATGGCCGACAGCGGCCATTTTGGATTTTTGACTCTCACGGATTCCGCCCACACTTTCGCGAGGGACACCCCCGCTAGATTTGTTATATAACCTTCATAGAAGACAAATCCACTTAGAAACGAACCTTTGCTCTCCACGGTCACGGAATTGTTCCAGATGACCCAACTAGTAGGCCTACAGTATATACCACCGTGCCCGCGTGCTGTTTATTTTTTCGGGTTCATAAATTTACATCACGAACAGCGCCACCATTTGTCAGTATTTGAACAGAAAATTTATTGTCATTTGTTAAGTCATTTTAGCCAACATTAGACTGTAATCCGTCTTGCTTAATATCAAGTTCATACTTAACATGTTATACCGATCCATGTATTATTATACACATAATGAACTGGCAATGAGGTCACTAGAGCATATTTGTCCCCCGAGGAACCGTAAGTGACCTCAAGGAGGACCTATATCCCGAGATGAAAATAGGTCCCCCTTCTGGTCACTCACAGGCCCGAGGGGGGATAGACGTGCTCTAGTGACCGAATCATGCCAGTCCATATGTGTTTTATAACTCACCTCGGTCCAAAATATGAAATATGAAAAAAATTGTCGTGATCCGATCCAGACGCCGCAATTTTTTTTATTCTAAGATGAGCCCGGCAAACCTCTTGAGGGCGCTGTAACCAGCCAACAAGTTTAAGTCTATTGCCCGCTTCGGTGGCGCAAATCTCCTATATTAGTTAACCCCACGTGATCGTGTTTCAGCAAACCAGAATACAGAACTAGCAAGAGGTGTGTTGATGGCTTCTGATTGGTCGAGACTCGATCACATGGAGGGCATTATTTTGTAGTAATTGCCCGGCTTTAAAGAAAAATCAAATAAATTTTCCCTAAACCATAACTAATCAAGCATCATGTAAGCCAATGATTCGCTGAATGCAACAGTCCTAAGGTAACTTGTAATAAGGTTGGCACGGTGGGCATCAGTAGTTAGCTAGTCTGGTCTCAAAGTAGGCCTATGGGTAATAATAACAACACATATTGAAGAGACAGGGTACCATGCATAAGCTGAAATATGGCCCCTGAACATAAACACAAAACACTGGAAATATCGCCGAAAGAAAAGTCACGAAATTTGGAGCAATTTCACAATTTTTCTCGTTAAAAAGGTATTTATTAAAGGGAATAAGAGTGCGAGAACCCGGTCATTACTGCGTGATAAAGACCAGGTTCGGGAATGATTGCTGGAAATGGACCTCGCCTTTCGGCTCGGTCCATTACCAGCGGTCATCCCCCAACCCGGTCATTACCACGCAGTAGTGACCGGGTCCTCTCACTGTTATTCCCTAAAATGTGATCACCACTAAATCTTGTAATCAGTGTGGTTTCAGACTTCTCCTAAGAATTTGTACACGTTCTTTCTATCAAGGCACTTTGGTAAATCTCGTCGTGTGCCAAGGAAAAGGACGTTACAGCCCAGGCACGCAACAAATCACTTTTTGAGATAATCGAGTTTAAAGGTTTTGTGCTGCCATTTCTAAATTAAACCCTACATCAGGCTGAAATTTCGACTTGTAAATCTTGTGAATAGTTCGAATAGAACCGTGTATTTTTTATATAAAACTGGTACTTAATTTTTTTTCAAAATATCACTTAATTATGAGGTTATTTACATATTTATGCTAACGACCTTATACCGGGAACTATTATCGCTACAAGTGTGTTACTTCAAGTGTAGCAAGTTTTGTTCCATTGGTATTACACGCTAACGTCCTTATGCCGGGTAACAACCCTTACGACCTTTTACCGGGAACAAACCTTGCTGCAAGCGTGTTAACGTCCACTGATATGTGGAGAGGTGAACGCACTTGTAGCAAGTTTTGTTCCATTGATATTATACGCTAACGTCCTTATGCCGGGTACACAAAATTGCAAAACGCCTTCCGTCCTTTTTATTTAATTAATTACGTCATAATGACGTAATCCCTGGAGACGAAATGTATTCCAAATGAAAGATGTTTTGATTCTCTATCGGTTACCCGAAAAATACGAATTTGACCTTTTGACCCATTTTTAGCCCTAACGACCTTTTTCCGGGCACACGACGATCTGATCGAATTCAGACTTGGGACATACTTGACTTTTGTGTTCTTGACATGAGCCAAAATGAATGCTTGTTCGATATGCATGTCTCCTTAGTGTGTCAAAGGTAATTGCTTTTTAAGGAGAGAAATGGTCAAATCCGGGTCACTTTCGTTTAGACCCACTCTGTAGTTCTGGTTGTCACTCCAGGCCAGGTATCGATATACGCTTCGTAAACCGACCGTGCATGCATGTATTGCTAATGGGCGGAAAAAACAGCAAGGTCAACACTACAGCTTTCTCGAAGGTTCACTCGAGTTCAGTCAGCGGACCAGAATAAACATCAAGAAATGAAAAGCCTTCGCTTCTTAATTGCGGAAGATGGTTAAGGTTTGTTTCATTGGCGGTGCTCCCCACTCAACCGTCGTCCTCTGCGTAGTGGCGCCAATCAAAATCCACAATGGCTTAAGGCTTGTATGAATAGTTAATCAACCGCAGTTGTCTCGACAAATAATGTAGCCAAGTTGAAAATTGGACCCCTGGGTACGGAATATATAATATATGCGCCTCACAATATTCCTTTATTATTTCATCAGTCTAGCATTTTACATTTAAACATTTTGAGATGAGATGTAAATTGCCGATAGTGAAACGACAATGCACAAAATAATGATGATTTAATAGGCGACTTTTTCCAAAACGCATACATGTATTCTTTACGCGTATCAAATATAATAGTCTCCATTATTTTCACGAACGTGCCACCGGTATGCAAGTGTGTCATATAAAGCGACGTGTTTGCTGTGCGGAGTTGAGCATCAGGAGTGAAAAATGTTCACCCAACCTTACCTTACGATTATATGTTAAACTCTAGATCACGTTTGAATTTATGTTCGGTTTTTCAGGAATTTTAAAAAAAAAAGTGATTTGCATGTTTTTAAATCCAAGTCATTGCTGAGAAAAAAACAATATTTTTTTTCGCTGTTTTTCTGTTTGGCTTTTCTGCAAAGTTGCAGAAAAGCCCTTTTTCGAGTTTTGGATTTTCCGCAAAGTCGCGGAAAAGCCCTTTCTTTTTGTTCATTAATTGGCTTTTCCGGAAAGTTGCGGAAAAGCCTTTGTTTTCATTCTCATTTTTGGCTTTTCTGCCTTAAGCGGAAAAGTTTTTTTCTCCCGTTTTCTTCCCGTAACACTAATCTCATAGACCTTTGTACACGTTTCAATCCGTGCGGCACCTTTGTCATTAAACAGACTTGAATCTTAATTAAACTTTGCACATACTCAGAACTCATACTGAAATCGTGGGTATTACTCGGATGTCATCTTAAAGGTGACGTCATCTTAAAGGTTCAATAATAAAAAAAAATTAAATCAATATTAAATCAACAGTCAAAGACTGGAACTTGATGTTTGTGGGAATCGATATAATAATGCAGGATCTTCATTTAATATCCTGTGCGTAAAATCACGTGACCCTTCCTTCCGGTCCAAACCTGAAGTGCCTTATAATTTGGAAGTGGAAAATTATGTGAACTTACTTTCAGCGATGTTAGTCTCTGGCTAGTTATACTTTACAAAAAAGTAATCAGTGACGTCATAAAAGGAATAATCAGTTAATTTGTTTAGCGAAGTTTGCTGAAATCACTTTGAAACTGATGTATATAATCAGCTTCATGCTACAAACAAGTTGAGGGGGGGGGGGGGGGGTATTACAATGAAGTTACAATGAAATAACCTTTAAACCTTAACAGATTGCAAAAAAATCAACTGCGAGTAATATCAGGATTTTTGCTTCAAAAAGTAAAGGTACAGCTCACGAGCTTTCGGTTAATTAGGTAACGCTGACGTCATCAAGTATCATTACAAGCAACCAAGGATTTCTATATTTATTGTTTAAATATGTAAAATCAACTATAACAAATCTAATTTTGACAGGAATTGAGAGAGAATAATTCAGGATCTTCATTATGCTAAGAAAAAGTTGAGTAGGAGAACAATTAATGATATCACCAGACCAGAAGTTACAATGAAAAACCTTTAAACCAAACAAAGAAAATGATGAAAAATCAACCACTGCAGATATATCCCAGATTTTTGCTTCAAATAGTAAAGTTAAGACAGCCCTCAAGGTTTATATTATTGGTGTGTCATAGGTAAACGCACGCAAGTGGGTAAATGCCGTCAATAGGGGACGGGGCATTGTCCGACCGTCTTCCCTCTTTTGTTTGTACTCTAACGTTTTCGGATGATCGCCATAGGATTTGCACACAAGTCTGAATCGGGGACCTTTGCGGAATAGGGGACCCCATTGTTCCCTTTGTCATACGTCCCCTATTTCAATCAAAAACAAACGCACACAATTTCAAAATATCTCATATCGTAATAAAACTTGGTGAGTGGGTAGATATTGTAACAAATATGCAAAATGCGAAGTGATGTCATGATCACGTCATCGGTTTTTGGTATATATTTTTCTCAAAATATTAAACTCGACACAGACAAGAACTTTTTTTTTATGTGCATTGAAAAGTTACACATTGATGACGTCATCAAGAGCCATGTGACGTTATCTAAAATGTGCATATTTCAAAATATGTACTTATTTCAAAACATGAACGCGATTCCCTGAAACTTTGTACATGTATACATAGTGAGAGATGAGTTACAGTTAAACATAATGTCATCGTTTATTGTTTTATTGATTTCTACTTTTTTTACTAGTCTTTGCCAAAGACCACTGTATTCGACAGTGCGCCCGCTAACGACACGATTTATAGTTCAGCTCCCTTGATATCATACAGTGGTCTTTGAAAATTGAATCCAGCGGGGCCTGACCTTTTCATGCAAATTCAACCATTCGAATAGGCATAGCATCTCACGCAGTCAACTTTCCATTCAGCGGTCACGCTAACCTGCGTTCAATATCTAATCAGCGCTGCTTCACAAAGGAATTTCGCAGAATTTCGCAGTCCTGCGATGGCTGATTGGATCCTAAGGAAAAGCCTGTGAAGAAACAAGGACAAAGATAAACCGCTGGATGCAATTTGCAAAGACGTGTGCGTTAGGGAGCAGGGGAGTTAAAGAGCTGATCTGTAATTGTGTCTTTAGCACTGCGTGAGAAGAATACGCGACGTGCACAATCAAATATCAAATGCATTCGTCTTTGGCAAAGACCAACATCTCACGAACAAAACATGCTACACTAAAAACATAATGTCGCTAGTTGTCTTAGTTTGTTCTTGTGTTGCTTATAAGCACTTTCCGATGTGGAACTGTAGTCGCCCAAATCGACGCAACGTTCTTTTTTATCAAGTATATTGTTATTATCAGGTACCTAACGTATTGTTGTTGGCGAGACCGAATCTTTAGCGTTATTTTGAAATAAATTAATTGAATGTTCACAACCGTTTGTTTAATCTGATTGTTATCTCCCCTTTTATAGGACGCGTATTTTTGCTGTTTCAATCAGCCATTGGTCCAATAAACCTGTGTACTGATAGCGTCGCTATTTGTTTACGTATGGGTGCGCTATGGGACTATGAAACCATCGTCCCCACCAGGGTTCCATAAGAAAACACACTTGAAAACAAAGTGTGACGTCATTAGTACGTAATTCAAGCCACACAACGCGCCAATAAGTACAGTTTTCGTTCAGCCAACGTGTTTCTTGTTACGAGAGCGAGTAGAAATAATTTTTGTATATCCGTGGATGGCAACGTTTAAAGTAAAATTCAATTACGATCACGCAATGCACGTACGATATCTCGACTCGGCCTATAACTAAGCCTATTAAGATTCACAGATGATTGCGTACCTCGGATAAGGTTCGAAAACGACCTTAAGCCCGACTCTTGAAGAAGGTAATAAAAATCATACGTAAGCGGCTCTGAAAAAAAAGTCGCCTATATTAAACCATTTTGCGTTATATTTTCACCTTACATTATATATTTCAACATTTTGATATGGAGAAGTAAATTGCCGATAGTGTACTAGATGAAACAACAATGCAAAGTGGTAATTTAATAGGCGACTTTTTTCGAGCCGCATATACGTATCCCGTATATAAGTATCAAATCTAATAGTCTCTATTTATGCTGGTCGGCAGCAGGTGTAATCAATATTTAATGTATAACCTACACAATGAATGAAGCTGCATATTTCGGTCTACGGAGGTATTATGTGCAATTTTCATCGGCTTTACTGATTGCGTATAATGGTCTTCAATTTTGAAGAACAAGAAACTCTCCTTGCTGCGTTATTGCTGATTCATTTTAATTGATAGTCCGCTGGAGTCGTATTAAGCCAATCTGATTGGTTGCACCTGCCCGTGACCAAACCATAAAACCATAATCATTTATGGTATCGTTTGAGAATGACTGCCGACTTTTTTGAAGTTATGTAGCTTTTATTATGTAGCTTTTATCCATACCGAACCATCTTAACATCTGAGTGGTAATAAACTGTTACTCGGAAGGTACTCGATGAAACACCGCATTTTGGAAAGAAAGATATTCTGAAATGCGCCACACGTACTTTATACAGAGTCCATGGCGCGAGGCAACCCGACGCCAAAGTGCCGTTTTCTTAGTGTGCTGCGTTTAGAGGCCCAAAACACTTACATGTAAACCCTATTGGGGATTCGGTGAAAGCAGCGCGAATTTTGCTGGAACTCTCTCGTGATTTCGGGAAGCTATAATTTTGTTTCCTCCCCGTGCTATTGTCAGGGGCCCAACTGGTTGATTTTCTTGTTGAGCTGTTGAATTACTTTGGTGAGGGAAATTCATTGAATTATAATATTTCTAAAAGTGCACAGACACTTTCGTATTCTTGAAAGGAAGACGTGTTCGTACTACACATTCGCCACTGATATATTTGTTTGTCCTCTTTTTTGTCTGTATCATAATATTTTTTAGTATCATTTATAATCAAAAGAAACTAATGTCTTTTTCGATCATCCAACAACAACAAGTTTAAATATATTTGTAAACAAAATGTAAATGGTTTGTAAATATTAAAAAATGTATGTCGAAAAAAAATATTTTGAAAATCATCAAGGCTGATTACTAATAAGTTTTGTGATTTTGAAATCTTGCCTGAAGCACATTTTGTTAAAAGAACCGCTTATCGTAAACTATGGCCGACTTGTTTTGCCACTCGAATCAAGACGATTTCCATCATCGTGTTCATAGATTGAACACGAGAAATAATAATTATTCATAATCGCCTTTTTTTCTTTTGCTTTTGATTGTTTTGGAGATTTTGCACCGCAGGCCTTTGAAACAACGTGTCGTCTCTGTCAAAATATTTGTACGAATCTACAAACTGAATAATTGTGTATTGCCCATGCATGACTTTGTGCACACTGTTCGTGTGTGGTTTGTTTCTGTATTGTATTGGCTTTTAAATGCTTTACCAGTTAACGCTGGAGGACGGATATACAAGCACAGATTTTTCCAGATTCAAAACGGATGACGCATAAACACGTCACGAGCAAGGCCTAAAATGCATGGATGTGTCTCCCAGTACCATCGGCCTAAACCCGCCTCGGATCGAATTTCGTTAAAAATAATCCCGCGCCTCGGCTCGGTGATGTTAAAATAATTTTGTGATACGGGTGTCATAATAAATGTCATAATAAATGTGGATTCCTATGAATTTGTGTATACTTAAAATATATTTGAAACTTGCAAAGTGACTTAGCCACTGTCATAATTGCATGTATATTTAGGCAATGCCATGTGCAATATAACATCCGTATTTTGTAGAGTCCAAATTTTCACACTACACCTGCATTAACAAGGCTCCGTTCCTATATTGTGCGCCGTGTGTGAGGAAACGCTATTATTCACAATATGATGTGTTCACTTCTATGTTGTTATGGCATGCAGAATTATAATTTGCTCAATTCGCATTGTCTTGCCGACCAAAATTGTTTTAAAGTAATATTCCTCTTGTGTCTCGCGGTAATAAAAATGCCAAATCAAAAGATCTTTAATTGTGCAAGTGTTTATTCTGCTCAATCTTCATCGTTTCATTTCCTTTTCCCTCTTTTCAGGAGATGTCTTCATCCTCGTTTTTAGCATCGACAACAAGGATTCCTTCGTCGAGGTACAGCGCCTGCGCAAGCAAATCATGGAAACCAAATGCGGCAACGGTGCCAAGTCCGTCCCCATGGTAATCGCAGGCAACAAGTGCGACCGGGAGACAAGCAGGCAAGTGAACGCCGAGGATGCCCGCCAGGCCTTCGAGTCGTCCAGGAAGTGTACCTTTCTAGAGACCTCGGCCAAAAGATGCCATAACATCGACGTCCTGTTCAAGGCGCTATTTGAGAACGCGAAGATGCCGAGTGAGATGAGTCCGTCCTTGCACCGTAAGATCAGCGCTAGCAGTAGCCCAGCCCTCAAGCCTAGCAGCAACGGTAAGCTGGCCCTACGGAGGCGCCTCAGCGAGGCCTGCGGCATGGTGTCACCGAATGCCAGGCGGCCCAGCGTCCGGAGTGATCTGCTCCAGCTTCGCTCTAAGGTGCATCGTAACAGTCAGGACGAGGATGACGATGACGACGATGACAGGAGCAGCATCCATAAGAAACTACGCAAGATCGCCTGCTGTATACAGTGACTACGATTGGACATTTTGATATCACAAGTCTGAACTGAATTACCAGAGAAGTTAATATGTTTTGTACTAAAAAACTGATTTTTATTCATTTAAACCAAAGCTGTATTTTTGTCCTGCAAATGACCATTATTATTAGTATTACTTTATTCAGGCATTTTACACACATATAATAATACAAAGTAAACGTTTACATACAATTAAAAGTACAAGAATAACATGACAGAACAAGATAGAACAGTGAAAGGCAGCCAAGGAGGAAACTAAAAGTGAGGAAACTAAAAGTAAATAAAACACTTGTGCTAAAAAGGGGCTGTGTCACTCCAATCACTCCACATCACAGATCACAAACACATACACTCACCAATTACAGGCAAAATAAGACAATACAATTGCAAATGGGCGGACAAGATCAATAAAAAGCCAAGGAGAATTATGTTAAAGGATTTATGTCCAGACAAACCGACAAAAGTATGGTGACAATTAAATTATTATTATTCTTTTTTAATTTACAAATGTGAGTTAGAAAAGGTCAAGGTTAAAAAGTTACAAATACTGGGGAAGAGGGCGAGGGGAACCAACCAATAAATAGAAAGTACAGTATTTATGACCAAAAGAAAAAATTAAAAGGCCAACCATAAAAATTGCTTCAAAGGAATTGTTGCATGGTGAAAAGGCAATAAGATAAGTAGTTTGCGGTAACACCATGTGGTAATTGTTGTTAATGTTTGAACAATCCAGATTACAAATTTCAATAGTTTTTAGTTCTCGCAAGAATGCAAAGAAGGGAGAACATAATTAGCATATTAACTTAATTATCAGGGTATAGAAGTTCATAGGCCTATCCTGACAAACCGCCACGGTATGTAATATTGAAATAAGTCGGTACGAGCATACAGGTGGTAAAAGTTAAGCTGAAATTGGCATGTCTGCAAGTGCTATTCACATTGCTATTGCTTGAAACATTGAACAATTAATTACCCAAATTGCCATATAGGCCCTAACAATTGCAAACAGACACATTCCACGTAAGGATACTCCCGTCTTGCATTCGGGGGAATTACTTGTAGTGCAGTGAGCCGCTCAGAATAAGGTTGCTCCTGGTCTACGTTGATGCAAAATGAGGCGAGCGGCATATTTTTGAACCTTCTCAAGCTGATCAATGTGTTTAACTATATACACACACACCATAGAAGAGAACAATCATCAAGAATTGGCAAAATGATTACTTAATCAAGTAATGTTTTTGTATTACAATCAACCATAACATGGCGCATAAAGCCAAGAGTCTTGAGGGATAAGCAGCGACATGGTGCACATGCTCACCCCAGCAGAGATTGTGCTGATTAGGAATCCCTAATAATTTTAGAGTTTTCACTTCTTGAATGGTAATATCATCTAAAAAGTAAAAGTTACATTTTCAGATGCTAAGAGTAAGGGAATTCCTTTTTGATCAATTACTGATGGTATTAATATCGTTCTGGAGCTTGGCAAACCAAGTCAGCAAAACTATGTTTAACAAAACGCGTGTATTGGCGAGATAAAAATGAAATATCCAAACACGCGTTTCAAATGAACACGCAGTAGTTTCAGACACGCATATTGCACTGTAATAAGCCTAGAACACATTTGAAACGCGTGTTTGGATATTTCATTTTACCTCGCCAAGACACCCGCTTTTGTCCTTACCTATTTCTTACCTATTAACCCGTGTTTAAAACATAGTTTTGCCGACTGGGATGTCACTGATAGACCTGATCTGCCTAAAGACCATTAACTAAATTGATTGATGACACTATTGTGACAGTAAAAGGACACTATTATATGACATGACATTGGCACCGTTTAAAGGCATGGCTTACTAGTACATGTATACTAAATTTAACACATAATCTTGGTCAAAATTTTATGTGACTATTTAGGGTCAAACTAACACTTTTACGGGTCAACATAACACATTTTGTGAGTCAACGAGAAACTGTTCCTGAACATATTCCTTTATATTGTGACCTAAAAACCTTGGTAAATGTATTGTTTTCACCCAGGACATTAAAAAAAGAAACAAAATTGTTGACCATGACAATTTCGGGTCAATCTGATCACGTTTCAGGTGCTGAATCTAACTTTAATTTTATTAATAGGGCTAACGCTACCTTTCACGAGAAACAAAAGTATTTTGTGAAGATTGAAGCTAACTTTTAATAAAGGATTCTAAAAAAGAAGAAGATAAAAACGTTACCGGTCGCATTGTCTCTAACTTGAAAACGCTTCTCTGCCTCCCAATACACCTCTTGTGTTGCACTAAATCAAAACAATATAGCAGTGTAATTTATTAGGTGAAGTTTGTTTGTTTATACCGATCCCAAAAGATTACATGAGATAGCAGTCAGATCATAATTTAAAGCATGGTCAACATTGGGAGTACACGTAATCTCTCTCGTTTGTCGCAATGGTTCAGTATATTCCCGCCAAAAGCCACCAATCAACAGCCATCGGCAACAGCAGCAGCAGCAGTAGCAACAACAACAGCAGCAACAACAGGCTGTGCCAGAAAAGTCAGCCAGAAGAAAGATTTAAGAGACTGGTGAAATCCCCTGTCAGTGTAGAATCTACACCCGTAAAACCACAGATCGTACTTAACAGATATTGAGTCCACTGCAGCGGCCCTCTTCTTCGAAAATGTATGTCCCGGTCGGAGTGCCAGTCGGTAGTTTCTCTACTTACACCTATAAATCACTACAGCCAGGACTATCACGTACAGATTCATGCCTCCAAAATCCCCGTTGCTATCACCACGTCTCATACCTTCAAGCTCGCCTGTCAAGTCTAAGACAAAGCAGCGGCCAACATCATGCTGGGTATTGCCATTTTCTGGTGCCCAGTTAGTGGAATCAGAGAACCATGCCAATAAAAGCTAGGAACAGTAACACCATTAAGACACCTGCTTCACCACTGGCCTCCAGATTTCATGTACATGTCCATAAAACGCCCGACAGGTCCAGGGGGCATGCAGCAGTTGCAGCAGATCTAACTACTGATTCTTCTGCAACATCTTACCCCACATCCCAACCTGTAGCAAATAGTGGCAACACAAATGCTAGCCATGCCAATCAAGCTAGGAATATGCCTCACAGTAACACCATTAGGAAACCTGCTTCACCACTGGCCTCCAGAATCCCTGTACCTGTACAAATACCCGACAAGCCAAGGGGGTTGCAGCAATTGCTCTAGATCTCTTCTCACAAACCACTGATTCCTCTGCAACATCTTACCCCTCATTCCAACCTGTAGCAGACAGTAGCAACCAACAAGTCCATTACGAGCCAAAAGGCGAGGTCTATTACCAGCGGTCATCGCCCAACCTGGTGCGTTATCACGCAGTAATGACCGGGTTTTCGCACTGTTATTCCCTGAAAATGCTCCACATTTCTTGACTTTTCTTTCTGCAGTATTTCAGGGGCCATATAATAGCATATGGATGGTACCCAGTCTCTTCTATATGCGTTGTTAGTGTTACCTAAACTTTGTAACCAGACTCTAAATGCCCTCCACATTATAAAGGTATTAAATTAGCACCATACTTTGAGCAAAATCTGTGGCCAGTGGATATAAGCGTTTGGTCTGATCTGACGCATAAAAGATCCCGGGTTCGATACTGCATGGGCAGCAGCAACATTATATAAATAAAATGAATCCAATTTCGTGTACATTTTTTTTACAATGTTTTTATTTTATTTTATTTTTTAAATAATAATCGAATAATTTTTTCTGTTTTGTGGCTCTGGAGGTTTGTTTTTTTAAAGGAAATAAAGTCCAAAATTGTCCGATTCCTGTTCGGTAAAAGACAAATTGTCTAGAATCAAATTAAGGTTTGTCACAGTAAAAATGTTGGCGCCAGGTAAATATTGCGACGTCTGTCTTTGGCGTACCAGTTCTCTTAGGTAGCGTGTCGTCTCGACAGTGTCGTATCCCTGCAGTGGTGAACCACATCACCAGGCTATCTCTTTTACTCGGAGGACATGACCAGTAGACCGGTGGAAGCAGAGCTAGTGGGAATGGGGAGTCAGAATGCGGGAAGTCGGAATGGGGAGTCAGAATGTGGGGTGGAATGTGGGAATGTGGTGTGAGTCAGAATGTGGGTGGAGTCGGAATGTGTGTAGACTAATAATTGGTGATCTGAAGAATAGTGGAGTGCCGTGGCCTCGTGGTCTGTAGCATTGAATTTGTAATATGTAGGTAAAGCTACAGGTTGTGGGTCCGAGTTTGAATAGGAAAAACGAGGTGACCTACAGCAGGATTCGAAACAGGGATATTTGATCCAGGGATCTTTTATCCATAGCCCATCCCACTATCCACCACACTACGTATAGCAGCTCGACAACAGCTTTTCTTTAAATTGATTTAATGTAACTAGTTAACTAAATAACAACAATGCTGTGACGTCATGTTTTATTCCGATGAATAAACATAACTTCTCATTCAAATTACTGAATAATTCATGAATTTTGACTGAAAATTCATGAAAATTCGCGCGCTGCCTACCGCGATTAGATAGTATTGTCTTGCAAACAAGACTATAGTACCACCAGTAATACACAATAAAATTGTACTCAAATTCCAAATAAAGAAAACGGGCACTAAAACTTGTGACTACGAGCCACAGCTTCACATTTATTTCAAACACTTTTTTTCAAACTGCAATACCAAAAAATATAGGGCAAACCTGTAAGGCATTTACCTGTGTCCACCGCGAACAACAATGGAAAGTAATACCCCTGACCACTATTATAATAGTGATACCGCAATGTCCAATATTCCAAAAAACACAAAGTAGGGCCAAACCATGGCCAATAGAAATCCAGACTGCCTAGTGATACCCATGATCACTATACAGCAAAATTCTAACAGCCGTTGTTGCCTTACTCGTTTCATATGAATTTGTCGTGCACACAACTGTATCACTAAATTTCCCATATAACATGTACACACCTGTCCCTTTAGGGGCTCTGTAGACCACAGATAAAGAGTTAGGACTTCGTTACTGATGTGCTCAGTTTGTATTTAGGTGATGAGATCGATTATGTTTAATTATAAGTGAAATACAATTGATAAATTACTAGCAGTGTAACCAGCAATTCGGTTTTGGAAAAATAACAAAATAACATTTCGATTTTCGAGTGAAGAAAATAACATTTCGAGGGAACGAAATAATTTCGAGGGAACGATATAATATTTCAAGGGAACGAAATAATTTTTCGAGGGAACAAACCAATTTTTTGAGGGAACGAAAAATAACATAAAATCATCATACCTGTCCTTTTAGGGGCTCCGTAGACCAAAGATAACCAGTTAGGACTTGATTACTGACTTGTGCTCAGTTTGTATTCAGGTGATGGGATCGATTATGTTTATTTATAAGTAAAATACAATTGATAAATTACCAGCAGTTGACAAAACACTCACCAGTTTAGTTTGGTTATAATTGGCCTCTCGGGTGTAGTTATGCTGAATATGCGCTGGTGCATGATCGTTCAACCATGACAACTTGGGCAGGTACACTTGCTTATGATGTGAATGATATAAATAGCCCACGTTGTTCAAAGGCAGTCTTCATCATGCAGGCTTGGTAGAAACATGGCTGGTGAGACAGATTGTATATCCGGCTCCTGAGGCTTATCATCAGCTAGGTGATATCTTGCGACTCTGTTCTCCACAGCCATTACATTGAACATAATGCCAGTCCACATTTTGTTTCTCCCGTCGTCATGTATCTTGCATGTGTCTTTATGTCAACATTGTCAGCTACAAGTTTTTAGCCCGGATGTTTTTGGAAGTTGAAATCGTCAATGTTTTTGTGGGGTATCATGCCAGCAATAATTTCCCCTTCTAGCTGAGCTTCATTGGCCAATCGCACTTGCCAGGCTTTCACAGGCGCATCAAAGTTAGGGACTCGCTCCGTTCTCCTCCCTTATATCGTTGCGTGGCCTTCGGTTACATGAACATAGACAGGGAAGGAAGTGTGAAGGGCCGGGAATCCTAGAACCCAGAAGAGTCGTATATGGGAGTCGTTCAATAAGTAAAGTCATGGGTCCGAACCCCTGAATGCTTGGTCAACACCACATTTATTTTTACTCCAGCTTCCAAACCTATTAAGTCACATCGATTTGAAACAATGTTGACTGGTAGTCGAATGGCCGATGTCGTTTTTTTTCTCAGTTTTAACGCGCGCAATTTCACAATCTTATCCTTAAATTGTTTTTTATAGTCTCCAGATACCAACCGGAGTTAGCTCAACGGCTTAATTCGCCAGGTTGAAGAGTCCTATATGGGAGTCGGTCAATGTGTTGAGTAATAGGTCCATACCCCTGAATTGCTTAGTCAACTCCACATTACTTTTGTTTCTTCATTTTCCCCTTATGCTACAGTCACACGGCCATGTTACGGACCGGCGGATGCCTGCGTATATTTGGATAATGAAAATGCGTAATTTGTAACCCCAATACGGAAATTTGAGCAAAAGTTACCTATATTCTGCGGACGATACGGATTAGTTACGGATGTTACGTATGAATTACGGATGTTACGGGTAAAACCTGCGGATGAACCCATCCGCTGCCAACCCGCTGACACATGTTACTGACGACTTACGGATGACTTACGGATTTTACGGATGACTTACGGACGATACGGATGACTTACGGACGATACGGAAAAGTTACGCTCGTGTCTGCGCATGTCGGCTTCCTCTGGCGTCCGCACCATCCGCATATAAACCCACGTGGATCGGAGCTTGCTTCAGTCGCATTTCATCAAGTCTGAGATCTAGTTCCAGTTATTCAACAGTTTCTTCTCCATCTTTTTGGACTTTCGTGTGCATCATGTCTTGCAGAAGAAGTAGCAGAAAAACCAGGAAGAATCCTCCAGTGAGTGAGCAGCCACAACAGCCTCCCCAGGCAGAGGAAGAGGCTCAAAAGGTAGAAGAAGAGGGACCATCCCTGGCAGAGCTGACGGTTCCCCCACCCCCCAAAGATGACCGTGGCAAGGGACGTGGAAAAAAGGGCAAGGCAGCCTCTTGAAGGACTTAGAGTGATGTGTGTTCTATCTTGTCAGACAGAGACTCTCCAGTATTATTTAAAATATGATTTGCAGAATACTTCGTTTTTATAAATGTTTACCATAATGTGCTTTGATAGATTTACAGACTGCTTGGAGATATACAGACTGTTTGCATATATACAGACTGGTTTTTTTTCAAAGAAAGTCTTTATTCAATATTTCTCCACAAATCATATAACGTCGGTGGGCGTCCAAAATCTCGTAAGTCTGTTTTTTCGTTACCTTGTTCAATTTTGTTGTTGTCAAATTTAAGCATCAAGAGTTGCATGATTTGTCTGTTTGTTATGTTTGGCCAACTGCTTAGGCCATGCGCTGCTGCCAGGGAACTGCTCCGGCGGTGCCATTGTAGTAATGCTTGAGGTACAGGCGCTGGCGCTTGGCAATCTTGGTGGTGTAGTTGCCAGCAAGCCTCTGTTGCAAGTCATCCAGCACGCCCACCTCTCTCCATGCACCCGGGATGATGTTGTGCTGGTCGTCCTCTCTGTCCATCATGCCATTCTGCTCAGCGGGTGCCTGGTCTCTCAGGAGGTTGTGGATGCACAGGCAGGCGAGGACGATGGTCTCCACTGTGGAAGGCACCTGTGCCATAGCACTCAGAAGACACCGGAATCTGTTTGCAAGAATGCCAAAGGCATTCTCCACACATCTCCTGGCTCTGGAAAGTCTATAGTTAAATATCCTCTCCTCCATGGTCAGTGGCTTGGCACCAAAAGGCTTCATCAGGGTGGTGCGTAGTGCAAATGCAGCGTCAGCAATCACGAAATAAGGGATGTCTCGATCGTCATGAGGCAGTGGCTCATCTGGTGGTATTCCAATGTTCTCATCGTCAATTGCCTCTTTCAGACTGCACGTGTTCCAAATCTGGGCATCAGAACTCGCACCACCTGCTCCCACCTCCACCCACCGGAACTTGTAGTTGCCATCAACCAGGGCAAGGAGTACAATCGAGTTGTACCCCTTATAGTTGTAGAACTGGGAGCCACAGTTCGCGGGTGCCTTGATGCGGATGTGCTTGCCATCTAAGGCTCCCAGGCAATGGTGGAAGTTCCACCGGTCGGAGAAGGTCTGGGCAATGCCCTTCCACCCCTCTGGAGTAGATGGGTTGATGATGGTCTCCTCGCCATACTCAGCGTAGATGGCCTGACACACGTCCGACACCAAGAGTGAGATGGTGTTGTGGGGTACATAGAATAGGTACATCAGGCTGTGGTAGGAGTCCCCACTGGCAAGGTAGCGCATGGTGATGGCGACCTTCAAGCCTACTGGAAGGGCCTTCCTGTACCAGGTATCATACTTCTGTAAGCGAGGAGTGAGGCGGGTGACCATTTCGGCAAACATGGCAGGTGTGATGCGGGTGAAGTTGCGGAAGCCCTGAACATCCTCATTGCGTAGCAGGTGCATCAGGTTACCATAGGCACCCTGGTCTGGTCGCAATGTGATCCAGTGACGAACCCAACACATCCTCTCTTTTCTCCTTTCAAGGATGGCTTGCATCTTGGCCATCAGGATCTTCATCTGCATCTGATTGTGTTGGATGGCCATCAAACAATCCAGCAACACAAGGCGGCGTTCTCTCTCCATCTTGAGTGACCTGTGAAAGTCTACAGTTGAAGAACTGACAATGATGAGGATGCTGGCAGCATCCAGGGTTGCATACCCAAGTGAAGACCATTTGGCATGGGCGACATCCGCCGAAATGAAGAAGACATAGGTAAAAATTCCGCATATTATCCGTATCTCAACCGTAACATACATATCCAATCCGTAATATTCGTATCCCATCCGCAAGCATACGCAATTACCGCAAGTCCTATCGTAAGATCCGCAATATATATGTCAAAAATACGTTAAACATACGTAACTCCTACGTAATAGTGTTTACGTACCCCTATGTATCCGCAGGCAACTGCACACCCGACAAAGTGTGCGGATCAGTTACGTATCTAACGTATCCTGCGGATGAGTTTACGTATCTTACGTATGAGTTACGTATTTTACGTATGGATAATGTATATTCTGCGGATGCTTACGTATATTTCATCCGCAGCAAAATTTTGAGATTTTCAAAATTCCGCTGCGGATCTGCGTATGTCTGCGGATCCTGCGGATTGAATTACGGATGGATACGGATGCTTACGGATGATACGGATCCTTGCGGATGCTTACGGACTTTTATCCGTAAGCATCCGCAGCTACCGTAAGTGGCCGTGTGACTGTACCATACCACCATTTTCTTGATTCACTTTTAAAAAGGGGAAGGGGGGGGGGGGGTGGTAATGAAAGGGTTACTTCCAAATGTTTTTGAAATATTACAGCAGTAATAAGCTAAGCCGCGCCTACAATCGGTGTTAATATTGTAACTATACAATCACGCTTTTATTGGTCAGACAAATTGGCCTAATTTTAGTCTACAGTAGGACGCGCGGCTGGCAAACGGGGTGACCATGGTGAACAATTCTTACCCAAACAAGACAATTGTATTTAAAACACAAGGTTAACTCCTCGCAATGTTTAAATTTCAAATGAAAAACATATACATTGCCACCCTACTCCCGAGTGTCGCGAGCCAGCGCCGTCTGTCGGATTTTGTGTTGTTTCCTTTCAGCCCGCGCTTTGCTGGTGACTGCTATAATTTTGTGTGCTATTTTTATAATAGTAGGCTGCGTGCGTTTGTATACGGTAATCGTTACACGGCACTAATTTTGATCTTTCGATTTGACAGCAACACGTAATGTACCCGTGTATACACCAGACTGTGGCTGTTTGTACAGTGACGGTAATAATGACACCGCACACATTTTGATCCCGTGATTTGACGATAAATTAAAGAAAAAATATGAATAGAAAGTTCACTAAATTAAAAATTCGTCATAATCTAATCCTCAACTAGTATTTGTGAAAATTCCAGGGTGGCATCGAAATGGATTGGGAAATTACAGGTCAATTTGCAAGCGGGGTGTGTTGGCTTTGATGTGTCGCTCCACGTTACAATACAGTTTAATGTGGTGCCGGAGTTCCTCGACTTTTGGCTGGAAAACTAAACATAGAAACTGTATGAGATTGACGTAGTATCTTCAGTGGATTTTCTCCTCCAATTTGTCCAAAGTCTAGGGTGGCATCATAATCGGTTTAAAAATGAGAAGCATTTTCACGAACATACCCCGTACAGCATCACGTAATGTACCCGTTTATAATGCTATGGCCGTTTGTAGGCGGTAATAGTGACACCGCACAAATTTCGATCCCGTGATTTGACGATAAATTACAGAAAAATTATGCATAGGAAGTTCAAGAAATTTAAAAATCGTCATCATCTAATCCCCATCAAGTATTTGTGAAAATCCCAGCGTGGCATCGAAATGAATTTGGAAATTACAGGTCAATTTGCAAGCTGGGTGTGTTGGCTCTGATGTGTCGCTCCACGTTACAATACATTTTAATGTGGTGCCGGAGTTCCTCGCCTTTTGGCTGGAAAACTACACATAGAAACTGTATGAGATTGACGTAGCATCTTCAGTGGATTCTATCCTCGAATTTGCCAACATTTATGGTGGCACCATAATTGGTTTTAAAATGAGTTGTTAGTGCATGACCCCCTTATTATAATAATATTGATAATTATTATTGATAATAATGTTTTACATAATATATGTATGTATATGTGTGTAGCTATGTTTGTGAAAGTGCAAACGTACAATGTAGGGGATCCCGCTTGCAAATCGACTTGTAATTTCTAAATCCATTTCGATGTCACCCTTGGACTCTCACAAGATTGCGAATTTCCTTAGGAAATTAGGGGGCGGCTTTGTTGAATCCAACTTTCTCAGATAGAAAGGGCGCCCTTCAATGTTGATGGTGGTGTTCTACAGAGTTTTCTTGCCACCTGGTGGCGCTTGTTATTACTAGCATCATGGGAGTTTTGCCCGTTTTCTAACCGTAATGTTCAAAAATTACATCATATCTAATCCGCTTCTGTAACTATTGACTGGGTGAGTTTGACAAGCATAATTTTAGATTACAATGTTAAGTTCCCTTTGATATAATAGCATGATCTGTGCGACCATTTAGTTGGAAGTTCAGGGGGTTTCATGGGCTTATTTGTAACGTCGGCAACTAGACGCTTTCCGTACCCATACCTATTGTATATGATCACATCCGATGATAATCCATGTTATTATTAAGGGAATAAATGTGTGTACCGACCGAACACACATTTATTCCCAATTAAATAAATATTTTGTTTGAGTAAAATTCAGCCCCAAAAGCCCCGAAAATCCAGGAAAATTGTCGCAAGTAAATGTCGGTGTTTCGCCATTCTTTGTGTGTCAAATGACATGTTCCCGCCTCTGTCGCGCTCTACACAATACATGCAATAAAGCGTATTTACTATGAACCAGACTATTACTGTCATTGGAAACTTCGTTCCCAGGGTGTCGAGCTGTACGCGCCCAACACTACCCGCTCGTATTATTGGAGACGAGGTACGGTTGCAAATAAAGTGAGCCCTGGGGACGGGTATAATGCGACATCGCTTTGTTGCCAGCTGGTTTTAACAAACTTCCAGCCATATCTTTATCGTCCGTTTAATACCGGCCACGTGACGGGCTCTCGACCAATAGGAATGCCTAAACTGTCCTAGGTATTTTTGAATAAGTATTTGTTGATTGTTAATGCATGTACAATTATATTGTATGTTTGCAGCATACAAGAGAAGCACAGGAAAGAGAAAGAAAGAAACGGAAACACAAACCAAGAACTGTGTGTCATGTGTTTCTTTATCGGCCAGCATGGTTTTAATAATTCTGTTTTTTGAGGTTTCCCACCAACCAGTAGCTCTAGTGGAGCCCAACACAGTCCCTACATAATTTCGGCCCTTCGAGCCGGATAAATCTCAGAGAACTGGACATATGTGAATCGGATTAGACTTTGAGACTATGGATCAACTCAATACGCCATTCGTGCAAAGTGGCTGCTCAAGACTGAGTTCAAGGACCCGTGATTCTGCAAAATCATCCCTTTCTCCATCTGAGATTCAGAAGAGATTAGCGGATCAGGAATATTGGCAAAGACTTCACGCTATGACGCGGATGGCAGAGGAAGAGAAAATCCAAATTTGCAAGGAAGCTGCCCGGAAAGAAGATGCCATCAATCTTGACCAAGTTCAGCTAGACATTCAGTCATAGCGCCTTGCAGTGGAAGCCCGGCTTGATGTGGAACTTCGCGAGTGAAGAGTGGATATGCAACTCAAGGATTTCCTTCAGAGATCCAGATCGAGACGGAACGGTTGAGGCAGCAAATACCTCACCAGAAGAACGTGTGGAAACTACTTCAGACACTGGGTTTGTGCCTATTTAATTCATTGGTATCAACTTACCTGGTAGTAGTACCAGTAATCCACATGCAAGGAAAGTTGATTGGGTCAATCATGATGAAAATACTGTTGGTGACACTGCTACTACTAAAAGTATTGCACAATTAACCGTAAATCAAACAATAGCAAGTTCTGGTGTTGTAATGAGCAATGCGGTGACCACGGTCCCAGTTTCACCCTACCGCTCAAATAGTCATGTTGAAATGTTCGTCAGTGAATCTGAACGACCGAAACCCGATTCTGTGACAAAATTGGATAGTGTGGTCCGTCGCAGAACCAGTACAACACTCCTGTTGTCTCATCCAAACCAGTATCTAGCCAAATGCACATGTTAATTGCACATATAAATGCACATGCAAATCCATATATAGCTAGTGCATTTACCATGCCGGTTCTGCATAGGGCTGGGTTTACTTGCACTAGTACGACCCATACATGTACACATATGTACCCATATCAGTCGCATATAACCTCTTACCCGATAGATTTCAGGAGACGGCTCTCCCAGGTGAAACTCCTGCCCCAACTTCTGATCCTGTCCCAAGTGCGGATCTTGTCCCAACCCCTGCTAGTCCCACGTCATCTAGCCAGTGGAACTACATGTACACCGAAAAGGGCTGGACTAACCAATCCCAGCGACTTTTAAGGTGGGGAAACTAGCGGTGACGATGAACCTGCAGCCGGGAACACAAGCTACGGGTCAAAGATCAGGAGCAGAGTAGGGGGTGTGCCAGTATATCCAGTATATCGACAATCTGCCTAAATTGTACATCCCCAAATTTCTGGATGAACATGACACAAAACAGTACGTGACATTTAGATCTCTGTGGGAGAGTGTCATGACTCGACCCGAGCTTTAGTTGCCAGAACCAATGCAGTTTGCAGACCTCAGAAGCCATCTTGGAGGTCGCCCCTTGGCAATGGCGGACAGAAATATGGTTCTTGGAGTCGATGCATACTCGACAACTATGAAGCAATTCGACAAGGCCTTTGGCAGTCCAGCACCAATTATCCAGGGTTTGCTTGATCAACTTGAGGTTCACCCTCAGATATTGGCCAATGGGCTGGTCTCCGAGAGTTCTCAGATGAATTGATAGTTCTGGTGCAAACTGCATCAAAGTTCAAATTTGAAGCAGAACTACAACACCATCGGTATGCAGCTAGTCTAGTCAAGAAACCTCCTGACCGTCTCCACACATAATTTCTCTCAAAGATGTGGCACAAGGACTGAGGGCACAAGTATACCATCAAGCACTCGAGTAAATGGCTTGAGAAGAAGACGGGCCCAGCTGGACTAATTATGTTGGAGAAGTCTAACCAAGGGAAGACCGGGAATAATTCTCCATCACGAAAGGACAGGTTTCATCAACAGAAACACCCACCACAGAAGTCTGCAAGAGAACAGCCGCTGCCAGCTCGAAGTTACCTGTCAAATACTGAGCCGGACACTGGAGATTTGGCAGTGTATCTGACCAATGGTTCCCGAAAGGCTTTTGCTGCACCTAAAGCTGGAAAAGGGAAATGTTGACAACAAAAGTAACCTGCCTGTACTGCCAGAAGAATGAAACTAAGCACTACTTATTAACTTGTACCAAATTCCAGAAGTTGAACAAGGAGAAGCGGGCTAAATGGCTCTCGGACAACAAGAGATGCTTCAAGTGCGCCAAAAGGCATGAGAGGGAATGTCCATTTCCGAAGAAATACAACGAATGCCAAGGAGATCACCGTACTATAGCCTCCACGACTTGGCAAGGCCCCCCACCAAAGACTCGAGCACAGTTCTTTGCTCTGGGGTGGGGACAAAGTAGCAGTGGACTACGAGCGTGACATCCTCATCAAAGTTGTTCCCCTAATCGTTCATGGCCCAAATGGGATGCTTGAAACATATGGTGTTCTCGACGATTGTGCTGAACGCACAATGATTCTCCAGAGGGCAGTAGACGAGCTTCAGATTCCGGGCCAAGAAGAATCCCTTCATGTTGTCACAGTAATGGGTGATGCAGTCTGGAAAGGAAAGTTTGTTGACTTTGACGTTTCACCCCGGGATGACCTGAACCAGAGATACCACACTGAGTATGGCTTTGCTGCGGATGATGTTCAGTTGATGACCTACAGTGTGTCAGCAGACAAGCTGCAGGAAAAATGGCCGCATCTAAGAGACTTACCTCTCTTCTCTGCAAGTGATGTCCAGCCAGTGGTGCTTCTAGGAGCAGATCACATTGAGTTGACGCTATCCCGTGAAGCTCGAACTGGTCCCAAAACCAGCTCTCCTGTGGCAGTAAGCACGATATTTGGATGGACAGTCCAAGGCAGACAAGGTCTTCAGCATCCGGGAAACATATCGGCAAACAACCAGGTTTTGTTTACGGTGTGCCAACAACCAGAACACCAACTCCACCATTTAATGGAGAGATTTATGGCGGTGGGTAAGCTTCCCTAAATCAACGAGAAAGAGGCCACCAGATTCCGACAAGACAGGCTGGCCATCAAGACTCTTGAAGAGAAGACCCGGCGTGTCCAAGTTCAAGGGATTCAACGCTTTGAAACACCATTGTTGTGGAAGTCTAGCAGCAAGATTCCTTTCAACACACCTAAAGCAGTCCAGGCCCTGGCCCGCTCTCACCAAAGAAGAGTTCAACATGACCCGAAGCTTGCACAGTACTGCAGTGGGTACATGACAAAGCTCAAGAATGCGGGGCATGTGAGAAACCTGGGCACGGTTGAAAGACTGACAAAAGATAAACTTCGAGGATGGTATATCCCATACTATGTAGTTCACACAAGTGGCAAATATAGGCTTGTCTTCAATTGCTCATTTTTGTATGGGGGTCAGAACTTGAATAGCGAGTTGCTTGCAGGACCCACTCTCAGCTCCTCATTGTTGGAAGTGTTGCTGCGTTTCCGGCTGGGGCGTGTGACAGTTTCGGGGGACATAACAGCAATGTTACAGCAGGGCCGATTGGCTGAAGCAGATCAACGGTTGTTCCGCTTTTTGTGGTGGAATGAAGAGCAGTCAATCTGGGCTGTCTTCGAATGGACAGTCCTCCCGTTTGGAGTTACTTGTAGTCCCTGTTGCGGAACATTTACCCTGTAGAGAGCAGCTCAAGACAGCCAGAAAAGGTTCCCACTTGTGAAAAACACTGTTGAGAAGGAGACTTAGGAGGATAATCAACTCGCAAGCCGAGATACCGAAGAACAGGCCAAGGACTTGGTTGTCGACAGTGTCTTCAGCAGGCCGGCTTCGAAATGGTGAAATATGCCAGCAGCCACCCAGAAGTTTTTGAGGATCTCCCTACACCTGTTCGCTCCAACCGCCATCTACGGTCACTGTCTATTACACAACAGGAGGAATTGCCCAAACCAGCACTTGGTCTGTGGTGGGATTGTCAAAGTGATGAGCTGTACCACCCGACTAAGGTCCCAGATAAGTGCCCGCTCACCAAACGGATGGCCCCTAAAGTTCTAGCCAGTCAGTTTGAACCATTGGGGGATATAGCCCCATATACAGCAAGGGCCAGGTTGATAGTCCATGAGCTGTGAATAAGCAAACTTCACTGGGACGACGAAGTATAGGATCCAGAAGTCCTGGAAAGATGGGAGGAGTGGTCGGCGGAGTTGCAACATGTTCCCTTCGTTCTTCTACAGCGATGTTACACGCCTTCGCAAGCCGACAGTTCAAATGTCAAGCGCACGTTGCATGTCTTCTGTGATGCCTCTGAGCGGTTGTATGGTGCTGTTGCATACCTCCGTTCAGTGAGCGTAGAGGAAAAGTCTGTCTGAGTTTGGTTCTTGCCAAGAGCCGTGTGGCTCCCAAACGTCTGACTTCAATGCCTCGACTTGAGTTGATGGCAGCCCTAGTAGGCTCCCAGCTTGCCGAAGTTGTCACAAATACCCTTGATGTCAACCTAGAGTACACCGTCATCTGGAGTGATTCAACCACGGTCTTAGCCTGGTTCCAATCCGAATCATGCCGATTCAAGGTATTCGTGGGTACTCGAATCTCCGAAATTCAGACCCTTACCGAAGTGCTGACAATCCAGCTGATGGCCTTACCCGTGGTCTGGCCGTCTCACAGTAATTGGGAAAAGGTTCTCAATGGACTGAGGGACCGCCATGGCTCTTAGAATTACCAGATGAATGGCAAAGTGAAAGTGCATCCGTCTTGGCTCAGACCCGAGCCACCTCATCAACAGATGCCAGTGAAATAAAGAAGTCCTTCTGTGGGCTGAAAGTTACCCGACCCATGCAGCAACTTGATCTGAATGCCTACGAGAGTTGGAAGCTCCCGGTAACCAGTTGTTTCCAGATGACCAGCAAGTTGCAGGTGTGCTTACTCCTCAACAAATTCGCGAAGCAGAGCTTTAACTCATACAAAGCTCAGATGGAGAGCCTTCAGACCGAGATTGCTGCACTTGAAACAGCCGTATACTGGAACTTGCGCCAGAGCTGGACCGGGACATGAAAGTGATCAGAGACGGAGGCTGTTTGAAAAAGGTGGCCCAAGATGATAAGGTGGATCTCGAGCCACATCCTCTCCCTCTCGATCAACGTCATCCAGTAAGCAAGCTTCTCATCAGAGATGCTGACTGTCACTTTAACCACCACGCTGGGACCGGGCAGATATTTGCTTACATGAGACGGCGATTCTGGATCCTTCGTGGCCGTAGTGCCGTCAAGGGTGTGCTTCGCACCTGTGCAGAGTGTCGTCGCTGGCGTGCAAAACCACAAGTACCAAGAATGGCGGACCTGCCAAAGTCTCGCTTGCGATTAAACCTCCCTCCCTTTTATTCTACCGGAATGGACTGTTTCGGTCCGATGATGGTGAAGATAAAGAGGTGGGGCTTGTTGTTTAAATGCATGACTACCCGAGCTATACATCTGGAGCTGGTTGAGTGCTTGGATGCAGACCATTTCCTCATGGTCTACCGGCGGTTTGCCTCTCGCCGAGGAGTACCTTATGAGCTGCTCAGTGACTGTGGTACTAACTTCCAGGGGGCAAACACGGAGTTATCAGGGACCTTATTCACAAAGCATCCGCACGCTTTAACGGATCCGTTAAGCCTCCGTTATGGTTTGCGCCATATTCACGAAGTATCCGCATAATAGCGAATCCGCAGAACACGGCCGTAAAAGGGCAATTGTTTTGCGGGAACTCCAGCGTTCCCGTAAAAGCTTACGGATCTCCGCATAGCGCTAAAATGAAATGGCTGCAGTGTTTGTGGTTCTGCTGGAGAAGGAAAACAGGCGTACTCTTCGCCGCCAGCGAGTATTTCGTGATAGGTTACAGCCACTGGACATTTACGACGATGTGGAACTGATAAATAGGTATCGAATGCCAAGGCATGTACTGTTGAAGGTGAAAGATTTAATCCGTGATCAAGTTGAACATCCGACACAGAGGTCGCATGCAATACCCGCCACGCAGATCATAACAGCCCTCCGAGTTTTCGCCGAAGTTTCCAATTAACAAATGGAGATTTAAGTGGAATTAGTCAGCCGTCTAACTTCTCGAATTGTTACCCGGGTCGCAACTGTCCTTAAAAGAATTTCGCCACAAATAATTCGATTTCCGAGGAACCTATAGCCAGTCAGAATCTGATCAAAGAAGGTTTCTACGATGAACGTCATCGTCGGATTCCAAAAGTTTTGGGATGCCTTGATGGATCACTTGTCGAGATTAAATGTCATGCACGTGACAAAGGTGCCTATACATATGCAGACATAACTACCACGCTATAAATGTCCAGGGGGTTTGCGACCACCAGAAGAAGTTCACCAATATTGTTGCCAAGTGGCCAGGCTCGACCCATGATTCGTGTATGTGGACTCACTCAAGCCTCAACCACCAACTAGCCAATGGTCTTTCAAACGATGGTCACCTTCTAGGCGATTCTGTGTACCCCCTTCGATCATGGCTGCTTAACACCAGTACCACAACCTGATGATGATGATGCAGAACGTCGACACAATATTCATCACCGAAAAACCCGACAGAACATCGAAGGAACTTTTCAATATGGCAGATGGAAAATGAGGTGGCAGTGCCTGCATAGCGAATGTAGGTGTTTACGGTGTCAGTATAGAAGGCCTACAGGTATACTTGTATGTGAACTCTGCCATCCAGGAGCCATCGCATCTTTCTGGATGCAACTCTAAACTTGTGAAATGGTGCTGTCATCCAGAAAGTAGCATTGTCTCTTGACAGATTTTCAAGTACTTTAGAATTCACTGACAACCACCTTCTATAATGCACATTACAAAATAATGTGGTCGACGTCAGTGAAAGTATCGTAACAAATAAAGCTCAGAGTTATTTACTATTGCACGAAAATGTGTTTGTGATGACTGTACATTCGTTTGGATGCCGGATTGTGTTAATCGAAGACTGTTTCCGATAGTGTAAGATGTACACCACCCTCGAAAAAAACTGCCTTTGAAATCTGTTTGACAATGGGCCATGGTATAATAGTTTAGGTAAAATATGAATTGCTCCGCGTTGGCAAGAAATCAAGTGATGTGGTTTTGCTAATAATTTGTTGTTCATTATACCGCCCTTCCCGTAAAATGCTGGTTATCATCAGATTATGTTTTTCGGAGATTTAAGTCAACTTCTTAATTTTACATGCTTTTTAACCAAAAAAAAAGAATAGATTGGTATAATGCCTTTCACAGAAGAAGTTCACGAAATCGTTCCTTTGTTTGAGAAAATAACCAGTGCACTGTGGAAATTCATCTTTTTTTCGCCAAGAATTTGAAAGATAGGCCGCAATCAGCTACCATATGTATTTTGGATTCATAACAATTCGACTACATTTCTATTTTAGGCTCTTATGAATTGTTACATATTCACGCAGGCGCTTCATTCACCCGTACAGCTCGTTGAACGACACCCCCATTATTAGCGGAGCTTCGCAATTTTACCGATACCTAACGGAACCTTTCGTGAATACGGCGTATAAGCGCAATTCTAACGTATCCGTTAGGCCATCCTCAAAGGCTGTTACGAACCTGATAATAGCGGATGCTTCGTGAATAAGGTCCCAGATGCCTTAAAGCATATGTGACCTGCTCCCACAAAAACAGACATAAGTGGTTTTTTTTTTAAAGTGAGATATTGTTATTTCCATTTAGTACACGTCTTCAGCTTTTAGTTGGTACCAAAACCACTTTTATACCATACACACTTTTATGAGGATTTTATTTCGATGTATTTGGGAGATAAATTACCACTTCTAGGACACAGTTTGTCTCAATAAATGCATGATTTTTGTACTTTCTCATCAATAAAGTTGATTTTGTTTAACCTAACTGAGGGTTAAAGTATACATATTAAAGAATAAAAAATAACGAAAAACAAAAATCGATGTCCGCCAAATTGTTCACCCCATTTCAACTTTGACAAGCTGTATCTCGAAATAGCCTGTAGGAATTATGTCAGAATTTGTAGAAGCGGGTCACATATGGAACCAGAGATGGTTCGGCGTCTTGCAAAGTACACAGTGTTATTCCGGTTCAACCCGCGTAATGCGCCTCACTTTGGAGGTATTTGGGAGCAGGAAGTACGAGCAGTAAAGGGTGCACTGAATGGTGTCCTCGGAGACCGCACAGTTGCTGAACCAGTACTCCGAACGGTGCTGACTGAAGCAGAGGGTATCTTAAATTAAATTCTAAGCTCTTGGGCTATGCCTCGTCGGAGTTGGCAGACCCCGACCCAGTGACGCCGAATATGTTGTTGATGGGGCGGCGGGACCCTGCCCTTCCAATGGTCATCTACGATGAAGCCGAATTGAAGGGTCGACGCAACTGGCGCCACAGTCAAGTCTTGGCCGACCAATTCTGGCGCCAATTCATACGCTTGTACCTTCCAACCCTTCAGACTCGCCAGAAGTGGCAGCGTGAGGTGGACAACCTTACTGTCGGTGATGGTGTAATGATAGTCGACTAATAGCTCCCGCGATCACAGTGTCCAGTGGGTACAGTGTCTGAGCTTCTGCCGAGTAGCGATAGCAGGGTTTGGGCTGTTTGCGTCAGAGTTAACAACAGGGAGTATAAACGTCCAGTGGCTCGACTTGTGAGGTTGTCCAAGTATGAAACGAAGGACCCTGACGAATCCAGCGTGCCTCCTGATCAACCAGCAACCTTGAGTTCCTCGCCCAGTTGCGATTCCTAGACGAGTAGTTTTAATGGTTGACAGTTTCAAGTGTTTCTACTAGTTTGCGAATTTCCTTAGGAAATTAGGGGGCGGCTTTGTTGAATCCAACTTTCTCAGATAGAGAGGGCGCCCTTCAATGTTGATGGTGGTGTTCTACAGAGTTTTCTTGCCACCTGGTGGCGCTTGTTATTACTAGCATCATGGCAGTTTTGCCCGTTTTCTAACCGTATTGTTCCCAGATTACATCATATCTAATCCGCTTCCATAACTATTGACTGGGTGAGTTTGACAAGCATTATTTTAGATTACAATGTAAAGATCCCTTTGATATAATAGCATAAGTGATCTGTGCGACCATTTAGTGGGAAATTCAGGGGGGGGGGGGGGGGGGGGTTCATGGGCTTATTTGTAACGTTGGCAACTAGTCGCTTTCCGTACCCATACCTATTGTATTATGATCACATCCGATGATAATCCATGTTATTGTTAAGTATTTGTTGATTGTTAATGCATGTACAATTATATTGTATGTTTGCAGCATACAAGAGAAGCACAGGGAAGAGAAAGAAAGAAACACAAACCAAGAACTGTGTGTCATGTGTCATGTGTTTTTTTATCGGCCAGCATGGTTTTAATAATTCTGTTTGAGGTTTCCTGCCAACCAGCTCCAGTGAAGCCCAACACAGTTCCTACACTATGCATAGTTTTCCTTAGCCTTGGTCAAGGCGTCATTACCCGTCCGTACATACATGTACGTACGTCGATGCCACGATGCCCGAAATTTCGTAGGACTGTCTTGCGACGACGCCCGATGACCCACGATTTGCCCAAATTGTATGTCGTGTCGTGGAACAAATGCGTCGTGGGTTCGTGACCAGGGCAGAACATTTCGTACGATCCGTTGTGACCGGGGCTTAACACAGAGCCCTTTGGGTGAAACGGAACAAATAAATTCCCATAGACCTAAGTGCTAAAACGCCCATACTTTCACGATCTTATTAAAATACTTAGAACTCTCACGTGTTCAGGGACTACAGAAACATGACGACTAGCATGTCATATTCTTTTCAATTTTTGGTGGGTTGACCGATGACTTTTTTTGAAAAATTCTTACCCAATGTGAACAAGACAATTTTATTTAAATTTCCTAATTTCCAATGAAAAACATATACATTGCCACCCTACTTCCGAGTGTCGCTAGGCAGCGCCGTTTGTCTGATTTTGTGTTGTTTCCTTTGAGCCCGCGCTTTGCTGGTGACTTCTATTTGTGTGGTGCGCCCTCTATCGACATAAAATAAGTCGAGTTTTCGGACAATTAATGCGTGGGCGGCTCATTAACCCTGAAAACACAGTTTCTACTTCTTTCTTTGAGCAGATGTAGGATAGAGCTATTACTCCAGCTTCGAAACCTATTAAGTCACATCGATTTGAAAGAATCTTGACTTGTAGTTGAATTATCGAGTGGTTTAGGCTTCTCGTCTGCGGGTTTCCATCACCTGGGCTCGAGTCCTAATCCTGGCCGACGTCTTTTTTTTTCTTCTCAGTTTTAACGCGCGCGATTTCGCAATCTTATCCTTAAAAGAATTAATTTCTCGTTTTCAAATACCAACCGGAGTTAGCTCAACGGCTTAATTCGCCAGGTTGAAGAGTCCTATATGAGAGTCGGTCAATGTGTAGAGTCATAGGTCCGTACCCCTGAATGCTTGGTCAACACATGGAGAAATAAGACACAGGGAGTTTGAACGGCCCGCTAATCCCCCACAGGGTATTCACTGACCAATTGGAGACCCTGGATGACCAGTGATAAAGGCATGGAGGCTTCCCGATTTACGACAGCGATAAGATCTCTCACATCTCAGGGTTTGGTACCGCTCGCCACCACATACTGGAGAAACGAATTGCTTGTGCGGTCAATAGTTAATAGTTCACTAGCAAGCAAACGAACCAGTTTTCGCATGCGCAGTAGCTCTCTGTCGGTCGAAACACGTGAGCCATTGTGGGAAATCGATGCGCCTTGAAAAACTGAATCTGCCAATATTTCTTTGGTCGAACTCCGACATTCTGATGGCAAGTTACGTTTGTTATCCTTTTAAAATATGAACGGTACAATCATGGAAATATGGTAGCATATTTTTTATGATTTTGACGACTTAAGGCCGAGTTTGGCCTGCCAGAAATGGAAGGGTTTGCTCGTTGAGGCTTTTGTCCATTCGTGTATCGCTCAACGGTGTGCGACGTGTTGCGTTTTCTTTTTTTTGCATAAGAAAATCGAAATGTTTTAGAAACTTACGTACTATTTCGATATGCGCCTGCGCACTAGCGCGTACTCGCGCTAGTGCGCAGGCGCACATCTTCCCGAATTCGTGTGGCTGCGGTCGCGAGATTGCCCGCGGGGTGTTTACAGTCAATTATCCCGGGCTGTTTCACGACCGCGGTACCAGAGCCTAAACGTTTGATCCAGAGGTCGTTGTAACTCCCTGTGTCTTATTTCTCCATGGTCAACACCACATAACTTGTTTTTCTTCATTTTTCTCTTACCACCAATGCAGGCCTACACTTTTTTTGAAAGAATTCTTACCCAATCGAGACAATTTTATTTAAAACGCAAGGCTGACTCCTTACAATTTTTTAATTTCCAATGAAAAACATATACATTGCCACCCTACTCCCGAGTGTGGCGAGGTAGCGTCGTCTATCTGATTTTGTGTTGTTTCATTTGAGCCCGCGTTTAAACTTCATAGAAGTTGTGAAACTGGAGGCATGACCACAGAGACGCTACTAGTGAAGAAAACCAAACCAGTCTTTGCCACACATGACATACCAGCCACACTGATAAGTGACAACGAGCCAAACTTCGCCTCGCGTGAGTTTAGCCAGTTTGCTCACGAATAAGACTTTTTCACATCACCACAAGCCCCCACCATAGCAGAGCCAATGGCAAAGCTGAATCCGCCGTCAAGATCACAAAAGGTCTCATAAAAAGGTCTAAACGAGATGGTGGAGATATGTGGCAGTCCATTATCGAATGGCCTAACACTCCAACACCAGGGATGAACAGCTCTCCGGTCCAACGCCTCATGTCGCGCAGATGCAGAACCCTAATGCCATGCAACAACACAATCTACAATTCAGATAGCTCGAAAGCGAAAATACAATAGTTGAGCTACAGTGCACACGGTAAGGGTGTGGCAGTCATTGATCGTTTTCAGCGCAACTACATCGGACGTCAAATTTAGTTCGTCTCTCGCTCGCTACAATGTCTTTTTCTGATGGTGCTCAACTATCTGACACCGAGAGGCCTTATTTCCAACCTTCTCAACCTGCCTCAGTCCTTACTGCTAAGGATGTCTCCGCAATAATGAAGGCAGGTGTATCGGAGGCTCTTGGTGGTTTCCAATCCCACTTTGACAAGGTTATAGCAGAAAGAAAACAGGAAAACGAGAAAGCTCTCTTGCAAGTGCAGTCCTTAAAAAGGGCTAGTGAGGTGCAGTTCCGATTTAAAGGTAATCGTACCCAGTTTGAATTTAACGAAAAAATAGTTCAAAGCATAGGAAGTGCACAGAAGCTGTCAAAGGAAGGCTCTCTAGCATCCGCAGAAGAAAACCTATCAGAGGCAGTTACAGATCTACAAAAGAGAAACAAGTTAATTCGCCTTGCGGATAAATCCGAGGCAGATTCGTATTGTTTGATTCTGTACAAATCAAATAACTTAATAGCATTTTGTCAATAAGTTCAGTTGATTTAAGTGTGGTACAGTACCGGAGGTGTCGCTGAATACTTCAAATAGCGTTTTAACCACTGTTCCATTACATTGCGTCTTTAATATCTCTTCCTTGGTTAGTAGCCATTGTCATTGATTCTGCATTATGCTTGTTGGATATGCAGGCATGCATGACGCCAGTATCACACTGTACACGTATTTATAAGTATTGGTTTTACCTATTCTGAATTCAATCGTATTATAGGGCCTACTTGTTGAATTGAAGCACGCATGGTATTTTACATGGATTCAAGAATTTCACGTGAAATTTTGTTTAGGCTGGGGAGCTGTGGATGAATATATGAGTGACGAGCTGGCAGATGACTCGGAAGACGAGAAGCGTATCCGGTCAGCTCAGTCCCGGGCCATGGCCAAACGAAAAAAGGCGAAGGGTGTGCACCGGCAGAAGCCCTATCAGCAGGGAAACCGACAGGTGTCCGAGTCTCCGGCTAACCCAGATAATCTTTTTCGCCGCTATAGTAGTCAATATAGATCGGCGTCTCGGTTCCCATACAGCACAAGCTTTGGGTCAAACACCAAATCCACTGACATCTGCTTCAAGTGTGGCAGAGCAGGCCACTGGAGGAAGTCGTGTCCCGGAATACAGCCGACATCCGGAGGCAAAGATGCAAGGCCATAGTAAATGTGCAAGAGCCACGGGAAGCCATGTGCCTTCAACTGAACACACCGAAATAGGGTATGAGAAGTTATATTCGGATAATTATTTTGATTATGAACAAGGATCTGCAGAACCCATTGTTGTGGGACGTTTAAAAGATTCCATAACGTTTTGGGAGAGTATAAATGCTTATTCCGAGGTGTTGGACATTATTAAAACTGGTTATAAAATTCCATTTATTAGCACGCCTCCGTTTTCATACTCCAAGAACAATCAATCGGCGATCTTCTATTCTGAATTCGTTTCAGAGGCCATATTGGAACTCAAGAGTAAATCTTATTTCAGAGTTAGATTCACCCACTTATATTGTAAACCCATTGACTGTCGCAATACAAAGTTCTGGCAAGAAAAGATTGATTCTTGATCTGAGATATGTTAATCAGTTCGTTTGGAAAGAAAAGATTAAGTTTGAAGATCACAAGGAAGCATTGAGATATTACAGGCAATTTGATTTTATGTTTTCGTTTGATCTTAAGTCTGCTTACCACCACGTTGACATATTTTCCGACCACACTAAGTTTTTAGGTTTTGCGTGGAATTTTGGTGGTGTTACAAGATACTTTACGTTCAATGTTTATCCTTTTGGTCTGACTACAGCTCCTTATGTATTTACTAAGATTTTAAGACCATTGGTAGCCTTCTGGAGATCCAGAGGTATGTATATTGTTGTATATTTAGACGATGGATGGGGAAGAGAAGACTCCAGGTATAAGTGTGAATTGACAGCTAGCTTAGTAAAGGCTGACTTGCTCGCCGCTGGGTTGGTTCCTAACAAGGACAAATCTATATAGAGACCAACTCAACAATTGGATTGGTTGGGACTGACATGGAATTCAGTAGAAGGCTCTATTCAAGTCACAGATAGAAGACTTGTCGATACGTTGGTATCGCTGGAAAGTTTAATTAGTGGTTTACCTAAAGTAACCGCAAGAAAACTAGCTTCCGTTGCCGGTAAAATAATATCTTGTTCATGTGTTATAGGGTACATAGCTCAACTGAAATCCAGATATTTGCACATGCAAATTGCCAAACAAAACCATTGGGATTATGAGTTTTCTCTTAATAGCGACAGCAAAGTGATTGAAGAACTATTTTTCTGGAAATCAGATTTGAATAACCTGAATAAACGGTTACTGTTTAAATACTCTATTCCGCAGGTTCTTGTTTATACTGACGCAAGTCAGTCGGGATGTGGAGCATGGTCCATCGCTTCCCAGAAAATCGAGTTTCAGCAAAACTGGTCTCAAGAGGAGAGAGCGAAAAGTTCCACTTGGCGTGAGTTGAAAGGGGCGTCCCTAGCAATCAGAGCGTTTGCTCCAGTTCTAAAAGAAAAAACTGTAAAATTGCATACAGATAACAAAGGAGTTGTAGCCGTAATAACCAAAGGGAGCATGGTTAAAGAATTACAGGAAATCAGTTTAGACCTGTTTTATTTTTGTAGTCTTAACCAAATAAACTTGAAAGTTGAATGGATTCCAAGACACGATAACGCGGAGGCAGATTATCTCAGTAGACAGGATGATTTGGATGATTGGGGCGTGTCGCATGAATTCTTCCAATTTATCGACAATTTATAGGGTCCACACTCAGTAGATCGGTTCGCTAACGAGTACAACACGAAACTGCCTATATTCAATTCGAAATACTGCAGTGGATGCCCAATTCCAGTCACGTTGATGCCTTCAGTGTTGATTGGAGCAAGGATAATAATTGGTTAGTGCCTCCAATTAATCTCGTATGCAATGCATTGGAGCATATAAAAGCATGTAAAGCTATAGAGGGACATTAGTGGTTCCTGATTGGCCTTCTGCATTATTTTGGCCTGTTTTGTTCTCAAACTCTAGCCTCTATACAACTTTGGTTGTTAAAGTGTTGAGATTCAGTGATCCAGTAAACATATTTGTTCAAGGAAAGAACACCGAGTCCATTTTTGGCAGTACCAGAATGACAAGCGCAGTTTTGTGTATCAGACTGCAAGGTTAACATGTCTCGGTAGGATACTGTTAATTAAAACAGCATCGATGTTTGCCAGTCATAGCTGGCAAAGCCACTTGGCTCATTAAGAGTGTTCACAGGATGTGGCCCTATGGAGAGTAGTAATTCCGCTTGGTAGCTCTCACAGACGTCGCTTGACATTGGCCTGAACGTAATTGTCGCTTGACTGTGGCCGAGATGCAAACAAATTGTGTACGGCCAGTAAACCGTTAATTGATAAGTTTGTTGGACATCATAACATGTGATTAATGTTGTCATCTTGCGGTCTATATCAGAATCCTGTGTTCTTTAGTTCAATAATGTTATTAATTCATGTAATTTTTAATCAACAGAGAAAGAAGCCACACGCACTTACTTCAAGAAGTTCTGAAAGCTTCGAGGGCACCTAAGACAGTACTCAAATATGAGAGATGCTTTGCCACCTGGCAACATTGGTGTCATGGGCGGATCCAGGATTTTTTTAAGGGGGGGGTCCACCAAAGGTCTTAGTCAGGATTGTTTGAATTGGGTGTGTAAAAAAAAAATGTGGGTGTGTAACAATTTGAGTACATGTAACTTGGAAGCATGTACGCGAAGCGCACATCACGAGCGCGTAGCGCGAAGTCCCTGCGGCCGGGGTTCAGGGCCCGCTTAAGGGCCCTGAAATTTTTTGGTTTATTAGGTGCTCTCTGGCGCAATCTGAGGCCAATTTCTACCTATTTTTTGTTAATGTTGTGGCAATATGAAGCCTGATTTTTATACCATTTTTTTTTAAAATCTAATATTTACCATTTTTATCTGGAATGATAACTTGAAATAAATTTTGACCAGAGGAGTATATTATGGATACCGGTATTGGAAGTTTGGATTTAAAAACAGCGCACACTGACTCACACTACGTGTAAAATGAGGTAACGGTTAATTGGTCATAAACTTTAGGCATACTTAACATAGGCAGGATTTGGCTGGGAGCGACCGGCAGTGACTCCATTTAAAATAATAAACAAATTACAAGCCCTAATAGTTATTAAGTAGGTTTAAATTAAAGTTGTATGTTAAAATAAAATGTTACAAGTTGTGTTTAATCTTTAAAAAACTACACGCCAAACGCCCGCTTGTGCTAGCGGGGTTTATTCCGACCGTCTCTACAAACGGTGGAAAAAGCGGCGTGTTTGTTCCAATTTAGTGTTTAGTAATTTACATAAATTTAGCTTAAATTTAGGTCACGTGACAAATATATAAACACTGTGGTTAGCGCCTATTGCACTCGTTCTGCTGGGGCTACTCAACCGTCACTTCAAACGGTGAAATTCCAGTGTTTTTATTGGCAAGTCTGCCAAGTAAATGGGCCCAGTGGTGAGCCAAGCATGGCATTTGGGGCAAGCCTGCCCCGTTCAAGCTTATGAAAGCGTTTAAAAAAATTAAATATGTATTGCCTGAAATGCAATAAGAAGGAATAAACAAACTAAGCCAAAAAAGTCAAATCATAGTCTATATGGTTGTTATTTTGTGTGTGTGGTTTGAGAATAATACACGTATGTATGTGTGTACATGTATGTACGTTGCTTGTTAGGTGAAATACATTTTTTTTTTTTTTCGTTTTTTTTTTTTTTTTCGTTTTTTTTTCACTCAAGAAAAAAGGGGGGGGGTCCGGACCCCTTGGACCCCCCCCTGTATCCGCCCATGGGTGTGTGGAAAACAAGGTCTTGGCTCTTCCAGCAAAATCAGAAGATGTAGCAAGGTTTTTTATGGAATTATTTAAAGAAAACGCACCATTTTCGAGAATAGAAGGAACATTCTACAGTATTAAGTGGCATCATGATTGCAATCCAAATGTTGCAGAAAATCCATGCGATAGAAAATTCTTCAGTTTAATTTTGGAAGGTTTAAAGCGTCTGTCCGCCAAACCTATATGCAAGAAAGACCCTGTTACTCCAGAACTTTTAAGAAAAATTGTTGATAAGTTTGGATTGACAAACAATTTAATGCACATTCGACTCTGCGCAATGTGCTTAATTTCCTTTGCAGGTTTTTTACGTAATGACGAACTTGTTAACATCAGAGAATGTGACGTGGACATTCATTCGTCCTTTATTAGGATCTTTCTCACTAAAAGTAAGACTGATCAATATAAAGAAGGTTCTGTAGCGTGGTCTTTCAGGGTTCTTTTCCTACTTGCCGCAAAACGCGTGAACAAACAGGATGCATACAAATCTCTGCTTTGCACAACTTTATTCCGACTTCCAGGCTGGTTTTACCTACAGCTCGGTCTTTTCTAGCACTTCTCCAGCCCAACTTTTACACACAACTCATTTGTTACACCGTTCAAAACATACTCGTTTTCTTTGTTACATTTTGTATACAACACTTGGCTAACTGCCAATTTCCGCGGGCACGCCTGCACTACCTATTGTCCACTCTTTCTAAAAATAGACAGGCCATTTCCGGAGCTACTGTCCTGTAAAGAGTTCATGACCTCACAGTCAATAAGGGCTCCGGCGGGAGAATAGGTGTTCGCTACAGTTCTTAGGTTTACATTGCCTAGACGGGATCTGCCATTTGCCCGGTATACATGTTATTGAAATACGTGGATTTGGCTAAGATCACAGAGATTACGGAAGGATTTTTATTCAGACCAGTTGTGTATATAAAATCTATCAAAGCTCATAAGTTAAGAAAAGGTCAGCTCTCGTACTCCAGGTGCAGAGAGATTTTCAAAGAAGCTCTGAAGGAGGTGGGTGTAGACCCAACAAAGTTCGGTCTGCATAGCCTGCGTTCAGGTGGAGCTACAGCAGCTGCTGCTGTGGGTGTGCCAGACAGGTTGTATAAAAAACATGGCAGATGGCGCTCAGAAAGTTCTAAGGACGGATATGTAAAATAATCTTTACAGAACCAATTAACTGTGTCAATGAATCTAGGTTTATAAATACAGTATTAATTTTGTTGATGCAAGTCGCTTAAACATTATTATTCCATAGCTGGCAATCAGAGGATATTTTTGCCATAAAGTACACCTTAAAAGTATCTGTCTTACTAGTATTTTCGATTATTTTGACCTCGCAAAATAATAACGGTTGCGATTGTATGCATTATAAATCAAGAAGATTTCTGAGAAATGTATAACTTCATGCATACTTCCCGTTCTTTGTCACTTGAGATGGCGGACACGTATCGGTCCGCTTGTAGCTCGTCGCCGAAGAACGATGTTACCCATTGTGAGTGCATTAACATGTCCTTTCTTTCAGGTCGTGGCGGGGGATTAGGCGGATTGGCGTGATAGAAACTATTTTATTCACGTTTGAGCTGCGAATTAGTGAATAATTACATTTTCTATCGCGAGCTAAGGAGCCTGTAATATTTGCATATTACGTAAGAGAGTTGAGCTACAGTGCACACGGTAAGGGTATGGCAGTCATTGATCGTTTTCAGCGCAACTACATCGGACGTCAAATTTAGTTTTATGAAAACTAATTTATATATGTCATTGTGATAAGATGTATAAATATTGCATTAATGACGGCATTCTATGATTCAAGTTCACGTTTCACAGGTACTTGGTTATCGTGAATATGTCATCAAACTGGAAGGAACAGCAAGAAAAGGTTTGGTTCTTCAACATTCAGGTATGGATTGGAGGAATTTGTATTCCTCCATAATTCAACTTTCCAAGCTACTTGGCCTTGGTACACGTATCGGTCCGCTTGTAGCTCGTCGCCGAAGAACAATGTTACCCATTGTGATTGCATTAACATGTTCTTTCTTTCAGGTCGTGGCGGGGGATTAGGCGGATTGGCGTGATATAAAATATTTTATTCACGTTTGAGCTGCGAATTAGTGAATAAGCTACATTGTTGAGGTGGATGGGCGACGGTACCGTAGAAACCAAGTTCACCTCAGGGACACACTGATTACCCACAACACAGGAAAGATATTTGACAGTGAAGCCCTAATCATGGACATAACTCCCGCAGCACCAATCTCCATGGCAAAGTCATCGGACTCTCACAGTGAGCCGCCGGTCGTAACTAGGTCCGGCATGATTTCCAAGCGTCCTCAACACTTAAAGAACTATGTGAACTCCCATAAATGAAGTTCTTCAGACATTTTGTTTTACTTGTGCTTTATTGAACACTTGTGTTACTTTAAGTGTTTACTCTAACTAAATTTACTTGAGCTTGATGCAAAAGTATTGTGGTTGCTTTTATTTATTAAAAAAACGGAATTAAAACAAAGAAGGCTGTTGTGAAAACTTTAAAACGTATGTTCTGCTACAAATAATTTAACTCCAACGAAAGGGAGATGTTATGGTAATTCAATGTAGTCGGCTCTCATGGCAGTTTCAGTGCACCGTACATGTACATGTACACCGTAAGGTACAATATACATGTACATGGAATAAAGCAGGGCTGTTAGTTAACGATTTTTCACTTTATGCATTCGTAGGTGAACAAAATACATAATAAAACAGTGTTGATTTGCAATTCTCGTTCTAAAGTATTCTCGCGGTCAGACATCCGGGAACCTTGTTTTTCCTTCTATTGTTTATGCACTTTAGCGCGAAGGGGATATTTCAACGTCGCGTTATATAGCAACTATTTATATTACATGTAGATACCTCTGTCGTATCTCTACTGAATAAGAAAAAACAAAGCTTTAAAAATGCATAATGTACAGGTACGATATTGCGCAGTCTTGAAAAGCAAAGTTCTTACATGACTGTCACACGATCCTTCAAGATTTGGACCAAGTGATACAATTTTGATACAGCTGAAGCAGAGGGGCAGAGGGGCGGGGGGGGGGGGGGGGGGGGGGTGCAGCAAAGTGCGCCATCAACGTTAAAATGTATCTCATTCATTCTTTCACGCTCACGAGCCGCACATGTCACACAGTAAATACGTATAGATCGCTACCTCGAAGCGCCCCATTGAAACACGTACAAATTTGCTCCGTGAATCGCTCCCCGAATTCAGTGATTTATCCAACGTCCGCAAAGCCAGGTAAACATGCACGATCTACACGGAATTTGTTTGGGGAGATGTCATTTTCTGCCATTTTCGTTCGAAAACAACACAATACAAAAATAGTGGGTTCGAAGCAGGATTTTCAACAATTTATCGATTATTATTGCCCTTTTTAGGGGAGGTATTTGTTGACGTCGGTTGGGTATTTGTGCACAATCTCCACGTGCATCAACGGTACGTCAACGTTCATTTTTTTCGACTGCTTTTTTCATTTTCAATACAATTTTTGTCATTGGATGATAAAAACTAAGGTAAATAACAACCTTTTTTAACTACAAAAGACAAGATGTTAAGATTGGATGCCAAAAACTCTTTATTTTTCGCATGAAATAATTGTTCCCCCCTATTTTGAGAATGGACGTTACCACAGCCTCAAAGGACCCCCCTCCGGGGCAGTGACTGAAAACCTAATCCACATATTGGCCCAGGCGGGGTTTGAACCCGGGTCATAGTGGTGGAAGGCGAGAAAAGAAGCGCTACGCCAACCTGACTCCCCTAATATGAATGTATTGCGATTAAAAAGAGCTTCCAGTCCATTCCATTCAGTTAAAATGTTGCATGATATAATCGAAAGTTTCAGTAAGCGGAATCCTCTGACCCTTACGCCTTTCTTAATATTTATGCCGACATCATACTTTTAATGCCAAAGCAAGGCGTTGGGTGGTAAATTGAAGATAGTGGCTTTTACTCAATGAGAAGTTTAGTACTGATAATACAAGGTTAGAGTACCTGTTATAACAAGGTAAATGTAGAGTCCCAAAGGACCTTGTTATATAAAAGGTGTTTTACTGTAGACGCAGGTTTAAGCCCATTTCCAAAATGCGTATACTGCTTAAAATCAGGGAATTGTACCTAAATAGGCACAGTTTGCTAATTTAAAAGCCACACCCACAACCAATTTCTCAGAAAAATGGTGTCCAATGTTTCCAAAAATGGTTTGCAAGGCACATGGTCTACTGGTTTGCACCCAAAACACATGCAACAATAATCGCTTTGAAAAATGCGTATTGTTCAGAATCCGGGAAACCCCTAAAGAGGCGTGGTTTGTTAATTAAAAAACCACGCCCACAACTAATGTATCGTTAAAATGATGTCAAATGTTTGCAAGGCATTGGTCTACAAGTTCAAACTGGTTTGCACCCAAACACATGCACTGATAGTCGCTGGAAAATGCGTAGGCCCCCTACTACTTAGAATCAGGAAAACCTCTAAAAGGGGCGTGGCTTGTTAATTTTAAAGTGATATTATATACATAAAACATAATTAATTATCATTTGAAAACATTGTGGATATTTTCTCAGATTCAACTCACCGTTAGGGACTAAAAAACAGTAACTCATGGTGTTCATTTTTGCGTGAATATATAGCGGCTTTCACTTTTTGCCCCCTTTTTTCTAAAAATACCCACAGAAAATCACGTAGAGGGTCCAGGTTTGGGGTGTCTGGTACGCGTAGTGCAGCGGTCTTTTCGTCTGTCGTAACCCATTTTGTACTCTATGAACTCAACTTGTTCATTTGGCATCATTTTTTAGTGGTACCTCGCTCAACTATTTAGTACCCAGTTTTTGACCACTTTGGGGGTCCCCCAGGGGTGCATGCAGCTGGTGGTACCCGGCAGACTCTCATTTTCATTCATTTCAGGTGACCCCCTACACACTCACATAGTCAGATATTGGTACCTGTTCATCTAACCAAATGTCCGCGGGCTGCCGGTCTATAATGGGCAGCTCCCAACATTACACAAATCTGAATCTGTACATTTGAAAGTTCCTCATATTGTGCTCAAACTCATTGCTTTACAATGTACATTGTTAGGCTGTTCGTCACATGTTATCATAACATTTTTTTTTAATCAATGTTAAAATCCATAGAGAGACATTTCATGCGCAGTTACGGCAAATGAGCTTTTTAGCAACCTTTCTGTAAGCTTCATTTCTCCAGCAATAGATGATTGTATTGAGCAAAGAATTGCTGTAACGTAGAAATTCCAACAATGTCCAAAGACATAAATTAATGTCTATAGAAATAACTGCAATTGTAGGTAGCCAAGTCACACAGAAGTGCATGTGATAATCAGAAATGTTTTGAGAGATTTGACATTTGAGCGATGCAGCTGAACCTGTGCATCTTCAACATTTATCTCAGTTTCTGCTCTACGCTGTGCATGATGTCTCGCAATTAACAGCAATTTTACATATGGAATAATGATGCACAAAGTAATATTATTGCAACTGAAATGTACAGTATGGCCAACAAAGTTACTTTTACACATTTTAAATATGATATCAATCTAGCAGATTCAACAGCAAGGCAGAGTAGAGCTGTACATGCCAAGCCGATGTAAGCTCGTCTTTTGGTAACTAGAGCTTGTAGCCTCAGAGGTTGCGACACTGCAATGTATCGGACCACAGTGATCATTACCAGAATGCCAAATCCCAGTCTGTCACAATTCTTATGGTGTATTTAACAAGATCCTCGAAAAATATATGTATAAGACCAAAAATTCCCACACCAACATCAGATATCGCCAGAGCTACTAGCAGCAGTTTGGTGACGTCGTGCATGTCACGTATGCGATGGAACACCAGCAGAGAAAACAAGTTGCAGATGAGGCAAAACAAACAGATAGGAGCTAGAACACACTTGTACATCAAAATGCATTCATCAGAATCATTTAATAAGCTTGAGAACGAGCACATTTCTGTAATGTTTTCCATTGTGTGAGTCGTTATTATAGTTCTTCGTGATGTTCTTTGCACACACCCAGGATTCAGTCCTGTAATTTCACCGTGATGCATTCAAGACATCAATATCTACTTGGAGTAAAATCCATCTGACCACTCCCAAATCATTATACGGTTTTCCCAGCTGTTCTGTTTTAATTGCTCTTCCAAACTCTTCTTAAGTTCCGTAATACACCTTTAGATTCACAGTGTTTCAGCGATGACTAGTGACTTCTGTGTCTGCGGCGCAGCAAGAATTGTGCCTCACAAATGCATCGTAGCAGAATCACGGCAACCAGTTGATCGATGAAAAGCAATCTGCTTCTTAATGAGCAGTGCAAGCAATCACCAAATATTGCCTTATAGTTAGGTGGCTTAGTGAAATTACCGTGACTCGGCGGATTAAAGTACCAAATTTGGCATGAGACTCCCCTAGGGCCTATTAATTAAGATTAGCATAGGAGCCCTCCGGAATGTAAAATACAAAATTTCAAAATGGCCGCCATATATGACAAAATATCACTTTTCTCGAGTACTGGGAGTCATAAGAAGCTCAGGTAATTAAACAATATAATAGTACCAAAACATTTTTAAAATATTATAAATACCGTCGTTATTCAACTTCCAATCAAAATCCACCCTCTTTTGGGGCGGATCGCAGAATTTTTGAAGGGTGGGGGGGGGGGGGGGGGGGGGGGGGGGGTTTCAGGCCCGTCCGATTTTTGTTTCACAAAAACAAAAGTAAATAAACAAAATCGCAGGATGCTTTCTAGACAGTCACTTATTCAAAACATTCACCACATACAATGTATACAGATAATAACCCCCCCCCCCTTTTTTTGTGGGGGGTGGGGGGGGGGGGGGTGTTGACCACCCCCTCCCCGGATCCCTGTCTGCTTTTCTGGTTGGAAGTTAAATTTTATCACCCAATAAAGTACATAATCATTCGTGAAGCATGTATCTCAATAACTAGATAAAACTCATTTTTTGGGGAAAATACACAACGCTTTATTTGTAGGCTGCCAAACAGTTCTCAATTTTCCTGACTATCTCACCCCATGAAGACTAGACCATTGCAAGGATAGGGTTGAATTGGAATGCAGTGTAAAGAAACTTTCACAATTTTCTCAGTTTTCTAAGTATGTGTGATTGTTAAGTGATGTCCATTAAACTTAACTTACAGTTTACAATGTTCTATGGAGTACATTTGCACTTGCAAAGTGGTGAGCAGTCGAGATTTGCTTTGCCGCATTTGTTCACGGCACAATCTGGAAATCTCTGGAATTGTCATCCAAACTGGTACACATGACTCTGATACTTTGGTCCAGGCAAAATCCTTTGGATAAGGAACCACAGGCTGTGTTTGTGTGCATGTCGTCCAGATTCCTGCTTGATACACTACCAGGCGGACATGCTGGAGTAGTGCATCCTTGGTGGGTGGCAGTTTGTCCATTGCTCAATTCTTATGCCAGAAAAGTTCCCTTCTTGTCTCGTTGACGGAGCTCGAAAGACTGGTTTTGCCATACAGGATAACAGTCAGTCTCTCGAGCTTCAGGAAAGAGTCGTCGTCGAGATCGTGCATCTGGAAAGGATGATCGGCCAGATACACAAACGTCTGTGTGACGTCTTTATAGGCCTGCCAGGCCTGCCAAACTGACTTCTTGCCCTTGCCATTGAAAGCAGAGGTTGTGTCACAACCTGAAAATGCGTGGAAAATGGGTAATGCTCGTGATTGTTGCTGCCCTAGGCTTGAGTAGATGGCGTTGATGTGGTAAAACCTGTACTTCTTGCCCATGCCAAAGGCCACCCAAAGGTTCAGTCGTAATCAGATAATGGAATGTGCCAGCAAGGATTACTACAACATCTGTGTCAACAGTACGTACATGGATAGTCTTTCCCCCGTGTTTGAGAGCATGCAGCAAATGAACCACAACCCTGGTGTCCGCATCCTCATGATTGCAGTTTTGCATGGGGATGCTGGTACCAATGGATGCCACAGATTTCCCGGATGTGACATAATAGAGCTTTGGCTGGCGGCAAATTGAAATCCACAATCTTGGAAGTCAAAAAGGCAAACAGCTCCTTCTTGTTGAGTGGGTCACGGAGAAAGTCCATCCAATTGCCTGGTAGTTTGGTCTCACCGGACACTTTCCTGCGCACACCCTTGCCTCTCTTTCCTGGGTAGACTCCTTCAAACTATCTGGGATGTATGTGTCCTACACAACATCCAACCTCGTGGCATCCTGCAGCTGCTTCTCCAGGTAAGGGATGAATACTGTAACGCCCGTGCTGGTTGGGCGGTAGAGGGCGCTGGAGCGATTCCACGGTGGTGGGATCACTCCGGTGGCTCCTGCTGGTGCGCCCCGGAAACCCGCCTTTGGATTGCGCAAGCGCCGAACTGGTTCTAACCAGTTCTGGTACCGCGTGAGTTGTGTGAGCCTGATGTCCATATTTGGTTGGCGAGAGTCCAGATTAAACGGCTGAGAATCACCGGAAGAACAAGAATACTTGTGTCTAGAGTCTTTCTTGTGTGTGTAGTCGACCCCAGGCGAATCTTCGTTACATTGGTGGCAGCGGTCGGCATGCAGGAGGACTAAGAAAAGACCAGGTGAAGTGTTCATGTTTTGAGAAAAACACGATAGCACGGCAGCCAACTCGCCCCACGGCGGGAGGGCCGCCCAGGGCCGTGGACGACGGCGCAGCCGGCGGGTCGTTTCACTCGGAGCGTCCGCGGGTTGTGTTCGTCGACGCAGCGGGGGCAGAACTGCTCCGCACACAAACCAATGGAGCGGAGCCGTCGGCACTGCTCCGCATGGGAGTCAATAGAGCGGAGCTGCTCCGCACACAGTGCAATGGAGCGGATCCGTCAACGTTGCCCACGCTCTCCAAGCCAGTCGGAGCCGCAGGGACAGTCACAAGGGACCGCCACAAGAGGAGTCGGAGGGGCCCGGCCCATGCTGTAGACGGCGGCGCGGCAGACGGCTCGCAACACTCGGAGCGAGCCCGAGCCGTGCCCGTCGGCGCAGCGGGGGCGGGGCCTCGCCGGGACGCCCACGCTCTCTAAGCCAGTCTCAAGAATCAGTCGCAGTCGCAAGAAGCAGTCACAGTCGCGGCCACAGGAGCCAGTCGCAAGAATCAGTCGCAGTCGCAAGAGGCAGTCACAGTCGCGGCCACAGGAGCCAGTCGCAGTCGGAGGAGCCAGTCGCAGTCGCAGGAGCCAAGCGCAGTCGCAGTCGCAGTCGCAAGAGCCAGTCGCAGTCGCAGGCACCAGATACAGGAGCCAGTCGCAGTCGCAGGAGCCACTCGCTGTCGCGGGAGCCAGCCGCAGTCGCAGGAACCACAGTCGCAGTCGCAAGAGCCAGCCGCAGTCGAAGGCACCAGTCGCAGTCAGAGGAGCCAGTCGCAGTCATAGTCGCAGTCAAGTCTTAACATTAAAAGGGGTGTGCCGGGGCCAGGGGTGTGCCGGGGCCAGGGGTGTGCCGGGGCCAGGGGTGTGCCGGGGCCAGGGGTGTGCCGGGGCCAGGGGTGTGCCGGGGCCAGGGGTGTGCCGGGGCCAGGGGTGTGCCGGGGCCAGGGGTGTGCCGGGGCCAGGGGTGTGCCGGGGCCAGGGGTGTGCCGGGGCCAGGGGTGTGCCGGGGCCAGGGGTGTGCCGGGGCCAGGGGTGTGTCCTGGGGCTTACCCCAAAAATTGTTGTAATGAAAATTGTTGTAATGTAAATTGTTGTAATGAAAATTGTTGTAATGTAAATTGTTGTGTAATTGTTGGCGTTATGCGTTTTCCAGGGCGGTTGGCCGGGGTGCGGCAGCGGCGCCCATGGTTTTGTTTGGGGGCAAACAAGGTCTTCGTGGGGGGCTGTGTAACGCCCGTGCTGGTTGGGCGGTAGAGGGCGCTGGAGCGATTCCACGGTGGTGGGATCACTCCGGTGGCTCCTGCTGGTGCGCCCCGGAAACCCGCCTTTGGATTGCGCAAGCGCCGAACTGGTTCTAACCAGTTCTGGTACCGCGTGAGTTGTGTGAGCCTGATGTCCATGTTTGGTTGGCGAGAGTCCAGATTAAACGGCTGAGAATCACCGGAAGAACAAGAATACTTGTGTCTAGAGTCTTTCTTGTGTGTGTAGTCGACCCCAGGCGAATCTTCGTTACAATACCCTGTCTGCATACTCATGGAAGGTGCCGACGCCGGTAGTGGGCAGACAGTGTACGATGACGGTACCATCCAGGACTTTGCAGTCATAGTTTGAGGGTGGCTCTGATTGACCAGGTTGCTCAAGACACATCAGCAGGTCGGACTTCGTGCTTGGCAAATGAAGCTTGTCAAAATCTGAGAGGGAAGAAGGGAAGGACTGTATCTCATGTGCAAAGAACTCTGCCAAGTCACCATCCCGGTTCTGCATAGATATGTACAGCTGGCCAAAGAGTGCCACATTGTTTTGAAGCACTTTGATCTTCTTCCCCTGCTTAGATGTTACCTTGCGTTTAGGTTTACTGAATAGTGCTAGAGAATTCCTCTTGATTGGGTCATGGATAGAGTGGCTGCGCACATCAAGCACATTCTTGACAAAGTTCTCGTATTGTTTCCTGCCTGTATCCTCCAAAGTGCGCAATGCGGCTACCACTGATTCATCTGCGCAGTTGCGACTGTCGAGAGTTACTAGATCTGAGAAATCATCCAAGAAGGGATTGCCCATTCGTCTGATGGTATCAGAGAGGCTGACAACCTGTCGCTGGAAGGTCTTGTGTGTTGAGAGACCCTGCTCATGGTGCTGGAAGTTCTCCGGGATCTCTGTCATCATCAGGAAGGTATTCTTCTTCAAATTGCTTCAGCAGCCTGGAGATCTCTGGTCCCGAGAGCATCCATCTCCGAAAAGCCACAGGGTTTTCTGTGAGCCCAACAGCTCCACCAGAACCTTTTACAATCTTGTTTTCCTGCTCATGAGCTTGATCAAATGGGATCGCAAAGAATTTGTTACTGGTCTTGGAAAGGACCCAATGAGAAAACTTCTCAAACTCATCCTTGATAGTGTCGGGCAAGGACTTTATATCTCTGATGTGGACAGACATCTACCGTGAGTAGTTCACATGATCCAAGGCAAAGAACAGTGGTGTGAGTTCCTCCAAGACTTCAACATACAAAGGGAAATTCTTCTCTCTGTGAGCCCTGATGAATATGAGAATGAGGGTTTCGTAGCTCATTATCAGGTCCCAGTACATGAAAGTGGGACTTCTCTTCTGCATGTTGTTTCTCCAAGCCATGGCAGACTCTTCATCTTTGGGGCCCTCACTGAGCATGAAAGCCTCCCTCTGGAGATTGTGAAGGGTCAAGATAGTGATTTGGTGAGCGTGCCTAGTTCGAGTTAGGTGTGCTGCCTTCAGATACGAATCAGCCGTGCCATATGATGCTACCTCTGCCTCTGTGAGGGCTGTAGTCCAGCCAGAACTTTCTAAGACATCCCCAAGTGTATTCCACAGTGCCATTTTTGTGTGCAGACCACCTAGCATAACCACATGTACTCTCTCGCCATGAGTGTCTGGCCATTTCCACTGTACAAACTTTGCCAGGGCAATCAGAGGCTGGTCAAATAGGGACTGGGATTTGTCCTGGGTTCAGAAATTCGACAGCTTGTCTCTGTACATCCATGCCATGTTTGATCATAGCAGGAGTGGCGGACTTCTCATAGAATAGAGGAAGGAGTGCACATTGTGCTGGAGGGTCTTCTACCGGAGGTTGATTAGAGGCATGATAGGCAGCCCATGCAATGGTATCTTTACTGGTGAGTTCTTTTGTCTCTAGAAGTAGCAGTGAATGCTCTACCCAGCTGTGTTCCCCTGTTCTGGCCTCATCTAAGCACCTCTCGACTGGAAACACATCACTTTCTGGCACCGCAACAGCAGTTGTCTTCAAGGTTATGGCTGGTACATAGGCGTAGCTGTCAGGAAGAGCGTGCTTTTCATTTCCAGAAGGTGGTATCATAACAGGTGGTCTGCTCTCACCAGGTTTGGTCTTGGTAGGCAACTGGAAAAGGCTGATTTCCGTCCCATGGAATGATGTTTTGGAAGTGGTTGAGCTGGGGTTGTGATCTAGGTTGTCCAGGGCACCAACCGTGAACAAACCTTTCCGGAGGCTAGCCGGAGACACCACTTCATCTTCTACAAAGCGTTCACAGGTAGAAGTGGCGATCCAGTCCTCAATCTTCATAATCCTGTCATAGGAAATGCTGATGCCGAAGTGATATAACTGCTTGATGAGTTTCTTGCTTCTGGTCAGTGCATGCACATTGATGCCAATATAGATGGGGAGGGGTGGCTCACGCTCCATAGTGTGTCTGGTCTTCACAGCAGTATCAGGTGTTCGTTTCTTTGTATTGTAAACGATGACTTGGTTGATGGTGAGGCAAGCCTGGGATTCACGCTTGTCTTGATCTTTTAAGTTGGGATCATTCAAGATCATGGAGACAAGAGACTTGATGATTGAGGGCAGTGAGTCTTCCTGACATTGTTCCGGGAAGCAACCTGTAAATTTGAAGCCTTGATGGTTAAAGATGTCCTTTCTTACTTTTGTAGCAGCTTTGGTCAGGATAACAGCGTCTTCTGAGAAGTCTCGACTCTTCAGAGCTTCTTTCAACATATTTCTCATGCCTTCCCTGAAAATGAGAACAGTGTTTCTCCCATCATACTGTTCTTGCGCCTCTGGGAAGCGTTCTAGCAAACGACCCTTCAGTCTGGTCTTGTAGACTTGTTTCTTGATGCCCAGTTCTTCAAGACGACTCATATACAGATAGTGAACCTCATTCAGCTTGAAGAGGAGAGTTCCAGAATCCACAGAATCCTCAATGTAGGTGGTCAGTTCCACAAATGCCCGAGACTCATTCATTTTCTCGCAAGGCAGGCCAAACACCTGAAAACACATGTGTTTTCAGGTGTTTGGCCTGCCTTGCGAGTATGGCTACGGTAGCGATTTCTTAGCTTGACCAGACATGTCAGGTGGTACTTTGCATCAATTGCAATTAGATCTCCCCCAACTATTCTAGCCATAAGCAGGGTGTCATTTAGCTCTGTGATCATGTCCCGGATATTTTTGTCGGCATCCAAGGTTGAAACTTCATGAAGAACTTTTTCATCTTCGCCTTTCTTGCAGAATAAACACTTTTGACTGTCTAGTGCTTTGCGCTTACTGGGCCTTTTCTCTTCACCATCAGGGTTATGCTGTATCTTCTTCTTTGCTTTTGCCAACTTAGAATTGTTAAACTTCAAATGGCAAGATTTGTGCTAGGAAGCAGAATGAGAAACAAAACTGTCAACAGTTTCATCACTCCCAAAATAGAGTTCGGCTGGAAGAGCACCAATGGCCCTGAACTGTTCTACGTTGGTCATGAATGATGTGTAGGCACCTGCCTTGTCAATACTTGTCCCAGGACTCCTCAAGGGACACTTCAAGGGTTCAGCAGTGTCCTGCTGGCAAATCACGCAGCGATCCCAATATAGCTCCATGTTTAGTCACAACCTAAAAAGATACCAGTGTATTAGAATAATATGTAAGGTGTCCGAGGGCACTACAATATTTAGTTGGACTCGGGTTCAGAGAATTCATGCTAGTGGCTCATTAATTCATGTCTCCTGGGTTAATTTATTTACTGAGCAGCACGAGGGAACTACCTGAGCAAATCTGATAGGGGTTTGTGCAGGAATCGAATAAAAAAATTATTAAGCATACATACGTGTATCTAAATGTAGTAACAAATTAAAATTTAATATCAGAAAATGTAGACTGATTCGGGAAATTAAATCATCACTAAAAAAGAAAATTTGAGTAAGAATTACTGTATGTTTCCGTGTGTGTCAAGGTAACACTTGACAAGGTAAGCCTAACATTCTCCATAAAAATGCTCTGCTTCATCAATACTCTTCAATACTTTGAATATCTCTGACAATTGTTATTTAATTATAAAAATGAATCTCCTTTTAACCCTATTAACAATGTCAAATCAAGGAGTCCCCTGGCAACATATAAGGCAAAAAGGCATAAACTCACAAGCGTTCACAAGCAGGCCGGCTAAATTTACATATTTACATTCTTACTAAAATACCCCCATGCTGCCAGCAACAACTAAAGACATAAGAAATCCCCTATTAAAATATAATGGAAAAAAAAGGTACTCTAAATTCAAAACACTGCAGTCCCAAAGTGGGCACATATGCACTGCCATTAATTATTATTCAATGTATATCCAACATAAATACCTATGCACACACAGCACATCATCCAAACTTTCTTGACTTTTCTTACTCTAAAATAAATTTTTAAGGAGGGTACTACCACAAAGTTGTCATACAGTCTGTAACTATCAAAGAATGTCATAAGTAAAGGATGATTCATTATCACTCTATTTGAATAATGATGTTTATAGATAGAAATCTGATGAAAATTAGTTATTTCTCACCTGATGAAATGTGCAGGATTGGTGACCTTTCTTCTTTCTTTATTATTTCTACCACATATCATAAAGGTTACAAGAGAATGCAATTCATCAATAAATAATCAGGTGTAAATTTGTGAGCTAATCATGTACATTCTTTTAAATAGTATAGATACATGCGGGAGGAGATCCCCAAGAAGCAAAGCTTGTCGAGTAGGAATCCCCTATGACACAAGTTTAGTGAAAAAGAAAGAATACATACATAAGACGAAACCAAGTTTAAGATAATGCTCAAGATCAATACAAATAACATAGATAACAGAGTAGGTGTGATACAGAGTACATGTGTATGTGTGGCAACCCATTAAGGATTTCTCGTCTAAGAAATTCAATCAGAATTCAAGTAAATGGACAAAAGATTAGATTTAAATTTATATTTAAATAATGAGAGGCTACGAATACCTTTCAGTGAGTTATGCAAGGAATTTAGCAGGTCACAAATGAATGAACAACAACAAAGAGCGCCACCGCTCATCAATCTGTGCTTAGTGTCTGCATCAAAATACCTCTTACATATTACATTTCTTAGAGACAGGAAATATCTCAACTCAAACAGCAAAAACAGGCAAATTATCAAAGCAGTAAAGTAAGAATAATTAAAAATATGAAATTTGTCAATATTTTATAAAACGACACTTCTCAAGAAACTAATGGCTCCTCACATTAAGAACCCATTGTAGGTTTATGGTTTAATAATTACATTGATGAAACTGCTTGCACATGTAGGTCCACTCGTAGTGTTGCAATGTATTCAAAATTGAATTCAGTTTGTTCAGTGGCCTCTAAAACCAATATTTTGTAACCATTCTTAACTTCTCATGATTCCCAGGACTCATTAAAGTGATATTTTGTCCAAAATGTCGGCCATCTTGAAATTCCGGGGGGGCTCCTAGGCTAATCTTAATTAATAGGCTCTAAGGGAGCCTCATGCCAAATTTGGTGCTTTTATCCGCCGAAGCACGGTAACCTTAAAATTTAACACTAAGCCACCTGATTAATACATGTACATTGTATAGTCTAGATGCAAACGAGCAAGCATTTTGTTGACATAAATTGTGCAACTATTGAAAACCCCATTATTTTTTTGGATCGACGCAGGATATGGCATGGTAACCATGGAACCAAAAGTGGTCGGTCTAATTTCATCATTCAATTACATGTATTGCTGAAGATCTTTGGGAATTGTAAGGGTTGTTGGAGTCCTTCTTTCACTGACGGAAAAATTTGATGCATTGCACATGTAGTGCAGGAAAGATGGCATTTTCCTAATTCAAAATGGTTAAATATAACAAGTAATTGGGGGAAATGTTTTGCTTTGCTTTGTTTTGGGTGTTGGATTTGATTACCCTATTCCCCATAGACTTGTGTGCAATTTATCGGCCATGTGGGGGGTTTTTTTCAGAAAGAAAGATTCTCGAATCTTATTGTGTACATGTGCAGTTCGAATAGCGAACTGGCTCATTGTCAACAAGAGAAATGTACATAACCCAATGAAACCGGTATTAGTTTCTCATTGTACCGGATTATACGCACAGCTGCACTGCGCAATGGACAAGAGCATGCAGCTGTCACACAGGCAGCGTTCTACAGCGTACCACAGCTGGCAGCAGCATTCCGGACGTATTAGCGGGCTGCATACACGCTCATCGTCAGAGCCCATGCATCGCATCTAGGGATCCAGAGTACTATCAACAAGACCCGTGAGATAATTTTATGGCCAAACATGAGCGAAGAACTGACTGAAGCCATTCAGACGTGCCCTACCTGTCAGGAGGCCCAACCAGCAAATTGCAAAGAGCCTATGATGACGCATCCCTTACCCACAGTGCCATGGCAAGCTGTTGCTACTGGTTGTTTTTAGCTAAACGGTCACTGTGTCTTTGTCGACATGTACTCTGACTTCATAGAAGTTGTGGAACTGGAAGGCATGACCACAGAGACGCTAGTGAAGAAAACCAAACCAATCTTTGCCACACATGGCATACCAGCCACACTGATAAGTGACAAAGGGCCAGGCTTCGCCACGCGTAAACTTAGCCAGTTTGCTCACGAATGGGACTTTCGCCACATGACCACAAGCCCCCACCATAGCAGAGCCATTGCAAAGCTGAATCCGCCGCCAAGATCACAAAATGTCTCATCAAAAGCTCCAAACAAGATGGTGGAGATATGTGGGAGATGCTTTTGTCTGATCACACGTTAAACACATGCCACCAACTTTGAAGAGTTTCAGGAAAGGGCGAAAGTTTCGTTAGAAATCTTGTAAAAATTGTTCGATTTTTTTACTTTATGCATTCGTAGGTGAGAAAAATACATAATAAAACAGTGTTAAATTGCAATTCTCTATCTAAAGTATTCTCGCGGTCGGACATCCGGGAACCTTGTTTTTCTTCCCATTGTTATGTACTTTAGCGCGAAGGGAAAATGTGAGGTTTAACGCATGTTGTTACGGACGGCTAAATAATCGTCCCATTCATCATAGGCACATTTAAATTATGACTGCAGTCGATGCGCTTAACGCGCGACGTCATGTTTAACATGTTGTAGTTGTTATGTTGTATAATCAATCCTTTTAAACATGATATTTCGGCGTCGCGTTATATAACAACTATTTATATTACATGTGTGTACCTCTGTCGTATCTCTACTGTGTAAGAACGAACAAGGCTTCAAAAATCCATATTGTACAGGTATTGTACGATATTGCGCAATCTTGAAAAAAACAACACGTTTGTACGTGACGTGACTGTCGCACAATCCTCCATGATTTGGACCAAGTGATACAATTTTGATACAGCTAAAGGAACCCCAAGAAAAAGGAACACCTCAACAAACGAAACAAGAACACAGAGTAATACATTCAGCAAAACAGTTTAATTATTACTAACAACTTAAATAAACATAACTAATTCATTTAATACAATCACAATAAATTAAGATATTACACTCGAACCCGATGTTATGTCCGTTACTTTTGATGGGGTCACCAGCTCAAAGGCACGCATCGGTGGATGATGTCAGGTTTCCAAGATGGCATTGGTAGTGTCTGGTGTTCCCCATGTTCATACCAAAACAAATAGCCCTGAAAATTAAGTTATATTATCACATCGTTTAATTTTTGGAAAATACTCGTCTTTTAAAGGTAGGATACACCATTGGTAATTAATTGCTTGAATTGTCAAGAATGGGTGGATTTTGAAGGTTGTATTTTATAGTATAAAAAATAGTATATCGTTTAACTAACCTGTCCGAAGTGTTATGATCATAGATGCTGAGAAAATCAAGAAAAACGGCGTTCCTTTTTTAACTAGCGTCTGGCATTGTTTCTCATGTTGTTCTTGTTTGTGTTCGCGATTGCCGTCCAGCGATCGGGAATTTTGGGATATCTAGTTAATTATAGGATATCTAGCGCAATCATTTTGCTGAATGCCTAAAATTATGATTTACTTTCAAACAAATAAGATATTTCTTAATAATTCGATAGTAAGATTTTTTGTTATCTGCATCTTACCTTTACGTTACTTCTCGTTTAAATCATTAGGAACGAGTTTCCATTAACAGCTGTTTATGAACAATTGCCACAATAATTATTCTTATTGATCAACCTGTACAAACATGTAATATACAAATCGTGATTATTGTTTATCACAAGTCGGTAGTATATGTTGTTATACAATAAAATATTACATCTAAACTTACAGAAAAATCTGGCATGAAATGCTTTGGCGACTTAGTAGCTTTGCTTTCATGATCTTGGCAATCTCAAAACGGATGTCCTCCAAGTCATCGGCTATAACAACGCCGGAATACCCACATGACGGCTGATCAGGCCGGCATCAAAGGAGCTCAGATCCGTACCCCAAGGGTGGGGTCTCAGGCAGAGGCCTCGATGCCAATAGTTTTCAAGATGACGGTCAAGCTACTAAGTGCCACCAAAGTCTTTTACTTTATCTTATATAGGGTACGTGTAGGTAATATGGGACTGTAGGTAATATGGGACGCATGAATTAAATTCGGCGCCTATTTAACTATAAAGCTTCAGAGACAAGAAATAGCGCCCTAAATAGTTGCGATAACTCATTGCCATCGCTGCCGACAATCACATGGCTAATTTGTTCGGGAACGGAGATCTCGGTGAAGAAATAATCAAAATTTGACAAGGTATGTTAAGTTGACAGAATTTTTTTGCTCTGATCTAAAAATAGATATTTCATGGAATGTACTGATATTAAAAACTGACCAGAGGGTGAGCTGAATTCTTGACATATTTAGAATGCTTATGAAGTGTTTTGATTGTATTGAGGGTGTGGGGTCCTGTGTATAATTGTTTTAGGATTTATTATGCGTTGAATGGGAGCTCCGGTAGCGCAACAAGGTGCAGGTAATATGGGACGCCATAGGTGTGATAGAGCGGAATGAAATTGCATTTGAAAATTATATTACCATATACCATACGTCCCATATTACCTGCACTGCAGGTAATATGGGACCTTTGGTGATGACGTCATAATTTGAATGTAACTGTCATAAATGGATACAACATGGTTTAAATTATATCATCAAAAGGAAGGGTAGTTGTTACTGATTCCAATAACCAATGTTTCTTTAGAATGATTTTATCTATCTTTATACAAATTATGCAAATGAGCTTAATGGTCCCATATTACCTGCACCTACCCTACTACCTACATTAAATTTAACTAATCTTAAACCCACAAAGTAGATCTATGTACTAGTATAATCAGGTGAGAAAGAATCCTTTACTTTTACTTACAAACTTTATAAAATAAATGAATGATTCATTAAAAACCTCGATTCAGACCATACGTGTGTACAACTATCAAATCATACGATGAATACGTTTGCATGTTTATGCAATAATAAGGAGTTGACATTCCAACAGATTACTGTGTTTAAACCATACCAAACATGTACGGAGTCTATGGCTCTGTGAGCATTAAGAAAGGGGAGTGCAGGTTATCGTTCTATAAAAACCGACGGTACTCCTAAAAGGACATGTTCTCAACGTACACGTCACCCACAAGTCACGATTGAAATACAATTCCTTGTTTTCTGTTCTCATAAACACATACAACATTACATATAAATATATATTATTTTATTTATTATTATTATTTTGTTCACGCTTTAAATCCAAGTTCGTGACAGTGACGTGAAGTGAAGTTCAGGAACGCGCGAGCGCATTACATCAGAGTGTGGAGTTTTCGAAATACGCGCGCAGTACGCACCGGATAGCCAGTCAGCATCGTTTACCTTCTCTTCACGGCCAGGGGTTAGTGAAGAAACGCACACGCGCCCATGTTGGCTAGGCTGCTCCCGGACTCACCACGCAAGTGAAGATATTTAAGGAACATACCATAATATAGCTAGAGGGGTGTTTCACAAAATATGAAGTTATTGTTTAACAAAGTTGTTTTTGTTTTGACGTATTTTACTTAAAAGGGATTATGAAAGACAAGAAATATGTAGTTGGCCGGCATTAAACGTACGATTAAATCCGGCCAATGTGCCTGGACATTGTTAATGCCCTCTCCTTGGCCTTCGGCTCGGGTATGAACGCGTCTAGGTCAGGTTTATTCCCTTATTAATTGGCCGTTTAGCGGTCCGTATAGAACGCATAGAGTTGCTGGGTGTAGTGCTAGTGATTGATTGCAATGAGAAGTCTGTCGATCGTCGTACGTGTACAGATTCTTACACTACCTTTACTACAAAGATAGTGCAGTGCTCGTTCAATATGTGCGGAATTACACATGTCAGCGATTCAACCATGAAAAATAGCCAAACCCCGAAACCAAAAATATCACTTTGGATAATGGTTGGATATTGGTGTGCAATACAAATGTAACACATACATGTATTATATAATGGCCTGTATCATCACAACATCGATACCCAAATGACTCAAGATAATTTACAACAGGATAAGACCTTGAGTTAACCTCAGATCTGTGAATAAGTGACTAAACCTGCATATACCAAGATACAAAGCTAACTATGCTTTCTTACTGTGCATCAAAATAAAGGTGAAGTTAAAAGTGCAAGGATCATATGGGGCAGCTCCCAACATTACACAAATCTGAATCCTGTACATTTGAAAGTTCCTCATACTGTGCTCAAACTCATTGTTTTACAATGTACACTGTTAGGCTGTTCGTCATACGTTATCCTAACATTGTTCTTTTTTTATCAATGTTAAAATCTATAGAGAGACATTTCATGCACAGTTAAGGCAAAGGAGCTTTTTAGCAACCTTTCTGTAAGCTTCATTTCTCCAGCAATGTATGATTGTATTGAGCCAGGAATTGCTGTAACGGAGAAATTCCAACATTATCCGAATGCATAAATCAATGTCCACATAAATGGTTGCAATTGTAGGTAGCCAAGTGACACAGACAGTGCCTGTGATAATCAGAAATGTTTTGAGAGATTTGACATTTGAGCGATGCAGCTGAACCTGTGCATCTTCAGCATTGATCTCAGCTGCTGCTATACGCTGCGCATGGTGCCTCGCAATTAACAGCAATTTTACATATGGAATAATGATGCACAAAAGTAATATTATTACAACCGAAATATACAGTATGGCCAACAAATTTACTGTTACACGTCTTAAACATAATATCACTCTAGCTGACTCAATAGCAAGGCAGAATAGAGCTGCACATGCCAAGCCGATGTAAGCTCGTCTTTTGGTAACTAGAGTTTGTAGTCTCAGAGGTTGCGACACTGCAATGTATCGGACCACAGTGATCATTGCCAGAATGCAAAATCCCAGAAGCTTTAAACAGTCTGTCACAGTTCTTAGGGCGTATTCAACAAGATCCTCCTAAAAGATAAGTAGAAGACCAGAAGTTCCCACACCAACATCAGATATCGTCAGAGCTACTAGCAGCAGTTTGGTGACGTCGTGCATGTCACGTATGCGGTGAAACACCAGCAGAGAAAACAAGTTGCAGATGAGACAAAACAATCAGATTGGAGCGAGAACACATGACACTTGTACATCAAAATGCATTCATCAGAATCATTTAATAAGCCTGAGAACGAGCACATTTCTGTAATGTTTTCCATTGTGTGAGCCGTTATAATTCTTCGTGATGTTCTTTGCACACACCCAGGATGCAGTCCTGTAATTTCACCGTGATGCATTCAAGACATCAATATCTACTTGGAGTAAAATCCATCTGACCACTCCCAAATCATTATACGGTTTTCCCAGCTGTTCTGTTTCAATTGCTATTTCAAAATCTTCTGAAGTTCCGTAATACACCTTTAGATTCACAGTGTTTCAGCGATGACTAGTGACTTCTGTGTCTGTGGCGCAGCAAGAATTGTGCCTTACAAAATGCATCTTAGCAGAATCACGGCAACCAGTTGGTCGATGAAAAGCATCACCAAACCTTGCCTTATATATCGTCACCGACACCACGAAGTAACACTCGACCATACTTCCATGCAGTAAACAATTTTTGTTAAACAATTTAAAACAATTTAAATAGTTAATTATTATGGTAATTAGGTTAATGAGTGTAAGTAAAATAACGCGGTTTGGTGGATTGTTCGTTTTCACGAAGTAATACTCTATAGAGTGTTACTTCGTGAAAACGATTCTGAGTGTTGGGTTTGTAAATAAATGAACACAAGAGACGAGCTTACTGTCGTGTTACTTTGTGCTGTAATTCGTGAAAACCAACATGGATGCCATAAACGGCATGGTACAGTAACAATGAATAGCGCCCTCATGTGAGCACAACTGAACAATGTAAAACAAACATTAAAGCAAATGGAAAACACAACACTGAGCACTTTGCATGTCTGTGTAGTTCCACGAAGTAACTCTCTACTCTCGTCCCCAGGGGTACACGCACATGTACATCAACACGGACATTTTACAGTGTACATGAATTGTACGCGCGCTCAATCAGTGTATTACGGCGCTCTACGGTCATTATTGAAAACGACGTTGCATTCAAAGATTTCGTTTTTACGAAGTAGCACTGATGCTTGTGTGCGCGCACTGTACGTATTTCCTGCAGATTTCGTTTCCACGAAGTAGCACTGAGTTGTATGTGCGCGCACTGTACGGTTTTCTGCAGTTTTCGTTTTCACGAAGTAGCACTGATAATATCTTTGTGTACGTGCACTGTACGGATTTTCTTCAGATTTCGTTTTCACGAAGTAACACTCTTCTTAAATCTTTAATTAATTCGTAATTAATTAACCCATGGAAACATAAGTAACACATTCACGACGTTTTAATGTAGTACTTTATATAAATCCCAAACAGGTTTTCAATTCACATTTTATTTGCGGGATAATAACTTGCCAACATTCAAACGCGTTTATCTTCAAATCAAAACTATTCGCTGTGTGTACATGAGTGCTACTTCGTGGTGTCGGTGACGATATGTACATGTATAGTCCATCTGCAAAATAATAAGCATCTTGTTGACATAAATGTGCAACTATTGAAAGACCCTATTGTTATTTGGATCGACGCAGGCCATGGTAACCACGGAGCCAAAAGTGGTAGGTCTAATTTGCCTTCAAAGGTAGAATAGGCCTACACCATTGCAGATATCGACAAATTTTACCACCAAATTATTAGGAAATATATTACTTTTATTTGAAAGTAAATAACAATTGTAAACATCCATCAAAATAATTGCGCTAGATATTCTGTATTTGTTCCAAATTTTTTTTTATTTTTATTTAAAAAAAATCACCATCGCCGGACGGCGATCACGAAAAAACCAAGAACAACATCAGAACAACTGCCCGACGCCGGTGGATTGTAACACTTTAGACAGGTCAGTTAAACGATATTTACTATAAAATACAACCCCCAAAACCACCCATTCATAATAATTCAAGCAATTACCAATAGTGTGTCCTACCTTTAATGCATGTCAACCATTCAGTTATTGATGAAGACCTTGAAATGTAAGGGTTGTGGGAGTCCTTCGTGGGAGTCCTTGATGCATTGCACATCTAGTGCAGGAAAGATGGCATTTTCTTAATTTGGAATGGTTAAATATAAACAATAATTTGGGGAAAATGTTAATTTGTTTTGCTTTGTTTTGGGTTTTGGATTTGATTACCACATCCCCCATAGACTTGTGTGCAATTTATCGGCCATGTGGGGTTAAAAAAAAAAAAAGAAGATTGTTAAATCTTGTTGTGTGCATGTGTAGTTTGAATAGCGAACTGGCTTATTTCCAACAAGAGAAATGTACTTATTTACGGGGGTTTATTGAGGGAATAACAGTGCGATAACCCGGTCGTTCCATTACCAGCGGTCATCCCTAGCCCGGCCATTATCACACAGTAATGACCGGGTCCTCAAACTGTTATTCCCTCTAATAAATACCCTTTTAACGAGAAAAATTGTGAAAATGCTCCAAATTCGTGACTTTTCTTTCGGCGATATTTCTAGTGGTTTTTTTTCATGTTCAGGGGCAATATTTTGCATGGTACCCTGTCTCTTAAATCTGTGTTGTTATTATTACCCATACTTTGAGACCAGACTAGCTGACTACTGATGCCATTGATCTCCATTATGACTGAAGCCCTGCACTGTACATGTACATAGCAACGGGTTAACGTTAACAGACGACACGCGCATTTGAAAAATTTCACGCGTATAGATACAAACGTTCTACGCGTACATTTATAGCGCGCAGTATCAAGATTTGACGCGTCCTTGTTACAAGTTACCGTAGGACTATTGCTTTCGGCCTATCATTGGCTTACATGATGCTTGAATAAGGCCGTGTCCGAAACGAGTGTCTAGAGCTACGGTACAGCTACAGCTACGTCTACGTAGGCGCTAAGGCAAATGGAATTCGGACGCGGCTACAGTAGAGCCTACGGCTAGTTATTGCGCCCCCAAGCGATGCTTGAATTAGTGTTTGCAAAATTACGATGTAAGAATTTACAACAATAATCGTCTGCTAGATGTTACGCAATGTTTGTTTACAGCAAGTCAAAATACCTGATGATATTGACGTATTTGTCGATCTGTTAGTTTCAATTCAATGCACTATAATTGAAAAATAAACGAAAATTTGCTCCAAAATTAACGTTAGTGCTGCCGCCATTTTGTTTTGCATGAGCTAGACAACTTCTTTTACGGCTAGATTTTTGTGACGTTGTAGCCGTAGCTGTAGCTCTAGGCGGCATTTCGGACAGCGCTACAAAATGGCCGCCGTAGACAATAGACCTAGCCGTAGCTCTAGACACCCGTTTCGGACACGGCCTAATGATGGTTTAGGGAATATTTATTCGCTTCTTCTTGAAAGCCGGTCAATTATTACAAAATCATGCCCTCCTCGTGATTGAGTCTCGACCAATCAGAAGCCATCAACTCTCCTAGGTATTTATTAAATGTAAATAAAAGCCGTGTTTCCGTTAAGAAATCGTACGCCGTGTATTTGCGCATATGAATTCCTTTCAGTAAATAATGTTCAGTCAGTGGAGCGGTTTAAATCGTCGCCTTGTGTCAATTCTCATTTGTATGCATTGACATAGAGTATACGTGACTTCCCCCCCCCCCACACACACGCACACACACAAGTGGGTAAATGCCGTCAATAGGGGACGGGGCATTGTCGGACCGTCTTCCCTCTTTTGTTTGTACTCTAACGTTTTCGGATGATCGCCATAGGATTTGCACACGAGTCTGAATCGGGGACCTTTGCGGAATAGGGGACCCCATTGTTCCCTTTGTCCTACGTCCCCTATTTCAATCAAAAACAAACTCACGTGAAGGCCGTGTATCCACCTGGAACACTCCATTGTTGAAATAGGTATGATCCTATGCAAATAGAGCCTTAATTTAAACATAGAATAAAAGGAGTATCGAATAAAAATGATTCGAATGTAAACAATTCGTTAGAATTGAAAGAATAAACTTCCATTTGATATGGGCTAAACACATGGATGGCGTATAAACAGAAACGTGTGCACAGCTTATTAAGAGGGTGACGTCGTTCGCGTGTTTGTGCACCCCCTGTGAACAATTGTACGATCTATTTCCATGCACATGGTCATTTCCAGCGCCGCAACATTTTTAACGCGTTTTTCTCACTGATCTCTACAAACTGGATAGGTCGAGCGTAACCGCGCTAGCAGACAAATTATGTGCTTACCCTGTAAGCACATAATCCTTAATTACAGGTTGTACGCATGCATGCTCATAGTTTTGGATTTGATTACCACATCCCCCATAGACTTGTGTGCAATTTATCGGCCATGTGGGGTTAAAAAAAAAAAAGAGAAGATTGTTAAATCTTGTTGTGTGCATGTGTAGTTTGAATAGCGAACTGGCTTATTTCCAACAAGAGAAATGTACTTATTTACGGGGGTTTATTGAGGGAATAACAGTGCGATAACCCGGTCGTTCCATCGAACAATTGTACGATCTATTTCCATGCACATGGTCATTTCCAGCGCCGCAACATTTTTAACGCGTTTTTCTCACTGATCTCTACAAACTGGATAGGTCGAGCGTAACCGCGCTAGCAGACAAATTATGTGCTTACCCTGTAAGCACATAATCCTTAATTACAGGTTGTACGCATGCATGCTTATAGACCAACATTTCTCGCTAACGCGTGAAATACGTTTACCGTAAGCACCGAAATTTCTGCTATAGTAAGCAGGGTTTTTTCGCTAACGGTAAGCCGAGCCACGAAATAGGGCCCAGTGGTTTTTCTAGGTTAAATTTAAAAAAGTTTTGTACCTCAGATTCCCTCTAAAGTTTCAGATGTTGTTAGTTATTTATTAATCTTAACTTTCTTCAAGTTTTACGGGGATAAAGCAAGTATATAAAACTTGCCAAATATTGCAGAAGGTCGATTATCAATTGTACAGCTCAAATGGCGACTCCTCAGCTCGGTCACTGATTTCGTTGAATGAGTCGCGGGATCTCGTTGGTCAATTTTTTTGGATTTTGCAGTGCTACTTGTAGTCTTGGTTCCAAGGCCTTCGTGTTGTTTATTCCGTTTCCACGAAGTAGCACTGAGTTGTATGTGCGCGCACTGTACGGTTTTCTGCAGTTTTCGTTTTCACGAAGTAGCACTGATAATATCTTTGTGTACGTGCACTGTACGGATTTTCTGCAGATTTCGTTTTCACGAAGTAACACTCTTCTTAAATCTTTAATTAATTCGTAATTAATTAACCCATGGAAACATAAGTAACACATTCACGACGTTTTAATGTAGTACTTTATATAAATCCCAAACAGGTTTTCAATTCACATTTTATTTGCGGGATAATAACTTGCCAACATTCAAACGCGTTTATCTTCAAATCAAAACTATTCGCTGTGTGTACATGAGTGCTACTTCGTGGTGTCGGTGACGATATGTACATGTATAGTCCATCTGCAAAATAATAAGCATCTTGTTGACATAAATGTGCAACTATTGAAAGACCCTATTGTTATTTGGATCGACGCAGGCCATGGTAACCACGGAGCCAAAAGTGGTAGGTCTAATTTGCCTTCAAAGGTAGAATGGGCCTACACCATTGCAGATATCGACAAATTTTACCACCAAATTATTAGGAAATATATTACTTTTATTTGAAAGTAAATAACAATTGTATACATCCATCAAAATAATTGCGCTAGATATTCTGTATTTGTTCCTAATTTTATTTATTTTTTATTTAAAAAAAATCACCATCGCCGGACGGCGATCACGAAAAAACCAAGAACAACATCAGAACAACTGCCCGACGCCGGTGGATTGTAACACTTTAGACAGGTCAGTTAAACGATATTTACTATAAAATACAACTCCCAAAACCACCCATTCATAATAATTCAAGCAATTACCAATAGTGTGTCCTACCTTTAATGCATGTCAACCATTCAGTTATTGATGAAGACCTTGAAATGTAAGGGTTGTGGGAGTCCTTCGTGGGAGTCCTTGATGCATTGCACATCTAGTGCAGGAAAGATGGCATTTTCTTAATTTGGAATGGTTAAATATAAACAATAATTTGGGGAAAATGTTAATTTGAATATCCTGGGAAGAAGAATATCCTGGGAAAAACACAGGGACTGAAAACCCAATCCACATATTGACCCAGGCCAGTTTTGAACCCGGGTCATAGTAGTGGAAGGTGATCATGGCTGCCTCGGCGTTTATTTGTGACTGCGGGTGCAGAGGTATGTCTCGTTCGTGTTTAAATTCGTGATGAGTGAAACCACCTTGCTCTATGTTGAAAGCCTCCTAAACGAATGATAATTTCCCATTTGATTTCAGGGAAACGTGGTTTTTGCAGGTAATTAACTGTTTGTCAAAATGACGCACGACCTCACTAGATTTGAGGCTAATAATGACGTACGTAAATTCTTTCGTAAATCTGTCGAAGAAATCTGTCATCACTTTCATTTGTCAGACTTTCAACTCTAGTTTTCTATCAGATGTTTTTGATCCAAAATGTTTTGGCACTTGTTTAGCATTTTAGGTTTATTATAAAAGTCTGTAACATTACAGCTGTGAGTTTTGGCTCCAGCATTATGACAAGTCTAAAATGCCATCACCTTTACAGTTCTTTAAATTTCATTTTGCAGACCCTTGGAAGACCTATGAACACGGAGGAACTACCTGGGAATCCATTTTTGATTGCATTATGGTGAGGTTTTGATTGTTTTTCCCTTTTTCCTTTTTTCACAAAGATGACTTGGGTTCGACGAACATTTACTGACTCAAGTTGTTCATAGTGTATTGTCACCCACCCAGTTTACCTTGTGTTTCCTTTAAAAAAAAAAAAAAATTGGCTATTGAATTATTGCTAATTATTGCTAAGATGAATGGCTAATCCTGGATAGTAAACATTTGGAAAACAATTGAAAAATTTAACAAGTTTTTGTGAAATGTAAACTGTGAGACTGGCATTGCTGTTATGAATTGTTTCCAGCATCACATTTTGATAAACATAAATATATTGGCACAGTGTCCCATTATTAGCACCTTGACAAATTGATGTTTGGTTTTGATCTAATATACATACAATGTGGCCCTTCTAATACATACTACAAGTCAAATCCCTATCTTAATAATGCAAAGCGTTTGTTTCTGTTATTAATTTGTTTCAGAGTTGTAACCAAGTCATTTTTCATCAAGTCAAGTAAAGTCAGAAATCATTTTTGGTCAAGTCGCAAGTCATAAAAATTGACGACTCGAGTCAATAACACTGATTTATCTGTCCAATTACATACTGCAGGGAGACCACTCTGTGCATCAAAATGTCCACTTGCCATTGGCAAAGTGCTTGCTGCTGATGGGATAAATGTTGTGTCGGCTGTGTGCATGTGGTTTTCTGCTTACTACACATTCAACTTGAAGTACCCGTTGAAAACAGATGGAGCCCTTGAGTTCATCCAGAGGTGGGTGTATTCGTTATTTGACAAGCTATTGTATTATAGTGCAGTATATCAATTAACATCCAGAAGGACCAGTGTCAGTTATCAGATGCATATCAAGCGCTGCAATTTAAGATACTCCTGATTGGTTTTGGAATTACGAGGTCCAATGTTTTGTAGTGCACTGGAGAACCTATAATATTTTTGGTGATGCTTTGACAGGATAATAATTTGCATACTTGCATTGTCCAAACATTGTCCTATTTGTCTCAGTCAACTAACTGGAGATACTAAATTAGTTTTACAGTATCCCTGATGGGCCCTTTAATTTAACGGAGTCAGACAAACTTTAATACCCATCGTACTGGAAGCAGCTTTGTGATGTTTACAAGTCTAGATCCGTTTCCAAATTAATTTTCTTAACCAGTTTGCGCCGGGATTATTTTCAGAGCCGACGCGCGGGGTTATTTTTAACGAAACTCGATCTGAGGCGGGTTCAGGCCGATAGTACCGGGAAGCACAACCACGCATGTCCGGCCATGCTGGCTGCTGACAGACATTTTCGGCGTTGCTCGTGGCGTGTTTATGCGTCTGGGAAAAAAGTTGCGTGTTTATATACGTCATCCGGCGCGAACTAGTTAATGACGGGGTTTTCTAGTTTCAATTAAATATTCTGTACTCGCATCTTGTTGTAAATTCATAGCAACAGACTTCCTTCTTGGTGATAAAATCAAACCATCTCACTTGGGGTGAGATGGCCTGATTTTATTCTTCCAAAAAGCCATGTCACAGAGAACCAGGCTGGGGGATATCTGATACAGTATATGAAGACGGCGTCACCCCATCTTTGGGCATGTTCGTCGACTGCCAAGTAACATCATAGCACACGCTGCCCTCAAGCTGGTCGTCGATGTTTCGGCAGGAGCCAAGCCTGATCCTGGTTGGTCACGACCACGCGACCGACCCAGAAATACCTGGGTCCGACAGCTTGTTGTCGACAACGCTCTGTCAGCCCTCGACCTGTATGGCACACCTCAACTAATCGACTAGACTGGTGGCTCAACGTCCCGTAGCTGGATTTGGAGAATGGTGATGATGAGACTTCCAAAGGGGAAAAGCAAAATCACATTCATAACTACAGCAATGCAGTTAAAAACCTATATTATTCGAATCTAGACTTTTTATGTTTTATTTTGATGCAGGTGTTTCTTGGGCCTCAACCCAGTGAAGGGATCCAAAATGGGACCCAAGAAACCGGTATAGTCCATCCTGGTGTACTAAAACTCGCCAAATCTATGAAAATCTTCGACAATGATTGGGATTTGTGCCCATAAACGGAAGTGATTTGCATATAATAGTGGCCGCGTGAGGTCGCTGTTTGCGCTGTATTTTTAAACTGCATCCAGCGCGTGGCGTACGTGGATTACCGCGTACGTACGTACGGACGGATAACATCGAACGCCTCGACCAAGGCTACATTCATATTAGATACAGTCTTCTACTTGGAGTACAATGTGCTACGAATTTCATTTTTGCAATTTCCATACAAATTCACACAAATTCACAAGTGATAAGGATCTCTCTAATGATGGTGCTTAAAACACATAAATTCCTACAATATTTGTCGTTCTGCTCTCACGACCAGTGGGCGTTAGGCCAAATAAAAAAAAAAACATGTTTAGCGTCACCGCCCGCTTCCTTTTTGGGGGCCGCCTCCTTTTTTCTTTTTTTTTTCTTTTTAAAAAAAATCATAAATTTGACAATTTTGGCAAAAAAAATATATATATTTTTTTATTAATTTGTTTTTTTTAAAGATAATAAAATTTTAAGATCGTATTTTATACTTTAGCATCACTGTGTACATGCTCTGGAAATATTTTCTTTCCTTATAGGAAGGCTAGGGTGTGATGTGTAGTCGTGTACGGTGCATACTTGATCGACCCACATGAATTTGAATGTTTAATCGTGGGTGAACCATGTTTTAATTTTAAATTGGAAGATAGGGTGTGACATGTTTACTGCATGACTCGAATTAAAGATGTGTCGGGCGGCCATTTTGAAAAAAAAGGGCCTCCTCCTTCCTTTAAAAAAAAGGGCATGACGCTAAACATGTTTTTTTTTTTTTGGCCTTATATAACCTTTTCAGGATGGTGTCAATTGAATATTTGGTATTTCTAAAACTTCATTATTTTTTGCTTTAATTCCAGATGTATAAAAATTATTGATTAAAAACAATTGATGCAGTAACGTAGCCTTGTGCAAGGCCTTCGTCGTTTATTTGTCCGAAATCCACGCCGCGCGCTGCAGTTTTATAGTTTAATAGCATACACAGTGCAAAAATACATCGCAAACAGCGACCTCACGCGGCCACAATGCAAATCAACTGTATCCGACCGGAAGCCTTGTTTTATCCGGAGATGAAATCTTATGTTTTTCCTTATTTTGCGCTATTTCTGACTTATTTCTAGCGCACGACCTCGTATGCTAAAACATAATTATAAGTATAGGTGCGGCTTATATGTGGAGTGACCAATTACACCTTGTTTAGTCCCAACGTCATGCAGCTACGTCATGCAGCTATAGGCTGAGCGTCGTCTGTCGTCCGAAAATCTGTCGTGTTGTTTGAATTCTGCAGCAGATACATTACCCCTTAAAGATTTTCGACCCGAGAAGCGGAAGAACTTAGAATCCTTTCTTCGTGGTAACGTTGTTTTCGTGGATTTACCGACAGGTTGTGGGTAATCCATCATTTTTCAGGCAGCCGGCCAAATTCTGCTCATAGCTAGCTGGCACAAAACCTATTTACGTTAGTTCATGTAGTTTTAACCATAACATTGTCAACATTCAAGCAAATACCCAGCAAAACGAGCGAAAATTTTACTGATAGGACAGTTCCAACCTACACGTGCAATTCCTCAAAAGCTTTCGTTAAAATCACTTTATATACGAATCAACTTACAGTCCGATTAATTTCCGATATTTTGAGCACGCTGTATGTACTGTACATGTACATTGTACATGTACATATACATGTACATGTACACGTATCCATGTACAAAGTACTCGTTTATAATACAAAAGCCATGTGCGTGCAGTTATGACCTTTCACCGCTATCTAAATATGCATTTTCTACGCAACGATCGACCAATAACAAAACGACTTTGAAGGTCAACTTGGGCTATTAGCATAATGAGCACCACCCCAAAACCTCACATGAATGGATGAAACAAAGCCTTCAGTCGGATACAGTTGATTTGCATAAATAGTGGCCGCGTGAGTTCGCCGTTCTCATAGCATGTGCTAATAAACTGTACAACTGCAGCGCGCGGCGTGGATTTTGGACAAATAACGACGAAGGGCTTGCACAAGGCTAGCAGCACCGCTGAAGGCATCTGCTCAATGTATCAAGCAAATAATTGTTATATATCCATGAACTGAAACAATCACCATTTTCTTTTTAATCTCGCAATTTTTTTTACTGAGATGAGTATATATTATGCAAGTTAATTTAACGTGGGACTGCTTTGGAATTGGTCCCTTGAGTACGATGATAATGGTTATTAAAGGAATGAACACATTAATAACCGTCGTCAGTGCCATTTTATTGTTACCGTTTGGTATAATGTGTTATCTTTAAGGACAGGACAGGACCGGCAGGCGAATTTTGTTCTTCAATATTCATGAATTATTCAGTAGTTTGGATGAGAAGTTATGTTCATTCATAAAACATGACGTCACAGCATTGCTGTTATTTAGTTAACTAGTTACATTAAATCACTTTAAAGGACAGCTGTTGTCGAGCTGCTATACGTAGTGTAGTGGATAGTGGGATGGGCTATGGATCAACAATCCCTGGTTCGAATCCTGCGGTGATCACCTCGTTTTCCTAGTCAAATTGATATCTTTAGAGTATTTTTAGTTTAGGGGGAAAAAGAAACCCTAAAACCCAAGTGTTGTACAGTGATCAATGCAACTACTGAATAATTCATGAATGTGTACTCACCCACCTACGAAACAAAATTCGCGACCGGCGGACGACATTTTACATTTGTGAGAACTGTTTGAACTGTTTGGGGCGATTAAGTTACTTACCTCTTCATATTTGCAGGAATTTGTAAAAGCTAATGTCACAAAAATATACTATTTTCACAAAAGCTACTAAAATGGTCCAATAACAGCACTACTGTGATGTTTAAATAGTTGTACGAGAAAACAAGTAAAAAACATTGAGTATCACCTTAAAATGTGAGGACTAATTTGGTAAACCACAACAATAATTCATTTATTGTAATTCTTATTTTTACAATTTCTTCTTTTTCTGTTAAAATTGGTCTTTATGTGTTCATTTTACCTGGAGCTTGTTAGTCATGCATAGTTTGACATGATCTTTAATTATGCTTATCTCTATATCTGCCGGAATTTGGACGTGCAAACATAAACATAGACAAGTTTTTCTGAAGCACTTACAAGGGCACGTGCAACCGCCTATATGGGCTAAACATGTTTATCAAATACCGCATGTATATAGTAAATGACTTTTATTTTCACAAAGTAACCTTCTAATGAATGAAAACTCGCTACCTTCGCAACACAAATATTGCTGCTGAAGAATAGAGAAATAAAAGTTTGTTCCATCTGAAATTTCCCTGTTTATCAGGTAGGTAGTTCAGTTTACATTTTCACTCTTAGAACTCAAAGGGATTAGGGATTGTATCAAGAATTTACAAAATCGTTCATGTCAGATGTTAAAAGTGATCCCAAAATATATATTCTTTTCAAACTTTAGTTCATTAGAAACCTTAGACAAGTGCATCCTGAGTCACGCAGCGTTTAACGGGCTCTTAAATTGTCGCCCTCAACCCTGCGGACATTTGCAGCAATCATTAAACAAGTTGCCAATATATGATATAAACGACCACCCCTGGTAAAACAACAATTTCTACCTTTATTCTTAATTTTATTGGCGTTTACGTAGCTTTTCAGTCTTTTATGTTTCTTATTCTGTATAATATATAATAACAAAGCTTTATTTCACGTTCTGTACGTAAATTTTTACAATTTTTTCGATTAATTAAAAATTTTACGTGGGAGGATGAACATTAATTGTAAGAACACCTCAGATGTCCAAGCGAATGAATTAATAGAAATGCGCGTTGGTTCGCATGCCTTTGGCTGTTTTTCGAACCCCAGCTTTGTCTTCGTCTCAGGCTTCATTCATACAGTTTAGCAATAGACTGTAGCCAAAGAAGGATCCAAAGCCAGGGTTTGGGAAATTGCCTTAGTCTGTTTGTAACGGAGGCTCTGATTGGGCGCATGATTTTTTGTGCTAATAACCACGGATCTGGCCGAATGTCCGCAGGGCTTTGAGCGCTATTGGTAGAAAGCGCGTAAAAGCGCTGCGTGGCTCAGGATGAGACAAGTGCAGAATCTAGCTGGTTGAGTCCACTGGTTTTAAACATAGGGCCTACTTGTTTAATATTAGCTAAACACATTATTCCAATTCATAAAAACAATTGTCAAAAAGGAAATACAACTTAACAAAAGTACATGTGAGTGGTCCATGGTGCGGCACAGGACCAATTTGTGCATTTATATGAACCCAACATTTGTCAACTTCAGTCATACGCAGACTATTTTGGTAATGGTTTAAAGTTCAATAAAATTACTTGGGTTGGTTCCCACCCAAAATAATGACATATACTGCCATGCTTTAAATTGCTATACTTAAAATACAGGTATTTAAGCACTGATTGTGATACAGTAGGTGGATCAGAATACAAGGAATGTTTTATTTCGAAAACTGTCAAACAAATTAGGGCCTTCCCCCAATTGACAACAAAGTTAGTTTGATATTCCACCAAATGACAATAAAGTTAGTTCGATATTGAACATTATCATGGGTTTTTTACAGCGAATTCCTATGTTATATTTGGAAATTGGACATTCAAATTGGTTTGTACAGCAAATGTTAATGTATTCGGATATTTGACATTGGATAATCACATTTTTACAGCGAATGTCCATAATACATGTATATGAAAATTGGACATTCACATGGGTTTGTACAGCGAATGTCTATTGTTGCGATTGTACCGGTACCCTGTTAAATATTAATAATAAACCAGCAAGGCATGCCCGTCACGAGTAATATAAAGCAAGATATAAGACGGACAGAAAGCCCCACCCCTCCCCTCCTCTGTGGTGATTATTGTGATTTTTTTTTAGTGGGTGGGGTGGGGGGGGGGGGGGGGGGGGGGGGGGGGGGGGGGGGGGGGGGAAACAAAAATCTTAATTTGCCGCATGCCCTGCCAAGTTGGCCGCAATCATCCCCTTCAAAATTTCCCTTACAGCGGCCAAGTTGGCCAGCATGCCCTTTTTGCAATAATTAAGCAATATACATTACAAGGCCCAGAATTTCACGGCAGAAAATTAAACAAGATGTACAAAATTATCTTTAGTAAAATAATTCGCCCGTCATAGGCCGTACGGTGTCCACGTTTTGCTTTTCATTACATTTCGACCTCCTGGGTCTAAGAGTACTCTTTGGTTTTGGACATAGTTTTGCCTGGAGATTGTGATTCAAAACAGTTCTCCATAAAACGGCTGTCGAATTTAAGTAATTATAGAGCGAAATCGGCACTAAATTATCAACAGCGATGCAATTGTTTATGGTTGTATTGCGCTAGCGCATCATGTTAGGATAAATTCTATGCGCTCTGGTACCACGTGATCCGAATTCTCCAATCACAACTCAGGTTATAGCATCATTGCAAATCAAAACAATCATGGCGTCGCCCATGTCACGATCGTCGCGTATCCAGTTGTTTTGTTCAATTAAAATGTGTTACCGCCGAGAAAATCAGTGGGGCTATATTGACTTTTTTACATTTTTGTTCGCGTAACAGGTCGTTCCAAAATCCATTATTAATTGTATATTTCCCCCCTATTGTTTATCACCAGATTCAACTTTTGTATGCAGTTGCTAATCAAGGAACAAGCAGTGATAATGGCAGATCTCCAAAGGAGCATTTACTCAGATCCAGTGCCAGCCTACCATCTAAGACCCGAAGTTCGAAGCACGTCCTACCAGCCGTGTATATCATCTGCCAGATATCGCATGGGTTGTTCAAACTGTAACCTTAATGTTCTAACTTCAGTGATTTTTTGCAGAAGATGATATCTTCATAGCAGCTGAAATACTTGACCCGACCAATTACCCGGTACCCCTCCAGGATTGAAAAGGGAGATCTCATGGAATATGGCAATGACCATGTTCGGACCCTAAAAGATCACTTCCAACCACTTCTAATGAAGCAGGGGTGTGATGCAACAAAATCCCTTCGGAATAGTCCAACAAACTGTGGCAAAAGATGATTACACAGAAGTCAGCGGAGTATCCCAATTTTCTCCACTTGATTCAGATCCTTCTGGTATGCCCCATAGCCAGCGCCCAAGTAGAGCGTCAGTTTTCAGCAGTCAAGAGAATTCTTGTGGACTGGCGCCTGAGCCTTGGACTGGAAACCATAGAAACATTGAAGGATTTCTACTGAGGGTCCAGAGCCAGAAGACTTCCCTCCAAGGTCAACAGTTCACAAGTGGTGGCAAGACGGCCAGACACAAAGCCCCTAAAAAGAGAGAGTTGTATCAGATCATGGAGGATATGTAGGTGGATCATCAGATGATGACTCGGACAGTGAGACCGACACTAGCTCTCATCATAGTTTTGACAGCTTGCCTCGGGCAAATGAACAGGAGAGTGACATTGATATCAACAGTACTAAAGTAAACAGTAGGTAAAAAGATGCGACCATTTATTTGTCTGAATACAATCTTTTGACAGTTCTTCCTTTAACCTGCTGTATATGTTCCTGGCACAACAATCTGCTTGTCTACTTGTCTATAGTTGCTCCAGGCTCAACACTTCAGCTGAGATAACAATCTGGAATATATTTGTCATTATAACAAATCATAAGTTTTTATATTGATGAATTGCAAATTAAATTGGAAATTAATTGTTTAACAACTATTAACCTTACCAAATGCATTCACATCTTCAGTCCAATAACATTTTTTTTAAAGGATGCCAACTTGATATGCAGGTGTACATGTACAATGTTCATGTTATGGCATGTTTCTCAACACAGTGAGTGGTTGTGCATGTAATATCAAAACAATAAAAGAAACGCAGTGCGTGTAAAATCTTTGTTGTAATGTGCATCTTTTATAGTATCTTTATGTGTAAACTATGACAACTTAAGTAATTGACCCTCACTGCACATGCATGCTGTTGGTGATGGCAGTATAATCCGACTACCAGAAATGCAAAAAAGGAGTATTAAAATAAGCAACTAAGTTGACTTCGGTGCCTCTTCAGTTGGCCTCGGTGCCTCCTTAATTTGCCTTTGATTAATACTGAATGCAGATACTTCAAGACATTTCTTGATGCCGTAAAACTGTTGGAGAGTAACAACTTGCAACCAGTTGTGGTTTTTGATGGCGAACTACTACCTGCTAAGCTCATCTGAATTAACAACGTGCTAGGTAAGATATGCACTGATGCTTCGAAAACAAAATCAACTTGCACAGTTATTTTCAGTCACATTTCAAAAACGTTTTTGTTAATGTAATTCAAAGTCCCATCGTGTTTTCCTCGTGTCCTGGAAAAAGTTTGCTATTTTTAATCACATAGTTGTACCACAAATTATTACAGTGCTTGGCCCTAACATTCTTTATCATTTAAATGTGTAATTGTTACAGTATAGTAAAACATGTAACGACAGATAACATGTATAAAGATGATAATATTTTGAATACAAAAAGGAACTGTAATGTACTGCAATTAGCTTTTAATTGTAAATCATCAATATATCATACATCCAAGTTTGTATTTTTTCTAGTGTTAGACGAGATGCCCGTGTGCAGGCACTGTCTTTACTGAGGGAAGAAAAAGATGTTCATGCAAGGGGACGGGCTGCGGCTGCTGTACATGTCACCCCAGAAATGGTTGACAAAGTGAGAGTGGTGAGTTTTTTCATTTGTTGGAGGAAGGGGGATAAGAATAAGAATTAGTTAAGAATTATGTGTAGTCTCCCTGTCAATACATAAGTTTTCATCATAAAGTCACTATAATACACAGTTTAAGAAAAGTAATGTCAGTGAAGTTCTTTGTTCAGTTTGATTATTGTCAAATGGAATGTACATTTGTAACCGTCTATTGTTTTCCAAAAGCAATACTGTTATGGTATAACCATAATGCCTCATGTCACATGCTGTGAATGTTCAGGGACATAATGACATCTACCTTTCAAATTAACAAAATGCATAATAACTGCAGACTGTATGACACGCTGCTAATTTTTGTTTTCTAAATTGGTTTTATTTTCCATCCAAAATAACCTGCACTTGTTACATTTTTCTACAGTCTTTGAATAATAGCCAGATTCCTTGGCAACAAGCACCTTATGAGGCCGATGCCCAATTAGCCTACTTGCCTGTCAATGGACAGATTCAGTATATCATATCCGAGGATTCAGATTCACTCGTATACGGAGCGTTACAAGTAAGTGTCGGGAACATTTTTAATAATTAAAATACCTGCTAGTCATAAACCGTAAAAATAATAAGGTAGAAAAGAGGGTTTCATACTCGAAATTAAAGAGTTCACTTAAATTTCTAAAATGTTATTGCCAGCCACATTGTTAATAATAATGAAGTTGGATTTTTGATGTTATAGTTTGTCAAGGGATTCCACCTGAAATACAACAATTCCTTTTGTAAGGTTGACATGGTATCTCACAAACACAAATTCTGATGTTAAAACATCGGAGCTTGGCGTTCATAATTTTGTGTCTTATTTATTAAGAGGTATGTATTTTTAACTGAAAGTTTAATTCAATGATGCCCTACACAGGTCATTTACAAGTACAACTGCATTAATGGAAGAATGGAAGACAGTATACAGAGAGCATTTCTTGGTTACACACACACACAAAGTTTCAAGAAATGTGCATCTTAAGTGGTTGTGACTACCTTCAGTCACTGGCAGACGTTGGGCTAGCAAGAGCTGAAAAATTGGGTCAACAGTGTTTCAGCTGCAGATATCACTCAGGTAATAATTAATAAATTTTACTTAACTTCACACATTGTCCAAAAGAGGTACCACAGATAAACAAAGAAAAAGCTAACATACAATTGAAGCAAATTAATAATGTCACCCTAGCCTGTCGGGTTCCTTTTCAGAGACCACATGATTTGTTTAGAATACATTCACTCCACCTTTTGTAAAAAATAAAGGGTTGCTACCATCTAGGACAGTTATCTGGCAGACATCTTGAAAGGACCTTCTCCAGAGTTTCTTGAAATAAAGGCAGGACCCTGTTCTTCAATATTAATTTCTTCCTTAACATACATATTTTATTTTGAAAACACACGAACTGCCAAATATTGGAAGAGTACCTGGCAGAGCATTGATTGTGGAGCAAAAAAGGTGGATTTTACAATCTGGAAATTAAAAATGCAAAACAAATCAGCAACTTGAATAACACGGGAAAGTAGAAAAATTGTTCATGTTCAATTTAACGCATCATGTAATTAGAAAGACTGACTGTTGACAAATAATGACTGTGGTCATCACTAGTTTCAGGACATGGTCTCCAAGACTAGGGTTGAAACAATTCAATAAGCATAACGATAAAACACGAGCCACAGTGAAAAGCTGGTATGTTAAAGCTAAGTGGTATATTCAAACTCAACAATTCATTGAGAACCAACACTAGTTTCACAGATTATTTTTTAATAAACTACACAAATAATTCACTTATTTCAGTCATGGAGGAAAATTCAGCAAGCATGAAATGTGTCTCACACTCACAGGCACATTTTAAATTGAGATATGCCAACGCTATTCAATTAAATATATTACTCAAATCCCTGTTATTAAACATAATCACCAGGTTGTTGAACACTTCAACACGTTGTGCTCATCTCTCGACTCCAAGCGCGAGAAAAATATGTTCGTCAAATGTCTCAAACTAGACCTGCAGGACGAAATAATATTGGCAGGGATGAGAGCAATGGGGATTATATCCCAGCATACAGTATAACAACTCCACTAATGCGGATGATTGAAAGTAATCTCCATGTACTTGACACAGACAAATTCTATACCAGGCTGCACCAGAAAGTCCAAGAGTGGATGATAGTCTCCTCCCCACTCGTCAATGACAGTACCATCCTGTTTGCAGAATTCCCACCAGTCAAGAATGAAATCCACGTGTCCCTATATGAACGAACAGGTAACATTAAAAACCTGACCAAGCAAGCACTCTGTCATAATGCACAATCTTCATGTGTGTATCAGTCGTCAGGTCACTGATCACCTTCCTGGGGGAAGATTTTACAATACTACAGATCTCAGAGAAGAAACATCTACTTGCCCCAAGGACAATCTTGCTCCTGAGCGTATGTTTGCAGGTATCGATTATCTTAGGCGTAAGATGCCTAATGCCAATACAGTGGCTTTTGAAGGCATTCTGCTTTGGAGCCTAAATAAGACGAGAGAATACCTAGATGATATGGATAAGGACACGAGAAATAAATTCCTAGTCAATGCTCGCAAACACAGAAGCTCGTTTCTAAAGTTATACCAGCACAAGGGGTGCAGGAATCAAGAAAACAGTTGCTGATAAACTGAAAGTCAACCGGGAAAAAAAAGAGGCCAGACAGCGCTTACTCACAAAACAAGCAGCAGAAAATACTGGAAATGCTTTGAAGGTTTGCGGCATCCTGTGCAACTCCCCAAAAGATGTAGACCATTTGAAAGACAAACATAAGGGAAAGGATCTTGAACAAGCCTTGACAACCAAAATAAAGCATTGGAAGAGTGCCAGCAAAGGAGGAATTCAAAAAGACCTCTTCTATCTCACCAACAAAGGAAAGAAACTATAAGTGTAGATCAGTTGGAAAGTAACTTGAGAAATATTTTTGAACAGGTCATAACACAAGATAACCTAGATGAAGACACAGGCACCTCACAGAGTTCTTCATCACATGAATGAACACGTAGACAAAGAGCAGCAAAAAAACTGAACTTAAAAAGAAACTTCTATCCAAGTTGTCTCCTACCAAAAAGAGACATAAAGGTCCATTTCCAGGGGATCGGATAATCCAAAAAAGAATACGCCATATGTTCCTAGAATCTAAAGGGGTGATTTAATCGAGTATAAGGCCATAGTTATGAGGAAAGCCACAGAAGAAGACATTGATGAATTGGTCGAACCAGGTGACAAAAAATACATTGGGGTGCACACATTTTATACCATTATGTACGACCCTCCATATCAGGAAATGCTATGTTACCCATTAGAAAAAGAATAGGATGAAGGCACATTAGATTTACATGTAATGTAAAAACTTGTAACACAACAGCTTCCTGTAAGGTACAATGTAGTTCATACACAACTGTATGGTGATCATGCTGCATTTAAAGTAAAATAATGTACACTTCACTCCAGATTTACAATTTTAAGTTTATTTTATTATCACAATATTATTAGTCAGTTGAGATCCATCACAACTCATAATGGATTATTTGACACATAAACACATGGTGCTACCGCAAAACCACATAAGATGCTAATTAATATAATTATTTTCTGTATAAGATGCATTTATAAATGAGGGAAATTTTCAAAATGATGTACGAAACCCTGTAAATAACTACTGTAAAGTAAAGATATGTGCATAAACATTCATTGTGCCAAGTTTCATGGTTGTAAGTGCTTGCGTTAACCCAGGGGAGTCTCGCGCATATTTAATGAGGTAATTTTGTGTACAAAATGAATACTTAATTATGCTAATTTGCATAATGACGAGCAAAACTTTAAAACAAACACTTTAAATTGAATGTCTATACACAAACAATAATTTGGCCAAGTTTCATAGCTGTAACTGCTTTAGTTATCCCAGGAGAGGCTTACGCATATTTAATTAGCTGGACTTAGTCATTTTTTGAACATTTGGGGGTTTCCCGTTATATAATTTTTGAAAATGTGCCAGTTTTGGTGACTGTTAAAAAAAAAAAAAATGTGATTGAACCCCCATTTCTCTTTTGCAAGTAGGTTTGACTTGTGTTTTATAAGAAAAGAAACACTAACAGCTTTTAAAATTGAGAAAAATCAATGAAAACTATAAGAAACTAGAAATGTGTTTGTGGACAAACACAGAGCTGTTTCGCATGTCTAAAATTACTTTCAATATTGGGGTGGTCTAAGTGTTCCAAATCTAAAGTCGATCGAATTAACCAAAGTTCCAAAGATATATTGGTTGAAAAAAAAACGTGTACAAATCGTATGTGAAAAAATTGACCTTTAATGTGACGTCACATGACACCCGATGACGTCATCATAATGTCATTTTAATTTTCGTCTATAACTCATCCTGGAATACATGAATACCAAGTTTGACCCCAATCAGACTTGTACTTCCAGAGATAGAGGGTCTTAACAACTGCATCTTTAATGTGACGTCACATGACCCCCGATGACGTCATCATGACGATTTTCCTCTTGGCCCTCCTGAGGATGGTGGTTGAGGTGTGTATGAAGTCAATCTGATTGACCAAAGTGTCAAAGTCAATAGTCTGAAGGAAAACGTGTACAAAACCTATGGGAAAAAAATGCACTTTTAACGTGACATCACGTGACCATGAAAGACGTAATCGTTACGAATTTCTTCTAGGACCATCTGTGGGTGGTAGTCTAAGTGTATGCCAAGTCTCAAATAGATCGGATTTATTAAAGTGTCAAAGTGTATTGGCAGAAGAAAACACGTGTACAAACCCTATGGAGAAGCTGAACAATATGAGCCTAATATGAGCCAAATAAGGCATTGGCAGAACTTTGAAAAATAGTGTGATCTGCCTACTATTAGTAATAATTACCAGGTTGTTGAATAGTTAAAGCTCAATGGTTAATATCCTCCCAGCAACGATGGTTAGTCTCCTCAATTATCCCTTCTTAAAATATCCTCCTAGCCATGATCATGATGATGGTTAGTGTTCGACTCCATGGCTAAGTCCGATTCCACTTCCAGGATAACGACTTGTGAAGTTGTGTAGGCCCCGCTCGAACGATTTCTGCACAACATGAAGGGTATCCTGACAGGATTTCTTATTAGAACTAACAAGTTAATCTTGCTGCGCCTATGGATAGATCTGGCATTGCCAACCCCTACAGTATAGGAATAAACATAAAGTCACTGACTGTGCAAGAAGCAATAACATTCCTATCGGGAACGAAACCGCACATAGATTTGTTTTACTTACCACCCCCCCCCCCCCCCCCCCCCCCCCCCCCGTCAACTCACAACCAGGACATTTATATATGTTCCAGTTCAAGGAAGCCAAGAAACAACACGACTGGAAGTGCAACAGAATCAAGTGGACATGCAGGGGTGTATATAAATTACCTTCGAAGGGCCCGCAGCTAACAAAAACCTATTTTATAATTGTTTAACCTAATCGTTTAATCGTTTATATCGTTTGCTTAATGACGCATCAACTACTAGCTGGGTACTTGTCCATCATCTTTAATAGTCATAAGGAAAGCGCCTCGATTGTCCACACGGCAACATGAACAAAAACTTAACCGCTCTCACATGAGAACAATGCCGTCGACGCTTAAAAGCATGGAAAAAGAGATACCCAGAAAGCCACAAGCAATCTACCGACCACCTATTAGCAAATCCATGCACTCATGCTCTTGTGCCAGTATCTCACCCAAGAGACACCATGCAAGTCAAGACGATCCTCAAAAACGCAAATGCAAAGGCTCGAATAAACCACAGTATCAGTAGCCTTTGAGAATTACATGTGGGACATGTCACTACTTGTACCGACTTATCATGTTATATGCGGCCTGGACGTCGGCATATAGCTATTGAGCTGCTCAAACTCGACAGCGAATCAACGGAGAATTTGGTCTTTAATTACGACACCACGTTTAACATCAGCGACTTTTACATGTCAGTATTTATCTTCCAGCACGTAGCCTTTAAAGAATCGCCTGTAATTCTACATCTGACCAAAGGTATGGGTGATCATGGTGAATGTTTCCGCATATTTGCCAAGAGATACGCATCACAAGCCAGCGACAACCTCATCATAGTAACTGACCGAGAGGTGTCCATCCAAACAGCCATCAAAAACAACTGCCGGACTGGAAGCACTTCAACTGCTAGAATCAAATAGTCAACAATGTCAAATACTGGGTGTCAAGACACGGGGGGGACTCCATCAGACTCCATGATGTAACTGAATTACTTGATTCAGATGAAGGACCACAGGCAACCTTCGACGCCATTGAAATCGAATAACGACGTACTCCATTTATGGAGGATCTCCTCACAAATGAGGTGTCATGACGTGGTCAACACTTCCCAGTTGCAATAAATGATCGAGCAGTCATCACAACCATATGAGGCCGAACCTGGCTTGACGACGTCGTCATCGACAAGTTTATTGCCCTGTGTGCTATGAATCCCAACATTGTCAAAAACTGGGTTTCACTTTCAGTATTTCTCGTGCGTTTTGCCGAGTGGCATAAGGGGGCATGCAGACGGAAAGCCTTTTCAAGTGGGTTGCCTGCCATGAGCATTGTTATCGGGTTAATTTTGAGCAATGGTAATGCATGTGAATGGCAGACCCGTAGAATCCGGCATGGTCTATTCTGGCTCCAACTGATATTCCCTGTCAACCAAATAGATGGGACTGTGGGGTTCATGTGCTGTTATGTCATAGATCGTCGGCAGTGGGCGAAAGCTAGATTCTCTAAGGGAGCTCGATATGAGGGAAATTTGTAATTGGATTGCAAACACCATAATGAGCGGAAGCAAAGGAGAGCTGAAAATAAACCTTGAACGATGCGAAGTGTCCAAGAGTTCAATAGGTATGCTGCTCCATGAGTGATGGTTTAAAGGCATAAGCCCGACGGTTTTGTATCAATTCTGCTGTTTCTAGCAAATTTGACCAACGATCTTTTTAACAAAGATTTTCAGTGTGTCATGTTGGGGACCAGTATTTGAGGCCCAAGAACTGTTTGAGGCCCATGGACAAAAGCATTTTTTCTTGCGAGGGGAAGATCTGTGACAAGGACTCCCTACCACAAGAACTCAAACGCATGACCGCTTTCCCACTCGATGGATACCACCCCAGCAAGATCAACCTCTCCAAACCCTCAACCAGGACGTTAGGGTCTCCTATACCCGAAGTCCAACCCCCACAACCCCTATGGCACTAGGGACTCCTATACCCGAAGCCCCCACCACTCTACTATACCCAAAGCACCCCCCCCCCAATCTCTTAGAAAAATGTCCCAATGTTACCACAGTGTATGTGGTCTCTATGTGTTCATAGTCTGAACACTATGACCACTGTGAGGACTCACTGTGAACACACAGCGAAGCTTCCACAGTGTGAATCGCCACTGTGTGAACACACTGTGAACTCACCGGGATTTTGTTCAGTGTTGGTTAACACTGTTAACACCCTATGGAAACACTGCGATTCGTTTACACTGCGAGTTGCCACTGTGTGAACACACTGTGATAATTTCACAGTGTTGTCCACATAGATAACACTTGTGAACACTATGGAAACACTACAAGTCTTTCACTGTGTGTTATAGCCTCCACCTAGTTTTGGGGACAGGTTCTTTTGTTTAAAAAAAAACCAGACTGAGTGGGAACATTTTTGAGTCTCCATAGTTGGGTCTTCAGTAAAGAAAGAACAAGGTCAAATTGGGTTAGGGTATAATACAAGAAAATGTAGAAGAAGACAAATTAGGGTGATGTTGAAAACTTTTTTAGAGTGTTCTGAGTTTGAGATTAGAAAGATTTCTCTTAGCACAAAAACCTTATGGATTGTCCCCATAACGCAATGTACGAACAGAATTGATGAAGGCACGTGAGTATGACGAGGCTGTGACTGTACATAAGCACGATGACAAGTTGCTGGTTGCATTTAAAAAGGTGGAAAGTGGGGCCAGGGGTACTTGACCACATAATCCATGTGTATACCCAGCATGTGCCGTGGCTGCAATGGGAAATATTATACAGGGGAAGATAGGTTGGGTACAGTGTGATGTATGTGGCGATGATGGTAATGAGAATGGTTGGTACCACACAGTTTGTGTACGGAAAGGATGAAGACATGGCTGGTGTGAGGTATGAGTGCCCTGTTTGCTGCGGCGAAGTCGAAAATGTTCAGGAAGTAGTTGTAAGGATGTTGAACCAAGACAGACGCGCCGGAATACTAATCGGGGTAGAGCGATAGCGAGCGGTAGCGGTGAACAGCGCCCTCAAGGGTTGGACAGCGTGGATAGCATCATGCGCTGCCACCTTGCCTCCCTTGTCGTTGCCTGTGCATCGCTCACTATTTTCAGTTAAAAGTGTTTTGTATTTTTATCAAAGGTTCCTAAACATATAATAAATGGTCCTAGACATAAAGGACTCTTGCATAATCTGAGATAGTGTCATGTTCAAAAGGTGGATAAAACTGAGTGAAATTTCTGTTTGTTTAAATGTTTCCTGTAAGTCATGAAATTAAGGTAGGCCCTCTCGTGTTCTTGGAAAGTATACATAACGTACGTGCATGTACACTGGATAGATGCCGCTTGGTATAAATTCTCTGGGGGTTTTTTAGGGTATAAAAGTACAATATGATGTATGCATTTTTGTCCTACCTTGGTAATTTTCGTTTGGTAAAACATTTACGGAGATGTCAGTGCTAGTTTTAGGACAAATCTGCTGACAAATTAGACAAAGATTTTGTAATGAATTGGTTTTCTCTTCTATAATATTTAATAAGCTTAGAGGACATGCCATTGTGATAATAAGTAATTGATACACAGTCATTGCTTTTATTTCACTGTGATTAATTTGTGACTGTAAAATAGTAATTTGAAGGAACCCTATACTATTTCTGTCAACTTTAAAGTAATGAAGAGAGTAAGGTTAACCGATGGGCTGATTGGCTAACAAATTTGTCTGATTATCATTCAATCACCAAGACTCCGTCTAGTACTGTTATGTTTCCTAAGATTTATTAGGGCTTACATTGGTCATTCATTTGTAATATCATGTGCTCATTATGTTTTCTTTTCTTTTAACTCTTCTATTTGTTCTGTTTGTTTATTGTCATGCGCTGCCACGTTGCCTCCCTTGTCGTTGCCTGTGCATCGCTCACTATTTTTAGTTAATAAACTTGAGTATTCCGAAACCATGGTGTGGTGAGTATTCCAAGTGTAGACAAATACAGCCACCACCCCCCCCCCCCCCCCCCCCCCTCCACATAGTGAACATGCAGAAAAAGATCATCGAGGAACAGAAGGGCATACTTAGGGAATTTAAGAAAAGTAGAGACGTAGCTAAAGTAAGGCTAGACAAAGTTTTTGAGCAAATAAATGGGACCATCGGAAAGAGAGATAGGAAAGATTTTGGAGACCGAACTGGGAGTGCAAAAAACAAGCATACCATTCCCAGTGTTTTGTGGGGAACCACTGTAAAACTATATTGGAAAATTCAGAGAAACTTATGATGGTATTGGAGGGTCACGAGGAGAAGGATTTGTATGTCGAGTTGTTCATATATTTATTTTGAAATTTTCATGTACGTTCCTGACAAATACAGAAGTAATTACACTGCTGGGACTTTGGACGGTGGTTTTCGCTGAACTTTTCAGCGGATTTCACCCAAGTTGCATATTCTCATATGCCATGTTTCCGAATGCGCCAAAATATGGCACACAGTTAGATTCCTCGGTGAACATGGCACAGAGTGTTTGCATGCCAAAGTCAACGCAGATGAGAGGGTGTACTGCTCTGTTAGAAACAAGAAAACTCGCATGAAACTTGTGTTTTGTCAGCATGAACAGCGCACGATGGCAGACAAAGTTACCCTAAAGACCCAACGACAGAAATGTGCAAATGAAGATTGCAAGGGAAGGTATAAAACTGTGAAGGGTATCTGAATATGTCAAATGTGCAACGGGTAGATGAGTAAATCCAAATGTCAAAAGGTCATTTTTCTGTTTTTATTATTCAATTTTGTTAATTAACTGCTCAAAGAAAATGTGCAAATGCCAAAAGCTAAACCAAATTGACAGTGTGAAAGGTAGATTATCATTTATCTTACTGCTTTTTGGTTTTCAGCTACATGTGGCTGTTTGTATTTTGTAGACTGTTAACTGTTTGTATAAGCACACATAGAGCAAGGGACAGCTCTATGGTGTGTTTTTGCCATGTTCACCATGCCTTGCCATGAAGAATTATTTGAAGTGCAACAATGATGAAGTGTCCCAAGCAGCTCATGATGTTTCTAAACTTGAGACAAAAGACAAACCAATCGAGAAAACACTGACAAAGTTAAGTGAAAAACAAATATAAAGGATGAAGAAATAGATAATCGTAACCTGTCTCGTGTACAAAACACAGAAATAACTGTGCAGAGAGAAACATTTGAACAGTTAATTGATGCACTTCAGCTAAAGAAGTGGAAAACTGCAGGAAAAAAAAAAAAAAATGTCTGGAGGATCGGTAGCGGCTTTTGTTCCTGTCTTTGGAAAAGACTGGCGGTTTATAATCTGTAGTGAAGTTGGTGACTTTGCGTACATTGTAGATGGTACGATTCAGCTCTTGCTGTTGGAGAGGGATTGCTTGACGCAGTACACGGTGGACCTGGAGAAAAGAATTGTACACCGAGGGTACGTCCGCGTCGCCAATCCTCGCTTCATTAAGCAGTATGCTAACAGCACTGATGTTAACATTTTGAGGGAACCCTTCATATAACAGGTACATATAGTTGTACTCAGTTCATGTCCACGTCCATGATCATTAAGCTGTCAACTATCAAGCTGGAAAACTTGTTCAACCCAACTTTGGAATTGTTTTATTTTTGTATTTTAATGATATTGTTCTCATATTTTACTTGTAAAGCATTGTGAGATGTTTCATGTACAACGCTATATCAAAAATAAATTATTATCTCATGGGTATGTGTATTGCATTCATACAGCTTCCTTGCAGCGAACAGATGGAGTCATCATCTACCTCTGGCCCATCTGGATCCAAAGAAAGCTTGGCAGTGCTGAGCCGTCAGACCACCCCACCCCACAGACAACAACCACAACCGCCACAGGTAGGAACGTCGATCATTAAGCTGTCAACTTAACTTGTTTAATCTGACATGGATGTCTTTAATGTTTTAGTACTCTGCTCAGGCCTGCCTCAGCCAACACCCACCCATCTTTCACATAACAGGAATACAAGTCTGAAGGATATTTCACACAGCTGCTGGGGAGGAGTGATATATGTACCAGGCTTACCAGGAATGCCTGGGAGAAAACATTGAGCTAAGAAGACAGCTAGCCGAGGTGAAGGATGAGCTGGCGGAGTTGAATAATAAGAATGTGCAGCTCCAAGAAATGCTGGAGGAGACACCCTCAAGCTCTGCGACTGGACTGAGTAAGCATGTATTAATATTAATAATATTATGTATTTATAGTGCCTTTTCCTAAGTATACAAAGCACTTCAGTGCATCTTGCTGCCAACTAGGGATTTCGGGATAATCCCCTACTTTTTGACGATTAGCGTACTGGGTTCTTCAACATACACTGCACCAGCACATCCAAATGACATGACCCACATATAACACATGGGCCTTATGCCTCAGACTAATGGCACAGCGATCCCCAATGGTTTACCATCTAGGTATTTTACTACAATCAAACTGCAAATGGATACCCTTGTCTGCAACACATCCATAATACTCTGTCTTCTGGTTGTTTGCTTAACAATTGCAGTACAATCATGCACAGACCAGTATGTTGCAGCTGCATCAACATTTTTTAGCAATAGTGTTAGTCAAGAGGCTCTGTTTTCTTTCAATGATAAATTTTGTTACTTTCAGATGTGACACCAAGGAAGGTGACATTCATGAAAAACCTAGTCCGCACTGAATTTTCCAACCGTACATGTATCTCTCGTTTTACTCACAGTCAAGAACAGAGTCCTCTGCATCAAGAACAGAGTCCTCTGCATCAACAACAAAGCCCTCCACATCACAGGGCCGAAGACAACAGGAGGTGACTGTCAAAGCACCGACCGTAAACCCCCAAGTCGACAACAAATGGCACTGGTGTTTCGAGACTGATTTATGTATTTTTAAAATTAGTTTTGTACTTTTTGTGTTGTGTATTTTTTAGGTTATTGGATTTCTCAAACTTTGGTTCAAAACCAGACCATATGAACACATTACCGTTTATTACCGTTTTAGAGTAAAATGCTTATTGCTGACCCCCACACCCAAAAAAATTTCAGGATGGACAATTTCATCTGAATTGTTTTCACATAGAGAAAGAATTCAAACTGACTTGAATTATTTTGAAAGGAAATCTTTGTTTCGGTAAAGAAAATTTGACTGAGCCAGGACTTGAACCTCTCGGGTTCAAATCCGTGTTCAGTCAAATTGTCTTTGCTCAAACAAAAAAATGAAGTTTTTTGGGTGTAACTTTATTTGTTATTTTCTTTATTTTGATGCTTTATTAGAGCTGTGGCATTCCAAAAGTTCAACTGCATCCAGGTGTATGCAGTGAAATCATCAATTCCAAAGAGACAAAAGCACCGAAGGTGGTTCTTCGTAATCTTCTCTTGACCCTCTTCTCCAGGGAAGAACTTGCAAAATCATGTTGTAAGGGCCAGAAGGGCAAAGATGATGACCATGAGGCCCTGCCAGAGAAAGCAGTTCAAACTGCTAAAAGTAAGTAATGTGTCTGTTTGTTAACTGGAGTACACTTACATCTCTTTTTCACCTCATGCTTTATTGTCAGAAAGATGTTATACCACCTGAGAAAATATTTGTCTTTTCACTTCCGAGTTCAAAAATGCTTCATGTGTACTGTCATGTGAGCCCCATAAAATAACAGGTATTCCCAGTTTGGCAATCTCTGAAAACCACGGGGCTTGTGGCTACACCACATACATCAATTTTGCCACAAAAGAAAAAAATGCAGATGTTAGTACTGTGGTTCCACTTTGTCATACAAACTTGTTCAGTAATGTTTTTCTTTTCTCTTCTATGTTTCATCTATCAAATGGCACTGGGAAATGACATCCCACTGTTAAAGAACACGGATGTAGTCAGAATCATAAACAGTGCATGTTACAATGCCAGGCGTGCATCCAAGGCCGAGTAGACATGTACAATGTATTATACGCATACACAAATTCAGAAAAGTCGTTGCGTTTTTCCATGTTAGTCTTGCAGGCCTGGTGTTGTACATGTATAGCATGCATTGTTTAACCCAAAATATAGCCCTATTTGTAAGCTTTCCAATGATACATAATTATATGGGATTTGTACACTGTAAATGAATTTGTATATTCAAACTAGCAATACGTACAAAATCTTCGAAAACAGGCCCGAGTTTAAAGGGTTAAAAGCACCAAATACTTGAATGCAACAATAGAATAAAAGGAAGCAACCACGGCTGAATTTCTTTTTCTATGCGATGCCTTTGAATTTTTCTGCTTTTTATGCCTTTTCTGATGCTTTTCAGTGATTGGTTATATAATTAGTGCCTTTTATTTGAACTAATGACTGTTTGATGCCTGATCGCAACTGATGCCTGTTTGATGCCTGATCACAACTGATGACTCTTTGATGCCTGACTGATGACTCTTTCATGTACTCTTTTAAAAGTCATCCAACTACAGTTATCAGGCATCAAAGAGTCATCGGTTGTGATAACATTTTGATGCCTGATCACAACTGATGACTCTTTGATGCCTTATTTGCACATAGGGTCATCAAATAGTCATCATTGTTGATGATATATCCCTATTTGTTTCATTATATTGAGGGTTCCAATTGCTGCACTTTTAAATGCCTTTGATGCCTTTTGGGCATCGATGCTACTACATGTACGATGACCAAAATCAGTCATCTGATGACTGATTTCTCTAGTAAGGTAGGCACCAAAATAAACCAAATATACTTATCTTCAGAGCACTCTGACCCCACATCGTTCTGAATTGAAAACCAATTTGGGCTTTGGGGGTCTATATTGGACCCCCTTTATTTGATTTTGTGTTTGATATGCAGTTGTTAAATTGTATTTCTTTTTAAACAGGAAGCTACAGATATCCCACACTACATGGCCAGCATTCCTGCAAAGGAACGTCCACAGCCTTTCATCCTTCTGCTTGGTAGAGTTTGCTACAGGCCAAACCAGGTGTTCATGATAGCGGAGGAAAAAAGCAGTATCTTGTTCTTCTGTACTTGGGTCTTTCTACAGTATTGTGTAACTTTGACGGACAAAGATTACATTATTTTATTTTTTTGGAACTATACATTAAAGAGTTACAATTAGTTATATGTGATATTGTCAATTGGGCGGCTTAGCTCCAAAAAAAAAGGTCGATTGTGCACTTTCCCTTAAAAGCATGAAACTTGGCACATAGTTAGAGTAACACAATACAAGGATTTTTAGTCCAGGGGCCACCGGAAATTGCACCCCGTATGGCGGCCATCTTGGATTTCAAAATGGCCACCATTGTGGATCTGTTTTGTTGAATATCTCCTTAACTGGTAGAGATATCGAGACAGTTGAAACGCCTATACCCACATTTTAGGGGTCTAGGAATCCATTGGTGACATAAAAGTTTAAAAATTGTGGCCGCCATCTTGAATTCCAAGATGGCCACCATCCACGAGCTATTTTGCTCAATATCTCATGAAGTAGTAAAGATATCAATACATTTTTAACACCTATACCCACGTTTTAGGGGTCTGGGAATCCAATTGTAGCAGCCTTATTTACATGCTTCTTTACATGCCCCCTCTGGAAACCCCCCCCCCCCCTAATTTTCAACAGCCTGTTCATGGAACAGCCATAATTGGACTCATGCGGGGTGTTTACAGTCAATTATCCATTATCCAATTATCCAAGGACCGCGGTACCACTGCCTAAACGTTTGATCCAAAGGTCGTTGTAACTCCCTGTGACTTATTTCTCCATGGGTCAACTAGTTTTATTTAACTCCAGACTTTAACCACATGGATGGTTTTATAGTTAATGTTTTTCTTTATACCAGTAACGTAATGTGGTTTTTTTTTATCTTGTATCGATGTGAATTTAGACAGAGAGAAAGTGTTTATCTTACAAGTTCTGGTTTTGTTATTTTTGTAGATATGACTTTGGCAGTAGAGATAATTAAAAGACTATCCAAGTCTTTAAGTCTAAAGGTGCTTCAGTACAAAATAGGATTGTTGTAATATCTGACCCATAGTTTTATCCCTTATGCAGTGACTTAAGTCAGGCCACCAGGGGTGCAACACAATGGTGACATAAAATGTTTGAAAATTGTGGCCGCCATCTTCAATTCCAAGATGGCCACCCTGCCTTCTTGAAATCCAAGATGGCCACCATCCACAAGCTATTTAGCTCAATAGGTAATAAATAGAGAAGGTCTATTCTCACATTTCAGAGACAAAGAGAAGTGTTTGATGCTATCAAATATTGATCAAACTATGAAACTGATAGTAGTTTAATGCATTTTGTTATTTCAGGGACATCATCCGTTGTTATGGTGACTGCACAAGTGATCAACGCTACATAGGTCCGTTCATCTGCAACTGGAGATGGCAAAGCGCATGAAACTTGTTGATCCATCTAAGCCACATGCTAAAAAACGTCTAGTTATTCAGTGGGAACTCTGCATTCTTTGTCAAAAGAACACTACTGAAAAGGTTGTTTCCCAGACAACAAAAAGGTGGACAAGGTGAAGTAACTGTCGCAGGGTACAGGACATTGGCTGAAAATCTCCTCGAGTTTAATCACCTCGGTCTGCTGCCTATAACGATAAACATTGACGCATTGGACGAAGGTCATGGTGTCGAGGCAGCTTTCATTGCTCATAATGCATGTTGGCATAGATCGTGCAGGCTTATGTACAACAATATGTGTCATTGGTTGTTTACCAGTTCCTATCTTGTGTGTCTGTGTGATTGCTTGAATGGGGTTGTCTTGCTCCTATCTGTTTGTTTCACATGTTTTGGCTTAGTGTTGCATGCATGTTCATGTTTATTTAGCTCACCCACTATTGTTGCCGCTGTTTATTTTTAATTTTGCCTGTCTATATTTCGTCTTTATACTTAGGGTACCTTCCCCCAACTATATTTTTTGTTCTTCACATTGTTGTCTGTTTAAAGTGCAAACTGTTTTCTTGTTCTTATGAATATTAGGGACTGATTGAATGTTAAGATACACAGTACATGAAATGTTTATTCTTACATATATTATTTATTTAATTATTTGCCTCATGTTCTTTTTTTTCTTACAGAGTTTTAGCTTTTATATAATACATTATTTTTGTAAGTGATTCATTTTAAGATTGGATTAGTAGGCTCTCGAGTCACAGTGATTAAGTTCGCTTTTATTAATCCTGGGTTGTTTGTTTTGTCATGTTTCTATCCTGCTGCCTTTATGATTAATGTTGCCTTTACTTATTATCCCTTGTTTTGATAATTGCTGCTTTCTTGTACATGTTTTGTTACTTTGACTTTCAATTTTTTGCACTCTACACCCGAACCCCTTCTCTTCTCTCCCATCCCACTATACTCTGCTTTTCATTCCATTTTTTATTTCAGTCTGTACTCTTATGATCTACACGTAAAATGTATACATCCTGTTACATATCTTGATTTGTCTGTATGATTGTTGCTTGTTTTGGCCGAATAAATAATAATAATAATAATAATAACAATACGAAACTGGAACGTGCAAGGAAGCGTCCTAAAGATATACCAGCTGATGATGGAGGTGAAAGTTCATCTGGTGTTTCTAAGCGCACACGGTCAAGTTCTGTGTCATCAATTCCTCAGGATCTCTGCTTTTTCTGCGGGCAGTCATCTGGAAAAGCGCAACTTCATGAGGTTTCCACTTTCAAAACAGACAAACGTGTTCGAGAGTGTGCTGCACTTCTAGACGACGATGACTTGCTGAGACGTCTGAGTGGCGGAGATATGGTTGCTCTTGAAGCGAAATACCATGCGAAGTGCTTAGCCTCTCTCTATTATCATGCATCCATGGTCCAAAAGGAGCAAAACAGCACTGAGAATATTGATAACATGCTGTATGGAATAGCATTTGCAGAACTTGTTACATATATCGTGGAGAGCCGTTTGGAGGATGCCCGCACCATTGCCCCTGTATTTAAACTAGCAGATCTATCAAAGCTTTATTCTTCCAGACTGGATCAATTAGGAATTAAGCAGGAAAGCCGCATACAATCTACAAGGCTCAAGCAGAGAATTCTTGCTCATTTTCCGGACATGAGAGCAACTAAAAAGGGTAGAGACGTTTTGCTAGTGTTCGATGAGGACATCGGACGTGCCTTAGCAAAGGTATGTCAACAGGACAGCGACAGTGATGCAATGCACCTTGCACGGGCAGCTCATCGTCCGTATACATCTGTTTGATAACTCCAAGCCATTCGATGGTTCATTTAGTGCAACATGTCAGGAGGAATCTGTGCCTAGTTCACTTATATCATTAGTCAACATGATACCGGAGGGTCCTAGCATCAAGGACCAGGCGTACCAACCTTCTAACCCAGCTGCACTGAGCTTGGCACAGCTTTTCAAGTTCAATGCAGTCAAGCATGCCCGAAAGCAAAAGGACAAACCCACTGATTTGAGACACAGTTTGGAACGGGAAACCCCACTGGCAATTTATGTTGGATTGAAAGTACATGCAGAAACCAGGAAGAGAGAATTGGTGGAGAAGCTCTCCCAGCTTGGTATCAGCATCACGTATGATAGAGTTCTTCAGGTTTCTGCTGATATGGGAAATAGTGTGTGCCAACTCTACAGATTGGAACAGGTTGTATGTCCACCAAACCTGAAGCTGAACTTGTTTACTACCTCCGCTGTTGACAATATCGATGTTAATCCGGGTTCAACAACAGCTAAAGACTCATTCCATGGAACTGGCATCTCATTATTCCAGCACCCAAGACAACCTGATGATGGCACTGATCGTGGTCGAATCATTCTCAGTGGTGCAGCTGGCACGAAGAAACTTGGTGCTTTGCCAAATTACTACACCAATGTACCACCTGTACAGACAAGTGTAAAGGGGTCACCAGTTCCAGACATTGGTCAAGAGTCTCTGGCCCGGGAAAAGACGTCCAGTGACGATAGATGGCTCGAGCATGTAAGAGACCACATAGAAAACAAGACCATGGCCTCTCGTTCTGAGAACATTTTGTGGGCAGCTTACCATGCTCACAACCTGTCTCAATCAGCTCGTCCAATGTCCGTTACAGCTCTACTACCACTGTTTCACGAGAGTGCTCACACTGTGGCCATGATAAAACACTCAATGGATGTCATTTTGAGTGCTGTGCAGCACATAAATCCTGGGCAAACTCCTGTCATCGCCGTTGATCAGCCATTATTCGCAATTGCAAAGGAAATTCAGTGGAAATGGCCTGAGAAATATGGAGAGGATAAATTCGTTATTCTGTTTGGGGGATTGCACATTGAATTGGCAGCACTGAAGACGGCAGGTGACTGGTTAGAAGGAAGTGGCTGGGTAGAAGCATTGGTTCAAGCGGACATTGCTTCAGCTGGAACAGCAGATTCCTTCCTGCGAGCTGCGCATGTTGCGCGTACACGTCACGCACATCAGGTTACAGCTGCAACATTGAGCATCCTGCAGCATCACGCATACGATGACTATGCAAGAGCAGCTGACAAGGATCAACAGTTGTCATTCAAGGAATGGTGTCAAAGAAGAACCAAAGAATGTCCACAATTCCAGTACTGGAGTCTTGCATTGGCATTGGAGGTTTACATCCTGACCTTATTTGTGCGCTCCTTGAGGGAAGCTGACTTTGATATGTACTTAGATGCTCTCTGGGAGCTTCTCCCGTGGTTCTTTGCTCTTGACCACACACACTATGCGAGGTGGATCCCAGTCCACTTACGAGACATGCTAAGCCTTCATAGGACAAACCCCGATGTGTTGGAAGGATTCCAGGCGGGCATGTTCACAGTGCAGAAGACGAAGCGCATATTTTCCTCCATTGCCACGGACCAGGCACATGAGCAGAATAATGCATGCATCAAGGGAGACGGAGGAGCTGTTGGGCTCCTGGACAATCCCAGTGCTCTGCAAAGATGGATGGTTGCTGGCCCAGAGGTTGCAAGAGTGATTGGTGAGTTTGAGATGGCCCAGGTGCACCACGACAGCAAAGCTCAAACGTTGCATCATGACCACACTGAAAGCATACAGAAGTCCTTCGACAAAGATGTCAGGTCACTTGTGTCTGTTTTCGAGGAGCTTGGTAATCCGTTTCTTCAAGAAACCACTGACATTTTGGTCCTCGACACAAAGGAGATTGCAAGCTCATCAGTTGCTCAGTGTGCAAAATGTCCAGAAGGTGGGAAAGGAGGCTTTGAAATCATTTGTGCAAGAAAGGCTCATCGAGCGTAAAAAGCCTCTCAATGATGTCCTCTCCTGCAACAAGTTGCCATTATTCAGCAGCTCATCAGCAAAAGTCCAACCAAAAGACAAACAGAAAGTAGCCTCATTAAAGAATGATGTGCAATTGTTTTCCCGCCTTTACATTGCTTGTCAGACGCGGGAGGGAAACCTTGATGATTTTTTCCCGACATGAAAATCAGCCTTACCCTCCATCCTTGTCCCAGGCAGGGAAGCTTCGAACTGGAACAAAGAGTGATCTTTTGCAATGCTTCGAGGAAATGACACCGCCAAGTACACAGGCTCCAGAGGTTACATGCGTAATACTTTAGGGGCAGTGATTGTTCAAATGCTAAATCCTGGAACAGTGAAGACTTTCGGAGAATATGCCAAAGAGGTATTCATCCCATTTGTTCTCTCACAGTACAAATCTGCAACCCGACTTGACCTGGTGTGGGACCGCTACTTGCCTGGAAGTCTGAAGAGCATGACCCGAGAAAAGCGTGGCAAGGGAGTTCGTAGACGTGTGGGTACCTCAGTTGCAGTTCCTGGACAATGACAGAATTTTCTTCGTGTCGACGAAAACAAGACAGAACTTTTCAGTTTCCTCTCCAAAGAAATAATCAAATCAGTTGAAGACCAGAGCAAGGAGTTAGTAGTCACACTTGAAACTGAGGTTTTAATTGCTCCACCACGCATGCACCTAGAATCACTTGCTCCATGCAGCCAAGAAGAGGCAGATGGCCGCATATTCCTCCATGCAGCTGATGCGGCACAGAGAGGGAATGATAAGATCCTCATTAGAACCGTTGATACAGATGTTGTCGTACTCGCCATTACAGCAACTCAGAGACTTTCTGTGAAGATATGGATAGCCTTTGGAACAGGGAAGAGCTTGCGATTCATCTCTGCACATGACATAGCCACTGCTCTCGGCCCTGAGAAGTGTAACGCCCTCCCCATGTTTCATGCACTGACAGGATGCGACACTGTGTCAGCGTTTGCTGGGCGTGGTAAGCGAACTGCATGGGCTGTATGGGAGTCGTTCCCAGAGCTCACAGATGTGCTATCTGAAGTCAATCATGAACAGACAGACATAACGGAGTCCTGTATGAGCATCATTGCAAGATTTGTCATTTTGATGTATGATCGCACAAGTACCTGTACTGACATTAATACAGCACGAAAGAAACTATTTGCAAAGAAAGGCAGACCTCTAGAATCAATTCCGCCTACACACCACGCTCTGGTGCAGCATGTTCGACGCGCAGTGTACCAAGGATCCTTATGCTGGGGTCAGGCATTACATGCGCAACCTCAACTCCCATGTCCAAGTGAGTGGGGTTGGGAAAAGACATCTGAAGGTCAGTTCAAACCGATTTGGACAACACTACCGGAAGCTGCAAAGATCTGCAATGAACTTATCCGGTGTGGATGCACAAAAGGATGCACTGGTCGGTTTAGGTGTAAGAAGTCGGCACTTCCATGCACATCACTTTGTTCTTGTGATGGGGAATGCAACAGAGACTAGAAAAGTCAAGAGACAGTAACTGTTCTTTTTCGGCCAACTGCTCGTGATGTTTTCTTGATGGGTAGACACACAACATGTGAAGGAATGACCTGTAGACTGATGATATGATATGTTAATAGCCTTGGATGGTGACTATCTTTGATTATAAGATAGCTGCCACATATTCAATGTCACTATTGGATTTCCAGACCCCTAAAACGTGGGTATAGGTGTTAAAAATGTATTGATATCTTTACTACTTCATGAGATATTGAGCAAAATAGCTCGTGGATGGTGGCCATCTTGGAATTCAAGATGGCGGCCACAATTTTCAAACTTTTATGTCACCAATGGATTCCTAGACCCCTAAAATGTGGGTATAGGCGTTTCAACTGTCTCGATATCTCTTCCAGAGATATTCAACAAAACAGATCCACAATGGCGGCCATTTTGAAATCCAAGATGGCCGCCATACGGAGTGCAATTTCCGGTGGCCCCTGGACTAAAAATCCTTGTATTGTGTTACTCTAACCATGTGCCAAGTTTCATGCTTTTAAGGGAAAGTGCACAATTGATCAGCTAAGCCACCCCACATATCAGAAATAAAACGAAAACCATTGGTTGTTGTGTTTGTTTATTATTCACTTAACTCTGAAGAATGCGCCCCCAAAATGGTGCTAAATATTGTGACAATTTTATATGGGCAGGAAACATTTCCAAATTCCCTGTGTTTCAGTCTCAGTAATAAACTAAACTGAAGGCGTAGGAAGAGTTGCATATCCCCCCATGTAAATAATGTAAGATGGCACCTGCTGCGAACTCACTTTGTATACATGCCGACTGTCAGGAACACGGTTACTATTCCGTAACTGTGTCTGTCAAAATGTTACGTTAGTAATCCCTTGCCAGATAAAAAAAATTGAAGACTTCTATTCAAACCCGATTATGACTGTTTTATAGCTTTGTTATCTTGGATGCTACACATGTAATGTGGGCAAAGGTTTCCAAGGAGAGCTTCCTTAAAACGGCCGACGAAATCTGAGTTCCAACTTTCTGTCAAATCGTTACGTGGGCGATTTCACGCTCGTGTGCTTACTCAGAAATAGCTAGATCCCCGGTTGACTTCAAATAGCATTCCCCACTTACTGAGATGGGTTTCTGACTCGGTGTTCGAGAACAATCTTTTCAACTTACCTGACGGATGTTTCATGTTTGGTCGTCTGTCAAAATATAATTACGTGGGTAATCGAGTTACGGGGGTAACCGTGACAAAGATTTATCCAACGACTTTAGCACATCGAAATAGGCCAAATTTGTTTCCAGTGAATGAAAATAACGAGTAGTAACATTAGTAACATAATAAAACATGGTAATACTTCAGTGTTCAAAGCTAAGCCTAATTATTTTTAAAAAGGAACGAGATTATCACACAATTGACGGACACACTCCCTGGTGCGGTTACCCTTGTAACTTGATACGGACAAAAACTCGGACGCCACGACACATGCAAGAAACAGCTACTGTGTACATTTGTGTATATTGTTTGCACTACAGGACTGAATAGTTTATGACAATACATTCAAGGGGAAATCTAAGGTGGTATGTGATGTAAAAAAACACATTTAAGCTCGGTTTCAAACAATGGGTGGACGGGGTACGAATCTTCAACCCCAAAGAGCATGTGGAAACAGCCGTCGACCATCTAGCCAGGGCCGTTTTCCAAATCCCAGTTTACACTCCGTCTAATGAGGCTCCATTACTATTGCCCAACTGTATGAACGAAGCCAAATAAAGACTTAGCTGGGGTTTGGGAAACGGCCATGGGAAACGTGGCCGGCCGCGGCAGGCGCCATTACTGTTGCGCGGAGAAAAATTGCTTGTAACTTGTGCAAGCAGCGGCGCAACTAACGTTGGACAATAAACTAACGTTGGACAATCTGAAAATCCAGTTGAGAAATGAAACAACAATAGGCCTAGTATTGAGGTATTTCTTTAGATTTTTTTTCCCACATGACTCTTTTTTTGAAAACAATTATTAACGTTAACGTAAGCTGTTTATGCACAATGCCAAAAATGCGAGTGCTGTGCGGCTGTTTTGTGTAAAGTATTGAATTTGAACGAATTAAATGTTGATAGCCCCTGTGCACCATGACAGTGGGGCAGGTCTTCCTGAGTGATACACTCGAATAGTAACTGTGAGGGATATGCCCACTGTCATGTCACATTGTGCAAAGAGCCTGGTAATTGTTTGGAATAAAATGTTTGGACTCTAATGTTTGAATTTCCCTCTGAGTTCCATTGTCTGTAAATTTTGTTATTGTGTCCGTCAAAGTTACGTGGGTAAGTCTGTGCTAAATACTGAACACCATTCTGAATATGAGCAATAATACCTATATGGACTTGACAAACAACAAATTATGCAGTCAGCAGTGGACCACCAAAGTCTCAGTTACTGACATGACAGACTTGATGCATTCATTCATTGTCTTTCAATGAAATAGTAAAGAAAATATATCGACCATATGAAAAATACAGCGATTTGGAGGGGTTTCTTTTTTTTTTTTGCCAAAAGGGAAACTTTATGGGGCCTCCAATATTTATATTATTTACAATAATCATTGGCACTTTACAAACACACATTTCAAAACTTCTCAAATACCTTGCTCGACTGCTGGGGCTACCAAGGTGTCCGTCCCAGTTACGTAGGTAACTCCCCTTAAAGGCAGTAGACAAAACCCTTAATTTTTTTATTGTACAAGAGAAAGTTATCTTTTTGCTACTTTTTCTAAAAAGGTGAGTCTACCCTCAATTCATGTTTGAGTCTTTCAATCTTCTCGTAGCAATTTCAATTTGGAGGTAAATGTCACACTCTTATTAACCTATACTGTAGAAAGACCCACTTCAAGCTGTGGACACATGCATGAAGATCATTTTATGTGCTGGATGTAGACTATCAAAACTGTGAAGGGTCTCCGAAGAAGTCAAATGTGCAACGGGGTAGGATGCGTCCAAAGGGCCCGAGTACATTCTCTCCAAATTTCAGCCCGATTTTTTTATATTTTTTTTATGTTAGTAGTACATTTATTTCAACGCTGCCATTAACACAGAATAGAAGAAAACAGAATTCACTTTAACAAAGAATAAACAATTAAATTATCTAATTATAATTATATAAATTATATACAGAAGTATTAAATTATAACCAAATTAATGACAACATTTAGGTATAAGGTGAAGCGAGTTGCTTTTGTACCCTAACCTATTGACAGACCATCTACATGTATGGTCAACACACAGGACAAAGGACATTATACGTAAACAAACAATATAACGAAACACACACTGGAAAACACAAGCTGGTGAGAGACAAAACCACAACAATTTATTTCATAAATTATAACTAATTATATGGATGTGAATCAAGAAGATAGAATTTCAGCTTTTTAACAAATATAGAGAGAGAGTTTGATGATTTTAGGGACTCGTCTAAGCTATTCCAATATAAAGTGCCACGCTGAAAAACACTATTTTTACACAACTCTGTTCGGCTAAACTGGACATAAAAATTGTTCTTGGCAGTACTTCGGGTATTATACAAATGAATGTCAGAGGTTAACATGAGGAATGAATTAAAACAACGGGGTAATACATTGGTTTTACATTTATACATCAATTTGCCTAAATTAAAATAGTACAGGTCATTAAACTGTAAAAGACTCAGGTTTGTAAATAAAGGAAGGGAATGATCACGATAGCCAGCTTTTGAAACTATTCGGACTGCTCGTTTCTGTAAAGTAAACAGTTTGTTGTATTTAGATGAAGAACCCCCCCAAGTCAAGATTGAATAATTTAAATATGGCAAAACAAAAGAATTATACAGAGTTAACAAGATTCTAGTAATAGTCTAACTTAAAAACTCCACTACTTGTGGTCAAAGGCCATATCTAAATATAGCCTATTGTGTGCACACACAATAGGGCTTGAGTATCGATTACACAATCTGCTCACTTTCCCACGCTATGCCTTTTGCACACTTAACGGTCACTCGGTTGTACTTAGCGGCGCCGTCAACACATATACTCTCTTTAATTTTACCACGTATCTTCCTCTCAAACATGAAGATCCTCCGAGATGACTATTGGCGGACCATTATTAGTCCCCCCCCCCCAAGATGGAGACTCTGCTCAACGTGGACTACTACGGGGTCAACATGTATGTAGATGACCACGACACCCTGCCTGCTTGGACACACCGTCCAGCTCTCTACTTCGAAGCAACGTCAGCTCCGCCGAGATGGTTACCCTGCCGATCTGGACGTGTTCTCCCTGTGCTACTATCAATGTATAGTAGAGACCAAGCGCACTCCGGGTCTGAGGCGGCAACTCAGCGATGCCATGTACGATCTACATCACGATCTACATCACTACTTCGTCCCCTCCGAAGAGGACACCGACTACCTGGTGCGCGGCCAGGGAATGGGCGTACCCACCGCAACCTTTCTCCAGGCTCTTCGAGCAGCCCACGTCCGATTCATCAGGGTGGTTAACTTTGGTATAAAGGCAGGAATCGCGACCTTCCCTGATGTCAACCAAGTGGTGACGCGCTGCAATGCTGTCGGGGACCAAGGGTACCCTGCCAACGGCTTTGACGTCGCCTACACCATGTACGACTTCCGCATGTATGTTCTTGTATGTGTAGACCACTGCTACCGGCTGCCTGAAGGAGTTGCTGTGGACATATATCCAACATACACGCCATTGGACAACCGACTGTTGCCTCTTGTGAACTAGGGGGAACTCTCAACATTCAACTTCCTGATGCAACCATGCCTGTTGTCAAGGTGTACAATGAGACATTCCACTTCCTACGGACCTCCCACCAGTACGAGATGGCAGGGGCTACTGACACCAGGTCTGCGGCTCAGAAGTTGAGAAACATCCGTACCATCTACCAAAGGATGTGCGCCTACCCCCACCTACTTGGAGGCATCCGGTTCGAAGCCACCATCGCCACCCTGACCCTTCTACTAGCCGTCGACGAGTTCTTGCAAAGAAGGCCCCAGGACCTAGACCAGCTGCTTCAGCCTTGTCTGGTTATAAAGCGTGCCCTCATTCGTAATTGGATTGCAAACACCATCGTTAATGAGGGGAAGCAAAGGAGAGCTGAAAATAAACCACAAGGAAAAGTTGCTGGTTGCATTTAAAAAGGTGTAAAGAGGGGCCAGGGGTACTTGATCACAGAATCCATGTGTATACCCAGCATGTACCTTCGCTGCAATGGGAAATATTGTACAGGGGGAGATAGGTTGGGTGCAGTGCAATGTATGTGGCGATGATGGTAATGAGAATGGTTGGTACCACACAGTTTGTGTACGGAAAGGATGAAGACATGGCTCGTGTGAGGTACGAGTGCCCCGTTTGCTGCGGCGAAGTCAAAAAAGTTCAGGATGTAGTAAACATGCAGAAAAAGATCATCGAGGAACAGAAGGGCATACTTAGGGAATTAAAGAAAAGTAGAGAGGTAGCTAAAGTAAGGCTAGACAAAAGTTTTGAGCAAGAAAATGCAACCATTGGACCATCAGGAAAAGAATTAAGAAAACTTTGGAGACCGAACTTGGAGTGCAAAAACAGGCACACCATTCCCAGTGTTTTGTGGGGAACCACTGTAAAACTATATTGGAAATCAGAGAAACTAATGATGATATTGGAGGGTCACGAGGAAAAGGATTTGTGTGTGTCGAGTTGTTTGTACGATTACATGATATTTCCATGTACAATCGAAGCACGTTCCTGACAAATAGAGCCAAAAATACACTTTAATAGTGCAAAATGCTGGGACTTGTGACATTGTTTTTCGCTGAATTTTCCAGCTCAGCAGATTCAACCCAAGTTGCATTATTCTCATGCCATGTTCCTGAATGCGCCAAAATGTGGCACACAGTTAGATTCCTCGGTGAACTCGGCATAGAGTGTTTGCATGGCAAAGTCAACGATGAGAGGGTGTACTGCTCTGTTCGAAACAAGAAAACTTGCATGAAACTTGTGTTTTGTCAGCACGGACAGCGCATGATGGCAGACAAAGATACCCTCAAGACCAAACGACGAAAATTTGCAAATGAAGATTGCAAGGGAAGGTATAAAACTGTGAAGGGTCTCCGAAGATGTCAAATGTGCAACGGGGTAGACGAGTAAATCCTAATGTCAAAATGCCCAAATGTAAATTTTCTTTGATAATTTCTGTGATAATGGGACAAACTTTAAGGGAGGTCAGACCGAGATAAAGAAAGCTTATGAAGCCATGAATCCCAGTCTCAAGAAGAAGCTTTCCAAGCACCGAGGCACTTCAAATACAATCCCCCATTTTGGAGGTACCTGGGAGAGGGAGACACGGTCCGTGAAGTCAGCCCTCTGATACGGTCTGGTACACCAGTCTTACAGAAGTTTAGGCCTTGAGCAACCCTTAGCCTTTGATGAGTTACATCTCGTCTGATGTCGCTGATCCTGATCCTATATCGCCCTTTAAGATGCTCATGGGGCGGCTGGATCATGCGCCTCCTCGGTTGGTTTATCCCGACAGAGACGTTCTTAGTCTCCGCCGCGGGAGGCAGTGCCAGGTTTTGATGCAAAGGTTATGGAAGGAATTCATCCAGTCCTACTTACCTGCCATGCAGTCTCGTCAGAAGTGGAGAGATGAAGCAGAGATCCTGAAAGCAGGCTACGTTGTCCTCATGGTTGATCCTCAGCAAGTGCGTGCCTCACGGCCGGTGGCTAAGGTTATCGAGGCGCTACCTGGGAGTACGTGCCGTCAAACTACATACACGGAACGCATGCTGCACGAACGCCACAAAGCAGCACCGTGTGGGGCTTATCAGGTGTCCAGACTGTTTCTTTTTGGGGGCTGCCGAATTTTCGTCATGAACAACGCCACCATTTGAACATGTTAATGAGGGGGCCAATTACATTTACGGTGATTAACCCCAATTAATGTCATTTTATCAGCCCTGGTCTTGTTGCTTACACACCAATGCACATTTTACATCATTAAAGACCTTTAAGTAAACAAGACCGATTCCTTTGTGATCAATTTTCAGAGGGTGTCTTCGATCAGGTATTACGTAAACGTTAAGAGATGATTCCAGTTTGCCCTTTCTTAAGTTACATGTACGTCGGGAGGCAATTGAGTGGGCTGAAGAAGATGATTTCGACTTAAAGAGCAAAGTAGCCGTCGGGGAAGCACAGGGTGTTGTGAAGACTAACCATGCAGATGAAATCAAGCAGATGAGAAGTCTACTAGAAGAGCAATGCCAGCTTATTAAGAATTAACAATCGCAGATCAACAAGCTTCTGAAATATGGCACAATCAAACAATGACATATTTTCATCAAGTCGCCCTAGAACTTTTTGTGATCACTGTCAGCGGGGAGGTCCTCGTACATAAATCAGCTCCAAGAGGCCCAAGCCGAGCTTGCAGGGTATCGTAGAGCTGAGGTTGCGGTAACACCACTGAGTGGTACGAGAAGACAGAAAAGACCTCTAAGAAATTGACGTCAAACTAGAGCTTCCCACCGACGAGAGCCCTCAAGTGGGTAGGATCAACATGGGTTCAATTGACACTAGAAATCTTAACCAGGGAGATTTTCAGGATCGTATTTTGGGGGTATCCCCAACGCTGGAAGTCAATATTGGAGGTGTTAAAGGACAGTGTCTTGTGGACACAGGGTCGACTGTTACCGAGAATGTTATTAGGAGCGACTCTTGCAACCAATGATCTTTGGTTGTCCCTCATTTGTGCAACCGGGTTGAATATTTCGTATAGTGACTACCTTGAGATAGACGTAGAAGTTGAAAGAACAATGCTGTTTTCATTATCAATATTTGTACACCTGACGTATAACCTTCCTTATTTTGAGCATTTGATTCCCTGTAAAGTTAACACATCCGAAATAGAGGGGTGTGTACCTGAACCACAATGATAATAATACAGGGACAGTTATGGGCCTTAAGGTATGTAGTGTATAATCAATCATAATCAATCAAACACTTTGATATTGAAATGTCATTTACAGTACCGTGAGCGGACAATAAATTAGAAGAGCCGAGTGAATCATACCGAGTGGGCGACACAAGTTCATTATTTTTATATTCGGATTTTGATAACCACCAACGTGAAAGTGTTTTTTGATATCTTTAAAACATTGTATAGTCTGTGTGCAGAATGACGTTAAACCAATGTAGGAGAAGATGGTGACATGTACATAAAGTATGCATGGTAACACTTCAACAAGGTAAACAATTCACGAGCATGGTTGAAACCAATGATACGTTTTGTGTCGGTGTTTCCAAGCGTTAGATGGTCTTGTTAGCAGTTTTAAATATATTGTAGAAACAATACTAAAACCTTGAAAAATGATGTATATCAACTGATTATTGCCCGATGAGCGTAACAATATAAAGAGCGGATTCCTTCAGGCTAAATTCGTCAAATAGAAAAATTTCCAATCGGGTTTGTAGCAACTCTTCCCCAATGATGTTTATTTTATTTATTTTTTTAGGGGGTAAGTTTGATTGTATTGATTGAGGCTCTAGCTCAAATGAATGAGGACACAGTGGAGGACATTTTTCACACAAGGGGAGTAAAATAGCATTTTAATCCTCCCTCAGCCATCCACTTTGGAGGAGTTTGAGAACGCCTGATAAGGTCAGTAACAAATATCCACGGAGTTCTCAAGGAACAAAAGGTTAAATGACGACGTTCTGCATATATACTCTTGGTCGAGGTAGAGAACATTCTAGGCCACTTACATGTACTGATCTGCCTCTAGATGCATACGACGACGAGCCATTGACTAAACCATTTCCTGATGATGAGAAAGGGTCCAATTGCAACGGTAGCTAAGAAATTACGGGAAGAAAAGATGGCCCCAGGTTCAGTACCTAGCTTATTCCCTCTTTTGGACCCGTTGGAAAAGGGGGTATTTTCCTTCACTTTAAAAAAGACACAAGTGGACTACCCCAAGAACAAATGTAGAAGTAAACGACAGTGTTCTTTTGGTGGATCAACTCTTGCCCAGAGGAAGATGGCCTATGGGCAAGGTATTGACCGCGTACAAAAGCAGAGACGGTCGAGTGAGGAGTGTTATTGTCAAGGTTAAGTTGTGCAAAGTGCAGCAAGGTTCGGTCGTTGTAGAAGCAGCTTGTAAACGTGACCGCTTTATTACAAATTAAAGCGTCCTGAAAATCAGTGTTGTGCTCACGATTTCAGCGTGGGGAAGTGTTAGGTCTTCTCCGCTGTTAGTGCGCCCTCCTTTGTTCAACGTGCCGATTGAAATTCGACATGGGCAGAAACTCATTATGGGATAGCGCGCGTACGTGGCACATGGTGCTTGAGACAATTTTGTTCTTGTTGAATTCAGCCTTTCTTCAGGTGAATCTGTTAACTGGTGAGTTTAAGGTTATTGTTGCTGTAATGATGTTTTATATAAATTAGTATTTTGATTGTAACGTTAATTATTAATTTCGATTTCCTTGCCACGTTTGCAATCTCATCTAGTCATGAAAACAATATGGCGTTTATGGTCCATACAGTTTGCAATGTATTTATGCTCAGTGTACATTTATCTGATTTTCAAAATTATGGTATATTAGATTGAGAAAATCAACACTACCTTGAACATGGATATTAATAGTGCCTTTGATACAAAAACATGTTTATAGCAAAGATAATATTGGCCCCAAAACTCCAATCCTCTAGGGGATGATTTTAGTTTGATGTACTACATTTAAATTACTTTAATAATTTGTATACATGTACATGTACTCTGATAACCTATGTTTTAACTGTACTTTATATGTAATTATTATTAACACAGGCTTGACATTTTAGTAAGGAGAATCAGTCTTGTGATTACGTAATCACCTTTGATGTGTTCGAGGGTTAGAGAGGTCACATTCACCTGAGCATTGTTCAATGTCTCCTTCTTCTTGCTAATTTCTATCAGATCGTGCTCCGATGTACAAATGTATTGTTTGATTTGTTATTTTCATGTCTCCTGATGTTTATGGCAACTTGTCTTGTAATTTAATATGCGTTTTTGTACTTTTTGTATTCAATCACCGAACCGCACCGAAGGACACGCTTGGAACCCATAAATAGTTTAACCTATGGTCGACGTGTTCGCGTGTTGTGGTCTATTAAAGGACGCCCTCTACAAATACTTGCTCCGAGCCGAAGAGCTGTTACATGCTGTACAAACCTACATGTATGTGTACATCTAGTGTCTGTGAATTACCCGACAAACTTAGGGATATTCGATAAACAAATGTATACTATAATGTCCAATATCCAAATACATAGACATTCGTTGTACAAACCCATGTGAATTTCCAATGTCCAATATAACATGGGCATTCGCTGTACAAACCCATGTCAATGGCCAATACCCAAAGAACAAAACGGAAATTTTCTGTACAAACCTATGTCAATGTCCAATATAAAATTATCTTAATTGTCATTTTCCCAAAGCATCTTTTAATAACTAAGAAAACTATTCGACATGAACCCAAAATCTATATTATAAGAAAGAAAATACCACAATGCAAACGTGCTTAAAATTTATTGTGTGCTGCGAGGTAAAAGGTAGCGAATGCAAGGCTGTGCTGTATCTGCAACGTATTTCCATGTGATCAGTGCGTGCTGCATTGTACATACCCGGTACTGTACATGTACATGTACATGTACATTGTGCATGTGTACAGTACGGGGGCTGACTGGCTACCCATGTGGAGTCCAATCAGCTTCGCAGCCTTGACGCGTTAGTACTGTCAGGTTCTATGTTTTTCTTTACTATGCTTCGCGAATCCAAGGCAAATTTTTTTTGGGGGGAAGGGGGGGGGGGGGGGGGGGGGGAGTGCGAATGCAAATTATCACTATCAATTGATGTGTATTTCTTAAAGGTGGTATACACTATTTGCAAATATCGAAAATATTTACTACCGAATTATGAAGAAATATCTTACTCACTTGAAAGTATATAATGATTCTAGGCATCCAGCAAAATGATTGCGCTACTGTAGATATCGTGTAATTATTCCGAAAAATATAATTTTATAAAGAAAAATTCGCGATCCTTGGACGCCGATCGCGAAAAGACAAAGATAACATAAGAATAACTGCCCAACGCCGGTTGAAAACAAACACTGTTTTTCATGCTTTTCTCCGCATCCATGATTGTAAAACATCGGACAGGTCAGTTAAACAATATTTACTATGAAAAACAACCCCCCGAATTTACCCATTAATGATAATTCAAGCAATTACCAATGGTGTATCCTACCTTTAATAGCCAATCACAGATCACCGACTGTTGGTTTGCATCATACTCCTGGTTTATCGCATTTCAGAATGTCCAATCAGCTTCTTAGAATTTGCAAATGCTATTCAACGTGACGATGCAATCAAAGACCAATCAGATCTCGTGGCTCGAAAGCAGCGCCTTCATTAACATAGCAACAAAACCCGGAAGTGTACTTAATTACCCTTCAAGGCTGTGGCCAGTCAGCCCCGTAAAGTACACATCTAAAATGTACAGTATATTTACAACGCTGCCCACACTGATCCCATGGAAACCGTTGCAGATACAGCACAGCCTTGCATTCAAGGCTAGGTAAAAGGTGGTATGCATGTATCTAGATAAAATGATAACAATAGTGCTTTAATTAGTCTTTTGTTCCGATTCCGCCGATCCTCGTTTAGTTAAATAACCACCATAGCGTCCTCGACGTACATGTCCGCAATCCTTATTTTGTTGCACAAAATACACCAATAAAGGGGGCTATTATACTGTTCCCGCATAGTATATATATTGTACACACTGTACACTCTTAACCCAATCTTGACGCAAATCTTATGCCGGATGAAGACCCCCAGGGTACAGTATAGGTATCTGAATATGTATATATTTAAATTTATTATCTCTTGAATAATCACTCAAGCCCAACAGTGCAGATCTTTTGATTACCAGACTGGTCGCACGATGTGTACAATAATGCACTGTTCAAATAGTCTAGAAATATTGGGGCCGGGCCGCCGGCTTGGAACACAACACTCGACGCAAGAGCATCGTCGAGTCGACCAACAGCCGTTATAATTACCACGTGCTTACGTTAAACCAACCTTATGTCTAGAGAAAAGACGGAAAAAAACGGGTTGTTTACATCGGACACGAAGGTTTATAGGCATACGTTTTTCATGTCGTTTTCATTCAACGATGCACGTTGTGCGTTTCCAATAAATTGCATACAACACCGATTCTAAAATGCAATTTCTCTACACGTCCGCAAATGAAACACTTTCAGGCTGAAACCATGTACACCCAAACAACTTTGAGTTTCAGTGGTCACTTTATACATGTAATTTGTGATCCCCGAAACCCATTCCACAGAAGAATAACACAAAAAGTCCAGTTTGTAAAGGTTGATTGTGTGGATGTTTATTACTTATTTTGGAATGCTCTTTCCGATGAACATTCGAATCAAAACGCGTTTCGTAGCCCAATTGAACGACTCGGATTCCATGACATAGCGCCCATTTAAACAACTTTCGCCACTTCGCATTATACTTGTACAAACAATGTATGTGTACAGGTGTAGGTGTAGGTGTAGGTGTAGGTGTAGGTGTAGGTGTAGGTGTAGGTGTAGGTGTAGGTGTAGGTGTAGGTGTAGGTGTAGGTGTAGGTGTACGCGACGACGACTTTGTATTATTAGAAGAACACTGGGTATTAGACGTGTTCACATAACCTTCACATGTCACAGCGCAAACGAGTAGCTTTTTTAGCTATGAATACAATCTCCTCGGAATTTCACAGGTCTTTTTAGCTTTGCGACAAGACTGGGTTTTGAACAGATCGCGTGTACAACTTATGGCACCCCCAATAAGTCCGTTTTTGGAGTATTGATGATTGAACTACATAGACGGAGGGGCCGCCCTGGAAATGAATGAAAAACCCAGGCTTGGAGCAAGATAACGCTTTAACAGGCCTATACACAAAAGACCTATCTGAAGGACCAAACATAGACATTTTGTGTACATTTAAAAAATATACACACAGTTTAACAGTTTCTACCGGAAAATATAGTACATGTACCTTACATTGATGACAAGCAATGAACGGTCGTAATTGCAATGGTAAGCATAATTTGATGAGATGACAGATATAATGTTCCATTTTATGAGGCGAAGCCGTTGGAACATAAAGCGAGGACAAGAGTAATAGAACATTCCATCTATTAACAAACTAAATTATGCTTTCCATTGCCCGAACGTGAAACATTCATTACTTGTTTTATACAACACCTGGATAAATCCTTGGGCAGAGCACGACCAATTATGTGAATAGAACTTATTGCATTCGGTTGAATAATTCAATGCACAGGAATTTATTTAGGTATTAAATAATATAGAAACTATTTTTAGCTGAATATATTTTCTTAATTACATTACCTTAAAACAATGTAATTTTAAAGACTGCAATGTTTTTGATTTTTTTTTTACAAAACCCTTAGACATCTAACCTCTGTTTGGTATCTCATTTTTCTACAGTACTGTTGCATAATAATTTACAGGAATAATATTGCTGAAAAGAAGTGCTTGGTCTTACCAACATCCAGCCAGTAGAATCACGTGTTTTTGTCAGCAAGAATGGAAGAACTGCTTAGTAGCTGGCATTGGATTGGTCAGACAAACCAGGTGGTTCTTCCAAAACCCTGAGCAATGCTGGTCAAAATCTGTTTACTCTGCACACAAACAAAAGAAATATAAACTAAATAATAGCAGTCTTCTCCCTCCCCCAAAAAAAAACCCACCCTTACACTGGTGCAGTTTCATCTCGGACAGGGCTTAAAGGTATATGTAGTACACACCAATTGGTAATTGCTTGAATTACCATAAATGGTAGGGGGGAGGAGGGGGTGTATTTTATAGTAAATATCGTTTAATTGGCCTATTCAAAGTTTTACAACCATGGATGTTGAGAAAAGCAAGAAAAACGGCGTTCGTTTTCAACTCACGTCAGGCAGTACATGGTACTTATGTTGTTCTTTTTTTTTGGCGATCGTGAAGTTGTTTTTATAAAATTCAATTTTTGGAACAATCAAAAGATATCTAGCGCAATCATTTTGCTGGATGACTACAAGCATGATTTACTTTCAAATAATTAAGATATTTCCTAATAATTCGGTACCGGTAGTAAAAATGTTTGATATCTGCAAATGGTGTACCCTACCTATAAACCAAAGCCTCAAATGTAAATCATAGGCTTCACGGAAATATTTTCACACATTTTGCGTAGGTTTTTGCTGTAAGTATACGGGTAGCCGCAGATCGCTTTGAGTAACGGAGCTATATTATCTGAGAGATTCGTCTATATCACCGAACGCCCTTTGAGCTTTAGCTTGTTCTTATTGGTCGTTGATTTAATCGGTTTTCCCAGTTGTTTTTCGATTGCGGGAACTTCTTTAAAGCCAAGTCGGGTCCTTTTTGGTGAGAGTCGGATTGTTTCTTACTCGAAAAAAAAGAGTTGGAAACCTTGACAGCGTCACCTATTATATTATCAACAGTCGCTATTTTTTTTAATGTATACCACAAAATTAAAATTTAAACTAGTTTTATTTTAAATAAAACAAAACATTAACGCGACTTATGGAAGCAAGTTGAACCCACAACGGCGTTAAAAAAATCCAGGATAAATGGCACTAGACAGACGGTAGTCATCACTCACAACTCAAGGTCGATCGATAGACCCACAATCTGACGGTTAAATTACCAGGTTTGAGCTCCGACGACGTGGTCGTTCCAGGTACAATAAAACTAGCTTTAAACATCGACTTGTGGTCCGACGACGAAGTCATATCAATCGTAGGATCTACAACAATCCAGGGCGGACCCTCATCAAACAAATAAAGGTGTGCCTAGAAGGCTGCGAGATTGTAAACGTAAAGAAACTGAGAGTCGGCTCTAACGACGCAAGCGTAAGTTTTAACAACGGCTCAGAAAAAGAGATATTATACATAATGTATAATGAATGCTTACACAAACAAAATACTTTATGCCTGTAGACTTTAAAATGCTCAGGGATTACAACCCGTTTTATCCCTCACGTTCTCAGTGGGTATACTCAGTGGCCATTTTTGTAACCCAAAGATAGACAAAATGAGAGTGACAATAGAAGGAAAACTGAATTTACTGTACAGTCTCAGTCACTGAGACAAAATCGCCAAGTTTTTTGGAGACCCAAACACCGAATTCGGCGCCGGGGTATGCACAGAACTGACGATTTACGGGATGAATCCCAGGGATTATTTTTAAAACAAACACGGGCTTTGGTTTGATATGCGAGCAGCGGGAGACAATAAACATTACGGTTTCGGTAAGCAACTGGGTGAAGTGTCCAGGAGCAACTCGATTTTGATGTAGCTAGCTGGCCAGCTAGTAGTCTTGGTCAAGACCAAGCTAGCCTGTTCATTTGTTCCGCGGCGCGCCGTCCGTATTATCTGGGCTTATTGAGGGCGCCCTTTATTATCGCCAGATTCCTGGATCTTTTCCTCTAACTTGGTCTTGGCGCATCGATCACGTGAACCCGGAAAATTCCGAGGACATTCCAAGCATAGCTCAAATAGCTACTCGCCCCCGCATGCGCGCTAAGTCGTTTTTGCTTAATGTAGTGTTCGATTATTATAGTCTGGTTCCCAGACCAAATATTTCTGACTATTTGTTATTTTTCATTTATTATTTAGCCGTTAATGTCACGTGACCAAAAACTGGAGGAATTGCTTAACGTTCGCGATGTTCGAGTGTTTCTAGGTATTTATAAAATAAAACTCACATTAGCAAAGGTCAACACCAGACGAAATGCCTAAGACTATCACAGTCATTGTAGTCATTGTGCTATTTTTGGGTAAGAGCCGTTAGAATTTGAACTGTTGCGTCGTCATAGCTACGCTGCTTGTATCGCGTCATTATCTATTTTTTTTTGTCGCCGGCGGCTACCTGACCGGACGTGTAAGAAACCACATTTGGCTATACGTCTAAATTGTAGTGTAGGTCAGGTAGCCGCCGGCGACAAAAAATAGATAATGACGCGATACAAGCAGCGTAGCTATGACGACGCAACAATTCAAATTCTAACGGCTCTTACCCAAAAATAGCACAATGACTACAATGACTGTGATAGTCTTAGGCATTTCGTCTGGTGTTGACCTTTGCTAATGTGAGTTTTATTTTATAAATACCTAGAAACACTCGAACATCGCGAACGTTAAGCAATTCCTCCAGTTTTTTGTCACGTGACATTAACGGCTAAATAATAAATGAAAAATAACAAATAGTCAGAAATATTTGGTCTGGGAACCAGACTATAATAATCGAACACTACATTAAACAAAAACGACTTAGTGCGCATGCGGGGGCGAGTAGCTATTTGAGCTATGCTTCGAATGTCCTCGGAATTTTCCGGGTTCACGTGATCGATGCGCCAAGACCAAGTTAGAGGAAAAGATCCAGGAATCTGGCGATAATTAAGGGCGCCCTCAATAAGCCCAGATAATACGGACGGCGCGCCGCGGAACAAATGAACAGGCTAGCTTGGTCTTTCTTTGACCAAGACTAGCCAGCTAGTTGAATTTTGTTGTTTAGCTAGTTGATATTTGTTGTGTAGCTAGTTGACATTTGTTGTGTTTGCATTGGAGGGGGAGGGGGCTATTATGATGAAAACTTTCACTAACCTCTTTGTCACACGTTGCCAAGTACACGTAACACTTGAATTGCTTGGATATGGTACATGTAGTGTCGCTGTAACCAAAAGACAATAATATAAAGAAATTGTTAAAATATTAAGGAAAAACAACTGGAAACTTTTGGCGTATATATACATGTCCTCCGCGGAATTAAACTGCTGTGCCTGACGAATTAACGCATCATCCGTCAAAATCTTGCAAACTTGACCCTATTCCAACTATGATGATAAAGCAACACATTGATGTGTTTGCTCCTTTTATTACCGAGGTAGTGAACAAATCGTTGGATTCTGGTAGCTTTCCGAACAACCTAAAGGTTTCCTACATTCGGCCACTTCTAAAGAAGTCCAGCCTGGACAAGGAGATTATGAAAAACTACAGACCCGTCTCAAACCTGAAGTACCTGGGAAAAACCATCGAGCGTATTGTCTCATCCCGCATCTCTGACAAGGTCTTAGCCAGCCAGCCGTGTAGGCCGTGTTTTACACGGCCACATTCGAAATAATGCGGCTGATTTTCAATTAGCGCGGCCCAAGATTCAATACGCCGGCCGTGCACTTTTTGTTATGTTAAAACGTTTGTTATATTTCTGCTGTCGGTGTATTTTGTTTATTTACTTTATTTTCGAAAGCAAAACTTATATTATGCCCCGATAAATCAACAAGGCTTTGCGTGCTGGTATGGTACGGTGCCGCGGTACGGTGATATGAGTGCCAGAAAACCATGTGCTCGCCCAGCCGGGCGAGCACATGGTTTTCTGGCATTCATATCACCGTACCGCGGCCGGAAGGATGCATAATACATGCAGCATTGCTGGAATGGTTCCCGCCGCACGCTTCAATAGACAAAGTTAAGGACTGAAACCAGTCCATGGCCGACACGCATGTATTTTTCCGTTACACGAACAAGAACACACAAATTGGTTGAATTTGACATCGTAAGACGTAAAAATGCCCGGCAAACAAACGTCGATGAAGAAAGTCATTTCCTGCAGGTTAATTCTCAGATCATGTTCACCCTTTTTTGTGTTCGTATTTTCTGTTTTAATGTATTTATTTCGAGGTAGTAACGCTCGTCCTTGAGCGATACAGCGCCGCGTGTTTTTTCGCAAAATGTTTTACCGTACCGCGGCATGTTTCCTGCGGTCCGTTGTTGCACACGCTTGTTGTGGTCAGATCATGGAGGTATATCGGCGTCCATCGTGTGAATAGGCCTACTACATTCTCCATTTAAAAAAAAAGGTTATCAACCTTAAACCTTTATCATGCTTTTAAATAACTCGGGCAGTTTTGTTGTCACCGGTGAGGGGCAGTTTTGATAGCTTTCGTGACGGATGCAAATTAAATCTTCCCGCAAGATCAGCGATTACGACAAGCAGTTTGGGCTGCCGTGCAGTAGCGTAACCTCGGTGGAATAAGTTAAGCTACTTTTCACCGCGCAAGCATATTTAGGATTAAGAATTTCTTATCTACTGGCCTCGATGTACAAATAAAAAGGTGTTAAAAAAACCTGAGCCTGTTTATTTACGAAACCCTAGTCATAAAAAAAAATATATATATTCTTAAGTTAATTATGAAATTGTCTTTGTTTTTATAAAAGAAGAAGAAGAAGAAAGGGTACTTAAAGACTTTGTCTGAACTCCTAAACAATTTCCAACCGATTTAAGGAGTAAATAATAATACAATATATTCTTGGTATCTAATAAAATCAACAAACACCTGACCATTGAATTACGAGACTAGCAAAATAAATTCCAGGTTTATTTAATAAAATTTATTTCTAGTTTCATTGTTTAAAAAAGAGAAGAAAAAAGAAAAGAAACGGGACCTTAACACCTTTTATCCCAGCAACTTACTCCCAGAAGCATGTACTTCAATCCTAAAGTGAATTTCTACCATCTTAAGAAGTTGTTAATCAAATTTAAAGGAAACATGTAATAAGGTGTTTTTTTGCTTAAATCAATAAAGTATCATATTGACAACAACATTATGTGTGAGGTTGTGTTTATTTTCTGTGATAAATGGGAGAAAATAATTTTTGAAAATGTTTAGTCATACCACTCCGCCCCTCAAAGGGAAGCCTCATTAACATAAAACTTCGCGTGGGGTATGACAAAAATCGAGGCAGAGAATCGCCTCGCTGCGGGGGTGCGCTACCCGGGCCTGGCTTGCATTATGCGCGCATTGCATGCAACAAGTCTTTGTCTACGAGTTCACCATGCCGGTTTTTTATTCTAAATCAGGGTAAAAATACAACTGTTTTCAGTCATGCCGACTAGATGTGTAGCTGCTGGGTGTAGCAAAACTACCAAGGATAGAGTAAGCCTTCATTTGTTTCCGGCTGATCCTAAATATCGGAGGATTCGGACAGCCAAAGTAAAGCTTACCGGAGCAAAATGGTCCCGCCGGGCCTAGTGATTTTTCGGCCCGATCTGCAGCGACCATTTTGAGCGGTCGTGCTTCGACACTGGTCTGTACAGCAACTTTGGCATGCCCTTAAAAAACATGCTGAAGTCAGATGCTGTCCCAACGATATTCCAATCAGACGAATCTGTACTGTTTTCGTTAGATTCACTAAAAACCGACGAAGAACTTTCACGATCGTCCATGTTTAGTCCGCGCCGATTACTGTACATGTACATGTACTTTGTACGGTATCCTTTGCTTTGGACAGCGTGCGTGTGGGTGATCGCGTTTACATGTACATGTACGTACGTGTGCACAAGGCGTACGGGATTCGTACACTCTTGTACTCACAACAATGTGTGCGTACGTGGCCACGCGAACCCGTCTCGTACCTAGACGTCGCGTACCGACTATCGATAATTTGTCCGGGTTCTGACTCGATTTACGTCACTCATTTTGAGTGGCCGCGAAATTTAAAAAGGGGGGGTCAATTTCTGGACAGCAAATTACCACACTAAACGTACACTAGAATCAGTTTTGCTTTTTATTCACATTTGATACACATAAATCTATTGATTTAAAACAAAAAATTCGTAATGAAGATGTTAGACTACATGTTTCCTTTAATAAATAATCTGCTGGGTTATATTTAATAAAACCATAATATTTACTTTGTCCCTAAAATAAGTTGTTAGGACTTGATTGGATTGTTTTTTTATGGGATGGTTTATTTTTGATGTGGGTTATTATCCACCAATAATTCTTGGGAAATGGTGACTTGTTACGTTTTTGTTATACTAGTCCTAATGGCTCTAGCCTCTGGACATACAGACTTGTCACAGAGTCACCATGGTATTTAGTGAATAAGTCATGACCAGTCTTTCCAAATGTATGACTGAAATAAAGACAAAGTAACAAAATTGTGCTTCCTTTTTTCCTATTGTTCTTATTTTTTTTACAGGTTTATGGCCAATTAACCGTAACCTTATTTTACACGTAGTGTGAGTCAGTGTGCGCTGTTTTTAAATCCAAACTTTCAATACCGGTATCCATAATATACTCCTCTGGTCCAAATTTATTTCAAGTTATCATTCCAGCTAAAAATGGTAAATATTAGATTTTAAAAAAATATGTATACAAATCAGGCTTCATATTGCCACAACATTAACAAAATAGGTACATGTAGAAATTGGCCTCAGATTGCGCCAGAGAGCACCTAAAAAACCAAACAATTTCAGGGCTCTTAAGCGGGCCCTGAACCCCGGCCGCAGGGACTTTGCGCTACGCGCTCGTGATGTGCGCTTCGCGCACATGCTCCGCGGTTACATGTAATCAAATTGTTACACACCCACATTTTTGTTTAACACACCCAATTCAACAAATCCTGCCTAAGACCTTGATCTCGGACCACATTCAAGACCATGAGCTTTCGGACGTTTTCCAGTCTGCATAAAAGCCATTCCACGGGACGGAAGTTGCGCTTGTTAGGGTCAGTAATGATATCCTGTCTACGATGGATAATGGTGATATCACTGCGCTGGTTATGCTCGATTTGAGTGCAGCATTCGATACCGTTGATCATGGCATCCTCTTATCTCGACTTCAAAACTATCTCGGTATACACGACACGGCTCTCGAATGGTGCAGGTCCTATCTCTCAAATAGAACCCAGCATGTCCGCATTGGCAATGCAATATCAGATCCTGTTGTTTTAGAGTACTCTGTACCACAAGGGTCTGTGCTAGGCCCACAGTGGTTTACTCTTCGTATACGCAAGTATTTGAATAGAAGTGCTACCGAGCACATTATCCATGCATTTGTGACTTCACGACTTGACAACGGCAATTCACGACTAGACAACGGCAATTCACTACTCTACGGACTCCCTCAGAATCAAATATACCGTCTTCAACGTCTTCAGAATACTGCTGCCCGCATCATCACCTTATCTAGGAAGAACTGTCACATAACCCCCATTTTGAAGGAACTACACTGGCTTCCTGTCTCCCAAAGGATTGTTTTCAAACTCATGCTTCTGGTCCACAAAGCTCTCAACAACAAGGCTCCCTACTACATTAAGGAACTACTACACAGGCCTTCATTTTAAAGGAGCGCGATCGCGCTTGCGCTCCTCCGCGCTCCTTAACAATTTTTAAGGAGAGCAACAAAAAGTGCTCCTTACAATTTTTAAAAAAGCAAAAAAAGACACTAAAGCATTGCTATTGCTAACGCAAAAGAATTTGCGATTACAATTCTCTCCTCGCACCCCCAAACGAAATAACATCAGATTTATCTTATACCAACAACGGTCATCTAGTCTTTCGTGTTCGCCCATTCCATTTATTTCGGACATAACAGGCCTAGACTAATTCGCGCTTAATTAAGCCATACAAGTCACAGAGAGAGAAATATAATGTCACTGGATGGGAAAGCGCCATCATTCTCTTAACCAAAAGTTGAACTACTGGTGAATGTTGTGTTCCTTTTCTTGAGTATGTGTTTATTAAAGGCATAGACACCTTTGGTTGTCATTTTGAGTAACTACAGATAGTGTCCAGGGCCTTTAAACTTGCGTTTTGTTAGCGACAGCAAATCACTCTCCTTAATTCATTGTTTTGATTTAAGGAGAGCGATTTTAAAATCACTCTCCTTAATTCACCTTTTGATTTAAGGAGAGCGATGCACAGCTCTCCTCAGATTTATTAAAATGAAGGCCTGACTACATGAATATTCTCCAGCAAGAACTCTTAGATCAAGTAACCAGCAACTTCTCAAGGAACCAATTGCTAAACGAACATGGAGCGCCATATCTTTTTCTGTTGCAGCTCCTCGACTTTGGAATTCATTGCCACTTGAACTCAGATCATGCCATTGTACAACTAGGTTCAAATCGCTTCTTAAGACTTACTTGATGTCGCAAATTTTCAAGAATTAATTACTTGTTGTCTACAGCGCCTTGAGCACCCTGCAGGGTGGATATGTGCGCTTTACAAATCTCATTATTATTATTATTATAGTAAAAGATTTTGCTGGGCCTTGCTCGGGACGTGTCTATTCGTCAGCCGTTTTGAATATCAGGGAAATTGTGCGTATATATACATGTATGTCATCCGGCGCAAACTGGTTAACAGATGAGGTACCTGTGCTGTTTTGAATTGGGTATCTAATTCCCGAACTACTGGTAAATGCACACGCCTAGTGCTTGGGTACTTGATGCACCAGCTCTAGTCTATTGTCATGCAGGTATATAGCTTCTGTAAACAGCTCACCCGGCCACGTAGGCAAAGTACAGCAAGGCATCTACCCTCCTGCCACAGGATGATATTTCAGGGTAACAGTGCTTCATGATGACCAGGTCCTCATATGATGCCTCCCAGGTAATCAGATTGGTCTCCCCCAGCTCTAAGAACACATCCTAAAGATTACAAAGGAAAATATGTTTTACTTGCAAAACAGACAAACATATTTTGCTATTACTATTAGGGCGTGCGTACCTTTTTATTTCCTTTGTTCTCTTATTTTCGAACGATCCTATTTTGGGCCGACTCTATCTGGAACCCCATTCAGAAAATAATTAATAATTAACACACAAAAAAGAGAATATTAAATTCACATAATCCGGCTCCGATTTGAAAAACTATTAAAATTAATTACCAGTTTTATACATCTTTTTGTATATCCCAGAAGATGAGAGGATGTTGCCTCCCATCATGTTTCTATGTAACTTTGTTTCATTTTGAAAAAGACCCAAAAATGACATTCAAAACCTTTTTTTTTCGTCGTCTGAGGAGTTACTACTGTGTACCGTAATTTCCTGCGGACAAGACGCGGCTTATCTGACTTTCTAGACCACAAAAACATCGCCGCGCCTTATCTTTCGGTGCGCCTTATCTGATGTCGCTTGAGTTCAAAGTGACGGGTCTTTGTGTGAAGAATTCTTTGAACGCCGCAATCTTACTCAACCAATTAGCTTAACTCTCCGGACATTGTGGCCATGTTTTCATTCTAACAATGCCGCGATGTGTTGATCTCTACAACCGTGCTTCCCTTCCAACAATGCCGCGATGTGTTGATCCCCTACAACCGTGAAAAGATCGTTATCCAACCCTGAAGTCCAGTTAAAAAAATCTTCATTCATTGGGTACGTGTGTAAAATCAGCCCTGATACTTCACGACGGCAACGACGGCAATTGCCGTCGATGCCCCTACCGATTGCCGCAATGCCCTTCAAAAATCCCACTTTCCGCGACAATTGTTGCCGTGCCCTTTTTTGTTATTGCCGCCGTGCCCTTTCTCCTGAAAAAATATATTAAACGATATTCTGCATGCGACATAAATCTTAAAAAATGACACAGAAAATGAGCTGAAATATAGCGACTGTCAAAACTTGCGATGTCTGTGTGATCTATCTGCAGATCCCACAAAAACAAATTAACGCAACAAACAACTTACCTCTCAAACACACATTACACACGCACATTCGCTCGCAGTTAACACTGGCCCAGACGCGCAGTAGGATGTGAAAATATTATACCGAATGCAGCGCGGTTCCCTGCAATACAGTATGTATCCTAATACTGCACGTGAACCAGCGACGCGGTCATTGATGATATTATTTTCCCACCGCGTGTCCGGTCGATCGAGTGTAGTGTAGAATGGCGCGACTGTGACCACGTGCAGTACGTGTGCTCGGTATAGGCCTACTTTAATTACGCACGGCAGGCCTATAACTTGACGTGTGTCGGAAGAATAACCAGTAACCCTCCATCTAAGACAGACATCGAGTAAACAGAACGGCCACAAAAGACAACTTTAGCAAAAAAATAAGATGAACTGAAAAACACTATAGACATTTATTTTTTTGATTTTATATAAATGTAGGTTTTTAAATTGGGCCTGTGCCTACTCTAAAATATTCTAATAATTATAGCTTGTGCAGAATTATATTAAGTTAACTCTATGTTGTCTGATTACGTTGTCTGGAAAGAAACTATATCACTGACTGAATTATTTTACAATCCCACCAATGATCCCACAGACCAAAACATTAAACGTGGTTTTGAAACCCGATATCTGCGGGAGAGGCACATGTATCGGTTTCCATTGGACTCTGCGGTCAGGAACATCTGGGGTTTGCGATTGTTGATACATTTCGTGTCGGCTCACTCAAAGGGTTAGTTCATTGAACCTTATTTCTTTTGGAAAAAGACGCACCATTGTAGGGTCAGAAACCGCAATCATGCACAGCGTTGGCTTGATAGATGAAGGTTGGTATCAATTTACTTTGGTCTTTTCTTGGACTAGTGTGATCGTTCTAAGGCAACAAAATGACCCCTTTCTGGCGATGTACCTACACCGGGTGGCGCCTGGTGTTATTTTGGGTGCGTTCAAGCATGCGCCTTATTCGGCGGTGCACCTTATCTGTTGACGTTTGAATTTTTGAGGGTGATTTTAGGGACCTGCGCCTTATCCGCCGAGCGCCTTATCCGCAGGAAATTACGGTATGTCATTTGTAAAGCTAGTTCAATGTACTTCATTCCATAATCTAAAAATGGTTCCCGACTTCAACAGTTTGGGTGGTTGGGTGTGTTATGAATATCAGACTTATGTGAAAATCGGACTCTTTTCCCTATTTTTTGTTAAACCCTCTAACGCGCAATGTGCAATACTACCAATATGTCTTGATTTCATAGAGTCTGAAATTTACACAACAGAGGTTTCACGATGCACACCCCTATTTAATACAAATGTTTAGAATTTAAGTTTAAAATGAAGAACCAACGTAAAGACAATACCTGACATCACCTGACATCAATGGCATTTGATGGCAGGTGATGAGGCAAAAAAAAAAAAATTAAATGTAATGGTGCCTCAAAAGAGAAATATATTTTTTTTCAAATATTTTTATTTTGTTTTCCACACCATCTTTAACCAAGGTTTGAAACACATTATTTTTTATAAAATATCTGAATGCTTAGCAAACAAAACTAAATATTATAAAATTATAAGTCAAGTAAACCAATTTTAATTCTTACCTTATATGTCTGGAGACAATGCAGAAGTCAGAAAACATTAGGGAGAAATAAGAAACGAAATTAAACCAAATTAAATATAAGGTATCAGTACCTAATAATGACAATGCCAATCAACAATTGAAAGGGAACATTTGCAAACACACAAAAAACACCAAATTATAATGGAATATGTTACTGGACTGTTGGTGAATGATAGTCTAAAGCATCCTGTACAATTATATGGCACCTGGTGTTGCAGCATTTTCAATTAAAGTTGCATTTTATATAAATTTCCGATGCTAGTCGGCCAATCAGCATTTGAAAAAAAAAAATCAAATACTTTTCCTAATTTATTATATTTAGTTAGTCCGCATTCGATATTAACGGGTACAAGCCAGCTTAACCTTTTCCCTGACCGTACAATTCCCAAACGTTTATATGCTCCATGATATCGTTAGTGGGTTCTTGGACTGATGGCTTAGATGGCTCTACAGGTAAGTAAAATGACGTAGACTATGAACTCCTAAACTGGATCCTTGTCACATGATATTGAATCATTTGCCAATTTCATTGACAAATATTCCATTGTATAATTTACGTCATGCAATTTGGTACTATTACCATGACATTTGGTTCAATTATCATGCATTTTCATTATTTGTTCATAAAAATATAAAAAGACAAGGATCCAAACAAATAATGACTTTGTTTAATTCTTGGAAAGGAAGACTTTTTTTTATTTGGTAAAAGATTGGCTGCTCAATTCAACTCGACCGCGGCTTGTTGAATAGAACAGTTCATCAATCACATCGTGAACATATTCCTTTCATTTCACCTACAATTATTCAGGGATCGACCAATCAGCATCAATGATTCACGTTTGCGTGAGGAAACTTATATATTGCAATATAAGGAAGACAGAGAAGAAATAATGATAATTACCGTAGGGTTACGACCATTTTTCTCCAGGACACTCAGGATAGCACCCTCAATGACTGATGTCCCGCCCTCCTAAAGACAAGGAAAACCGATACAGTTGGTCCCAGCGCACAATTGGTTCAGAATGGGTTTAATATGGGGCATCCATATCGACGGCCAGATAAATAATAAATTACAGGATACGTCATTAATTGTTGAATGTTTACCGACTTCTTCCCTGTTATTTCACTCCAGTATGCCAGTGGCCATGCCAGTTGGCTATAGAACTGCAGAATTCATTGTTAATTAAATTGCATGTGTATCGGGGACGGGAACGTCAAGCGTCCCACGGTACTGTGAAGCCGCTTCCTCTTCAAACGGGAGCCGATAAAGGGCTTAAGTAAGATCGAATGATCCCGGTAAATGAACCAGGGTATTACGGCCGTCTGCCTTTAAATTTTGCCTTGGAAAATTTTACATTTCAATTGATCAGAATTTATGGTTTGAACACAATAAGATGGTCTGCTTCGTACGTAGTGAGTTTAGTTGGTTAATTTCTTATTTAACCATGTTGGGACTGAACTGAACTCGTGAACTTCAGAATACCTAGATTTATTTAATACTTTTGTTTTACTTTAACCATCTTGTACCTTCTATGTATACAGAAAAATGTACAATCTTCTAAATTGTAGAAGAGAGAGAAACTTGTAATCATATTGTACCGTAGCTTGGTAAATTGTAAAAAGAAAAGATTGGTTTATTTCATGCTATAACCTTGGGACAACGGAACAAAAACATTTCTAGTTTTTTTATTCTTGCTTTATCTTCAGGATAGTTATAGCTAGTAACGTTAGCGTAAGGTGTTCGGCTGGGATTTTGTTACTTACGTCCATGTTTTATGCTTTATAAGTCAAAATTGTGCTGCTATCATAGAAATCCCCATGAGATGGACAATAACTTCATTTTTGTAATCAGCCTTTACATGTTGACCTCAGTAATCTGATGAAGAATTGTGTCTTTCCACTCAAGGTTATGCATCCAGGTTTCATGAAAATCCATGAAAGCATGTAGAAGTTTTAAATTTGTTTTCTCAAAAACTAAGCTTTACATACATGTAGTGCAATGCCGTTCAGAACGGGTAGATTACACACGATCAAAGCACTTTGGCAAGTTGAATAAAACGTGTGGAAAGGACATGTAGTGCCCTCAAGCGATAGAGAACCTATCTTTGTTGGAATCCTTCTACCAGTACCAGTAACGTTAATCAGTCACTGTCTGATCCAAATCCCCAATGCCAAATGTGAATGCTGTCAGGCCGCCCTGTGTTCGAGGAAAATGCAGACATAACAGAGATTCATACAGAGATACAGAGATATGCTCATTTATGTGTTAGATGTACAAACAGAGCTACATAATTTAAGACTATTAAGTGCCCCATAAACTTTGTTTAGGGGACCCAACAATTCTAAGTAACTTTCAACCAAATGACTTACCTTGCCAACCTCAGTGCATCCAACATATTTCACTTTATGAACAGAACTAAAAAAATAAAGAAAAACAAACAATAAAACAAATTTTATTATTAAATATAATTCTTTAAGAAAAAAATATATCGTAAACAACAACAACAATTCAATTTACGAAGCCAAGGCTTATCAATCATATGTGACCAAAATTAAATAACAGGGGCCCTGCAAAGCACAATTTAAACAAAAATAGCTAAAAAGAGCACTTAAACGTAGCTGATACAAATGTCCACACAACCACCCTTTATTATATTTGGCCATTTTTGAGCTACAGATATTCCTGCTACACATGCATGTAGTTGCCCGAAAGCTTCTACTATTTCATGTCATTTCGGGGGTCAAAATAATGACCCAAAAAAATCAACTGTTTGGGTGCTACTCATTATTCCAGTCACACATGTTCCACCAGTGCATCACATTATATGGATGTGCGAGAAATATCATTTGTGTGGTGCTGTGTACATACTAGTACGTACACATTAAATTGTGTGTAAAAAATGTGCGTTGAATTGTCTGCATGAAGGAGACATACACATGCATAACTGTTGGAAATACATGTACATACATTGTACGTGGTGTAAGCCACGAAATGTTCAGCGTATCAGACGTAAAAACCGAGGTGTTGTCTTTTCTTGGGAATCGTAATACATGTATCGGTACATTAGGCTAGAGTTTTCATTCAACCTGGTCTTTGAAATAGGATAATCATAAATGTTAAGGAGATTTCAGGACAGAATGCCCCTTTCACTGGAACCATGCAAAATTATATGAAAATATTAAGTTACGATCAACAACTGGCAATGTACATGTAGCCACCTTAAAATTGTTAATACAAACAATTCCCCGACCGACAACAAGTCGAGCTGGGAAAACTTCCCAGAAGGTTGCTGGAAGGCCGGCATGCAATCAAACTACAAAAGGGATTGCAATCCAGAACAAATAAGTGCCTATACAGTTACCGGCCCGGCTGTGATGAGTTTGGAGACAAACCTCTCAATGTTTGGCTTTCGTAACAATGACAGCCTCACCAACAAACTGCGATTAGATTGATTAAATAACTGTGTAAAAATATCGCCTATACAAAAGGGGGTGAAGGTTGAGAAATGTAGAATTTGTTTACTTTTCAAACAAATTTTAGTGAAGTGTTTTCAATAATAATTGACCTATAGGCATTTTCAAAATGCCACAAAAATGCAGCATGTTTCAAAACCCAGTGCTTTTGTTACAAGAAAAAAAGATCATTTATTAAAGGATCTAAAAGTCTATCTTGTTTAACACTATCTTGTTTAAATGAACAGTTATGATAATTTCAAAATATGTTGATTCTGTGGTACGATTAAGTTCCCCAGTATGAGCCCCGATGACATGTTAGTTTCTGGTACGGCGAAACTAACTTTTAATATCGAGCTAGAGTCTACGACCGACGTCAATCGAACTCTGCATAAAAACCGATTTCGTTTTTGACCGGTTTGAAAGCTTGATAAATCTTAAGGGTATCTTATTTTTTAACCCGACCGTAGATAAAGTTAGCGTGATAATAGAAGAAAAACCGAACCAGCCAGGGACTCGGCACTCGGGCGTTATCAACATTGGGACGAAATCGTAAAGTTTTTTGGTGACTCATCTGCTGAATTTGGCGGGGGTATGTAATCCGCCATGTAATTACTTTAAGGGAAAATACGGACTTTGGTTGAACATGAGGAGCACAGACGACAACAAAAATTACAGTTCGGGTGAACAAGAGAGAGAAGTGTCCGGGGGAATCTCGGTCTTGATGGAGCGCAAAAACATAGGGTCACTCAAGTGTTACGTCTTTTTGGAGATAGATGACCAACTCAACATCGCCAACAGGAGATTTAGCACCGTTAGGTTTAATTTTTTCCTCATTATTTAAACAAAATGACCTTTCCTAAAAATCCTCATTGCGCTTTAATTTGCTGAAGAAGAAACTCTGGCAAGACGAAAATTGTCTTGGACTTGATATAAAACAAGTACAGCGATCATTTTGAGGATATAGTGATCACATGCCCTACTCTTTTGGTTAACAAGACTTTTCACCGGAGGCCTTGGCTTTTTAGAGACCCCGACGTACACCCGTTAGATATAAAATATGAACATGAACGAAGGCATAGCCCTCTACCGAGCGACGTTTAAAGGATCGTGAGTTCTGTTTTTTGATGGACGACTGCAGCGCCGAACAAGAAATCAAATACCGCAAAGCGAGCAAAGAGAGCGGGATGTGCATGGTTAGAAAATTAGCATTTAGCGGCAAACATGACAACCACAATTGTTGGTTATTAACTCAAAAATATAACAGCGTTTTGAAAAATTATCGCGAACAGACAATGTGGGACGCTCTCTTTTATTGCAAAGATAAACAAAGCTTCGGCCAATGTCTCGACAAAAATGACCTTGTACCTTGCCACGTTAGAGAAGAAATACAGGGGTATCTTAAAGTCAAGTCACTGCCTGTAGTTGATTTTAGATACGGATCTTCGTTGGGATTTTCTGTAGCTAGTTGTGGCCTAGTTGCTGGGTTGTTGGGCAGCTAGCTGCGTTTTGGTGGGCAGCTAGCTGCGCTTTGGTGGGCAGCTAGCTGCGTTTTGGTGGAGAGCTAGCTGGGCAGCTAGCTGGCCCAGCTAGTTTATACTCAAGAACTTTAGGCTCGACTCTACCCAATCCACCAATGGTCAGACAGTCTTAATATTCGCGTAGATTTGGAGGACGAGTGTGCGTTTTACCCTCTCTTAAAACAAAAAGAATTTAGAGGCAAAATGGGGTTGGGGTTATGTGTTGCAAAATGAAGGGGATCCTCACGATGCAATTATCTTATATTATCAACATAAAATGTTCGACAAATCTGGAACTGTAGCACTCATCCTGCAAGACCATCTAAAGTACATAAAAACAGACTAAGCATGCATCAATTGACTTAAAAACAGACTAACCTTCCACCGAGTTTGTGTGGGATGCCCTGCTGATCTCTGTCCTCTGATGCCTTGGCATTGTGATTGGGATCTCTGTTGATGGGAACTTTGAAGCCCGGATACTCGTCCCTCAACACAGCAAGGTGCTCCTTTATGTTGTAGAACACCTTTCCCGTTATTAAATGACACTACCAGAAGAAAAAAACACACACAGAAATCACATTAACGTTCCGATGATGGAGCTCATTTTGCCGTGCACTAGTAAGGCTGTGTCCAAATTACTTGGCTACGGCTTGAAACTACGTGCAAGTCTATGGTAGCGGCTGTAGCCACTTTACATAGACTTGTCTGTAATTGTTAAGCTTTACACAAGTAATTCGGACATGGCCCAACCATTCAATGGCTAGCGGGAGGGACATTTTCACATCAATGCCGATGCTGCCCGGCGCTCAAACAAAGACTCTTAGGTTTATGCACATAATTCCAAATATTCCATACTAATGTGTATTAGACATAAAAAGTTCAAATTCATCGTAACAAGTGATCCTCGGGTCGTACTTGCGTTGCCTTTTCTCACTAATCTATATGCTTTATGTTCTTAAAAAGTCATACATACGAACAATGACCTCTAATGGCCCCTACATGACCTTTCATCCCAGCAATCCGACAAATAATCCGTCACGACTTCCCACTCAAGGCTTACTGCATCCAATTTTCATCAAAATCCATGAAAGCATGAGTGCGAATGTAACTCAATCGCACACAGTCCTAAAGCGTGTGCATGGGGTCTCCAAATAAATACTTTTCCATTTTCATAAATCCAAGCGTATTGTTTGTAATCCGCTTTAGGGTAACCGCCTGTAATCGTATAGTCCTAGCTGACTACTCCTGACTATCAATATATAAACTGTAGTAGACTGACGTAGCAGGTCATGTTACAAATCGTACAGACGTCGTTGATATATACGTACAGACTTCTTCGATATACGTACAGAGGTCGTCAATAATCGTAGTGTCACCGTAGAAAGACCTAACTATTCGTGATTTATCGCTAATGTAAAAAGCTGAGCCATGACATTGCGCACTGATTGAATATCTGGACTGTATCTATATATAGATTCTATAATCATACCTTTATAACTGATAAGTAAATTGGCCAACCCTCATGTTGTCTAAGTATAGAGGGAATCTGTATAAATATAAATACAAAAGAAAGAATATTATATTTTATATAATGTGCTCCACATTCACAAATCAAAGAGAAATCTAAATTGAAACCAGATAGGATCTTGACAAAACAAACAAGTTTACTTGTTTAATGTTTACTTGTTCAGGTACATGAATATCATTTCCAAAGATGCATCTCAAATAAACATTTTTGAAAATTTCTGTTAGTGGTTATAGTAATCTGGTTTGTAATCTGCGAATGATGCATGTACATTTTGTAAGCACTGGCAGGATGCACATGCGCACATGCTTGCTATTGTGCATCGGTTCGGTGCAAGACATGGGATAGCTACATTCTGCTGAATGGGAATATGTCCCTGGCATAAAACAAATTATGACTTTGCAACTTTTAAATTAAAAAATTACAATATTGTTTTCTCGGAATATACAGCATTCACAGAAATATATATCAGTTTAGTTGTCAAGGTTACACACCTATGTTCCGACACCCCTAAATGTTTTATCATCTTGTTTTTGTTTACGTTACCACTTGAAACTGCATTTGCATTGTTCAAGAACTCATAGTGACAATGTATACATTTACGCACGATCAGCCAGCAAAGTGACACATGAAAAAAAGTATGAGATGCGTTTGTTGTTGGCCATGCCATGTACGGTATGAATACATATACTTACTGAACCCCCATAATATATCACAGCCCGCCCTGCCAAGAATTGTTTTGCCTCATGAAGAAAATTATTTGGGCATACAGTACTGGGAAGAGTGCAGTACATGTGAATGAAGGCTTTTTATTTTGTCTGACGTGTACATGTACCTTGCTTCCTTTGGCACTACCATAGAGAGATTCACCATAGAGCTCATCCAGTATATCACCAGGTTCTATTCTATCCTGAGTAAAATAGATAAAACACAGTACATTACATTACATTAATATTTATAATGCGCTTTTCCCAAAAGGCTCAAAGCGGGTACTATTATAAAATGTTACTTAGATATACCGTACTTACAATAAAATAGTTACATTAAAATTAACAATTGAAATAATGATTGCAGAATAATACAAAGGTAGGAAAATTATACATAAAGACGCTTTTTCAAAGATTTTTTAAAGTTATTTACAGAGGTAGAAGAACTGAGATCGGGAGATTGTTCCATGCACGGGAGGCACATACAGTGAAAGTTCTATCACCGGCCCGTACTCATGTTCTAGGATATTCAAGTCGTAGGATATCATCTCTAGATCTCAGGTTATTTCTTCTTGGAACATATTTTAACAAGCAGTCTGATACATAGACTGGAGCAAGGTTATGAAAGGATTTGTAGACAAATAATAAATGCTTCAACATTATTCTGTGTTGCAACCGGCCCCTGATCACTTAATTAAAACAAAATTGGACGCTATAAAATAAAGCAAAATAAACATTTCTTCATGGTCACCACACTTGGGGAAAAGTATATCAAGACAGCAATGATTGCACAAACTTTACCGGTGTTAGACAGAAATGTATGTTTCTATATATGTGACACGATCAAGCGGAATGAGTCGGATGTCGGCCCCAGTCAAAAAATGAGTTTTCATGTAGTTTTAAAGAGGGCATCTGTACGTTTTACAAACTAAAAAACCCATGTTGATACGATGTTTTGTTGTCGAGTTATGTACATTTTTTAAATATCAACGAAGAACACAGTTCATTTTTGGAATTCCCTGACATCCGACTCATTCAGCTTGATCGTGTCACATATAAAATGGACACATTGGTCTAAATAATTATCCACAACACCAATCAGTCCATCACTTGCAATATCATAACCATAATTAGCACAGTTTGTGATCGACCTTCTTTGACGGACTGATCTAAGGATGCCGACTGCACTGGCCGCGAGTGAGGGGAGTCGCGTCACCGCACATTTTGTCACCCGCAAAGTTTAATCTCTTGGAGTAGTTTGATACAAATTTGAATGAAAGGAGCCAATCAATTGCCAGAACATGGCTGTTTTAGAAAGCCCGATGTGAAAGGCTTGACAAAGAGACATTCTAAATTAGCCCACCAAAAAATTCATTTACCTCTGCCCTCTCCTACTCCTAGCTCAAAACACATTAGTTTTATATATACATAAATATAAATGCAAGGGAATTATAACGCTTTAGGCCTACTGTATAATAAATATGACGCAGTTTAATTATGCAATAACTGTTTAATTAGTTTTACTGACGCAATAACTCTGTTTAGTTTTACCGACTGTGTAATTTTCGAACGGAAAGGCGTGTGCTATTTGGTTACCCTGCTATTTTACTACTATGAATCAAAGAGAAACACGTCAATTCGTTATCATTTTTATAAACACAATTCTTCATGGTCACCACACTGTATATCAAGACAGCAAAAAATACAACATTCCCGTCGGTTTGCACCATGCGAACCGAATCACGGCCAGCGGAACATTCAGTCACTCTGCGGGAAAAAAAATATTGTCGTCAATTGATAATCATTACAACAAGTACATGTATGTGATTTTTTTTATTGTCAATGCAACTTCAGCGAAGGGGGAATGCCGCCTAAAATCGGGATGGGATCGTTACAAGAAAATAGTTTAGTGTACAATTTCCCATAGGGACCGAGTTGGTTACGGACCGAGTTGGTTACGGACCGAGTTGGTTACGGACCAAGTTGGTCACGGACCGAGTTGGTCACGGACCGAGTTGGTTACGGACCGAGTTGGTCACGGACCGAGTTGGTCACGGACCGAGTTGACTCGGACCGAGTTGGTCACGGACCGAGTTGACCGGCACCCTAGCAAATGCATCAAGGGTATGGGATCATGCTTGCGGTTGACAGCAAAAACTAAACGTGCAGCCCAGTTTTGTAACCGCTGCAGTCGTTGTATGTGTACATTGGATACAGAAGATAACAGACCATTACAATAATCAAGCCGTGAAAGTACCAATGAACGAACAGCGTGGTGACATGTAGATTCATCCATGAACTTGCGGGCACGTGATATATTTCGAAGATAGTAATTGATTTTGTTATTATCAAAAGATACAGTACCCCATAAATGGTGTATCAATTGTTTTTGTCCAATCCCTTTTTATTTAATAATGAAATAATTTAAAATTTACAGTCAGTGAAATTACAGAGATAATTTCAGAGCTGTATCCTGATTTTGTATGTAAGATGAAAGCTTGCTAAATTTATAGACAGGGCTTCAGACCAGGAAAAACTTTAAATTAGTCTGGGGATTTGTTCTTGTATCCGCCAAAAGCATTTGAAATATGTTCTAGATATGACATGTTTGCATAATGATTACTTTCTTAGGGTTCAAATTACACAACTGAAAAAAAAGGTTTTAAAATAGCAGAATACAATCCACAAAATTGTTGTTTTTCCCTACTTTATTCATCAAAATCAACATTTTTGTTAATAAAACCTGAAGATCTCATTCATGACAAAAATGAAAAACACATTTTGACAAAATGTTCACCTTTTCAATGTTGAGCGGGCCATTTACATGATAACGTACAGCGCTACTTAATACCTTTTTTATGGAGCCAGTCTCATAAACTAGCTCTTTGTTTTCCTGTTCATGTTTTCCAATTGGTTTCATCATGGCGTCCTAAACCTAAACATTTTCAATTACATGTAACTTGTGGCTACACAGGATTTTGCTAAAAATCCAAGATGGCCGCCCAAACCAAAACCAAAGAAATTCCCCCGAAGTGGATACGCAGATAGGATGGTGGACCAGTAATCAGTCAACGCAAATGGAACGGGGATTGGTCTAATCACTGGACTTTATTTCTCTCCTAAAAACATCCTCCCAATCCACAAATACAGAAGCAAGTCCGACAGCTGGACTTTATTTCCCTTCTAAAAAACATCTTCCCAAGCCACGAATACAGGAGTAAGTCTGATCACTGGACTTGAAGTACCTACTACAAAACATGCTCCCAAGCCACAAATACAGGAGTATTTTTTATTTCCTTTCTAAAATACACCCTGCAAAGTTAAGTAAGACTAATCATTGGACTTTATTTCCCTTCTAAAAAACATTTTCCAAGCCACGAATACAGGAGTAAGTCTGATCACTAGACTTGAAGTCCCTACTACAAAACATCCTCCCAAGCCACAAATACAGAAGTATTAAAGTCTGATCGCTGAACTTTATTTCCTTTTTAACATCCTGCAAAGATACTAATAGAGGAGTAAGTCTAATCATTGGACTTTATATTTCCCTTTTAGAACATTCTCCCAAGTCACAATACAGAAGTAAGTCTGATCGCTGGACTTTATTTACCTTCTTCAAAAACATCCTCCCAAGCCACTAATGGATTAAGTCTCAGGTTTATTTACTCTATGCTACAAACCCTGTACTCACTCACACAAGTGTGTATATATGCCTCCAACAAGAACCTCCTATTGTTCCTCCTTTGTTTGTACATGTACTTAGACCTAGGTTGTGTACACGAATCGGAAACCTTTTCGAAATAGGGGACCCTATTGTCCTCTATTGTTCTACGTCCCCTATTTCAATATCAAAACAAACTCACTCCCCCACCATCCCCCCACCCTAAAAAATGATTATTGGATTGGACCTCCGACACCAATACCAGTGGAGGTATCCGCATATTCGGCAATTGTGCCAAAAATTCAACAAAAGCCGAACACCCGAAGATGAAGGGATCTATTGTTCGCCTATTGTGCTTCTATCCTTGTGGGGTTATGGCGTAGTACACCCACAAACATACACCATGTGTGCATCTACACACTTTACCCTATGTGTGATTCTGATATGTATGCAGTCCATACATGTACCTTCCATACGTATTGTGGGCATTTCTTTGTATTAGTATAGCGCAGAAAACATTGGATAAATACTAATTTTTCTCGCTTCCAAAAAAATGTTATAACCCCAAATTTGTATTCTGAGCCTCTCTCTAATTTTTCTCTCTAAAGTACTTTTTCATAAAGGACGAAACAGGCTGTGGACGTGTGCAAGTCCACAACCCGTAACCTTTTCCCACATCCTGTACTATGTGGACGTCAACTGTTCGCAGGTCCACAGTACTCCTGTGTAAAATGTTCGTACACAGTACTCTGTACACACTTTACGCACTTGTCTTTGTGTAAAGCCATAATTCATTTGTGTCCATACAAACACACTTAATTTTTGTACACCCACACACTTACTTTATGTGCACCTATACTGTCTGGCTTCACTTCAGCCACCAAGACCCGGTTATTGATATGTCTGATGATCACACCAAGGTCTTTACATGGGACAAACTCATAATGACGGTAGATGGGTAGCGTCCATGTCTCATCAAGAAAACTGGCATTCTGAATTGGAAAAATTAAATCCACGGTGACACAGATTATACCTTTTTATAACACAGCTGAATTTATTAGTGGCTGAACTATACAAAATACTGCAATATACCGTATACATGTAGTGCAATTCTTTTCACACTTATTTACAAAGTGCGAAACCGTTTTCCAATGTTTTGACACAAATGGGAAACTGATTTTTCCAATTTTGTACACAAATGGGAAGCTGATTTCTTTTCCTTTTTTCACAAAGTGGGCAAACCGATTTTTACAACTTTTCACCAAGTGGGAAACCATTTTCAGACCATCAACACAAGAAGAAAACTGATTTTCATACTTTTTCACAAATTCTATAACCTAATTACAATGCCTGAACCATCAAAATCCATTACCTGTTTTAGAGGAGTTTGTGAATTCAGGATACTTACTTGGGACAAACTTGGGCATTTGGATGGATTCATGAAGCCTAGCAATACTAGTACTGCAGGATTTTGTTTTTAAAGACTATAAACACACTACAAACTATTTTTACCAGCATGGTATCCTGAATCCGTCAGACTTTTGCTGGGGGATTTTTGATGGATTCAGGATAGGAAGAGCGGGACCAAGAAGCTAAACAGGAGTCTGCTTTTGTGGAACAGGGTGGTCTGTTTTGCTGGCAGCTAATGCCCGGGACGTTCAAGCGATGAATGGAGCATGTAGCGACGGGCCTACAATAGGAGACAGTTTTGGTATATCTCAACGATGTGATCGTCTTTGCAGAGACGGTTTAGGACGAGCTTCAGTGCCTAGAATTCGTCTTACAGAGCCTACGGCAGGCGGGGTTGAAGTTGAAACCTAACAAGTGTAACCTCTTCAGGAGAAGCGTGTTATATCTGGAGCATGTAGTGTCGGGTGATGGCATAGCAATGGAACCGGAGAAAGTTCAAGTCGTGCAGTAGTGGCCTACGCCGAAGAACGTTCCTGAAGTCCAAAGTTTTCTTGGGTTGGCTAGCTATTATAGATGGGTTGGCTAGCTACTATAGATGGTTTGTCAAGGCGTTCGTCAAGGCTAATGCATCGTCTTACTAATAAGGGGCAAGAATTTGAGTGGATGTGCAAGGCCGCTTTCTAGGAGTTGAAGCAGAGGTTACAAGAGGCACCTATTTTGGCATTTCCAGAGCCAAATGCCACGTATATATTGGATACAGATGCTAGTGGCATCGGAGTTGGAGCAGTGCTTTCCTATTTGATTGACCGACAGAAGCGAGTCATTGCGTATGGCAGTATAGTACTCAATAAACCGGATCGAAATTACTGCACAACTCTGAGAGAGCTGTTGGAAATTGTGGTGAGCTTAAAACCAGTTTGCACCGGATGACGTATAAACGCAAATTTTTCCCCAAATTCAAAACGGATGACGCATAAACATGCCAAGTTCAAGTTAGGAAATCTCTGTCAGCAGCGAGCAAGGCCGGAAATGCGTGGGTGTGCTTCCTGGCACTATCGGCCTGAACACGCTTCGGATAGAGTTTCGTTAAAAATAATCCCGCCCCTCGGCTCGATAATGTTACAATAATCCCGGCGCGAACTGGTTAAAGAATTGTTGTCAGTACCTGTACGGGCGCCAGTTCACAGTTCGAACTGACACAGGGCACTTCGCTGGCTTATGAATTTTAAGGACCCACAGGGACAGATTGCTCGCTTGTCACAAGTGGTGAGCGAGTATGACTTGACCATTGTACATCGACCAGGGAAATTCCACGGAAATCATGTCGGATTGAGTCGGAGGCCTTGTCCAGTGTGGACATACGCCACAAGTTTTACTGGTACGAAATGAGTGCAGACGTGTGGTCGTATATCAAGCAATGTGACACGTGCGCCTCCAAAATGTCGAGTCCTGAGTGTTTGCTGAGGTGTGTAGTATCCTGGGGATCCGAAAGATGCACACTACTCCGTACAACCTGAAGTCTAATGGGATGATAAAGCGGTTTAACCGGACCTTGTTAGGAATGGTTTCTGTGATGATCGACCCCCACAAGCAGCAGTGGGACTGGGACGAAAAGTTAGCCTTTGCAACCTTTGCCTACAGGGCGATGCCACAAGAATCGACCGGAGAGACACCTAACATGCTAATCTTGGGCAGGGAAGTTTTCTTACCACTAGACTTGATAACTCAAGTGGGTACAGAAGACAGTAAAATAAACAAAGCTGATGACTATGCTCTTCACCCGAGAGGAGCAATTGTAGTTGGCTCATGAGCGGGCGAGAGAACACCTGAAGTCTGGGGGCAGGACAATTAGTTTGGCTCATTAATCCCAGTAAAAAGAAAGGTCTGTCGCCTAAGCTTCAAAGGCGCTGGGAACGCCCGTACACGATTGTCGACAAGTTGTCAGACAACATATCAGATCCAGCGGAGGCCAAGTAAAAATAAGAAAGTCGTTCATTTTGATCGGCTTAAACCGTACACGGGTGAGATACCCGAGGTACATGTATGGACTTACCAGGAGACTCCTGCGACAGAAAGACCAACATAGACGAGACAAATATAAGATTTTCACCAGAGGGACCTGGGCTAGGCGCGGCTGCAGAAGTGGTTGATGGAAGAGATAAAGATGGCTAGAGTCTGACATCTGGCTTGGAAGTAGAAATAATCAGACAACTACTATGTATAGTAGTGTTTGAATCAAAACCTTCACCAATTTATGTACTGTATTGCTTTTGTTATAACGCGCACATAATTCATGTAGACAGCGGATCATAACAATTAATTTCAGTTTTTGTTTTCTCCGCTGATTCAATGTCTTGCAAGTTTGCCCAATTTATTGTGGTTTGTGATTTGAATTTTTCTGTAATTACTCAAAAGTAGACAGTGCACACTTCAGGTTTTGCTTATTTGACTCAAATATTATATATAAATATTATTATATTTTGATTAGTGCAATTCGGATTTTGATTTGTTTCCGTTTCTTCACTTCACTCGTATTTTGTAAATGTCGTAACTTTCCCCTTTCCATAAATTAATTAACCAGTTCGCGCCGGGATTATTTTAACATCATCGAGCCGAGGCGCGAGATTATTTTTAACAAAACTCAATCCGAGGCGGGTACAGGCCGATGGTACCGGGAAGCACACCCACGCATTTACCGGCCTTGCTCGCTGCTGACAGACATTTACGGCCTTGCTTGTGACGTGTTTACCAGTTTTGAATTTGGGGAAAACTGTGTGTGTATGCAGGAACTGGTTAAATTCTCAGGGTTGTTCTGTCATACAGAATTTAAGACTAGTATAAATGTCTTCCACATTTCGTTTCGGCAACACAAAAACTTCTTACCTTTATATTGATGTCAAACTGGATTTTGGATGCCCAGAACAAAAGTGAAGTCAGTGATTCTGGAGTCAAGAGGAAAGAAGGATCAATCATTATTTATTTATTTATAAATATCTAAGATACATGTAGCTAATTCTATTAGTCGAGAGCCAGTCAAAGGGCTGGTTTAAACGGCCGATAAATACACTAATAACCAGTTCTAAACACTTTTCCGGTACCGTAACACATTAAATATGGACTCTGAACGACTCCAATGTTCTCAGCATGTAGTGGGGCTCTACCCACAAAGCTTCGTTCTCTCCATACTTAGATAACATGTTAGGCCCAAACTACACACTGTACATGTCGATCTTGTGTACAGTGTGCCCTCTATTGAGATTTAAAAACTCCCGAATATAGTATAGTGTGTAAGATGCTGTGTCTTCATGACTCTTATTTTAATAGAGACTCCACCCGAGTGAGACGTTACAATATTATGCACTTACAGTCAAGTTAAAGTATTTCATAACAATTTTGTAGTTTTTGTTTTGGAAATAAACGTAATCCAAAACTCACCTACAAGTAGTTCGCTACCGATGATGGACAATAGAGGGTCGTACCAGATCTGTACCAGAAACAAACACACGATTTAACATAGGTTTTCCTGGACAATTTCAGCAAAAACCTGCTCACACTAAAGGTTTGTTTGTTTGTTTGTTTGTTTGTTTATTTCCACAGCATTAATCCAACAAAGTTAATCATAATATAGTATAGTATAATAAGTAATATATAAATAAATAAATAAATAGATATATTAAGATACAATTAATGAACAAGTGATACTGCAGAGGGATCCATTAAGAAGCAAAGCTTGTAAGCAATGGTCCCTATATAAAGCAAACACGTGCACTGAGCCTACAGGAAAGATAAAAGAGAAGGCATGAGATTGGGAAACAAAAATACCAACAGGGCTCAGTGCACATGTTGCTTACAAAAGCTAAATTTAACTTACAAATATGAAAAAAAAAAAAAAAAAAAAAAAAAAAAAAAAAAAACCACCCAAAAAAACAAACAAGTACCTAAGGGCACGGGCTATATACAATGTAGGCTCGCTAATTGGATTTAAATGAACAATGAACAATTGCATTACAGAGATTCAGCTATAAGCTTCTAACAAGATAGATTTGTAGATACGTTTAAAGGTCGAAATGTTTTTAGAGGCTTTGAGATTAGTTTCCTTTTTCTAATTAAATAATACAAATAATAATAATAATTTGTATATACCGTAGCTCGCGTACACTGTATCTACATACAGGTACTGTGTACCAGGACTGGTACTCGAGGCGTTATGTGTCATCATTATTCCTGCTCATTAGGCCCGCGAAACATATTCCCAAAACTCAGTTCCTTGTTGAGTACGGTATACAGCTGAATGCTGCCATTTTGGCGCAAAGCAGCTAATAACAACTACCGGTATCTCCGCCCTCACAGATACTCATTTACTACTTGCCAAAGGCACACACACCAGTCCTTGGCAAGACTCAAGCCTACAACCTGCAGCTTTTCCCAAAGTGGGCAAATTCAAATGCTTCAGATGATGAGGCCACAGAACTCAACAATCACATGGTCTTCAATATTTTGGTTCTGCCATTCGTTCTACATTATATTTCACAGGCATTCAAGACTACATACATAACGTGTACGTGTACATTTTCACCAATCTTCAGTTTAATTTCTACTGAATTTCCCCGATTAGTGCAATCGAATTTAAAGTCATCAAACATATATCCGCATTTGATTTTCTTTTTCATTTAGAGTCAATCATGAAGTCAATCTATTCCAAACTCTGAATGTTCAAAATAGGTACTGTGTCACTATTCTTTTTCAATGTAAGTTTTCTGAATGATATTCCTGTTCATAATAATTTTAATGATTTTAATAATTCCTCTGTATCATTATTATGGTATCGGTGTCTTGGCAGTGATCTCCTTTGGCCAAGCTAAGTTTTGGGAGTTCGAGTCTGACAACTTTTGGAATCTAAATCCCATCAAACCCAAGCTTTCCCCAAGACGAAACCACTCAGAGTGACCTCATGGCTCCGGGAGGGTGTTTTGGAGGAAATACGACGATTATGATGATTGTGATTACCCTGTGTCAATTGCACAATAAACCTGTCAACAAAAACACCTTGACAACTGGATTTTGGTCAATGATCAACAAAGATAATATATTCAACAACAATCATCAGATGTACAGTAATTATGAACTAAGTGTTGCTTTTTTATTACCAAAGTCTACAGCAGTAATGTACGATAACTACAATGTAATACAGTGCGCAGGATGCGAGCGACAGCATTACACAAGCCTAGTCGGCATCACACAAGCCTAGTCGGCATCACACAAGCCTAGTCGGCATCACACAAGCCTAGTCGGCATCACACAAGCCTAGTCGGCATCACACAAGCCTAGTCGGCATCACACAAGCCTAGTCGGCATCACACAAGCCTAGTCGGCATCACACAAGCCTAGTCGGCATCACACAAGCCTAGTCGGCATCACACAAGCCTAGTCGGCATCACACACGCCTAGTCGGCATCACACACGCCTAGTCGGCATCACACACGCCTAGTCGGCATCACACGCCTAGTCGGCATCACACGCCTAGTCGGCATCACACGCCTAGTCGGCATCACACGCCTAGTCGGCATCACACGCCTAGTCGGCATCACACGCCTAGTCGGCATCACACGCCTAGTCGGCATCACACGCCTAGTCGGCATCACACGCCTAGTCAACTTTGGCGCTATTCAGCAAGGTTTGTGCGTTTGCGCGCTAATATGCAAATGTGTAAACAGAGGCGAGGTGTGAAATTTGGTTTTGAACAGCGCCCTCATTGAAAGTTGGTGTCTTTATATGACTTCATGCGCTTCATACGGTTCAATTATTAATAGGAACAGATGCAGAAACAAGGATGTCACCAGTGTTTTTTGTCAGCAATTGGTTTTTTTGCCACATTCCCTGAAGTTACTAATTATTTTTCAGGAAGAGGGGAAAAAATTGCTATTTTCCTACCTCAAGCATCCTTTGGTTCTTAAGTAGTTGCTCTATAGGCACGGCAAGAATCTTTTTATGTAGACAGATGCGAAGCAGTAGACGACCGCGTCCCTGGTAGGATCTCACCTAATAAAGTGGTCCACAATATTAACAAAAAGTTTAACCTTAAACAAAAATGTAAATGATGTACCGGTACATGTACATTTGTATGATGTACAGAAATTCAAAATGGATGACTGATAAACACGTCACGAGCAAGCTACCGGTAGGCCGAAAAACAATGTGTGTACTATTCGCGGACAATGCCATAACATTAAACCTGTCAGGCATGGTAGTTTGATTAAGCGGAGAACAAGTATATCCACTGCGAAAGTTTCCTTTATTTTTGCGAATGACTTGTTTTAATGCAAGACGTTACTGGCACACGCTGCAATGGACGTAAATGTATACACGCCTTTCATTACTTGCATACCCACTGTGGACGTGTATAAGTACACACTAACGTTGCCATGTACATGTAATGCGGCATTGACAGGTTATCACACTTTCACAGGCCTTTTTAACACACTTGTTCTATTGTCGTTAATGAATTCATACAGCCAATGATTATCATCAGCTGCGTCCAGTAATTCTTAACCAGTTCGCGCCGGGATTATTTTAACATCGCCGAGCCCACGGGCGGGATTATTTTTAACGAAACTCGATCTGAAGCGGGTTCAGGCTGATAGTGCCAAGAAGCACACCCACGCATTTCCGGCCTTGCTCGCTGCTGACATACATTTCCGAACTTGAACTTGGCGTGTTTATGCGTCATCCGTTTTTAATTTGGGGAAATATTTGCGTTTATATACGTCATCCGGCGCGAACTGGTTAAAATGATATTTTTTTAGCTGGACTTTAACCAGTTTGTGCCGGGATTATTTTAACATCACCGAGTTGAGGCGCGAGATTTTTTTTAAGAAACTCAATCCGAGGCGGGTTCAGGCCGATGGTACCAGGAAGCATACAGAGCACAGAATTACTTGGCCATCCGGAAGACTCAGTTCGCCTCAGCCGCGAGAAAGTTTGCATGAATTGTCTTAAGTTTATTCAACCACATGAGCTCAACATCCAAATAGAAAATGAATAACTTATTTTGTTTCTTCTCCCATTGCCATGTTTCGGATGATCACTTGCAGGAATTTGTATGTTTTTTGTTTTTTTTCTAATAGATTACTCCTCTGGTTTTTGGTTTACTCCTTTTACACCCCTACATGTATCATGTAATACCTTAGCCCAGGCCACTCCTTGGCCACTCCTTACAATTCAAATCATTGGCCCCCAAATTCAAGTTGAGAGTTAATGTTAAAAAAAAAAGGCATCATTGGCTCTAAATTGACATATCTTGATAAAATTTATTCAGTTTTAGGAGTTTTCTAAATCACCTATATGTAATTTGTTTGCTTGTTTTGTTAGGATGTTGGTTCCTTTTTTTCCCTTTTCTCGCTTAAATTGCACTGTGAACTCTGGGTGCGCCCCACTGCTACCGGTACGTGTATGATACAGACAACTGAAATTAGTTTGTGAATTAAATCCATGTACCGTTAGGATGCACCTACATACATTTGTCTATGAAAGCAGCTGAAGCAATTTCCCATAGGCGCACGTGTATTACTGCATGCTGTATTATAAGAAAATAAATTAATTTGGATACGGCATTAATTTACCTGGTTGGATGACTTGCACGCTTCGACGGCAATTGGGAACATGAAATGCAGCCTGCATATTAAATGGGAAAGTAAACAAAAAAACGTGAGAATGGAAAACAATACTGGCTGTGTTGGGAACAGATGAGCAGCCAACACTAGATATTGGATATTTCAGAATAACGTGTGGTTTTATGATTATTGATTTGCAAAGGATGCAACAAATTCCCATTTTGTCAAGGCCAGTTCTTCGAGCAAACGTCTGGGACCTTCATGGGATCTCCTAAATCCCTGGTCCTAGCCAACATCTACATGGAGGAATTTGAAACATTTTCACTTCTCACCGCAGACTTCAAGCCCAGCCTCTGGATACGATATGCCGATGAAACCTTCGCAATCTGGCCCCAAGGTTAGGACCTCCTCCAAGATTTTCTGACCTACCTGAATGAGCAACATCCCACCATCAAGTTCACCATGGAGAAAGAAGAGGACGGCCAGCTCTTCTTCCTTGATGCCAACCTCACAAGAAACTCTGATAGATCTCTCAACCACCACGTCCACCGCAAGCTCATCCACACCGACCGATACCTCCACGGCAGATCATCCCACCACCCCGCTATTACATTTTCTGTCAACCACACCCTCGTCCGCCGCACCCAGGGGATCTGTGACAAGGACTCCCTACCACAAGAGCTCCAACGCATCAAGACTGCTCTCCAGCTCAATGTATACCACCCCAGCAAGATCAACCTCTCCAAACCCTCCACCAGTATGCTAGGGTCTCCTTTACCCGAAGTCTAACCCCCACCCCCATGGCGTTAGGGTCTCATATACCCGAAGCCCCCACCACTCCCCCGGCGTTAGGCTCTTGTATACCCTAAGCCAACCACGCCCCCCCCCCCCCCTCCCCCCCCCCCCCCCCCCCCCCATTGCCAAAGTTTGTCTACTGCACATGGGCCCTGCATCCTACCTGTACCAGCTTTGACGCATCCTACAGTCAGCCAACATCAATTTCTTCAACTTTGCTCCCAACAAACTACAAACCACCCTCCTCACTCACAAGGACCGAACACCCCCCGGCAGCCAACCTGGTGTGTACCACATCTCTTGCAAATGCGGCAAGGTATACATAAGGGAAACTGGCAGAAACCTCCCTACCCAGATCATAAAGCACCGCGCCCACGGCCGACGCGGAGAATATGACAAACTTCCGCCATCGTCAAGAACTTGCACATATCCGACCATCAGATCAACTGGGACTCCGCTCAACTCATCGTTCCAATCAAGAACTGGTTACCTAGAAGAATCCGCAAAGCCATTGAGATTTTTAAGCACAACAGTACTGTTCCACAAGACATAGGGTTCTATCTCAGCGACATCTGGCGCCCGCTAAGTAAATAAGACCACACCCACCACCAGTCAAGCACCACCAGTCAAGCCACACCAGCATCCAGGACCAGCATCCCTTCACGCATCACCGACAGAGAGATTCAGCCAATCCCCCGCTAGCATCCTCTTCCATGCATCACCTAACCCGACCATCCTTATAAGCCAGCAGTCCATCGCAGTCCAGCACTTCCCCACCTGAGCACTACCAGAACATACTGGTCAACACGTTGAGTTAAACTACTGATTCTTAACAGAACCACCCTACATGTACCTCTTCTCAAAATAGAACCTTTCACATTGTGTTACCGCAAATCTTTCTTAGTCTAATCTTCACCATGCAAAGCTTCAAATCTCATTTAATGGTAACTTTGGTGCAGGTATGCCAATGAGACTTGTCATATTAATAAAACAGTACAAAACATCAATATGGGCGCTACTTTGTTTTTTTTAATAACTTAACACATTTTTTTTTAAACTGTTTCCATTTGAATTTCATACTTTTTCTTCACAGTGTCAAAGATTATTAGTTTTCCTGGTAATTTTGGAAAAACACCCAAAATTGAAAATTCAAGTCCCTAGCACATATTCTGGCCAATATCCTAAAATCAGAATACCCGACATACCGGTACGACTCATTTTTCTTACAGAAGGCATTACAGAATTAGGTGTCCTGAATTTACAAAGCTGATATCAGATTTAACAGACCCCAAATTTATAGCAGGGCCCACATCCATACCTTGCACTCCCTGGGGCAGTGGTCAAAGATTCCATCCAACACCAGTAGTCTCGTTTGTATAATCCAAACAATGAGCCAGGCTCTAGTGGGGAAAGTTCAGTAAAAAAACAACAACTAAATGGTCAAATCATGAATGCAGAACTCTCCTGTTTATTTAATGGCCCTACAATTTTAAATACATACATGTACACACTATTAGTAACCATTTCAAAATACAATAATAATATTTATAAAGTTTTCGTATGTACATTTGTACATGACGTACATGTACAGTGTATCCACCAGACAAGTGCTCAACATACATGTACCACATCATTGTATTACCCTGTTCATTTGGCAATTAAAACGTTTAAACAAAAACGGTACACTGGGGAATGGGTTCTGTCTCATTTTGTCAGAAAGCTTCACAATCATTCTGTCACCAACATTCTGTTTACAGTTGTTTGCAAGTTGTGTCCAGTCCACCTTCTCAACCTCACCCTACCCTCTTACCTCTATTTGAATTTACATCGACTGGGAGATAAACAAATAATCAAGGCTATGCCTAAATGTACCGGTACCAGGTACAAACATGGAGCAGGTGGCAACACAAAAACTAGCAACACATCAATGTGTTGACAAAAAATGATGCACCCTGCTTTTCAATAGTGCCACTTTCTTTAATTTCTCCGACTACACATTCTGGGATTCTGTTCCAGACATGGACTGCAGTGTGGATGAAAGTGTGGATTAATAAGTCTTAGAGACTGGCTCAACGAGTGCACGTCTCGGCATCTCACAGGGCTGCGGGAGCATGGCCTTCAAGTCTGTTGGACAAAGATTGCTACAGTTGTACGATTCTTGTAAACTGCTGAAGCAGACACTTGTCGCCTATGATGAGGAGATTATCAAGTGAGGCGGTAGAAGCACTCATCCAGCACAGAGATGCGTACTATAACACTGCGAATCTGTGCATTGTCACAGTCACTCTTCCTTTCACATCCAACTTCTTAGCAACTCTCCTTAAAGCTCTAGCTCCTGTCCAGCTCCTGCATACATGTAAATGTTGTAAATTGCTTTGCTCAGGTAAGTTTTGTTTCAACTAACTCCCCAGATTTCCAGTTCATCTTTCTCAGCCAGTTTGATGTTCCCCCAAACGAGGGGCAACCTACAGTAGATGGGGCTCCTCTTTCTAGATATTGTGACTAGCTGATATGGCCTCCGGGTTATCACCTGATCTTATCTCGCTGTGACAGGATAGAATCATCTGCATATAGGTAAAGTGTGTTCTTGCACTCATCTTCCAGATCACCTACATGTACATGAGGAAGATGGAGAACAAAAATGTACCCAGTATGGATCCCTGGGGAACAGACGCAATCATGGAAGTTGTGCTTGAGAACTGGCCAGATAGAACCACTTTGATGAGCCGGTTTGACAGATAATTCTCAACCCATTTAAGCAGCCTGCCAGATATTCCTTTTCTCTTGAGCTTCAAGCAAAGGCCATTGTGCCACACTTTCTCAAATATGCTCCTTTGATGTCCAAAGCTATTAGATGTACTTTGTTGCATTTGTCCAGTGCATTAATCCATTAACCCTAACCCTACCTAAGGCTACTTGTTACTACTACATTGTAGTAGTAAAAATTAGTATGCAGTACTCTCACTGACTTGTGTGCAATGCCTGTAGTAATATTTAGTATTGGGTACTTCACCCCTAATTGCACTCGTAGTACTTTTTAGCATTGGGTCCCTCTGCTTGCTGAGTGTGCATGGCCCATGTATGTTCTGTAGGGTGTTCTAAACTCGACAGCAAAAACTGTCACTTGGGACACAGCAATGGGTTAAGGCTGGACTACTGCATTTTTTGCCAGGTAAGTATTACTGACCTGTATTGCCACTATTTTGTAGTTGGCAGTATCTGTACTCTGTCAGTACACACCCAATCATCAGTCACAGAGAGACCCAGTGCTACAAAATACTAAGTAGTATTATTTAGTACGCAAATCTTTAGCCCAAAGTAAGGCCTAGGGGGTTAGGGTTAATGTAAGAAAGTATTTTAAGGATGTCAGCTGTGCTGTGATCTAAATTCAAACTGGCTTTCTGATATAAGATGGTTAGATTTGTAGGAGGTATAAATATACTAAAGTTGACTGTACAACTGCCTAAATAACCTTGCCGATGTTGCTGAGTAAAGAGATGGGACAGTACATGTACGTACATTGAAGGATCCGATTTTGAATCTTTCTTTTGTATTGGTACGACTGATGCAGTCTTCCATTGTCTTGAAAATACTCCGTGTGAGAAGCAGAGCTCAAAAAGGCGGCTGAGTGGTCTATATAGTTCAGCGCTACACTCCTATTAGAAACTCGATTGGGAACTTCATCGGGGCCATTACATGTACCGGTAGCTTTGTCAGGCTGTAGCTTTTTCCTCAAGTCCCTCATTAGAATAACTCGACTCGATTTCGACTGAAGGCTAATAAGACAAGTCCCCAAAATAAGAGCAACATTTTGCAAACAATATTTGCAATGACTTATTACGCCAGTGCCATTTTATGTTTACGTCACGTTTATATTAGCGAATAATTATGCACAACACAAGTATACTGGTATACTGTACTGTACATGGTACATACAAACAGCGGCTGTCTGTTTCCCTTTCTCCATTATACACCAAACATACATCGCGTCATGGACTTCCACCTTGTGTTTCTGTAATGTGTTTAATTATTTACACAAAAACACAACAAAACTTGCCAATTAATTGTTCACTTTGAGATTGGTGGTTTTTTTGTGTGTAGTATTCAAATATTTGTGATTCGAATTGACTCGAGCTAAAACAAGACTCAACTCGACTACTTGGCCTAATGACTACTTGGCCTAATGACTACTTGGCCTAATGACTACTTGGCCTAATGACTTTTTGGCCTAATGACTTTTTGGCCTAATGACTTTTTGGCCTAATGACTTTTTGGCCTAATGACTTTTTGGCCTAATGACTTTTTGGCCTAATGACTTTTTGGCCTAATGACTTTTTGGCCTAATGACTTTTTGGCCTAATGACTTTCTGGCCTAATGACTTTCTGGCCTAATGACTTTCTGGCCTAATGACTTTTTGGCCTAATGACTTTTTGGCCTAATGACTTTTTGGCCTAATGACTTTTTGGCCTAATGACTTTTTGGCTTAATGACTTCTTGGCCGAATGACTTCTTGGCCGAATGACTTCTTGGCCTAATGACTAAACTCGACACACAAAATCAGTGACTCGTTACAACTCTGTCAGTCAGAACCAGATCAAGAATCTGATCTTCTCTTGTTGGTTCTGTGACTACTGCATCTGTATGATGGACATTAAAGTCTCTAATTAAATCCACCGATTGGGTGCTGAGCTTAGATACCAATGTCACTGTTGGCACTAGTTGGAGGTCTGTACACTGCTGCAAATAGGACCTTCTGCAATCTAACATCCACTGAAAACCACGACATCACGATTGTAGGGATCAAAATTTCTGTAATAGAAGATAGAAATTATTTCCAAGCTGTAAACAGCAATCCCATCTACAGTTGTGTTGGGTCTGTCTTTGCAACAGCAGAGCTACCGGTAGTCGAGAATGGAAATGCAGTCAGCACCATCTGCAACTGTTGCATCGACAGGGATGTTGCAGGAATATTTCCACAACAACAACAGATGGCTTTAATTCATGGCACATGTTGGACAGATCCACAATGTTTGATTTAAAGACCTTTGATTTTCACCTTAAAATTTGTGTCCCGTAGTCGAATAATCTAGGCGTAAGTCGATTCCGTTGATTCTGTTCTTTCGAGGCTTCTTTGATTTACTTATTTAGCAAGAACATTGCAGGGTGGAAGTTGGAAAGTCACTAAAAACTAACCAGTGTTGCGGTCCTTGTTGTATTTTTCAAGAAACTTATAATGTATCCTAACCAGTTTTCCCTTCAGCCTTGTTCTATGATTAAAATAACCCATAAGAACATTTGTAGAAGAAAAGGACAAACGTTAACGACAGTTTGATTCGAACCACAGACCTTTCGATCTATAGCTAACCACTTTACCAACTATGCTATTGGCGAGTTGGTTGAGGTTGAGGAAGCCGTTCTTTATATGAGTTGCCATTGCTCTTTCTCAATACATTCACGCACAACCTAGCTCCTGGAAAAAAATAACCCGAACCGCTACACCGGTTAGTATTACGTGTCTTCCTGGAAGTTGCCAGCCCCTTTACCCCCCAAAACACACCTAAACGATGCGGCTGGGATGTGCGCTATACATGTACAGTACGACCTTAACTAAAAGCCTCCTTATAAACTAGACTCTCAACAGTTCGAGTATTCGTAATGGAAAACGATACTTCTCAGTCAAGGATCAAGTGATCAGCGCTACAGATACATCCCAACTCTACTACGGGTCTAGACTATAGTGTTTCCAGGCAATGAGTGACCCTCCCTAGAATTTTGTACCTACTTTTAAGTCCCTTGCGCAGAATGCATTCCATTGTATCACAAAGAACCAGAAGGTCTGGGTCGGCATCTGTGATTGGTTGTTTGTTCTCCTTGAGCCTCATTAGCACAGCTACAAGATATACAAAAAAAAGTTGAAAGAATGAAAGTCTCTGGAAAACTCAATTTTACACAAATATTGACTGCTTCGAGCAGAAACGGCAAGAATAGACAACTAGCACGGCGTCAATGTTTTTCACATGCACAAGTTTGCAACTGTTTTTCCACACTCGCATACATGTATCTTGTTTGTTGTTGACTGTACAACCTCGTAGATGTGTATCCTTGCTAAGTGCAGTATAAAAATAGGTGATGCTGCTTTGTACTGGGAAGGATATCGAAGGTCTGTATTTCCAAGTTGCAAAAATTAATTCGATTTTGGACTTGATTTTTTCCAGTGAGAATCAGGCCTTCATTTTAATAAATCTGAGGAGAGCTGTGCATCGCTCTCCTTAAATCAAAAGGTGAATTAAGGAGAGTGATTTTAAAATCGCTCTCCTTAAATCAAAACAATGAATTAAGGAGAGTGATTTGCTCTCGCTAACAAAACGCAAGTTTAAAGGCCCTGGACACTACATGTACATGTATCTGTAGTTACTCAAAATGACAACCAAAGGTGTCTATGCCTTTAATAAACACATACTCAAGAAAAGAAACACAACATTAACCAGTAGTTCAACTTTTGGTTAAGAGAATGATGGCGCTTTCCCATCCAGTGACATTTCTCTCTCTGTGACTTGTATGGCTTAATTAAGCGCGAATTAGTCTAGGCCCGTTATGTCAGAAATAAATGGAATGGGCGAACACAAAAGACTAGATGACCGTTGTTGGTATAAGATAAATCTTATGTGATTTTATTTGGGGGTGTGAGGACAGAATTGTAATAGCAAATTCTCTTGTGTTAGCAATAGCAATGCTTTTGTGTCTTTACTGTTATGACACTCGTCAGTTGCAGGTAGGTGATTCCATGGTGAGGAATCGGTTTTAACTCGCAAGGTGTGTGGGTTTGGTGTGGTACAATCAATGAACGTGAATTCCAGGTATTTGGAACTTAGCCATATTATTTATTTTTGGTCCGTATTATTTCTCTTGTAAAGAGTATGTTGGGTTTTAACTGTGTTTGTTTACTGCTTGGTGTTTTAATTGTTACGGTCCGGTGGTTTATGGCTCGGTTGCTGATTGGAATTGGCGTTTTTGCGTTCGCATTTGCCAGAGAAGAGGTTTGATATTTGTCGGCTAAGGGATCTCATTGTTACCTTTTTTTGGTTTATTTCTTGCCATGGCTTTCCTATGCGGAAATTGTATGAATATAATGAATATATTCGGATTGTGGGGCACATTGTAGGCAATGTTTTTTTTTGGTTTTTTTTGCTTTTCTTAAAATTGTAAGGAGCGCTTTTTTTTGCTCTCCTTAAAAATTTTAAGGAGCGCGGAGGAGCGCCAGCGCGATCGCGCTCCTTTAAAACGAAGGCCTGGAGAATGCAACTTTTGCAACAGGGACTTCACAGGGTATGTTCAACACAGTAAGATGGGGAAGTTGGGACGTCGAGTTGATGGTATATGGCCGGCCCAGAACCCTGACCTGAATCTGCTGGAAAATTTGTGGAACGAGTTGGATAGGCAACTGCACCGCGAAGTTAGGCCTTGAAACCATAATGAATTGTTCCAAACTCTTTAGCGAATTTGGTATAGCCTGGATCGTCACATCTTTGCCATCTGTTGGGGTCGATGGGCCAGCGGTGCTAAGCAGTAATCAAAGCCCGCTTTTACTCGGTATTAACTCCTTAACATTACACTATTCGGCCATGGGCGCCGCCATCTTGGATTGTACCGACATACAGTAACTTTGTGCACGAACAAAAAAGTGACGTCGGATTAATCGCCACTGTGGAACCATGAACGCTAATTGAATTAATAAAACTTCAATTATTTGGACGGAATAAACCACTCAATACACAGAGGTATGCAATTCATTCAAACAACTTCTTACTCTTAGTTTATACCAAAAAAAATATTGATTTTGAGTATAACAGGTGCGTTATACTTTTGCACGCCAGTGTACATTGTATGCAAACAAATAGGTTGCCTAAAAAATTGTAAGTCGAAGCTGCATAACGAGAAATTTGTCACAAATTTTATATTCTGTAGATCTAGGGATAATGCACCAAAAATCAATGCCATTTAAATATGCATAAAATATAATTTGCAGTAGTTTAAGTGGCCAAATCTGGAGTTTCAATGTCTGTCATTGTCCGTAGACCTACATTTTCGAAACCTGTCAAAATATTGATATCATAGGAAATAAACCCCATTAAATAAACTATAAATTGTTAATAAGCTGTTTCTCGCTTATAACAAAAACTGCACATTGCCTGCTACTGCTAGTGCTAGACGTCCTTCCCAAGAGAAATGGGCAAAATTAATTTGAAATCTCTCTTCACGCAATGCGGCAACACGAAACTTGCGTCGCGTACCGCAAGCCAGTATACTCACTCTAGTATACTAGTCTGCATTCGCCCACATTAATGCGCATACGGTGCAAGTGCGACTAATTAGTGCGTCTGGTTTGTCTGATTTGTTTATATTTTTTTTTATTTGTATGTATCACCCGTTTATACTGTAGTTGTGTTTCGTTTGACCTTCTTATTCCTCCATGGTTTGACAATGTTCAACACTCATGTACGCTGTAGTCATCTTTCGTAGACCACGCCTAGTTCTAGGACGTCTTAGCCAACTGACAATGACATAATCACTTGGAAAAAAATTCAAGAAGAAACACAATGCAACACAATTCTGCTCAGGATTTTTCTAAGAGATATTGTTTAGTGAACTTAAATTGAGTTAGCCAAGACGTCCTATTCGAATCGAAGGTCATCGCAAGCAAGCCTCAAATTTAATTTTTTTCTCCACTTACCGGCACTTACCTACCTGTGATTTTTCACTTACCCACTTTCAACACTGACTTACCCAAAACCGGCTTATCAAATAAAGCATGATTTATCTTCTACAAAAGTAATATTTGAGATCTTGCTACAGAATTGCCATGAATCACAACTAAAAGTTTACCCTGTAAAAACAGTTTTTTTTATTTGTTATTAAAACACACAGAGGACAATTAGATTTGGAAAGATAATTTTCCAGTTGTAATTAGACAATGGTTTGATCATGGAGGGTTTGATGTACAACTACGATAACACTTGTTCACTTTCGTCCGCAGGATATGGAAGATAAACCAAGGAAATTGCATTTATCAACACTATCTCGTCTGAATTTTGTTGTTGCTGTGCAGGTTTTAAACGCTACTCATTGATTCAACAACTTACCTTTAAGATTGCTCAGCAATGGATCCCTTGTACTTGTAGTTGTCATGCTTGTTGCCAACTGTTGCCATTCGCAAATTCAGTGCAGTGATTTTTTACAGTTTGAAAATTATATTGAAAATTATACTGAAAATTGATCGTCAAACTTTAAAGCACTGACAATTTTTACACGATACAACCAGCATGACCAGATAAAGTAGGTTAGGCTTGATATTCAAAAAACAAAAAGAGAGTTATTATACTGGGTCAGCATAGAAAAACATAAACAACAACAATAATTCTGCCCTTACTAGCGAGTAGCGGCATACATTAAAGGCATACATTAAAGGGCGCCCGCATCGGCGACCTACGTAGGCCGCCGATGCGGGCGCCTTCTAACGTACGTATGCCGCTAGTTGCTTACTAGTCTTGGGGTGCGTTCCACTAGGTCGATTGCAAAACTATTACGGACGGATACGTAAATGACCTACAGAACTACGTATCCTCCCAAAATCACTGTAATGAATAATTATTAGCTATCGGTAGCGTATCCGAGTATGCAATTGGCCAGTGATGGTCCAGCCTTTGACAAGTAGGAGCGCTTGGCAATTACCATAATGAGACAAAAGAAAACTAGACATGTGTTTGTGGACAAACACAGAGCTGTTTCGAGTGTCTTACATTATTTTCAATATGTGTGTGTGGTGGTCTATGTGTGTGCCAAGTCTCAAGTCGATCAAATTTACGAAAGTGTCAAAGTCAATAGTCTAAAGAAAAACGTGTACAAAACCTAAGGGGGACAAATTGAACCTTTAATGTGACGTCACGTGACCTTGAATGACGCAATCGTGCCAAATTTCTTCCAGAACCATATATGAGTGATGTTCTAAGTGTGTGCCAAGTCTCAAGTCGATCAAATTTACGAAAGTGTCGAAGTCATAGTCTAAAGAAAAACGTGTACAAAACCTATGGGGGAAAAAATTGAAACTTTAACTTGACGTTACGTGACCTTGAATGACGCAATCGTGCCGAATTTCTTCCAAGACCATCTGTGGGTGATGTTCTAAGTGTATGCCAAGTTTCAAGTCGGTCGGATGTACCAAAGTGTCAAAGTCAATAGTGTGAAGAAAAACGTGTACAAAACCTATGGGAAAAATTTCACCTTTAACGCGAAGTCACGTGACCTTGAATCACGTAATCGCGACGAATTTCTTCTAGGACCGTCCTTGGGTGGTTGTCTAAGTGTATGCCAAGTCTCAAGTCCATCGGATTTACCAAAGTGTCAAAGTGTATTGTCTGAACAAACGTGTACAAATCCTATGGAGAACAAAAGGCAAAAAAAAAAAAAAAATAGACATGTGTTTGTGGACAAACACAGAGCTGTTTCGAGTGTCTTACATTACTTTCAATATGTGTGTGTGGTGGTCTATGTGTGTGCCAAGTCTCAAGTCGATCAAATTTACGAAAGTGTCAAAGTCAACAGTCTAAAGAAAAACGTGTACAAAACCTATGGGGAAAAATTGAACCTTTAACGTGACGCCCCGTGACCTTGAATGACGTAATCGTGCCGATTTTTTTCTAGGACTGTCTGTGGATGGTGGTCTAAGTGTGTGCCAAGTCTTAAGTCGATCGGATTTACTAAAGTGTCAAAGTCAATAGTCTAAAGAAAAACGTGTACAAAACCATGACCTTGAATGACGTAATCGTGCCGATTTTTTTCTAGGACTGTCTGTGGATGGTGGTCTAAGTGTGTGCCAAGTCTTAAGTCGATCGGATTTACTAAAGTGTCAAAGTCAATAGTCTAAATAAAAACGTGTACAAAACCAATGGGAGAAAAATGTGCACCTTTAACGTGACGCCACGTGACGTTCAATGAAGCAATCGTGCCTAATTTCTTTCAGGAACATCTGGGGGTGTTGTTCTAAGGGCATGCCAAGTTTCAAGTCGGTCGAATTTACCGAAGTGTCAAATTCAATAGTCTGAAGAAAAACGTGTACAAAACCTATGGGAATAATTTCACCTTTAACGCAAAGTCACGTGACCTTGAATGACGTAATCGCGACGAATTTCTTCTAGGACCGTCCTTGGGTAGTTGTCTAAGTGTATGCCAAGTCTCAAGTCCATCGGATTTACCAAAGTGTCAAAGTGTATTGTCTGAATAAACGTGTGCAAATCCTATGGAGAAAAGTCTAAAAAAGGAGAAAAAAAAAAAAAAAAAGAAAAAAAAAAAGAAAAAAAAAAACTTTAACGATTACAAAAGCTGTTTCGGTGAAAAACCGAAACAGCTAAAAATAAAGATAGAGAGGCCCCCAACTCTCGCTAGCCACCTGAAAATTTCCATAATAATACCCTTGTGATAGTGTACGGTAGGATAGCTTCATCATTGTTATCACTGGAAATGGTTTTCACCGCATCTATTCCTTTTAATCTGTTATAACCAGATGTGATTGAGTATCGCCAAGTACAGTAAGCTTTGAGTGTATCGCCACGATGGCAGACAGAGCAGTTGCAAGGGGTCGCTTTGTAATGTGAATGACCAAGAAAAGAGAGTAATTCGTAGAGGATGGCTGGTACACAGAAATAACTATGTCCGTTTGTTGGCTTATGTTAGGGACAGACTTTGTTATCCTCAACGCGGTGCTTAGACCACAGGGCATGGCTGCAAAATGTGCTCAGAAATCAATTTCCTTGGCGCACCTCTTGAATCTAAGTGGAATCACTGCAGTCTGTTAGCTGGGATCATGTGGATCACGAAAAACCAAAAATCCCCAATTAAATGTTCACCAGTTAATTAAATATTTGCATTTTAATCACCTGTGAATAACGGGCGCCCTCTATTGACCAGGATTGGAAATGGGAAAAGATTGCTTATTGCAGTTGCTTGCTCAAAAGGGAATCTACAGAGACAGAATTCGATTAAAGAGGAATTAGGATGTGTTTGAATGTATTAATACAAATTTTGTTCATTGCCATAATTTGAACTTTTTAATAGTGTCATTTTTGTATTGTTATTGTTTGATTTTTGTATTATAATTGTTTAACCTTTTTTTTTGTGGGGGGGGGTTAAAAATCTAAAAGTAAATTGTATGAAAAAAATATATACACGACCAGAGTTTTTTTTTAGCTTTAGTCTTTGATACATGTTTATTCGTGACGGTAAAACTGAAATTTGTCCATGTCTTTAACAATGTACTTGTGAGTGGGTGAACAACAACTCGTACCGATTTACATTTAATACACAATTCTGTTATAACAAACATTTTGCCCATTTCCAGCTGAATTTATATTAGGGAGAGTCAGATGGAAAGCAGACTGTGTGATACAATGTTTCTGTGGTGACAAGATCCTTCCCTTCGATCTGTGAGAGCAGCCACTGATCTTCTTTTTTCCTCGCTGCTTCCAGAAGCTTTCCTGCAGTTAGCGTCTGGCATTGTGAATGTTTGTCAAGGACAGTTGTTCGGGGTTTTTTGTCCAAACTCCACCTCTGTTCTCTTTTTTTAACGGCATATACTCAACTACATCACGTACTGTTGACAATGCGGATTCCTGCGGTACATCAACCAGTGCGTGTACGATTGGAATGCCAATATGATCATCTCCGCTTTTTCGGCGATTTTTACTTGGATACATTTTTCCACCTACCGGCACAAGCGTGGAATTTTTTTAAACTCTTTTCAGAGAACAACAAAACCCTGGAATCTGCATCTGAACCGTGCATAATATACTTTTTCTTGTTCAAATCGCTATCATCTGAGCAGCTCGTGTCAACAGCGCCTACGCTCGCTCTATTTTACAACGCCCGCTATTGGTCCATTTTCCCACTATTCGCACAAACGTGCCGCACCACGACAGAAGGGCCTCGTTGATTGGTCGTTGGAAAACATGAATTTTAAATTGAGATTTTATCGAGTACTTGTTCGCAGACCGTTTGGGGATTTTATTTGTGAGTTTCCCAACAACTTCCTAAGTAGTTTAAAGTAAAATTTATATAGATTCACGATATGCGTCAAGAAGGTGCAAGATAATCGGCCATGCCCTGTGGTCTAGCTCTCACTGACATAAAACAAAACCGAAAGCGAATTAAAGTCCGGATATTTACGGAGCCAGATTAATGTCATTAGTAGTCGGTTCTGTTCATCTAGTAATGGGTTCCTTCCATTGCCCTCCCCCTCCTGAAGGTAAGTTCGTATGAACTCTAACAGCTGGCTAAAAGAGGATACGGTCTCCCCAGTCTCTCGCCAAAAAGATCTAGGATGGTCCTGCAGAGTGCTGAAAACGTCCCTTCCTCGAAATTCAATTGTTGGCTGTGTGAATACCAGTTCGTTAAACCTTGGCGGTACAATGGGCACCATGGGTAAGCCCACTCCCAAGATTGAGTATAATTCAACGATTTCAGTTACGAATTGTCCACAATATGGCGGCGGCAAAGTACTCACTTCGGCCGTACAAACAGCAGCAACTTTTCGCAGCATGTTCATTTTGCAATAAATGCAGTCAACAGCAGTGGTTAATTGTCGGAGGACGTTGTCTGTAATGCTGTGGAATGGAAAGGGCGTTAAACAAGTAAGACACACCCACACACGCACCCAATCATATAAACCCTTTGTTAGAGCCCAGTAAGCGCCATCCAATCAGCATGCACATTGTGATACCTTATCGGGTACGTAACCTACGTATCCATCCGTAGTAGTTTTGCAATCTCCCTACTCACGCGAACGTTGCCAACGTTGGCCAACGTTAGCGTTGTTCGCGTGAGTGGAACGCAATGTTCGCCAATTATGTTGGCAATCGTTAGCAAAAACGGTGAACGACATTTCGAGCTGTTCGCTGTTGGCTAGTGACGTATTTTAAAGATGGCGGAGAAGTTAGCAGCCGACGGTTTTCTTTTGACGGTTTTGATTTACGTTTCATACTTTTCGTTATAAACGGTGGGTTGTTTTGAGCAGTCACAGGGATCTTTTAAAGAAAAAAAATGAGTTGGACAAAAAGCAGCCAACCAAACGACGTCACTGTCACTGGGCGCCGCCATTTTCAAAACGTAGTTTTTAAAATATCGTTCCTTCAACTAACGCCAACTCAAAACGTAGGCGAACGTTCGCGCAAACAGTTCGCGTAAGTGGAACGCACCCCTGGTCATCAAGACCAAGCTAGCCCGTTCATTTGTTCCGCGGCGCGCCGTCCGTATTATCTGGGCTTATTGAGGGCGCCCTTAATTATCGCCAGATTCGTGGATTTCATCCCCTATCTTGGTCTTGGCGCAAGCGTCACGTGAACCCGGAGTATTCCGAGGACATTCCAAGCATAGCTCAAATAGCTACTTGCCCCCGCATGCGCGCTAAGTCGTTTTTGTTTAATGTAGTGTTCGATTATTATAGTCTGGTTCCCAGACCAAATATTTCTGACTATTTGTGATTTTTCATTTATTATTTAGCCGCCAATGTCACGTGACCAAAAACTGGAGGAATTGCTTAACGTTCGCGATGTTCGAGTGTTTCCAGGTTTTTATAAAATAAAACTCGCATTAGCAAAGGTCAACACCAAACGAAATGCCTAAGAATATCACAGTCATTGTAGTCATTGTGCTATTTTTTGGTAAGAGCCGTTGAATTGTTGCGTCGTCATAGCTACGCTGCTTGTATCGCGTCATTTTATCGCTTGTATCGCGTCAAATTAGGACATGACCTGTGGTGATACTCCCAATGTAATAAAACCCGATAACTACCGGTCCAGTAACTGGTCAGACTAATTTCGGCATGCAGTGCGTTGTGAAAAACAAATAAAATATGGCGTTCGCGTAAAATGCATGCCAAAAAGCTAGACCCAATAATTGGGGCGTTTTCGCTCCTTTTTCGAATTTTGGATTTTGTCTGTCGTTCTAACGCCCCAACCGTTGTAAAGCCTATTGCCAATACAAAAAGAAGTTGTGACCACAAAAGTTGCCCAAAACATGCCAAATACTTGACAATATATATTGGAAAGCGCACACTGGCTTCTATACATGTTAAAGAAGAACTGTTATGGCTTTATTGGTACTCACGATTATTTGGGGTTGCAAATCCGAGCAATTTCGACCAGCTTTTCAAAACAATGATGCCCATAACGTTCGGTCCATATAAACTACATAGACGTCCCGACAGCACCCGACTCACGTAAAGAGCACACTATGCGAAGACGGGGGACACGACAATGGCTTTTCGGCTTTTTGTTTTTCACAACGCACTGCATGCCGAAATTAGTCTGACCAGTTACTGGACCGGTAGTTATCGGGTTTTATTACATTGGGAGTATCACCACAGGTCATGTCCTAATTTTTTAAAGCGATAAACTAGGGTCCAGTATTCGAAATAATATTGGGGTGTTTTTTTAAGTTGTGTTTTCTTGACAAACGAGGCAAATGTACATAATTAATAATTTATTTACAACAATAAATAAATATGAAATTGTAGACTAACGGGAAGAGAGTAGTCCTTCTACTTCTAAATGGTATACCGGTACTAGAAAAAAAGCATGGTTATTGTTGCAGTACTGAGTAGTGTACATGTATAACGACGGGGGAAAGGAGCAGTGAGTAGGCCTAGTTAGTAGTAATACAAGGCAGCTATGGTCCATAGGCCTATACTATAGGGACTATTTTTAGTACAAACTATACTAACTAGACTAGTGTTGTCGAGGAACTATGGGTTTAAATTTTTTTCAAGAAATTTTTCACTACTCCCTAAGAAAAAATAAGAATAAAAGGCCATTTACAGCCATATATTTACCCCCCCCCCCCCCCCTCCTTAATTCTATTTCTAGTCTTCTTGTAAGTTGTAGTGTGAGTAGCTAGTACTAGTACGAATACTGATGCCTTTTTTTGGGTCTCCCACAGGCTGATTACCAAACCCCAGCCTCGTCTCCATTTGTGGTTTCGTTCCTGCAATTTCTTGTAGTTTGGCAATGGTGATTGAGCCGGAAACATAATGTAACTTGAGGTTGATATTGGAAGACGGGCACGAGGCTCGACATCGTGATCTCGTAAGCTAGGGTGTCTGTGATTGGTACATGAGATATAAACAAACGCTAGGCATGGTCTGCACTGAAGATCGTAGAACGATGTGGAATATATACAATATAAAGTAAACATTCTCCGCCCGCCTGGCATTTTAAATTTTGGAGTAATGAAAACCTAAAAATCTATTATAAATAGCCTAAAGTAAGTATTTTTCACAATGCACTAATTACAAATCAACATTGTATATGATGCACAACTAACCTTAAAATGTACAAGAGAATAATTTATTTCACCTGTATGGAGTTAAAACTTTTAAATAAATAGTAGACATTAATGTTGTAGATTATTAATGTCGATTGACATTTTGTACAATTAACACAAATACATGTACATACAATGCTTGAAGTAAGTATTTTAGTTTTTTAAAATAATTGCTGCAACTTATGATTAATTGGTTCAAATATATATAAGGGCAACTTAAGCTTTAAAATATACATGTATGCCCACAATCCCTCCTTCCCCAAACATTTTTTATTATTGTTTAAAATAAATACCTGTAGGCCTACATTGTTAGATAAGTGCGACACTCTCCTCAATAAAGATCACATTGAATTTGAAGCAATGCAACACAAAAGTAAAATCTGTTTACTGGTTTAAATAGGCCATCAATCGTGGACTTGACTAATACCGTAGTATAGTAGATTATAAAACCGTTTATTTACAAAATGTACAATATTTACAGTAAACAAGGCTTTGATCCTCAAGGCCAGAGCTAAGAACAAGGCCTGTGTACATCTTCATGAATTCCCGGTACAATCGACTTGAACCCGCCTCGGATCGAGTTTAATTAAAAATAATCCCGCGCCTCGGCTCAGTGATGTTAAAATAATCCGGGCGTGAACTGGTCAAGTCCCTTTTTTCTTTAAAGTAATTTCCAACAAATTAACATCAACTGATACATTGTATCCCTTAACCATAACTCCCTACCCCATTTTTCATACACATAACCTTCATCCTGCAAAATCCTCCAATTCCAAAGTAATAAAACTCCAGGTAACCTGAATCCTGTAAAATTCTCTAATATTTATTACTGGTGACCACATGGAACAAAACGCCGCTAAGTGCCCTATTACAACAAGGGTCTGTACACAATGATCCTTGGTATGCAAACGTTTCCAATCCTTGACACATACATGTGATAACTTGCACCTTGACTGAAGCTCTATGGAGAATGTGCATAGAGCATGAGCAATGTGAAAATAAAAAGTAACAAATAACCTCAATCCTCCAAAATCCTCATTCAAATGTGAAGTTAGATGACGAATTAGGCAGTGAAACTCAAAAGTCACCTATCAAGACATGAAGACCAACAAGCTAGAAAATGCTTGAATGAGTGTTCTAAGAAGATGATGAAGCTGATGTTTTGAACAAACAAGCGGTAGAGCTGCAATCTAGTGATGAACAAGGAGACGACTATCAGACTACATGGAAGATCATCAATGATCTTTCTGTTGTTGTTGTTGTTGTTGTTGTAGGTTTGGTTGGCACGTATGGCGATCATAGCGCCCTGTGTGCCATTAGCATTACATTATGCACTATATCATCTCAGCACACGGAACCACTGACCTCTATAGAGGTCAGTGCACGGAACAGCTAGTACATCAGAGTGCAGTATGGGAAATTATGACGTAAGCAAAGGAGATAAACGGAGTGCTAGTAAAAGGCTGCTCGAAAAGGGGGAAAAAAAAGAAACAAAACAAAAAAGAATGGTGCATGAAGGTAAGGGCAGGGGGTGCGCCAGTAATCTTCTGAGAAACAGTGCCACAAAGGGTCCCGCAAGGCCGGCCGTTTCGCAGACAGGGGCACAAGGCTCCCATCTGTTACTTTTTTCAGGACGCGCATACCTCCGGGTGACGAAGGGTGGCACTGCGCTCGTCAATCACCAGCGACAACGGTCCTCACTACACCCTTACCCATGCGCAATATCAATAAAATCAGAAGGCCACACAAAACAAATTAAATATTAATGTTGCATCTTTGAACATAGTTAAGGATTTGTTGACAGTTTCGTTTCTGTCCAAGAAGTTGTGTAAGAGTCATTTGTGAATCTGTCAAATTAAGTGATTTTTGGAGGAGTTTTCTTTGGCTGTTAAATCGTTTGCATTCAAGTAGGAAGTGCCCAACATCATCACTAGCTCCACATATTTCACAGATACCGTTAGGGTGTTTTCCAGAGTAATAGAGAAATTTTTTGAGCCCTTTACAAATGCCAATACGTAATCTGTGAAGTGTAACTTCTTGGGGACGTTTTTTCCCCCATCTAGTGAAAGAAAAGGATGGGTCAAGTTTGCAATGTTTATTTGGGTCAAGTTTAGGAATACTTTTCGTCCATTCATCCTTGAGTTGTTTTTTGAGATGCTGCTTGATTTCAGTATCTGAGAAAGGGACATAGTGATCGATGTTGTGTTTCCGAGTGGCGTACTTGGCAGCTGTGTCTGCTTTTTCATTGCCTGAAATTCCACAGTGGCCAGGCACCCACTCGAAGAAAACGGTGTTCCCCTGGTGTGTTATGTTAATTAATGTATGGCGGATATCACATGCAATTTTGTTGTGGGGGAAGGGTTTGCAGATGGACTGTATAGCACTCAAGCAATCGCTAAAAATAACGGAGTTCAAAGGTTTAACATCTTTCACCCATTCAAGAGCTAAAAGAATGGCAAACAGTTCAGCTGAAAAGATAGAGATCCCATTGTTAAGTCTAATACTTTTAGAGTAATTAAGTTGCGGTATGTAAATACCACAGCCAACAGTGTTTAGATTAGGATCAAAGGAGCCGTCCGTAAAAATATGGAGAGAGTTGTTCCAAGTGGTATTGATTACTTGAGTGCTAATACTACCTTTGTCCTTAGGGTCGTTCATGTGGGTCACCAAGGAGAGGATTTCTGTAGAAACAAGGGGCTTGTAATAATGCCAATATGGGAAAGGATTATGGAGGGTAAATGTGACTAGAGATTGTTGGGAAAATCTAGCTTCAAAAGGGGTCTTATGATGAGTATTATGCCACTTTGCGGCAAAATAGTGTTTTTGCCAATTATCCTCCTCAAGATGTTGGTTAGGATGGTTGGTATGAGTCTTTATCTTAATACCGTAGAGGTTTGTAAGTAATTGTCGACGGAGAGCCAGAGGGGGGTCACCACATTCGAGTTGTAATTTGAACAAGGGGGAGCTTTGAATGGCCCCAGTGCATATTTTGAGAGCTTGGTACTGGATACTGTCTAGTTTGCATTTCAGTGTATAGGAAGCGGAGTCGAAAGCTTCACATCCGTACTCTAGATGAGGTTTAATGAGGGCCGAGTAAAACTGGAATAGGGTTTTACAATCTGCACCCCAAGAAATACCGCTGATACAACGGAGAAGGTTCAGTTTCTTTTTACATTTAACAAGAATGTTGTCAATATGTTCTTTCCATGTCAGTTTGTTGTCAAAGATCACGCCCAAGAATTTAACAGATTTGAGGATTTGTACTGCGCAGTCGTTGATTCGCAAAGAAAGTTTCATTTCTTTTTTGTTTGAAAAAATGACAGCTTTTGTTTATGGAGCAGAGAGTTTAAAGCCCCATTTATCACACCATGAATTTATGTTATCAAGACTTTTTTGAATTTTTCTCTCTAGGAAAGAGATGTTTCTATGACTCTTCCAAATAGCAATATCATCTGCATACTGGGAGACGTGGGAATCGGGCAGTTCTTGGGCGAGATCATTGACAGCAATGTTAAATAATAAAGGACTTATTACACTACCCTGGGGAACACCGTTTTCAAGAGTTCTTTGATCAGATATTGTGTTATTTATTTTAACTTGAATGTTCCTATCACTAAGGAAGCTATTAATCCATCTCGTAATTCTGCCATAGATGCCTAAGAATGATCTTTCTTGAAAGTACAGAAAGTACTGTCAAGGGACTTGACCCAAAAAATAGATGGTGTCGACAAAAATACAAAAGATTACTGTCCACCTCGGAGTGGCATCTGACAATTAAACAACCTCACCATTGCAAATGACATCACAGTCGTACTGTATACATTGTGCGTGGGCATATTCTTTCCTTTTCAAATATTTATACTAGTAAAAAGCTATTTGGATATTCAGTTGATGATCGAATAGATACAAAGATTTGGTTTATGTGGGCAGCCCTATACATGTAGCTCCTTACTCAACTTTGGTCTATTGCCTTTGTCTTTTCTCACCATCTGCTGAAGACTTGCCAATCAACCCACCCACAAGAAAGTTGAAGTCATCCTAACAAGCCATAAAGGAGAACAACAAAAAATGCTAGACTTGACGGCGACACAAGCATCATCGTGTCTGCACCCCCCAAAAGGGGCCTTTCCCTGGTGACCAACTAGCAGATCTGCCAACTAGACAGTAAGAAAGTCATGTTTGCCATCTTCAGACACTATGGATATCCTGAATGACAATGATGATGGCATTATGTGTTGAGACAAATTCGTGTTCGCTGAAGCTTGTTGCCTAACCCTGTCTTTCCCAGTTTCAGCTGCTTGTCTTGGCACAGTTTTCTCAGCCGTGTGATTGCATACCGTTTGATTATGCATTTTGTCAGCAGCCAGAAATGAGAATCTATTCCCTCGGCATCAAACGTGTGGACATATCGCAGCTTTGGCCAAAGATCTAGCTCAGCAACCCAGTTCATTGTGTTGAATGTGACGGACTCAAGGCAATTCTTGGAAGACAACAGTGATCGTGCCTTTCTTATTTCCTTTTCTGCCTCTAGAATTATGGTCATCACACTCCCTGAAGGGAAATTCAACCCACTAGTGGAGTTAAAGGGTCCTAGAGTAGAAATGTGTTTTTTATTAGTTTAAATAAAAGATTATAACTAATTGAGTGATTTTCAGTTTATAAAAGTTTTATTTTGGGGTAATTAATATGAGAAAAATAATAATAAAGTACTTTGGGGGATCGGCCCCGCCCCTAGAATGGTAGCTTATTAACCTGTAAAATTTGCATAATTGTGACGTATGTTCGGGAAGACTTCGACGTCGCGACCAGCGTGCCCGTGCATGCATGCATCATGTGCCACGCGTATCGATGCAAAATCTTCAGTCGATGGTCGACTCAAGTTATTGTCAAAGGAATTGTTTCGAGTTTTCTTATTTAAAAGAAGAATGCCAGCCAGATGTGTTGCTGCAGGTTGCATCAACACCAACAAAGATGGCGTGAGCATGCACACATTTCCAACTGATATAGACGGATTTGGACTGCCAAAGTCCGGCTGGCCCGACACCAAGCTCCACGCTATGCAGCGAACACTTCGAGCCGGATTTCTTCGAGCAAAATATGTACGAGTCGTTTGGCATGAAATTTAAAAGGTTGTTGAAACCAACTAAAGTGCCAACAATATTTCGGGCAAGCCAAAAAGCTAAGAAACCAACCGAAAAGCGATATTTCGTCCGATTCTGTGGAATATGCGCTCCCCGGCCCCGAACTGTCGTCTTCACTCGCCATGTCTGAACAAAATCTGCTGCGTGCGTACCCGCGTGCATGGCATCTCGCATGTACAGTACATGTACAGTGTGTACATTAGCCTCTGTCATGACCTTTCTAAAAGGTCAACGCGCGGAAAATTGTCAAAATGGCGGCGCTTCACAACAGCAACACGTGTGTCGTCGATGTCAGAACTTTGTGGCTTACGACGGAGCTCTAAAGGCTGTGGCTATTTCGGAAGAATAAACCGTAGGCATAAGGCTGAATGTCATCCAAAACCGTAAAATTACGAAAGGGAAAGAAACAGCAACTGAAAAAATTGTCAGTTGGTGAAAGTGTGCTGCGCTATACGTACGTGCGTAGCTATAGCAGTACTTCGACGTTTACATTGTCTATAAACAGTTAATGTTGGGCCGACTTTCCTCATGCAATATTGCCAAACTTCTTTGTTGACAAACTGCAAATTCATTGTACCTTTACCATGTTAATGTTATTAATGCTTTCTATTTACCCTCTGTTAACAATTTAGGTGTAAACTATTAATCCGAAAAAACCCAAACGGTGGCGTCCAGAAATTTGGCACACAATCGACCGAGTGTTCCCTAAGTCGTGGCGCAATTGAATAATTCTTGGAAAATCCAAGTTTAATATTTACGAACTTCTTTTAATAGTAAATGTCATTTATGACCCATGTAAGATTTCAGTCAATAAAAGAGATACTAGATTTCACAGGTGTCTACATTTAATGTGACAGTATTTAAAACTGGTTGGTTTTTAAATTAACATTGCAGGATCAGGAATGTTGAGGTTTAACGTCCATATAGTAATTATGTGAACAAAGTGCTTGTGTGTAAATCCCCAAATTTATATTTGATGTAAAAAATAAATAAAAATAAAATAACAAATATTGCTTGTATGAATTGGCCCCCAAATTTGTTTATTGTATGGCATTCAAATATACGGCATTCAAATAAAGCTCAGTTCAGTGCCACTGAAAAAAACAAATGTTAAAATGTTGGGCCTAACCGGTTTTCTAAGGAGCATAAATACACGGTGGGTCTTTTCAAGTGCAGGAAAGCAAATCTAGTTTTATGATTGGCCATTTTTTTATTAAGTATTTTCCCGCAATTCACTAACAATCTGTTGTCTTTCCTCCATGGTATAGCTAATTACGTTAGTCTTACGCGAGAGCTCGGAAGCCATATTGACAAATTTCCGCAAAACGCCCTCTTCGGTTGATTTTCGTCATTTTATGACAGAGGCTAATGTACATTGTACAGTACATGCATTGTATAGTCTTGATGCAAGACGTTGTTGTTCAATACCACGCAACTATCGCGATCACGCAACTAACAATAGAGGGCGCTGTTGGGAAACTTCTTCCAGATAACCACCACACACATATCGGCTCAGAACAACGTCTTGGTGATTTCGTCTGGTCTCACGTGACATAACCAAATGTGACCTCTATTGCATATTCAACAAAGGTCATATTGAAAATACGCAAGCGCACAAGTACGCTGCATAATGAACTGACAGACTGGTACATTGTACATGTATTACTATGTACACAGAGATCTTGGAGCAAGTTCGGGCGCGAACTATAGTTAACCATAGTTCGACTAACGTCGCTCGAACGCAGAATGGTTGAACTATCTAGTCGACTATTTGGAACCAGACCCCGGAGCACGGTTGCCGCTGGTTAGCCTCTTTTCATAGGAAATCATGGAGAGAACCAGTGACGTAGAAAAAGAGGATGTCAGTAGTCGGACGGAGGGAAAGGCAGTAACGTTAAGTGAAAATCTTGCGGGCCAAATGTAATTGTTGTCTTGTTTTTGAACCAACATGACTAACGTTATGGCTTATCCATGGAGGTAGGAAACACCTCCAATCCTACTTATATGCGTGGACAAATAGTGGCAATACCCATTTCATTCAGGTCGCAAATGTAAACAAAGCGGTTGCCATCTTTTCAACAATAGTTCGACTAGAGCCGTTCGAGCGAACTGCATTTGAGCATGCGCATTGGTAAAGCAGAGACTGACTAATGGTTAACTATAGTTCGCGCCCGAACTTGCTCATCAATGCACACCATCAATGGTCAGAGTCAAAGTCGTGTGGGTACAAGACTCGTCACGTGTTCTGCAATACATAAACTGTTTATGCAAATTAGGTACGTCACAGGTATGCGAGGAATCTGCCCGTAATTTTCCGGGCAGATTGAACGAGTTGGCCAAGACGTTCTTCTTGACAGATTCGCGGCTTCCAGAATACGCCCTCTATCGGTGGAATAGTCGCGACGCGTATAGTGTTGTTGAGTGCATATATGCCCTATGGTTTTATGAACTCAACAAGAACGTCTTGCACCAAGACTATACATTGTACAGTACATGTTTGTATTGTAGCGTTTTCGGGGGTTCAATTCCATTCAGTGGACAGACAGAATAAGGCACAATGACACCAAATACTCCGGTTTCTATACGTTTAATTCCTTCCTCCAAACATCCAAACAATGAGCACACAATATCGGTATTACTTGTGATTTACCTTACTGAATCGCAACGTGGAGCCTGGGGTGCGTACACGCGGAGCATAGCCTTTCAGGACAACCTTCACAACTCAGATCTGTGTAGCAACTAACTGCGCGCGCGCGCCCACGCACTTTTCGCGCCAATTTCACGCTGACTTGCGCTGACCCCAACCTCCACTAAAAGTAAACAGCGCCACCTATACTACATTCTGCAAACTCTACATCATCCCCTCCCCTGGGAAAGAATGCGTCCCGCATTCACGAACAACAAATTTAACTGGAAAAACGCCATTAACAAGTTAACTTAAGGTTTTAAGAAAACAAGAACAGTTAAAACTATAAATGGACCACCATGTCCTACTCCTTAAAGAATTCCTCCGAAGTAATCCTCGCGATCAAGGAATCCTCATCGTAGAGGTCGAAAATGCGCCTCCGCTTGACGAGCTTTCCTGTTGCCTCATCTGATTGGCCTGAAACCGTTGCAGAACTTGGGGGTATGAGAACTCTTCTTAAGGATGTTGCACCTTGTGGCGAAGCCAAACGCCTCTCATCTGGAGACGGGTGTAATTCCAGGCACGGTCCGGACTTCTTCTCGGGTGTCTTGGAGATCTCGGGCGTCTTAGGAGCTTTGGGGGAATTGCTGACTGATACCGGCGACTGGTTGCCTACATCAAGATTGCCTGCGTGAGCCCGTCGGATGTGCCTCGCCAAGTCGTATTTCCGGCCGTAGATTATGTCGCAAAACGGACAGGGGAACCGATCACGTGGTTGGTGTTGTTCGGTCATGTGCCTTGCCAATGCTGACTTGGCCCCAAATGACTTATCGCATTCGAGGCACCTGCAGCTTTCCGATCGTTCGTCATGTCGTTGGTGGGTTCGGTCAGGTGTGGGCGATCGGCGAGGAGAATCCCGGCGATGACGGCTGTGACTTCTTTTCGGCATCTGCAGAAAATATAACAGAGAACAGGGGATTAGATTAATTCGTATTTGCTCCGTAGTTGAAAGTGTTATTCGGTCCATTCGCCATAACGCTGAGGAGGCCGACGTTTTCTGTCTTGCCCTTCCCGATGACCGTCTGTGTCGGAAGCTTTCTTAGGTTCAGCAACTGGTGGATTCCCCATCTCTCCATTGACGCCTTCCATATGTTCCTGCATGTTGTGGTCTTCTGCTGATTCCTGTGAGAACCCTTCTGTGGTAGCCTCTTGGCTCTCATTGCTTCCACCAGAAGAATCCGGCTGCTGAACAACTCGATGGGCTTCCTCTTTCCCCCTCCTCTTCGAGCTCCTCGGACCCCGGAAGTTGCTGTAATGCAGGGCTCTTTGGCCTCCACCAAGACTTGTCCACTTCACCCACAAAGCGCTTCAGACGATTAATATGGACAACTTTGGGCTTATGGCGTGATCCTCGTTGGATTCTAACGTTGACATCATTTAGCACTTCAGTTACGAGGTATGGGCCTTCCCATCTTGGCTGGAGCTTGGGAGACAGCCCAACAGTTCCTCGCTCAACTGTCAGCATTACAGCAGTCCCTGGTTCCAGACACTTCGGCTTGCCCGCTACTTGGTAATTCCGCTTTTGGTGCTTTGCAGCCTTATGAAGGTGTACCCGTGCCTTCTCGTGGGCCTCGTGCATTCTTTCTCTTAGGTGTATGACATATTCAGTTATTTCTTGTGGTTCATCTGGGGATCTTAAAACCAGGTCTACCGGGAGTTCTACTTCCCTACCAAAAGTGAGATAGTTGGGTGTTTGTCCAGTGCTGCTATGCTCTGATGCCCGATATGCCATCATCACTAGTGGTAAATGAAGGTCCCAGTCCAACTGATTTTTAGCGACATAGGCACTCAGCATGTCTTTAAGCGTGCGATTGAATCGTTCAACTTGGCCGTCGCTTTGGGGATGGTAGGGACTCGTCCTGGTCTTATCTATTCCAAGGATTACACACATCTCTTGAAACAGCCTGCTTTCGAATTGGCGACCCTGGTCGCTATGCAGCTGTCGCGGTACACCAAATCGCGAAACAAACTCTCTGACAAAGACATTGGCAACCGTCTGGGCTGTAACATCCTGTAGGGAAAAGGCCTCCGTCCACTTAGAGAAGTAGTCCGTGATGACTAGGATGTATCGGTTTTTCCTTGTTTCTGTAATCGGAAATGGTCCTGTAATATCAATGGCGACCCTTTCCATCGGAACCCTGGAGACATGTTGTCTAATTGGTGCTCTGCCCCTGTTGGGGGGAGGTTTGCGTTTGGCACATTGGAGGCATTGGGTACACCACGTCACCACTGAGTCTCTCAAGTCCTTTATGAAGAATCTGGACTTCACCTTTGCATGCATTTTGTTAATGCCGAGGTGGCCAGCTGTAGGGTCGTTATGAAGTTGCTTGAAAACTTCATCACGGAGGGACCTGGGGACTACTAGAAGCCACCGAGAGTGGTGTCGCTCATCCTCGTCCCAACGCCTGTATAACACGCCGTCGTGCAAACAAAGCTGCTGCCATGCCCCCCATAATGTTTTGAGCCATGTACCCTCAGCAGACACCTCTCTCCAAGTTGGTCGTGGATTTCCACTTTCCAGCCAGCCTATGATCTTCTGCAGAGTCTGGTCACCTGCTTGTTTTTCTCTCAACTCCAAAGCAGTGAAACCCTTCAGCCAACAGAAAGACGACACCTCACGAATGAAGTGACTGCTGTCTGAACTGTGTGTAAGATGCTGCGCAGGTAGTGAATGGACTGGTTCAGTTGGCGGGTCTGGATCTTGCTCTTGAATGTTCCACAGTCCTTCTATTTGTTGGCATTTCTCCTTTGTGCTATGGTGCTGGTCTCCCTTAACTTGTGTCCGTCCCTCACGCGATGGCTGTTCCCCGCTGTCGTATCCTTGCTCAACTCTCTCGCCCTTACACCGTGTACAAGTGCACGGCCTTCTTGACATGGCATCGGCATTGCTGTGCTTGCGTCCCGGTCGATGTTCAATCTTGAAGTCATATTCTGCCAGCACTTGCAGCCATCTTGCAACCTGCCCCTCTGGCTCTTTGAAATTGAAGAGCCATCGGAGAGATCCATGATCTGTTCTAAGAAGAAAGCGGCACCCATATAAGTAAGGTCGAAAGTGTTTGATGTAGTGTACGACAGCAAGCAACTCCTTTCTCGTTACACAGTAATTTCGCTCTGGCTTTGACAAGGCCCGACTGGCGTAAGCAATTACGCGCTCCGGACCATCTTGCAGTTGGCTAAGAACAGCACCTATACCGCTATTGCTGGCGTCGGTGTCCAGAATGAATTCTGCATCAAGTTTCGGGTATGCCAAAACCGGGGCAGAAGTGAGCTGCTGTTTCAGTTGTTCGAAAGCCACCTGGCAGTCATGCGTCCACCTGAAGTCCTTGTCTTTTTCTGTGAGCCTGTGAAGTGGTCTGGCGATTTCTGCAAAGGAAGCTACAAACCTCCTGTAGTATGATGCCAGGCCCAAGAAACTTCTAACCTCCTGTATGTTTCGTGGTACTGGCCATTCCTCGATTTGCCGCGTCTTGCTTGGATCCGTCTTGACTCCCCCTTTTGAGACAATATGCCCCAAATAGGAAACCTCTTCCTGAAGCAGATGACATTTATCCGGCTTGAGCTTCAGTCCGGCCTGCCTTATGCGATCTAGCACCACTCCCAATCTGTCAATGTGCGACTCAAATGTCTTTGAGAATATAATGACGTCATCTAGGTACACAAGACATATCTGCCACTGAAGCCCATGGAGGACTCTCTCCATTAGACGTTCAAAAGTTGACGGGGCAGTGCAAAGCCCAAACGGCATGACCTTAAACTGGTACAGCCCGCAATGACTGGAGAAAGCTGTCTTTTCCTTGTCTGCCACGCTCATTGGTACTTGCCAATACCCCGAGGCGAGGTCCAATGTTGTAAAATATCTGGTTCCTTCAAGTGTTTCGAATGAGTCGTCTATTCGGGGTATTGGGTAAGCGTCCTTCCTAGTGATGGCGTTGAGCCTACGATAATCAACGCAGAATCAAACTGAACCATCTTTTTTCTTTACGAGCACAATAGGCGCTGCCCAAGGTCCGGATGCCGGTTCTATGATGCTGCCGTCCATCATCTTCTTGATTTCTTTCACTACCGTCTCTTTCTGAAGGAGGGGTATGCGACGAGCCCCTTGTCTTATGGGATTCGCACTTCCGGTGTCTATGGAGTGTTCAGTAAATGAAGTAAGGCCAATGTCTCCTTTATGTTGAGAAAACACATCTCGGTGTTCGCAAATAAGCCTGTGTATGCGGCTCCTCTGTTCCTCGCTTAATTGGGACGAGCCACGATGCAACATTTCTTGCATTGTTTCTGGGAGTTGGTCATTCTGTGTATCTGTCCTCCGCTGTGCCGTAACTTGTTCAACCCTTTCTCCGACAGTTTCACCAGTTCTCACTTCTGTGCTGGAAATTGGAGGGCTAATAACGTCTACGGTCTGGAACAAACCCGCTGCTGTTCCCTCTCGCAAGATAATTGTGTCCTCACTGGGGTTTAAGATGCGAAGCGGAACCCAAGACGTATCATACCGAATCACTGCTGGGGCGAGAAGTATGCTGTGCTTCTTCAGTAAGCTCTGGATCGGTTCAACAATCCCAATGCCAACTGCGCGATTCTGTCGCTCTATGTCACCTTCAACAACAATCTCAGAAAATGGTGGAATAGCTACTGTAACTTTCACAGTCACTCGGCAGCTCTGTTGTTGTCCGTTGATGTTTCTCAGAGGAACTTCCAAATTTCTGTACACGAGGTGTCTTCTTCCAACGTCGATGACGCAGTTGTGCTTGTCCAGGAAGTCCAATCCAAGAAGAATGTCATTATGAATATCAGCTATCACCATTTCATGGTGCACCTTTCTACCACCTAGCTGAAGCTCGACTGTTGCCTCCCCATAAACACTTAGCAATGTCTCGTTTGCTTGGAAAACTTGCACGCTAGAACTCTTGATTATTGGCTTGTTATCCAACTGCTCTACCACTCTTTTGGAAACGATGGAGATAGTCGCACCCGTATCGAGAAGCATTTCTACTGGAGTTCCGTTGATGTGCCCAGCTACATGGAGGCCCGCCCCAACCGGGGCTATGGTTCCACTATAGAACACTTTCTGTGGTGGCCTTTCGTGTTTGGCTGACCGTCGGCCCTCGGAGTCAGCCTTTATTCGTTTCCCTGCTGTTCTGTTTCTGTCTTTGGGGTGCGCCATTTGGGGCAGTCCCGCTTGAAGTGGCCCTGTTCTCCACACTTGAAACATCCTTTCTGGTTCTTTCGGGAGTCATTTTCTCGCCGGATCAAAGACTGTAGCTGTTTGCCTATCTCTTCCATACGCTGCTCAAGTTTGGATACGGTACTGTCGTGGGATTCACATTTGTTGACCTCATTGACAACAGCCTCTTCCTTCCCTCCCCCTATGGAGCGTAGTCTCTTGGTGTTGTTCTCCTGCTCAGCACCTTTGATCGCTTCAAGTTCGATCGCAGCTGTGAGTGCTTCTTCTAAATTACAGGGACGCATTTGAAGCGTCCGTGTCCGCGTGTCTCCATCTGCCAAAGCATCAAGAAAATAATCTCTGGCCATTGTTGCCACCCCGGCGGCGGGAAGCTCGCCGAAAGTCTTGTCAACTAGAAGCCGAATATCCTGTGCGAGCTCCGACAGAGTCTCTCCATTTTTCTGGCGCCTGTTCTTAAGTTGCACCCTATATAGTTCCTTCCGTCCATCTGGTTCAAATCTTACTTTCAAAGCATTCGCCAGACCGCTAAATGTTAATGGTGTCCCATCGTTTGTCTGACCCTGCAGCACCTGATGCGCTGCACCGGCCAAGGATACAGCAAGATACTCCGTTTTCTCTATCTCACCCCATCCGTTAATACTGGCACACATCGCAAAGTGTCGATAGTATGCAGTCCATGAAGTCGTCCCATTGTATCTATCGGGTCGCATAAGTGGACGCAACCGCCCCTGCACTGGTCGATCTACAGTCCCTGCGGCTGCTGCAAACGTTCTTGTGTTTGAATGTTGTGGATTAGCACAGGCGACACGAACATTTCGCTGACCGACTCCTGGTGTACCGTTCCACGGTCGCTGACCTACTCCGATGTGTTGCTGCGCCGACCCGACGCCCGTGGCTCCGTGCTCGTTGTGTGCACCGATGAACTGTTGATTGACAACCGATGAACCGGGCGGCGCAACCGATGAACCCGTCGGTACCCTGAAAACCGAGGCATCGCCACCGGCCGCATTGGCCGTCGGTGTGACCCCAGAACCGCCAGCGGCACGAACATTATCATACCCTGATGTACCGTTCCATGGTCGCTGACCGACTCCAATGTGTTGCTGCGCCGCATCGACGCCTGTGGCTCCCTGATCGTGGTGTGCACCGGTGAACTGTTGAGGAACAACCGATGAACCAGTCGGGGCAACCGATGAACCCATCGGTACCCTTAATACCGACGCACCGCCACAGGCCGTCGGTATGACCCCTGAACCGCCAGCGGCACGAACATTATCATACCCTGGTGTACCGTTCCATGGTCGCTGACCGACTCCAATGTGTTGCTGCGCCGCATCGACGCCTGTGGCTCCCTGCTCGTAGTGTGCACCGGTGAACTGTTGAGGTACAACCGATGAACCGGTCGGGGCAACCGATGAACCCGTCGGTACCCTAAAAACCGACGCATCGCCACCGGCCGCATTGGCCGTCGGTATGACCCTCGAACTGCCAGCAGCACGAACATTATCATACCCTGGTGTACCGTTCCACGGTCGCTGACCGACTCCGATGTGTTGCTGCGCCGACCCGACGCCTATGGCTCCGTGCTCGTTGTGTGCACCGATGAACTGTTGAGGAACAACCGATGAACCGGTCGGGGCAACCGATGAACCCGTCGGTATTCCGAAAACCGACGCATCGCCACCTGGCGCATTGGCCGTCAGTATGACCCCTGAACCGCCAGCAGCACGAACATAATCATACCCTGGTGTACCGTTCCACGGTCGCTGACCGACTCCGATGTGTTGCTGCGCCGACCCGACGCCTATGGTTCCGTGCTCGTTGTGTGCACCGATGAACTGTTGAGGAACAACCGATGAACCGGTCGGGGCAACCGATGAACCCGTCGGTATTCCGAAAACCGACGCATCGCCACCTGGCGCATTGGCCGTCGGTATGACCCCTGAACCGCCAGCAGCACGAACATAATCATACCCTGGTGTACCGTTCCACGGTCGCTGACCGACTCCGATGTGTTGCTGCGCCAACCCGACGCCTGTGGCTCCCTGCTCGTTGTGTGCACCGATGAACTGTTGATTGTCAACCGATGAACCGAGCGGCGCAACCGATGAACCCGTCGGTATTCCGGAAACCGACGCATCGCCACCTGGCGCATTGGCCGTCGGTCTGATCCCTGAACCGCCATCGAAGGGCAGTCGCCCTTGGCCGTCGTATGATGCGGCGCCGTGAAAGAGTGGTTGCTCCAGTGCTCCGCTGTGGGGTGACGGTGTGGGCGTGGAGGCCTCGGCTGGGCGCCCTGCGGGTGTCCACTGCAACGAGCCGGTTGTTGGCGGGAGGATCCCCGGGAGCGCAAGAAATGAGTGCTCCGGGTCAAAAGCTGCTGGGGGGACTTCACGCGGAATGTCAACTACAAAACTGGACATGTCGCCTTGCGGAGCAGGGAAAATGAGGGGAATTGTATGGAACCATGGTGTCGGGAGTGAAACGGGTGGAGGGGGCATGGATGGACGAGTGGAAAGGTGTATCGGGTTGGTGTCGGACATGTCGTTCAATCAATCAGGGAATCGGAACTACGAGAAAATGGACTCGAAACAGAAGCGGACTCACCGCTGCCACCAATGTAGCGTTTTCGGGGGTTCAATTCCATTCAGTGGACAGACAGAATAAGGCACAATGACACCAAATACTCCGGTTTCTATACGTTTAATTCCTTCCTCCAAACATCCAAACAATGAGCACACAATATCGGTATTACTTGTGATTTACCTTACTGAATCGCAACGTGGAGCCTGGGGTGCGTACACGCGGAGCATAGCCTTTCAGGACAACCTTCACAACTCAGATCTGTGTAGCAACTAACTGCGCGCGCGCGCCCACGCACTTTTCGCGCCAATTTTACGCTGATTTGCGCTGACCCCAACCTCCACTAAAAGTAAACAGCGCCACCTATACTAGATTCTGCAAACTCTACAGTATTTACGTACGCGGATCGCATGCTGCACGCACGCCGTGTAACAGTGAAACATCGTTATTGCTCAGAAGATATCGAACTTATATGTGTTAGTCTACGCCCATACTATATAGGCCTACCGAGGGAGTTCAACCAGCTTTTTGTTACTGTCGTGTATATTCAGCCCATGGCGAATGTGGCCAAGGCAACTGATAAAATCTATGAGATTACGCAACAACTTGAATCGCAGTCACCCGACTCGGTAAAATTAATTACTGGAGATTTTAACAGATGTGATCTAAAAACAGTGCTTCCGCACTATTATCAATATATAGATATTCCAACAAGAGGAAATCGAACACTGGATAAATGCTATGGAAACATTAAAAACGCCTATAAAGCTCATTCAAAAGCTGGGCTTGGTTCATCAGATCATGATATGGTTCATTTAGTTCCAGCCTACAATTAAGCAGAAACTGAAGCAGGAGAAACCACAAGTTATGCAGGTTAGAGAGTGGTCGAATGATGGTGCAGAGACTCTACGTGCATGCTTCGAATGTACTGACTGGAACATCCTAACCGAATCGTCCACGATTGGCATGGCTACGGCGGTCGTCACTGACTACATCAAGTTTTGCGTAGACATGATCATACCGCAAAAGGAAATCAAAATTTTCCCCAACAGTAAACCATGGGTAAATAGGGATATCCTTGAACTGAAACAACGTGCTTTCAAGACCGGAGACTTTGTGGAAAAAAAAGACAATCCAGAAGGAGTTTTCTCGTCATATTCGACAGAGGAAGAAGGAATACGGCAAAAAGGTGGAGGGGAAATTTCGTCAGGATGATCCTAAAAGTGCATGGCAGGGACTGAAAACAATCACGGGATGTGGGAAGCGAAACAACCTACACTCTAAAAATTGATGGGTTGTTCCTGTAACCCAACAGCTGTGTTGTGCCAGTTAGGTTAAATTTATGGGTTAAATCTTGAAAAATAACCCATCACGATGTGCTAATTTTAACTCATTTGAATAAGTTAAAGAAAATAACGAAACACGATGTGTTAATATTAACCCATTAGATTAGTCGAACGCAAGTTACCCTACACTACGGGTTAAATATTGAATTATAACCAACACGATGTGTTAATATTAACCCATTGGATTAGTCTAACGCAGGTTACCCAACATTGTGGGTTAAATATTGAACTATAATCAATCACGATGGGTTAATATTAACCCATTGGATTAGTCTAACACAAGTTACCCAGCATAATGGGTTAAATACTACAATATAACCAATCACAATGTGTTAATATTAACCCATTGGATTAGTCTAACACAAGTTACCCAGCATAATGGGTTAAATACTACAATATAACCAATCACGATGTGTTAATATTAACCCATTGGATTAGTCTAACGCAAGTTAACCAACATTATGGGTTAAATATTGAACTATAACCAAGCACGTGGGTTAATATTAACCCATTGGATTAGTCTAACGCAAATTACCCAACACTATGGGTTAAATATTGAAATATAACCAAACACAATGTGTTAATATTAACCCATTGGGTTAGTCTAACACAAGTTACCCAACACTATGGGTTAAAAATGGAACTATAACCAACACGATAGGTTAATATTAACCCAATGTATTAGTTTAACACAAGTTACCCAACATTATGGGTTAAATATTGAACTATAATCAATCACGATGGGTTAATATTAACCTATTGGATTAGTCTAACACAAGTTACCCAGCATAATGGGTTAAATACTACAATATAACTAATCACGATGTGTTAATATTAACCCATTGGATTAGTCTAACGCAAGTTAACCAACATTATGGGTTAAATATTGAACTATAACCAAGCACGGTGGGTTAATATTAACCCATTGGATTAGTCTAACGCAAATTACCCAACACTATTGGTTAAATATTGAAATATAACCAAACACGATGTGTTAATATTAACCCATTGGGTTAGTCTAACACAAGTTACCCAACACTATGGGTTAAACATTGAACTATAACCAATCACGGTGGGTTAATATTAACCCATTGTATTAGTTTAACACAAGTTACCCAACATTATGGCTTAAATATTGAACTATAATCAATCACGATGGGTTAATATTAACCCATTGGGTAAGTCTAAAACAAGTTACCCAACATAATTGGTTAAATATTACAATATAACCAATCACGATGCCGTAATATTAATCTATTTTATTTAGTCTAACACAAGTTACCCAACATTATGGGTTAAATATTGAACTATAACCAATCACGATGGGTTAATATTAACCCATTAGATTGGTTTAGCACAAGTTATCTAAAGCGCGGGAACATTTTAAAATATTTTCTTGAATTGAAATATTTCCCACTTGTTTGGCTGAGTTTATATAATACAGTTTCATCACAAATTAAGCAGTGTCAATAATATCGCAGAAACACACGTACTCCATCCATACTCCCGCCGCCGTCCGTACCAAGGCCAGCAGCCGATTTCACGAAACTGTCCGTAACTTACGCCTTAACTGGATGTGGCGCAAGACTTTACGCCATAACTTTAATGCGTAGCTAGCTGCGCCATAAGTTAAATCGATTTCACGAAACTCGACTTTAGCTACGCAACATCCTGAGTTTCGTGAAATCGGCTGCAGCGTGCACTAGTATAGTACGTACGTACGTAGCAAGAGATAACGTACGCGTACTGTGTGCGTGTACGTATACATACACACATAGTACATGTCAATACCGCAAATGGAGGGCTTTCATGTAAGTACACACTCACATACTGAGGACACCTTGCAAACCGAGCGCGTCCTCGGTATGAAATATTGTGAAAAATGGCACTTTCGTGGCCGTTTTTGACTGTTGGTTAAATATCAAAGCGTTTGGGAGGAGTCCTCGGTTGACGCATAAGGCCTGACGTGAGGCAGTATGCACATTTTTTACCCCGTCAAATAAAACGCAAACAGTATTAACCTGAATGGCATAGCGCCCTCCTTTGGTTGCGCGTGTGACAACAACGTAAATACATGTATACTTTGTACAGTACATTACATGTTGTTATGTACATTACATGTACGTTACATGTCTCTAATTAAACTAGTCTAGACATGTTTTAACTATTATAACGTTGTTTTGGCCTAAGTGCATATTGTAGTTTATGCGAAGACGTGGTCATTTGCAGCTAGCTAGGTGTACCATGGAGCTGGAATAAATGGTAAGTAGAACAATTGTATTTGGAAGCTTGCATAACTCACTCTATGACATATATGACATGCTAATTTACGTTGTAAGGTAATTTGTAGTTATGGCCTCGATCTCTCACTCTAGTCTATAGGATGATGTGGGAAGTGAATATGCCTAATTTCAGAATAATATAGAAGTTATAACCAAATGTAACTGATTTATTTTGCCAACGCAAGCATGAGTTGTTGAGCACCGTGCGAACAAGAAATAGTTAATTGTAGTTATTGTATAAATAATAAAACAAATAAGTAGCCACAATTATTAATATTTACTTGTATTATCAGTTTAATGGTATATTGTTGTTGTATTGTTGTCTTGTTACAGCTAGCTAGCTAGTCTAGGTGTGGCTGACAGAACTACCATAACAAACATGAAACGAAGTAGTCGTCTTGATGGAACCTTGACAAATCACCAGCATCATGAAGGGGAGAACGTAATCGCACTGTGGCCTCCAGATTCATCATGGTATCCTGCCGTAATAATCTCCTTCACCAAAGGTAAGTGCGGAGCCTCTAAAAGGACATATGACGAAAACAAATGGAATGCCCTCGTAATTTGTGGGTTCACGTTAACCTTGCGTCAAGATCGTGCTGTAAAACATATTTACTTAACCGATTTCTAACAATTGCACAAAATGATTTCGAGCGCAGGAAATTATTTTAAGCGCACAAAAAATAAATTATTTCGAGCACACAAATTATTTCGAGCTCATGAAATTATTTTTTTCGAGCGCACGGGAAATTATTTTGTGGGCACGAAATGATTTCGTGGGCAAGAAATACAAAACTAAATTTATTTTGTCACGGTGATTACTATTCGTCATATGTCCCATTAGGGGTTCCGTAGGTAAGAACTGTAATCCATAATGTAGAATCCCATTTGTCACACATAAATTAAGACAGCTGTATACCCTCTTACATCCCCCCCATGACATGTACCACATGTAAATAAACAATGCCATTTTCCCTAAACTTGATTCCTCCCCCCCCCCCCCCCCCTTCAGAACCAAAAATATATATGATCTGTAAACAACAAATACTTTTCAACATCCCACTCCCAATTGCATGTAATCCCTTTAAAGTTTAATTAGTTGAATTTGTGGCTTTCTTATCAGGAAAGTACTGCGTCCGGTACACTGATGGTGTGACACGCTGCCTATTTGAGCACCAGGTGAGAAAATTACCATAGAATGCATTAATTAACAACAGACAGGTTAGGAAGAATACAAAGGAAATGCGTAATTCTTCCAAATAGGCACTTGGGGAGACAAATTAGCGTAAGTTTTTAGGTAATAAGGAGACAGTGGCACTTAGGGAGACATTTTAGTGTCTTCCTAAGTGTCTACCTACCCTAAAAAAAGATGGTGTTAAAATGGATAGTATATTTTAGAGATAACCCAAAGAAATTGTTATTTGTTTAAAATTAAATGTGATTTTGATTTGATTTCTATGCCAGGTGGCCCATCCGATTTTTTCTAGTCCGCACTTAAATGGTTCAGACAGTCTACAAAGCAGTTCCAGTTGGGATGATGGCCAACAGGCTGATTCTGGTACAGGACCTGCCGTTTGTCCTGCTCCATATGAGGTAATTCACACACACTCAACTTGTTTTCAGAACCCTATCAAATATTCACTCTGGGTGCCCAGAAGCCAGAAACAAATTTATAAATCAAGTGTTTTTTGCAAGCACCCCCCCCCCCCACACCCACCCCTCCCCTTCCCCCACACCCACCCCTCCCCTTCCCCCACACCCACCCCTCCCCTCGCCCTCTCCTTCAGAGGGGCAACTAGTCCGAGGCAATTAGGCATATGCGTCTACCCCTAAAGAAAATAACAGTGGTGTTTGTTTTGTTTTTCACTCGTTCTAAATCATAAACGTTTTCTGCATCCGGCAACATAGAAAGTAGTAAGATTTTGATTCATTAGTGAACTTGTTTTCTGAACCCTATCAAATATTCACTCTGGGTGCCCAGAAGCCAGAAACAAATTTGTAAATAAAGTGTTTTTTGCAAGCACCATCCCCCCTCCCCCCTCCCCCTCCCCCCTCCCTAAGTATTTAATTAGTGAACTGTTCAGTCTTAGAAGTCTTATAATGAATGCACATGACACAAATTCTCATTTGAATTACATATCTTTTTATGAAGAGGATAAATACCGGTATGTCGTCATTTAAGTTGCACATCAAGGGCGAATGTTGTTGCTTGTGATGGTGTTAAAATGGATAGTATATTTTAGAGATAACCCAAAGAAATTGTTATTTGTTTAAAATTAAATGTGATTTTGATTTGATTTCTATGCCAGGTGGCCCATCCGATTTTCTCTAGTCCGCACTTAAATGGTTCAGACAGTCTACAAAGCAGTTCCAGTTGGGATGATGGCCCACAGGCTGATTCTGGTACAGGACCTGCCGTTTGTCCTCCTCCATATGAAGCCTAAAGTGCCGAGTCACAGAGATCATCAACCGGTCACATAACAGTCGTGGAGACCAGCAATGCAAGTGGGCACAGGAAATGGGACAAGAAACACTTTTGCTTTTACTGTGAAGTACCTCAATCTAAGTTGCCCCGTCATCTCCAGTCATGTCACAAAGAAGAGAGCGAAGTTGTAGAGATTGCGTCTGAGACCAACCCAAGTGCCCGTAAGATACTTCTGTGGAAAATCCGCAATGTTGGTAATCATAGGCACAATTGCCAAGTCCTTCGGAAAGGCCGGGGTGCACTTATTGTAGGATATAGGCCTAATCATAAGGTAGCTCCACATGCATACGGACCGTGCATATATTGTTATGGCTATTATGTGCGAAGTGATCTCTGGCGTCACCAGTGCCCACTGAAACCTGCACTCCCTGCACACTCGCATGGTAGCACTACCACAACTCCTCTGCGTAGACGTGTTGCTCACAAGAGTGATTTGTTAAAGCCTCCACCTGTCGGTGTGTCTTTCCAGTTGAACCAGGTTCTTATTCCGATGAAGAGAGATGTGACTCTGCTGGCCAAGAATGACACTTTGATTGTGGAAGTAGCCAAGCGGGAATACGCGAAACTCGGGCACGATGTAGATCAACATGGCTACATCCGAAACAAGATACGGGAATTGGGTCGTCTTGTCATACAACTCCGCAAGAATACACACCAGCCAAATGCATCACTTGAATTATTTGTCCACCCCCACTACCTGAATGATATCATCAAGGCTGTTCACGGTATTGCTGGCTTTAATGAAGACAAGCAGTTGTATGATGTTCCGTCTCTAGCTTTAAAGATTGGACATTCCATCAAGAAGTGTGCACTCATACTTAAAGGAAATGCTCTAGAGTCTGGCCAAAAGCAAAAAGCACAACACGCTGAAGAATTTCTGCAGTTGTGCGAACTGACCTGGCGAGACCGTGTATCCACCCATGCACACAGAACACTGTATCAAGAAAAGCGCAACAAACCTAAAATTCTGCCGACAAATGCTGATGTTGTGAAAATGTCGGCGTTCCTCCATTAAGCTGGCAACAGGGAAGTGGAACTTGTCCAGGATGCTCGGGGCGAACAAATTGGACCAGCTTGGAAGAGATTGAATGAAGTCGCACTGTGCCACCTTATTATGTTCAACCGCAGAAGGCAAGGGGAGGTATCAAAGATGAAACTAGAAGACTTTCAGAAGCACACAACAGCTAGTGTCAACGGGGAATGCCTGCTGACTGATCTTGAACGGCATCTGTGCAAGATGTTCAGAGTTGTCGAAATAGTTGGCAAGAGGGGTCGAACTGTTCCTGTGCTTCTCAGCAATGAGGTGGTGGCGTGGTTGAGTGCTCTGATTGCAAATAGAAATGAAGCTGGAGTCGCCCACGACAACACCTACTTGTTTGCACGATGTTCTTATGGAGGTACAGGTCATATAAGAGGATGTGACTGTATAAGAGTGTACGCAGACATGGCGGGCCTTGACAATGCTGCCAGCATCCGGTCTACAAAACTTCGTAAGCACGTGGCAACCGCTTCGCAAATTCTTGCCTTGAAGGAACATCAACTTGAAACACTTGCAAACTTCATGGGTCATGATTTGCGTGTCCATCGTGAATACTACCAGTTGCCAGATACTGTGCAGAGGGTCACCAAACTTTCTCGACTTTTTCTCAGCTTGGAGAGGGGAAACTTGCCTTCCCAGCAGGGCAAATCCCTGGATGAACTGCATGTCACTGGTGGTAAGGACACAGTCGTTTTAAATTATTTACTCAACAGCAAAAGAAAGACATTAATGATTGCTTTTGTTGAAAAATACTTGATCAGTAATTACTATTCACTAATACATCTTCATGCAACAGCGAAAGAAATGCAAGAAATAACATTTTGTTATCAGTTCACAATATATGATAACAAATGGTATACGTGTTTTTGTGCATTTCTTTTGCTATTGCTCCTGCATTACATCAGCTCCAGCAGAGATTGACCAACTGTCAGGTATATGTGCATTAATCTAACAAAAACTGCTCTTTGTGACTTGCAGAAGGCTTCACTAGTGACGAGGACAGCGATGATAGCAGTGACAATTCCTGTGATGTGCCCAGTGAAAACAGTAAGTTTAGGCTTTTATGTGTCTGTATTTTAAGTCGGGCTGTCTTTCAAAAAACAATTGTCTGTCTGTCCATTTGTTTGTTCATCTGGCTATCGGGCTGTCTGAATTAAAAGTGCCTAAATATCTGTGTTTTATATCGACTTGTTTCCTATTTGACATTAGGTACTCGACAGGCTCCTATCAGTGTTCCATCTGGAAGTCTGGCATCTCTGAACAACTCGAGACGAGTGAAACGTCGTCCCTGGACTGCCGAGGAGAAGGGAGACGTTACGAAGGGTTTGCAGAAATTCTTTCTGCTGAAGAAGCTTCCTGGCAAACGAGACATCGAAACATCCTGTCCTGTGGCACTGCAGACACGAAGCTGGAGGAACATCAAAGACTTTTGTCGGAACAAAATGAAGCTTCATCAAAGCTAAGCAGGGTGTTTTGTCAGTTCACATACATGTACGGATGCGTCAGAGTACTTGACTATTTACAATTTGCAATCGCAATGATGACTTTAGAATGCACATCAATATGAAACCAATAAACAACCAGCATTTTAGTGTCGTGTCCTCACTTTGATAGGTGTAATTCACACACACTCAAGTGTCCTCCATTGGATAGAATGACAAGTATGCCCTCAGTGTGGTAGTGTCTACATGTATGCGTGTACATGTTCGTGTACGTGTGGTAGAAAGTTCTGGAAACAGTCAACACGCGCATGCGCGGGCTTGTTGATGCTGTTGGAGTCTTGGTGATGTCTCTGATTGGTCGACTCCGCTATAACGTTTACGCAGCCTGTACGGCCGCGCCCCGGCCCGGCGCGCGACACGACTATAATTATCGTGATCGCGCACACTGTTGTTAGCAACTTAACTATGCGCTTGACATCGTTTATGTAGTGTGATGGACACGATGAATTTTGTACCTAAACTTCTCACAGAATGGGGATTTCCTCATCTTGTTTCAGTTTTTGAAGGTAAGTTGCCAATTATAAATATGTAAGGCGGTCAAACTTAGTTTGTGAAGTACTAATGTTGCGGGGGAAGAATGATGTATTTGTATATGCCGGTAATGCTATTGCTAATTGTGCTAGGCCTAGCCCTAGCCTAGGCTCTATTCCCGCCATTTTAACTCAGCACATGTCAGTAGGCGCCTGTTGCAACGAATTGGAATCGACGAAACTATAGGATTAGGCCTATAGGGATGACCTTGAACAAATTGCAAGTTGCTTTATTCAAACTGCAATGAAGCTAACCAATTTTATCCCTCAAAGATCAAATTCTTAGTCAGTACAACAGGGGATGAGCACCGTTCCTTTCTGTAAGTCGAGTGGTTGTTTGAAGGAAATCGGTTGTTTAGATCAGGAGTACTTACATGATGTATAGGCCTATCCTAGACTATTTAACGAATAATCGAAATCAAACATTTTGTAGCAACTTTAACTAGGGACAATTCATTTAACCCGTTTTTTAAATAATTTTGTTAACTCGGCAGTTTGAATTTAATGAACACTAGGCCTAGTATAACTTGTCAGAGTTTATTAAACGGTCTGCAATACATAGTTTGGCCTAGGCCTACATGCAATATGAATATTTTCAGAAATGTTTTAGAAAAATTACAGATTTGCAAAATGGTCCTAAAACTAAAGGGAAGCGACATTGAACCATACCCTAGAGAGAGGATAGGGTGGCAATATTGATAAATATTTACATTAACCTCATTAATTAGGGGTTGTACAAAATCTATTATCCTTTTCACATAGTTCAAGCTAGACGCTCCCCTTCTGGGACCATTTTGCAGTATCTGTAATTTTATTAAAACATTTATGAAAATATTGATATTATTGCATGCCCTAGTATAAACTCTGACAAGTTTAGAAACTAAAGTTCATTAAATTCAAATTGCTGAGTTACAATAATTTCAAAATCGGTTTAAATGCATTGTCCATAGTTACGGTTGCTATGGTCAAATTATAATTTATGATCATTCGTTATGTAATCCGACATAACTCCTGATCTACACAACCAATTTCATTCAAACACTGCAGCTTCAAGAAGGCAACTTAAAATTGTCCAAGGTCATCCTATACTGGTAGTATAGTTTTGGCTGGTCGCATAATATTTAGCAACAAAATATGTCCTTTTTGCGTATTTTGAGCAAATATGTACATTGAGCAAATTACATGTACCGGTACCTCAATTCAATGAGGAATAAAGGCAGCGGTCTAAAAAAATGTGGCAAGGGGTGGGGGCAGGGCTATATAAAACTACAAATTTAAAAGAAAACGTGAAAATACAGTTGCACAGTATGTCTATATGTACACATGCCTGTACATGTATACATGTATACATGTATGTATACATGTATGTATACATGTATACATACATGTATGTATACATGTATACATGTATAGTTGTATACATGTATACATGACATACATGTATACACCCATACATGTATACATGTATACATGTATACATGTATGTATACATGTATGTATACATGTATACATGTATACATGCATACATGCATACATGTATATAAAAACAATGGGTTAGTTTATAAATCATGTGACATATTTGATATAAATTAGACTTACTATGTACTTGTTGGACATCCCACCCCACCCTCCCCCACCCTCCCCCATCCTCCCCCACCCTCCCCCATCCTCCCCCATCCTCCCCCATCCTCCCCCACCCTCCCCCACTCTCCCTCACCCTCCCATCCCCCACTCTCCCCCACCCCCTCATGCGCACGATATAATTAATATATTGCGAGCACAACATATACATGCGTACCTTACTATATCTATCTGTAATAGAGCATGCATGGTTTGGTGCACATGGGTCAGGTGGTTTTTTTCCTGCGGATTTGTGCACGCGCACGCAATGAATATGCATTACTGTAGTAGGTTATTCAGAGGTAGAATAAAAAATCACTGGTGATTTTTTTGAATTGCTGTGCATTTATGCATTGATACAAACTCAGCTTCCATTTATATTTTCCAGAAAATGGTATTGATGAAGAGAGTTTCTCTTTGATAACTTTCACCACTGCTGCAGAATTGATCCCGAAGATTGGGGACCGGCTGAAGTTTATGAAGAAGTTTGATAAGCACAAACAGGTATAACATGTATTGTTTTGCATGTGGTCGAGTTGTGGATTGTAGGAATGATCCAAAAATTCTTATACGTCATCTTCGATATGTGCATGCCATAGGTGCATTTGGTTCGTACTTCAGATGTGGACAAAATGGTTGCCAGAGAACATTTCATCAGATTTTTTCATTTAGACGACATTTATATCAACATGTTGAATTACAAGTTGCTGAATTGCAAGATCATGCTGAAATATTCGATGATGATGCTGATCCAAATCAAGCTGACATGGTTGTTTATGACGGTCAGGATATGGATAATATGCCCTTGCAGGATGGAATACCAGATGGTGGAGAAGATTTATTTAACTTGAAGGAAGAAATCGCCTCCTTTCTGTGTGGCCTTAGTGCATCCAAACATGCAACCCTGTCCTCAGTTCAGTCAATTGTCTGTAGCCTTTCCCCTCTGTTTAAAACAATGGTATCAACCCTTTAACAAGAAACCAAAACTGTTCTTCAACAAGCTGGAGTGGATCTACAGCAACCCGCAGTTGCAGACCTTATGGATAAGTTTGATGAATTTTCCAAACCATTTGACAGCTTGGAGACTGAGGCACAACGTAAGGCCTTTCTGAAGTCGACTGGGTTTTTCATCGATCCAGAAACACTTGCACTGGGTAATTGCTTCATTCAGAAATTGGATAAGCTGACAGGAGAAGTTCGTCAGGTCCAGAGCATAGATACCTGCCAGTATGTACCCATAAAGGATGTTGTGAAATTCTTGTTGCATGTACCTGGTGTCACTGAGCAGATAATATCACATCAACAGAAGGCACGTGATGATGACATACTGACAGATTTTGAAGATGGTGACTATTACAAAAGACTTGTTGCCTTGAATGGAACCGATTTCTTTGTTCCTATTATCTTCTATTATGAATATATGGAAGTTGTTAACCCCCTTGGGTCGAAAGTTGGGATTCACAAACAAGGAGCTTTTTATTACTCACTTAGAAGCCTCCCCCCTCACCTCTCAAGCAGCCTCAGAAATATTTTTCTTATGCTGCTGTGCAAAACTGATGATATAAAGACTTATGGCTTCCCTGCTGTTTGTCAAAGATTGATCAAAGACCTCAAAGAACCAGAAACAACTGGGGTTGAGGTTACCACAGCAGCTTACAGAGGGTTTGTTAAAGTCATTGTTGGTCAGGTTACTGGTGATAATCTAGGTATACATGGATTATTTGGGCTTGTTGAGTCATTTGTGGCAAACCATGCATGCCGACGTTGCAAAGTTTTTAAGGACGACTTGAAGTATCAGACAGTTGAAGATGTATCACTGTTGCGCACCCATCAATCATACAATGAAGATGTTGAAGGAAGTGTACCAGAGACAGGTATCAAATCACCATGCTGCCTCAATGATCTTCAGAACTTTCATATCATTGACAACAATGTCTTTGACATAATGCATGACATTCTCGAAGGTATTGGTCTGATGGAATTTAAACTAGTTGTTGATGCTTTGATATCCAATGAGCATATCACTCTGGATTTGGTGAATGCCAGGATTACAAGTTTTGATTATGGCTTTGCAGACAAAACTAACAAACCCACATTGGTAAAGGAACACTTTAACAAAACTCTTGATCAAGCTACCGGACAGAATGCGATGCAAGCGTGGTGTCTACTGAGATACTTTCCTTTGATGATTGGTGATGTTATCCCGGAAGGTGATGAATATTTTGAACTGCTGCTAATGCTGCTGGATTGCATGCTAATCATATTTTCCCCTTCAGTGTCAAAAGGTGCTACTTACTACCTGAAACAACTCATCCAAGATCACCATGAACACTATTTGCATCTCTTTCCAGAAAAGCACTTGAAGCCAAAGCACCATTTCTTATTACACTATCCAAGAGCCATTCGTGAAATTGGACCCCTACAAAGATTCTGGACAGCTCGCTTTGAAGGAAAGCACAATTTCTTCAAAACCTTGGCCCGTAATATTTGTAACTTTAAGAACATTTCCAAGTCACTTGCAATCAGACATCAATGGAACTTCTGTCAATCTGCCTTGACAGGTCAGCTGCTGAAATCATTTACTGATATCACATCTGGTAGTATCTGTAGACTTGATTACATGGATGACTGCACAGAGGAAATGTTGGAAGGACTCAACTTGGCAGGAATTCCCCTTGATGAAGAAGTCTATTTAGCGAACAGTGTTGTGATAAATGGTACATCATATCGCCCTGGCATGACATTGTTACTGAAGTGGAATGAATTAACTGGCTTACCAGTGTTTTGTCGAATCAAGTATATTGTTGTTATGGGGGACAAAGATGTGCACTTCTACTCAGAAGCTATGAAAACCGACCACTTTGATCGTCATCTCTTCGCATATGCAGTGCAATTATCACAAACTGTTGTTGTGATCAACCCTGATTATCTGTTGGATTATCATCCTCTTCATGCTACCAAAGGTTACAAAGGTGATGGGTACCTATATATTGCTCCCAGATACAGGATATTTTAGGTAAGGGCCATGGCACTGAAGTAAAAATATTACAAGAGTTGATTGATTTCTAGTATTGTCATATTGTTAAATAATTTGTCATACCCACCTATCAATTATATAAATTTCAGTATAACATGTACAACAAATTTAAGAAAACATAAGAGTTACCGTACCTAACATTGTATTGTGTATCCCATGCATGTGCTCTACATTTCAGGATACACAAGACCCTTCCTGTTCCCAGGATTTTTCAAGCAAGCAAGCAAGATTGGATTATTCGATGGCCATACAGTACCAGTAGTACAGACATGATGAGTGATGACACTGATATTCTTTCCGAATCGGACTTTGGAAGCCCACTGGCTCCCAGAAAGAAGCAGAAGAAATTCGTAAGTTTTAATTGATAGGGATAATTCTGCCCCACAATGGTTTGCTAGAAAGTCATGGACAATTAGCAGGCCAAATTAGGCTACTGCAAGTGTCCCAGAAAAGTGTCTGCTAGATTGAGATTAATTTTACACATAATGTTCTTAAATATTTGGTGGTGTATTTTATATCATTGTGACATGTACTGTTTTTGCCACACATTGCCAGCAACAAGTTTTGCTAAAAGTGTTATATATATCCTCGGCACAAGTTTGTTTGAATATTTCACAAATCCTTTCAAGTTTCAGTATTTGTTAAAAGAACAATCCAGAATGGCATGTTTGTTTGAAACATTTAGAAAAGCAGAGAGAAAACCATTTTTTCAGATGGCTGTTTAGAAATGTTACCAGTTTTGGTTGGGACTGAATAGCGACATTTAAAAAAGAGCTTACAACACTTAAATGGCAAAAATAATACCTGTCACAAGGATATAAAATACAACACCAAATATTTATGAGTAAAATGATTGACAATCTAGTGAACACGTTTTTGGTACAACTTGTATTAGTACCCTTGTAACTTACTAAACCGTAGAGGGCATATTGTAGATATTCCCAAAAAGTCTTAGAAATGTATGTACAGTTTTAATGTAAAGTGTTGTTCATTTCTAGGATATCAGAGATATATTTCGGAAGTCATCACACTCGGATGGAAGGAAAATTCTCAAAAGCCTTGAGGTTGATAAGTGTTTGACTGTTCAGGAGCGAAGGAGCATGATACGGATATTAGTCGCCAGTTTAATTGACGGATATGGATTATAGTGAGTATATCTTGGCATAGTTGAATCTGACAAGTTGTTGTTGTTGCCTTGCCCTAGCCTATCTGGCCGAACAGACCCGCACCCTGGAGGAAAAAGGGGGATATGCTGCTTCTCTTCCGCTGGATGAGGGGCAGGGTGTGATGGTTTGGCATTCCTCTGTAATTGTTCCATTAATGGGAGGGTGCACCCACTTCGTAGGAGCATCAGCTCTAGGTGCAACTTGTGTTATACAATATTTTACTTTTACAGCCCCGACAGTTCGGTGAAAGAAAAGCTAGCTGCCTCACTGATTTCAACATTCCCATGTCTGAAGGACCCCTGCGGCAGTGGATATGTAAGTACAATACAAAACTTGTTTTACCCCCACCACAATTCGGATTAATGCTGGACCTTTGCCACCAAGGAGCTTTTCCAAAACTGATTACTGAAATACAGCTTTGGATTTAAATTCGCTCTGTTTTTCCAGGTAAAATGGCCAGTAAAAATTTGAATTGTTCACCTGCCTACTTATACTCAAGATCAGTGTTTGTTTTATATAGGATGTGTTTTATGTCAAGGGTCGAACAAAGCATCCAGCAACAGGTGCCATTGAAGAAAGGTTGCGAAATATTCGCAAGAAAATGCAGACTAGTGAGAAACTGCCCAAGGCTCCATGTGGAAGTAACAGTGAAGTGCCTACTATAGGTAAAACTCAGTATACTTACATGTAAAGTAGGGACCCCCCCCCCCCCCTTGTACATTTTATGGCATATTTTTTGTACAACTTTTTTGCCCCCAATTGTTTTGGTTTATAGAGTAAATCTTTGCACATTTGTTAGCCAGAATTCATAACATTTTACCATAGGGTCATCGTGCAGCAAGTGTTCCTATATGTAATACACATAAGGACTTTGTTTTATTGTGTGCCATGGGTATAACATGGTATTACTAATTAGCTGATAACTCTAAAACTTTTTTTATATATGGTATTGACATATTTAGTTTTATTTTTCATTGATGCATGATGGAAGAGATCTGAAAGTTGGTGCTCCCACCCCCTGTTAAAAGATGACCACTTGAAAGCACGGTCTTTTTAGGGTTAATATATACTGGTCAATGTTTCTTTTTATAAGCTAGCACAATCAGTGATGAGAGGGCTGCTGAAATCAAGGAATGGCTAAAACACCACTCTGAGCCAGATAAGAAAGTGAAGGATGCAATGAAAGACACTGCACCAATCAGGCTGAAGTGGTTCCGATCCAACCCAGACATCACGGTGAAACAGGCTGTTGCAGAATATCCTAGGTTGACACTTCCTGGCATGGTAAGGGGCCGTTCACAATTATCAACATTTTCACAAAAGTGTACAAACCGTACACTTTTTCAAGACCCCCCCCCCCCCCCCCCGCCACTTAAAAGCGTACAAAGAAAAATGGTGACTTTTTTCACACTGTTCTACATATAGATACTTGTATGTGAATGTATTATATGCAAACACTGTTTAATACGAGCACGACTGTCAATTTAACACATGGCAATAATGTCTTTCTGGAATCATTTGCAATCGCAGTTTGGGTACACTCCATTTTTAAAAGAGGGAATTACCGTTTTTAAACAGTTATCACCTCTTTTAAAAAGGGAAACAGATATATAATATTATTATATTTCTGTTATATTATTATAATAAACAATATATAGAGCGTATTATTACAATACAAAAAAAATATTTACAAATTAAACGATAATTTGAATAATTACTACCCTATACATGTAAAATAAAAAATAAAAAGGCTGAGGCCTACATTATACTGCGGTGCTGCTGTACACAATACGTTTATGCGATGCAATGAGGAGCAGGCCGGGGCGCGCGCGACCAGCTTGGCCAGTGCTTGATCGGCCGCTGTGTGTGGTGTAGGTGGGATGCGCGAAATGCCGGCTGTGGCGCGGGGTGGGAAAAAAGATTGACATTTTTCTTTTTTTAAATGAAAGCATATGGCGGGCATAAACCCTCTCCCCCCAGCTTGTGAAAATGTTGATAATTGTAAACGGCCCCTAAGTAGAAGGCTTGATTAAAGGGGTTTTCGCGGCTCCACAGATTGAACTGAATTTAGAGTTTCTCCCATTGCCATTTGGTATATTTAGTCTGGTCTCAAACCCATCTGACCTACTTTTGGCCACTATTATACACATGAGCATGAGGTCCATAAACCTTTAATTGTTCACAGTGTTGTGAGTGACAAATAAATGTGACCCAGCACGAGTAAATGAGACACTTTGCGGCAAAAATAAAAATTGAGATTTTGATTTCATCATTTAAAGCTAAATGATGAAAGCTTTAAATGATGAAATCAAAATCTCAATTTTCATTTTCGCCGCAAAGTGTCTCATTTACTCGTGCTGGGTCACAAATGTGTAAATCTTAACTTCAGATACAACAAGACTTCACAATGCTCTTCCCTGATGACCAGGCAGACTTCTTGTTTGAGAAGTGGGCAACAAAATTTGCCCCTCTTGTTCTGATGTACGCTGAAAGACAGACAAAAACTTGGCGGGAAACATACAATGCTCCTGCTAATACCACACCAGGTAAGTGCTTATTTATTTATTCGTCATTATTATAATACTCACAGAATTTAAGAATACATCACCCATTTGTTTCTCAAATTGTTCACAAATTGCTTTTCACAAATTGTTTGAAAAAACAATCAGTTTTGTTTTGAGTTGGACTGTTATAAAGCATAATTTATTGTGCAGCTGTTGTCACTTTGTAGCACCATTTATAGATGTTCAAATTGTCACCCTATTTTGTTTATTAATTTAATCCTTTGCAAAATTGGTAAAATCTTTAATTCTGTGAGCGTACATTCTATAGTCTGTGTTCCCAACAAAGGTTTAGGCTGAATTAGGGAAGTTGATTATGAAAAGAATAAGTGGACTGATAAATCAATTCCTTTCCCAGCCCTAGCTGCCATGAATGGAAGGTGTATACAAACGATAAGTGTGCGCATCCATACGTGTCCTTTTTTTATTTATATAAATCATATTATATGTGTGGGTCAGTATTAAGAATACTGCTTTTTGATCGTCCCAGGATGCCATATGTGTAACTATTTTCATTAAAATTTTCACATTTTTAGAGGAGGATGCTATACTTGCACTTCAGGTACTACCGTCGTTGATTCCTGCGAAATTGGTGAAGCAACAGACGAAGAAAATGTATCGCCCCACTTTTACTGAAGTAAACAGTGCATACATCGAAGTGAAGCCTGTAAGTTGAATCCTATTTTACAGTATTTTAAATGCATGGTTCCCAACCATGTATGTCAGGTGGGATGTTCACATTTGTATCATAGGTGGTCCCTATTATGATACATCATAACTTTTTTTGGAAACATAGGTCAATTGGCAAATTAATTATTTCCTTTTCAGCACTATATAACATCCTTATTCTTTGGATACTGTGTATCTTCGATATGTATATGAACATAGGGTCATATCATTTGCTGTTAAATTACGTTCAAAACATAGAGCGAAACGAGCACGTACAGTGCCAGTTTCTGCTATTTAAATAAACCTACTAAAAATGTAACAGCAATGATGCAAGGAGGAGTTGCCCACGACCTCTCATAACAGGATTACTGAATTTTTGTTAGTTGTTGTGCATGTCATCCAATCAGAATTCAGTATTCCTGCTATAGGAAGGCCATTTATAACTATCCGCGAGCAAATCCCTGTTATCAATAAACCACTTGTAGATTGTCAATCTAAATAACCTTTTTGTATTTTAGGTGAGCACCAATATCCCCGACTATTTGCGACAGAAGCGAGATTCCAACCAACCGCATATTTTGCTGTTGGGGACAGGGAAAAACCATCACAGACATTCGTTATTCTTGAAGAGAATGCATTAGCCCAAGCATCGTTGATCCACGCCATTGATGCATGTTTCAAGACGTTCTTTGTACTTGATTTGAAATACCCAGATGCATGCTTGGCCATTTGGGAATTCTTTGAAGTCATTGTCTATGAGATGAAGCGTTCGGATTCTACCAAAATCTCGCCACAGGTTAAAATACTGCGGAGCTTCTTCACCAGTCATTAGCTGTTACTCTTCAGCAGGTTCAGTGTGTCTGGCCAAGTGGAAGTACAAATATGAAAAAAGTTTGTTTCTCCTTTGTACTGTAACTTTTCTAATCAGTCGTGAAGATGTTGTGATTGTCATTTCTTAGTACTTCGAGGGTTTAGAGTCACGAGGGTTTAGAGTCACAAGGCCTTATACAGGTATCTGTATTTTGGGCGAAATGCAGATAAGGCCTAATTGTAACTCTAAACCCTCGACATTTACAATGTAACTAAATGACCAATGTAAAATCTTAAATGTTTACAGTCAAGAGTTTTGTTGTTATTGCTATTGCTATGTAAATATATCTAACCAAAGTTTTTCACAGTTTTCAGAGAGAAAAAAAAGGAGTTCTGTTGTGGTTATTGATTTTTATTATAAATCTGTCATTGCAATTGAGCCATGCAACTATGAAAGGGTGTATTCAATTAAAAACCATAGAGAAAAATGACTTGGGAGTTTCAAAATGTAATTGGGCAATTATAGTGATCGTCGCATCAAAATGTACTTCTTGTTAAAAAAATTGCGGTATTAGTACCATATAGAAGCTTATGGTTTAAGCCTACAACTTGTACCGATTATCTCTATGTTTATTAACCAAGAATTAAGTACCTTTTGAAAATTTGCCACTGACTTAATTTGATTGCCGGGGTGATGTCTGTTCAGAATTTAAATAAAGCCACTTAATTTCCTCCACATTAAATTGTTCACAGGAAATGTATGGAGACTAGATTTTGGCAGATATTCTCAGAAGTTTCAAAAATGTGTAGGCAAATGTTAACAATTGTGCATTTAAACAGTTGGCTGGCTACCTAAATTTCCTTAATTCACTCAGTAGAGGCCCTAATTTCCCTTAAGTTAGTGTTATGATATATCGGCTAAAAATGAGCGTATATGCATTTCCTTAACATGCTTTATGTAGGCTATGCAGTTTTTGTACATTTCATGGATATGGGTGTTGGGACAGAGAGCTGCATTCTTATCCCAGTTGCCATTGGCAACCTTGTTTTGGCTATAAATAAACAGTTCGTAAATACATGTATGTCTTAACGTTGAAGTTTTTTCAATCTGTTCTCTCTTCAGGTTCCAGGTTGGGTTAAAGTAACAATAATATTACCCAACATAATGGGTCGCAAATTTGCAACCCAACACTATATTGACCTAACACAGCGAGTACTACCCATTTCTTGGGTTATCCCTACAACCCACCAGGGTTGGGTTGAATAGCCCAACGTTGGGATTGTGTAATATTAACCATTTGTTGGGTTGTAAAGCAATATGACCCAACACAGCGAGTTAGATTCAACCTAAAATTTGGTTTATTTTTTAAGCCATTTCTTGGGTCATCCCTACAACCCACCAGGGTTGGGTTGATATAACCCATCGTTGGGATTGTGTAATATTAACCATTTGTTGGGTTGTAAAGCAATATGACCCAACACAGCGAGTTAGATTCAACCTAAAATTTGGTTTATTTTTTAACCCATTTCTTGGGTCATCCCTACAACCCACCAGGGTTGGGTTGATATAACCCATCGTTGGGATTGTGTAATATTAACCATTTGTTGGGTTGTAAAGCCATAATGACCCAACACAGCGAGTTAGATTCAACCTAAAAATTGGTTTATTTTTTAAGCCATTTCTTGGGTCATCCCTACAACCCACCAGGGTTGGGTTGATATAACCCATCGTTGGGATTGTGTAATATTAACCATTTGTTGGGTTGTAAAGCCATAATGACCCAACACAGCGAGTTAGATTCAACCTAGAATTTGGTTTATTTTTCAACTCATTTCTTGGGTCATCCCTACAACCCACCAGGGTTGGGTTGAAATAACCCAACGTTGGGATTGTGCAATATTAACCTAGCATTCGGTTATCAGTTGGGTTATTTTCAACCCAACAATTTTTAGAGTGTAGTGGTTCCTTGTGGAGACACTGCAACATTCCTGAATGATCTGAATACCTTTTATGCAAGATTTGACACTAATGACTTTACTAGTCTTCATCACGACCTAAGGGAAACTGTGGAAAAAGATGTTACTACTGATGAGAAAATAAATATTGATATTAACGTTGTTAAAAGAACACTGAAAGGATTGAAGACTGGCAAGTCTGTAGGCCCGGACAGACTCAGTGGCAAGGTCTTGAAATCTTGTTTTAAAGAACTTGCTCCAGTCTTCAAGGACCTTTTTCAGTGGTCTCTAGACACTTTTACAATTCCTCAGTTATGGAAAACTGCTGTTGTCATTCCTGTTGCAAAAAAATTCAAACCCACCGTGTTTAATGATTAGCCTATAGGCCTGTGGCTCTAATTGCCATTGTCATGAAGTGTTTTGAACGAATTGTGAAAGATTTGATTGTAAATCAAACAAAACCTTTTAACGATCCCCTGCAGTTTGCCTACAGAACGGGACGTAGCGTCGAAGATTGTTGCATGGCATTTACAGCCACCTCGATCGGCCCAAGGCATATGTTAGGACCCTTTTTGTGGATTTCTCTTCGGCATTTAACTTGCTCCAGCCCCATGTTCTGTTAGGCAAGCTGAGGGGGGATGAATGTAAACCCATACTTGATCTTATGGATTAACGAATTCTTGACAAATAGGCCACAGAGAGTAAGACTGATGCAGTCTGAGTCTGATTGTCACCCTCTATTTTAATAATAGATAGAGGAACAGTCGCGCCTCATGGTTGCACTGGCTATAAGCTCTGTAGATTTTAGTTATTTTATCTGGACTGCTATGCACACGTTGGACAAATTATATATCAACTTGAAGAGGAAAGTGCAGAGACGACACTGGACACTTTCTAATATCACTGGTTTCTCGTTTTCAGAGACATTTGGTGGGATACATTTTGCAGTTTTTCAAATCTTATCATTGGAAAGTAAGCACATAGCTACATGTCTATTGTGTATTTCTCCTTCACTGACTTTGACCAGTGCTGATGGCTTTTCAAAGGACAGCAGTGAACACCATTATTCTCATCTGGACAATGGCTTTGCTTTCATACTCTAAGGAGGTGCTACTGGACATTAGGAAACAATGCTCTGGGACTAGACTGCCTATTGATGTCTATCACACAATTGTGGACAATGGCATTAGCAGTGTCAAACCTACAAAGAGAGGAGTTCGTGCTTTCTGCAAACACCAAAACACCATCCCTGTTGTACAATCGCACAGGAACAGGTACATGAACAATGCCCGTCTTGAACATGCACGCCCACGCTGTCTTCGAAAGATTCTACTGACTGGTTTACATCCCTCATCTAAGATCGTGTTACTAAATGCACAGTCTGTACGCAATAAGACGGAACTTCTTGAGACTTACATTCTTCAAACCTGCCTGGACATCTTCATCATAACAGAAACATGGGTGCCAGAACGCGATCACGTGACACTGAAAGCACTAACACCACCCGGCTACGTATGCCATTCTGTGCCGAGAAATGGCAGAGGTGGTGGAATTGCCATTGTCAGCAAGCTTTCGCTCGATGCATCTTTACAACCCATACGGAAATTTCGCAGTTTTGAATGTGCTGAACTGGATTTGAAGTTCAATGAACAGAACCTGAGAATTATCGTCATTTATCGACCACCTCCATCAAGGAAAAATGAACTGACACAAGGTATGTTCCTGGATGATTTTCCAATAATCCTGGATGAACTAGCACAATCAAATGCGAATTTCTTACTTGCTGGCGATTTCAACATTCATGTTGACAGTCTAAATCCCGAGTCAATCAAATTTGCCGATCTTCTAGAGACTGCTGATCTGGTTCAGCATGTACGTGGAGAAACTCACATGTCAGGACATACGCTTGATCTCGTCATCACAAGAGTGGGATCACAACTTGTCAAGGAAATTCAAGTAGACACATTTCTGTCGGATCATGCAGCAATTTCTTTCACCTGTTGCCTCAACAAGCGTCACGCTCCTATCAAGAAGGTGACGTACAGAAAACTCCGGGACATCAATCTGGACATTTTCTCAGAAGAAATACACAACTCACTCTCCACATTAACTACCGTCGATGATGTGTCACAGCAGGTAGATGAGTACAACACTAAGGTTCAACATATTTTGAACATTCATGCACCAGAACAGTGTAAAAACATCACTCTCCGCCACAATATCCCTTGGTATTCTCATCACATCAGATTGCAAAAGCAGGCCGTGCGGCGTGCAGAGAGGCGCTGGCGCCGATCCCGACGTCAGACAGATCGCTCCATCTTCGTTGCCAAGAGAAACGAACTAAAGCTGCTGACCAGTAATGCTAAGACTGAATACATGAATGCTAAAATCACGGAATGTTCCAGTGATCCCAAACGGTTATTTCAGACGGTGAAGAATCTTCTTGGTGCAACTAAAAGCATTACACTACCAAGTCATAACAACGACACAGACTTGGCCAACAGATTTAGCACCTTTTTCAGCGACAAAATTAAGGCTATTCGAGATTCTACTGGAGGACATACAACATTCACTTCCAATCTGCCACCTACTTGCATTCATGAACTTTCAACATTTGAGGCTATTTCCATTGTTGATATCGTTCAGATCATCGCGTCATCACCAAATAAGACATGTCGTCTCGATCCAGTTCCTACCTGGATTGTCAAGAAAATTCCCATGTCTTTTGCACCAGGCATCCAAAACATCGTCAACTCTTCCCTGGCAGCTACCAAGGTTCCGGAGGAATACAAGATAGCACATGTTACACCTTTGCTGAAGAAAGACGGCCTTGATCCTGAGCAACTTAACAATTACCGACCGGTATCAAACTTGCCATTTATCTCCAAAGTTCTGGAGAGAATTGTCCTACGCCAACTTACAAGTCACTTGGAGGACAACCATCTTCTAGAAGACATGCAGTCTGCATACAGAAGAGGACACAGTGTTGAAACTGCTCTCGTCAGAGTTTCAAACGATATTCTTCACTCCATTGACAATCGGCAGATGGTCTTACTAGTTCTACTGGACCTATCTGCTGCCTTTGATACAGTGGACCATCAACTTCTACTGCAACGACTATCAGAGCGGCTCGGTGTGACTGGATCTGCTTTGCAGTGGATAAAGTCATATCTTGCTGACAGGTCTCAAACGGTGTGCATCGCTCAAAGCAGATCAGAATCCCGGCCCCTAGACTGCGGCGTCCCTCAGGGCTCCGTTCTAGGCCCTGTCCTCTTCACGACATATACCCTACCACTAGGCGACATCGCTAGACATCACAACGTCAAGTTTCATCTCTATGCCGACGATACCCAGCTCTACATATCCTTCACTCCTGGTGTAACTGCAGATGAGTCCTTCAAGCAGATGCACGACTGTGTCAGCCATATTCAAACGTGGATGAGTCGTAATTTCCTGCGACTGAATGCGGAAAAGACACAGGTTCTTGTTGTGGGATCGCGACACGACCATGCAAAGTTTACTTCACAACAGTTCTCAATCAACAACCACGATTTGTCAGCCTCCAAAAGTGCACGCAATCTTGGAGTTGTGTTTGACAAACTGTTCAACATGGAAGCACACATCTCAAGTGTGTGCAAAAGCGCTAACTTCCATCTTCGTAACATAGCCAAAATTCGCAAATACTTGTCTCTGGATACAGCTGAGAAAGTCATCCATGCTCTGGTCTCCTCCCGCATGGATTGTTGCAACTCGCTCTTAGTTGGCCTTCCAGCTGCATCTATTTCTCGTCTGCAACGTGTACACAATAATGCCGCTCGAGTCGTTGTCCAAGCCAGAAAATACGACCACATATCGCCCGTCCTAAGACGCCTACATTGGCTCCCCATTAGAAAGAGGATCACCTTCAAAATCTGCCTCCTTGTGTTCAAAGTTCTGCATGGACAAGCCCCACAGTATCTTTGTGAACTAATCTCCACTAAGCACAGCAGTCGTGCTCTACGGTCTGCTGGATCTCACTTGCTGGTAGAACCAAGGTCTAGAACAATTCGTTACGGAGACCGTGCTTTTGCCAAAGCTGCTCCTGCCCTATGGAATAAGCTCCCCGTCTCACTTCGCAAAACAACATCACTCAACAACTTCAAGAGGGAACTAAAAACACACTTGTTCACTTAGACTTTCATTGGGTTTTATTTAAGTTCAATTATGTTTATTTTTCATTTTCTATTGTATAATGTTTTCTTTTTGTGTAGGCGCCTTGATCGGTTTTCTGGAGAAGTGCGCATTATAAATCCATATTATTATTATTATTTGGTGACCCCGGATTTGATCTTACACCGAAATAACAAACTTTGGAACTTCAGTATTTTTAAAGAAACTTATTTACAATTTATTTACAAACAATATTGATAATTTTAATTAAAGTCCAGAGTAATTATTCACCCAATCGCGGGTTTCAACAATTCTTTAAATAGTATTCAATGGCGGTACAATTATTTGCTTGCGTTAATTTCCTAATAAACACAATACCGTTTCATCAATTAAAATCACTGACCAATAGGTCTTATTCCATTTCTTTTAGATTAGAATTATAATTCTGTATATTAATTCCCCAAAACAGTTCTCGTTTATTCAAGGGTTCGTTGGAACTCAGTTTGGTTACTTGTAGCTCGCCGTTAAGCGAACCCGACGGTTGATCTGGTGCTCACTGCTAGGCTCAACTGTCCTGTCAGTGGAAATCCCTCAGATCGCAACACTCCAGGCAAAGCGGGTCAAGCAAAAGTCTGGTTGAAGGGGTCGGCCATCTACCACAATAAAAATTATCCAAAATCCATACAATGTTTTGTGGTTTTCATAATTCTTCTAAATCCTCTATGTTTCCTTTAAACACAATGTGTCTCCACTCAATAATAGACACATCTTTAAACAATACTCATTCTTTATCATTATTATCAGCTTGCTTTTAAAACTGAGTTTCCACAAGTTCATTTGTAGTTCACAATCCATCATTTCAATTTGGCTAACGCATGCTTCCATTTTGTCAACATCAAACATTTCCTTGTCACTAAATTCTACAAACGGTCATCAGTTAAAGTCTACTTAAACTTTGGATCTCTCTGAACTCTTTATAAACATAATTTAATGTTGTAACACTTACGGTTATTGTTGATGGAATGAACTTGAGCGAGAGTCTGCAGCCATAGGTTGAATGGTGCTACATGTACACCGACAATTCTGACTTGACGACAGGATAGATGTTGGGTTTTGGCACTGAAATTTGCCAAACTGGACGAAGGGCTCGATCCTTAACTGAATTTTAAGGAATCGGCCACGGGCCTGTCACACCAGGCCATACCCCTAGGTCGTATGCTGTCGGCCGGTTCACTCTCGCACTGTCATGCTCACTCTATCACGGCTCAAACAAAAACTAACTGACCCTCCTTAAGTCCATCCACAACGTACCATACGGACAAGTACCAGTAACAAAGGATTTACGAACACGACAATAACCATGGCCTGTTTCTGGTTTACGTAATATTACATAACACGAACACTGCGTTTCGCGAATGCAGGTCAGCACCGTATAAATTACAGTAATTCACAACACCTTTTCGTGCGCGGGACTTTAGAGAGTGCTGATTCGCTACAAGTACATTGTATATAAATATGTATATAAATATGTACATGCGTCTATAGGCGCGTAACAGGATTGACCGTGACACTGATACTTGTATAAAAACAAGTTAAATAATCTAATCAAAATATCAAAGAAAAACTATTTTAGTACAACATTTACCCAAGAAAAAGGTAACATCAAAGGAACTTGGAATGTTATAAATTCTGTATTAAACAAGGGTAAGCAAAAACGTAACCCCTCGCACTTTGTTCAAGATGGTGTAACGATTGACAGTAACAAAGAAATTGCTGATGCATTTAATGAGTATTTTGTAAATGTGGGCTCTAGACTTGCAAGTAATCTACCATTATGTAACACCACATTTGAATCTTTTCTTCGTGATCGAGAGGCGAGTTCCCTGTTTTTAAATCCTATTACGTCAGAAGAAATTGTAGACATTCCTAACAAAATTCCTAATGGAAAGGCCCCTGGCTTTGATGGTCTAAGTGCTTTTGTTATCAAACAGGCTAAGTATGTGTTAGCAAAGCCACTTGCTTATATCTTTAATGAATCTCTAGGTGTTTTCCCCAATGGTTTAAAGATAGGTAAAGTTACACCAATATATAAGAATGGTGACAAACATAATATTGGTAATTACTAGACCTATTACAGTTTTATCTACATTCTCAAAGGTTTTTGAAAAAATAATATACAACCGTCTCATAACTTTTATTAATAAACATAATATTTTGTCCGAATCGCAATTTGGCTTCAGAAAAAAGCGTTCAACTGAACTAGCAACGTCGTATGTTATTCATACATTACTCAAAGCCATAGATGATGGTAACATTTCTATTGGTATTTTTCTTGAAGTCTCTAAGGCTTTTGACACAGTTAACCATGACATTTTAATTTGTAAACTTGAAAATTATGGTATTCGTGGTGTAGCCCTTAATTGGTTTAAAAGTTACTTATCTAATCGAAAACAATTTGTTTCATATAATTCTGTAAATTCAAATGATCAATCCATCCATTGTGGCGTTCCCCAGGGTTCTACACTAGGCCCTCTTCTATTTATTATGTATATTAACGATATTTCTTGTACATCTGACATTATATCATTCTGTTTATTTGCCAATGACACAAGTTTGGTGTACAGCCATAACAATGTGGATACAGCTATTCGGGTTTTTAATATTGAACTTAACAAAATAAGTAATTGGCTTTTAGCAAACAAATTGTGTATTAGTCTGCTGAAATCTAACTATATGATATTTTCTTCAAGACAACAGAAATATACCCAATCCGTCTCACTAGTTTTAAATGATGTAAATTTAAACCGTGTCACGAATACTAAATTTCTAGGAGTGACAATTGATGAAAATCTTACGTAGAAGAAACATATTTGTGATATCTCTAGCAAGATTTCAAAAACTACTGGTATAATGAACCGCTTAAAAATTTTCATTCCAAGCAACATTTTAGTAATTCTTTATAATTCTGTAGTTCTCCCATATTTAAACTATTCAGTTCTTAACTGGGGTAGTTCCTCGGTAAATGTTGATAAACTGTTGTTGTCACAAAAGCGAGCTGTTCGCATAATTTCTAATGTTGGTTACCGTGATCATACTGCCATTTTGTTTGCAAATGTAAAACTATTACGATTTAAAGACCTGTATTACTTAAATTTAGGTAAATTTATGTATAAGTACATGACAAATGCATTACCTGGTTGTTTCAGCTCGTTGTTTACGTTGTCATCTGATATACATTCATATAATACTCGAAGTGTTTCTATAAAAAATATCTACGTCTGTTACAGTCGAACATCATTGTTTAAAAACAGTCTTATTCAACGTGGTGCAAATTACTGGAATAGTCTTAGTGAAAATATAAAAAAAAATCACCATCACAAGCTATATTTGTCAAAAAACAAAAAAAACTACTTCTTGATGCATACATTCATACTATTTAAAATCTGTAATATACTTTGTATTGTTATGGCTTAGTACCTGCACGCACACTCTTTCTGTTATAAGTCCTTTGTCCTGTCTGTCCCTTTGTCTGTCCCTAGGTTAGGGCACAAAAGCATTATTGCTTCACCCAAACCTAAATGTTGTCCTTAAGTTATCTAATAAGTATTTATTATAATGTAATAATACTATTTAACCTGTAATACTGTAATTCAACTTAGTGTAAACACATTGTGTATTTCCTTGACCAAGGACAGCGTTGAAATAAATAAATGTACTACATGTACTACTACTGTCTATACCAATACCGGGGCCCCACAGGGCTGTGTTCTATCCCCAGTTCTTTTCACAATTTATACAAGTGATTTGAGATGTAGCAATGATATGTGTTCTACGGTTAAGTACGCTGATGATACGTCATTATCCGGATTCATTAGTCATGAAAATGAGACTGGGTATAGAGAAGAAGTTGCCAAGTTTGTGCAGTGGTGTAAGGAAAACTTCCTGGTTTTGAACTCACAGAAAACAAAGGAAATTGTGTTTGATTTCCGGAAAAACCGAAATGAGATTGTTCCCGTCAACATAAATGGTGTTGATATTGAAATTGTCACCGAGCATAAGTATCTGGGAACGTATATTGATGATCACTTGAATTGGAATGTCAACACTCAACAATTATGTTCTAAGGCTAATCAGCGAATTTATTTTATGAGGAAATTGAGGTTATTTAATATCGACCGGGAGATAATCACTATATTTTATCAAAGTGTCATCCAGTCTGTGATCATGTTTTGTTGTATTGCATGGGTAAACGGTCTGACAGTAGATAATTTGATTAAGCTTAATAGGATCACCAAATCAGGCAGTAAAATCATTGGTAATACTGTCCGAGACGTGAGATCTATCTAGGAGTCATGTGCCCGTAAAACTAAAAGCAATACTGCTTGACAATACCCATCCGCTACATACTTTGTTAGTTTTTAACAAGTCCGGCAGATTACGACAACTCAAATCCAAGACAAACCGTCATCGCCTGTCCTTTGTACCAAGTGCAGTTTCCCGCTTCAATTTAGCAGATAATGTGTTTTTAAAGAACATGAACATGTACATGTATTAGAGTTTTCATTAATGTTTTAACGTGTATACTGTATGTTTATATATTAATTTTCTGTATTGTAGGTACATGTATTTGAATTTTTATGTGCAAAGCGAGAAGGAAAATTTCATGCTGGCATGACAAATAAATTGAATTGAATTGAATTGAATTGAAGCGGCATCGTACGGGGCTTATCTAGTGTCCAGACGTATTGTCAGGTACCAGACTATAATTTTGTTTCTTTTTGGGGGTTGCCGAATGTTCGTCACGAACAGCGCCACATTTGTGAGTGTTTGAACATGTTAATGAGGGGGCCAATTACATTTACGGTGATTAACCCCAATTAATGTCATTTTATACCAATTTATCACCCCTGCAGCCGATTTCACGAAACTGTGCGTAACGTACGCCTTAACTGGATGTGGCGTAAGACTTACGCCATAACTTTAATGCGTAGCTGCGCCATAAGTTAAAATCGATTTCACGAAACTCGACTTAGCTACGCAACATCTTATTTTCACTAAAAACTTTATATTTTTAGGACGAGGGTGACCTCAAGTTCTAACAACGACTGTTTGCAGTTGTTGCACAAATATACATAAAACAGACGTTACAATGATACGTGTTTACGCGGATTTTTGTTGTTGTTGGAGGCCGCCATTTTTGGGGGGCTGTGTTTGTAGCGTGTTTACCGATTTTAAAGCCGTTTTTTCTCGATGAAAAACATAGTACGATCGCGCCTTGTCGTGACATAATGGGAAATTGAAGCAGCAACTTGAACAAAGATAGGATAGGGATTGTCATCAGTCATGGCGTAAGGTTTTGTCACTTGATCATATTGTCGATCGTTGCGTCGATCGATCGAGGAGCGGCCGGCGGTGTTCGTCTGCTATTGACATTTAGCGGGTAATAAGTAAATCAGGTAAAAACAGTGAGCACAATTATGGCAACTTGAATGTTTGTGATCGATGTTGAGCGTTACCAAATACAATGAGTGAAGCAAACAAATGTGGCACTAACTGGGGGGGGGGGGGGGGAGAACTAAACAGTTTAACTGAATTTGTGAGAGAAAATTAAACACAGTTGTTTGGCAACAACTTATAAAACTAAAAGGGAAAAGGTCACAGATGAATTATAGAAAGGTAAAAAAGCTGTGTTGGCAGAGTGCTGTGTGACACTAGCGGATGTCAACAAAAGATTGATTTAAAGCGAGAAAAAGGTGGGGCCAGGGGGGGGGGGAGCTTGCTGCAAAAGCTAGAAAATACAAATGGAATGGAGAAAAGGATTTGGGTCAACTCGTACCCGAGTCAACTCGTACTCGAGTCAAGTCGTACCCTGGTCAAGTCCTACCCTGGTCAACTCGTACTCGAGTCAAGTCGTACCCGAGTCAAGTCGTACTCCCCTCCCGTTAATTGAATTTCCTTCATCTTTTTACCTTAGTAATATTTTCTCAAAATGTTCTAAATAAAATGATGTATGTTTCTCTTTCACTGGATGACTATCGCTACTGGTGACTTTGCGAACTTCTTTAAATGAACCGGTCGCGTTTTAGATTGTTTTTTTCTCAAATAACTTTGTCAATGTCCTTAGAGGATTCTTCTGCTTTGTCTTTAGATGTTAAGAGGAAAACCAGCGGGAGGAAGAACGAACTGATGACCGAATACAAACACAGAACGAAGTTATATTGGGAACTTGGATGGTTGATTGCCACAAAGGCAATTACAATTTCGTTTGTGCTAATTGACAAAGCATGCTACCAATACCAGATTCCACTTTCAAAATTGAATTATGTTGTTCATTGATACCATTAGTGAATTTGTTCATTTATAAATTATATTGATTTTATAACTGATGCAGAGGTTACACAAAATATAGTGGTGTTAAAACATTAGGCATTTTGACAAATCTTGAATTGTTTTCGTATTTTGAAATGTCTTCATCTTTTATGTTAATTTAATTTCATCCAAAACAAAATTAAAGAGTACACAATTGTAGTCATTTATTATTAAATATTTGACGTACAGATAAGCTTTTAATATGTTTGCGATCTCCTTGTATGAAAAGAAAATCTTCACACGCACGGGTACCGTCGTATATGCACGAAGGTACGAGTTGACTCGGGTACGAGTTGACTCGGGTACGAGTTGACTCGGGTACGAGTTGACTCGGGTACGAGTTGACTCGGGTACGAGTTGACTCGGGTACGAGTTGACTCGGGTACGAGTTGACTCGGGTACGAGTTGACTCGGGTACGAGTTGACTCGGGTACGAGTTGACTCGGGTACGAGTTGACTCGGGTACGAGTTGACTCGGGTACGAGTTGACTCGGGTACGACTTGACTCGGGTACGACTTGACCCGGGTACGACTTGACTTGGGTGTAAAATTTGGGGTACGAGTTGACTTGGGTACGAGTTGACCCAATTCCGAGAAAAGAGTGGTACTGATAATTCATTGGTAAGGCATAATAATATTAGGCATGATAATCTGGGCTCTTTTTTTCTTTCGTGTTGATCGAGTTGAATACAACTAGGAAATAATTCCATAAAGATAATGCTGATGATGATGATGATGACGACGACGCTGACCACGACTCATCAGAAAGATTTACTAACTAAACTTGAAGCCTCCATTGCCTCTGCATCATCAAGGCCAGCCTTGCCAACACAGACTGCAACCCCGAGTGGTGTAGCACATGTACAACCTAAAGAATTATCAATAACAAATAGGGAAATTTATGAATGGGACAAATTTACTTCTGGAAATTGAGAAGGAAAGGCTACGGTTGCAAAGGAACATTTAAAAGTGTCGCAGTATCTTAATGCTAATTTGCAGATGGTGATTGCTATTGCCTGTCAGCGGCGTGACATCACTTTGGTGCCAGATGAAGATAGTGCTTAACGTCTTAACTTCTCATTTCCAGATGTTCTTTATTCCCTGTCGTCATTTTCTCTATTTATTGGGGCCATTAAAAGTAATCAACGTTTACAACATTTTGACTCTAAAATGTAGGTGAATTGTCTCCTATGGAGCGTCAAAAGTGGACAACCGTATTTTCCGATTTTCTCAGAGCTAGTAGAATTTTAGGTTTTCAGAAATTGTGACACTGGTAAAAAAAAACCTGGATTTTATGCTAGCAGAAATTTGGATTTTACTATCTGTCGCAGTTTCTAAAAACTTAAAATTCTTGTTCTACATGTACTAGCTTTTGACGCTCCATAGTCTCCACCAGTTCGCGCGGGATTATTTTTAACGAAACTCGATCCGAGGTGGGTTCAGCCCGATGATACCGGAAAGCACACCCACACATTTCCGGCCTTGCTCGCTGCTGACAGACATTTCTGGCCTTGCTCGTTGCTGACGAACATTTCCGGCCTTGCTCGTGGTGTGTTTATGCCTCATCCGTTTTGAATCTGGGAAAAACTTTGCATTTGTATACGTCATCCGGCGCGAACTGGTGAAAAGTCAAACTTTAAAACATTTATATTTTGAATACCCCTTTATACTTGACATTGAAATTAGTCTTTGTTCCAAGATTACGTTAGCGGAGTGATCTTACAAAATCCAGTCAGCCATCCCACTATGAAATCTTGGTTGCAAGACGTCCTAATCGCGTTATGCAGCGTGCGTAGGCCGCCGATGCGGGCACCCTTTGATATACGCCACAGACCACGCCATGACGTTCGAATAGGATGTCTTGGCTAACTGACAATTGCTCAGAAAATTAGGAGCAGAATTGTGATGCATTTCCATGCGCGTGTGACGTTGCGTGCATAATTACGTGACGTAACAGAAACTTGACCAATGAGTTAGCGATTATGCATGTTGCGTCTACGCGATTATACACGCAATGTCACACGCGCATGCAAATTCTGCTGGGAATTTTTTAAGCGATTATGTCCATTAGCGAAGACGTTCAATTTAAAGGCCATGGAGTTTATTAAGAGGGCGCCCGCATAGGCGGCCTACGCTTGCTGCATTTTTCGATTAGGACGTCTTGCAACCAAGACTACCCACTGTATAGCAGAATAATGTAAAAATATACTGTAAAAATGGAGAATGCACCCGAGTTCCTGCAGTTAGGGGCCAAAAATAAACTTAAGACGAAGCCATGGATTCGAAAAGGCATATTGTTTGTATATCCAATGAGAAGTCAAGTTTATAAAATTGCCATGATAATACAAACAAGTCTTGTTTATATTTATTATTCTTCTTGATTATAATTTCTTTCTTGGAACAATTTTTTTATATACAATGTACATATAGAATTTATTTATAAATAAAAAACAGAAGCCTTGTTCCTAGACTTGCATTGGTTTCTCAATTTGTCATGTTTGGGAGTGCTTTATATAACCTATAAGCCTATAAACTGGGGACAAAAACTACAAAAAAAATTATTTTGTTCTGGCTTTGATTTGATTTAACAGGTGGGGTGCTTATTTGGAAAACGCGCTCCTTAAATTACAAACCACATTGTCCCTTTCATTCCCGAGTACATTATGTATTTTGTTCGACCAATAATAATAGGCATACGTTCATCTTTTAAGGGTGCATGAGGGCGCTGTTTAACTTTTGAGACAAAAAAGTGCGCCGGAGATTTGTTATGATTTGAGAAAGTGAGATAAATGAGGGTCACGGTGGTTTTTGTTGCACCCGACATTTACTAACGTTAACGGAAAATGAGAAACTATCCTTGTAGGACGCTCCAAAACATGTCGTAAATATTCAACGATTTAGAAAATACCCTTCCGATAAGAGCGATACCGTCCTCTGATTTCGTCGTCTTCGAGATGATCTATAGGGGATTTATTCGGTCACGGAACAATCTTTCACGGCGAAGCGCTCTTCGGTGTTCACGTTGAACGCCATGTTTACGACACATAGCCACGGCTTACGCCACCTAAAGTCATGGCGTAAGTTACGCCACATCCTATGGCGTAACTCGGTGAGTTACGACATATCCCGATAATGCGTAACTTTCGTGAAATCCGTCCTAAAGTTATTGCGCAACTTACGCAATAAGTTGTGGCGTAAGTCCACTTACGCCATAAAGTAAAGTTTCGTGAAATCGGCTGCTGGTCTTGTTACTTACACACCAAGGCACATTTTAAATTATTAAACAGCAATTCTCCTCGAAAGGTCTGCGTAGAACCTTTAAACTCACTCACTGTACGACTTGTAATTCTTGATTGCAATAAGTGAAACTGCAGGACATGGGTCTTCAGGTCTTCAGAGTGCAAGAGGGCAGCATTACAATCGGCACATGGCAATTGGTCGGAAACACATTGTACTACAAAGCCGGCAATGTACGCAAGGATTGCACAACAAACTCGACATTCTTTGACAAAGCAGCTTGAATGTTGCATTTCTAACCCCTTTGGTGGTTCAGTAGGACACGATTCACTGGATGGACCATCAGAAGCGGAACAAGCAGAACGCCACGGCAACGCGATGGTAGCTGTGCCATCTTGGGCTTGGCAGTTGCCATTAACTGGTAAAACACCACGACCAGCATGGACTAGTAACCTTCGGAATGCACGAAACTGCCTAGGTGTGGGGTTGAAGGCACAGCCATTACGTAGGTCCTGTGACAATTTATATGTCAGCAGGAATCTGAGATCTAGAACTTTCTCTTTTATTTCAGCTAGGATGCAACGAACCACTTGAATACTTGTAACTAACCCCATGGGACCTGTTCTTCTTCTACCATCTAGGACTAGTGTTCCATCAAGCTGCTGTGGAGACTTAAGCATGTTTTCACTTGCCGACAGCACTTCTTCCGTACGGGAGATGCAGCCATCAGAGGCAACAAGGGCGCGTTTAAAACCTTTGGCTTGAACGGATCGAGCATTGAGAACATCAAAGGTTTTGTCTAGCATGGCATCAGCTGTTGCAACAGTATCAACATCATCAAACCCCGGATGGCATTCGAGTGGCACCACCTTAAAGCTGAAGCTACTGAGTGGCTTGCGATGCATTGAACGGCCAGCTTTACTTTCATTTGTTGCCGGTCGAAGTCGATGTACTTTGAGTTTTATGTAGGGCTGTGCATCGGAACCAGTTACTACCCGTAAATGCACACACCTACATGTAGTTTTTGTTATGCTGAATATAAGTTGCATGCAAATTTGAATTGTAATAGAAAGCTTAGAATATTTTTTTCTTAGAATAGGCTTCATTTACAAAGATAAAAACTTCCTCAGGTTTTCAAGCATCTTTCCTTATATTTTAAACATTTTTGCTGCTTCTTTCTGAATGAATTTGAAGTTTGTCAAAAAAAGAGGTTTGACAAAGATGCACGATAAATATCGAAAGAAAACACTACAAAAGGGGACTTCATTATAAATTAAAAATGTATACATTTACCTCTGTGTGAGTTTAGTTGCCAGGCGAAGTTGATGATCTTCTTGAAGCTGGTTCAGCCTTTGCAGCTTATCCCACTTGATGAGATCATGACCAGGCCATTTGACTGCCTTGAACTTATGGAGAAGATTCCTGACAAGCTTGATCATGTGTGGGGGGTCAAGGAAAACGTAGACAGCAGTGCCAGGGAATGCTGGATTCTCAAAGTATGGCTGAAAATGGTCTGGCTGAAACTGTGCTCCCAAAAGACGCATGGTCTTGATGTTGTGCTCTGTGCCATCACAGGTGACTGATAGAATACGCAGGTTGAATGAATGGCACTGTAGGATGGTATCCCGGATTATACCAGCTTGAAGAGCAGCGTCGTTAGCGTACCAGTCCTCCTGCGTCTGACTGGTTCGTTTGGTAGCGTGTCGCCTCGACGGTGTAGTATCCCAGCGGTGTTGGACCACAGCACCAGGCTATCTTCTTTGCTTGGAGGACAGGATTAGTAGACTGGTGAAGCGGAGCCAGTGGGAATGGGGCGTCGGAATGTGGGTGGAGTCAGAATGTGGGAAGTGGGAATGGGGTGGAATGTGGGAATAGGGTGGACTCGGAATGTGGGAAGAGTCGGAATGGGAATAGGGTGGAGTCGGAAGGTGGGAGGAGTCGGAATGGGAATAGGGTGGAGTCGGAAGGTGGGAGGAGTCGGAATGGGAATAGGTGGAGTCGGAATGTGGGAGGACTAATAATTGGTAATCAGAGGTTTCTCATCAAGAACAGTGGTCATTGCCTTTAATCAGTCATCATCCGTCATGTCATTCCATCATAATCAATAGCCTTAGTAATTATTCTAGTCATTAGAGGATCAAGCAATCAACTGCCTAAATCTTAGCCCTGCATCGCCTTTTATAAACTTTGAGCCCCATAGGCCAAGTACAACTTCTCTTTGACATACAACAGTGCATAAACGCAATTGACCAATCAGATACCAGGATTCCCTAATATGCAAAGTGTAGGTGACTTGCAAGGCCTTTAAAACATACAGTTGGTGACTTTATAATTCTTATTCTGTCACATAGCCCCCCTCCAAAAGTTTTCAGTCCCTGGAAACTATTAGAAAATCTAACAGAAAATCGGTTTTCTATAAATTATTACAATCTTTTGTTTCTCTGTAACTTGAAAATATAAAGGTTAACACGTTATAATAGATGTATCTTTTGTTAACTTTTGTTAACTTATAGAGTTAACTTTTGCATAAAAATTGGCAAGTTTATTAAAAAGTTCGAGTTTAGGTCCTCAAACAGGTAACTTTCTCAAAAATATAACAAGTCCTCAACAAGTTTTACTGTATACAAAAATAGAAAAAGTCCTCAACAAGTTTTACTTTATACATGTACAAAAATAGAAAAAGACCTCAACTCCCAACAACTTAAAATTTAAAACTAGGTTTAACAAGAAGACAATTAACTTAGTTTTGTAACGCCTATCGTATAGTTATATGTCATTCATGTTGAAGCTCCGCTTTATCTCTTCTTGGTGGACCACCATGTCATTCTTGTAGAAGGTCGTGGTGATAACCATGTCAATTCTGTCGGCATTGCTACTGGTTTTTGGGTGCCGGTCTACCTCCGTGTCACTCTCAGATGTGGTGGAATCCACAACCATCGGAGCCCTGGACTGGTATTCCCTTAGGAGATTCTTGAGGCTTTTCCCCCCTTTCCTTGGATGTTCCCCCTCGGTTGCTGTGGTGGATAGTGGTGTACCGGGCTGAGAAAGAGGCGGGGCCAGCAGCTCAATCGTTGGCTCAGGTGGGAGAGGGGGCAGCGGAGATGAAGAGTGCGGGTTTTGGTGGGTTGCCGGCGGCGGAGGGTGCGATGGAGCTCCAGAGCGCTGGGGTTTACCGCCACGGTGAATCCTGGCGACGTGCCTGTCTCGGGTATCTCTTCTTATTTATTTATTCCATTTCTTTACCCAGGGTGTGCCCAAACAGTTTAAAACTGGTTTTCATTGGGGCCCTGCATATACATCATCAAATAAAATAACAGTACATATTATAAATACAAGGATATTACAGGAATTCTAAACATTAATACTAATTCTGATTTACGAGATAGGCGAAAACCCGCCAAATAAAAAACCTTTTAGGTGAAAAATAAGAAGGGGAAATTCCTATCCGGCTCCACATTATAGTGGCAACCAAGTTCTAACTCCGTAGATCAGCGCAATTGGCATAATATCTAACACTCAGATGGCATGTCGGAGCTCTGATTTAAATGTGCTTAATGAGTCCAATGTTCGCAATTGTTCGGGCAGATTATTCCAAATATTTGCACCACTCACAGCGAAACTTGTGGCGTAGCATTCTTTTTTGGCGAAAGGAACTTTCAGTGCCGTGTGGGTTGATTGCCTTGTTTCGCGAATTACTGTAAGTAGTTTGAAAATATTTGTCATGTACAAAGGAGTCATTTTGTTGATACTTTTGAAGACAAGAATAGCCTTTTTTGACTTGACTCTTTTTGAAAAAGGGGTCCAATTAAGACGAGCAAACATATCCTCTGAAGGGGTGAGGAAGGTACATTTAAGGATTATTCGCGCGGCTCTTTTGAGACATTTGTTTAACATATTATCGTGAGATATGTACCTTCCTCCCCACACAGTACAACAATACTCTAATGTTGGCATAACTAGACTTACAAATAGTGTGTGCAAGCTGTGCTGAGGAATACAATCACGGATTCTTCTTAGTATACCTAATTTAGACACCACATTTTTTCTTACGTATTCGACATGTGGGCCCCAACTTAATGCTTCATCAATAATTACACCCAAACATTTATAAGACTTCACATTTTCAATACGACTACCAGCAATGCATACATTTAAATTAACATTAGATATTTTCTGCCTAGTACCAATAAGCATGCATTTGGTTTTGGTGGCATTTAAAGCTAGCTTGTTTCTTCCGCACCAGTTGTGAAAACTAGTAAGAGCTGTATTTAAGCTACTTTCTATTATATTAATGTTGGAGGAGCTACACGTTAATGTGGAGTCATCTGCATACATAAATAAGTTGCAGTTTGGGGCAATACAAAATGGAAGGTCACTAGTATAAACAATGAATAAAAGTGGACCTAGTATCGACCCCTGTGGAACACCAGTGTTTACAGACAGGACCTTTGATATGGTGCCGCCAATATTCACAGACTGACTACGTTCACTTAGGTACGACTTAAACCAATTTATTACAGAAGATGACATGTTCATCCTTTCTAGTTTCTTTAGTAAGATTTCATGATCAACACAATCAAATGCTTTACTGAGGTCTATATACACACTGCCTGTAACTTGTCCATTCTCCATGGCCGCAAAACACTTGTTTGTTAAGTCATGTAGGGTGCTTTCAGTTGAGTGCAGGGGTCTAAATCCCGACTGGCAACTAGGAATCAGATTGTTTTCATCAAGATATCTATATACCGATGAGTGCACCCATCTTTCTAAAATCTTAGAGATAATTGGCAGTATAGAAATTGGACGATAGTTACCTGTACTACATTTATCTCCTCCCTTGTGAATTGGTGTTACTAAAGCATGTTTCCAATCTTTAGGGTATCGCTCACATCTTATAGACAGGTTAACAATACGAGTTAAAGATTTAATGATATAAGGTGAAGCAATTTTAATCATTTTAACACTAATTCCATCCGGACCTGTTGCTTTCCCAACCGACATGGATGATATTTGCTTTCGAACAAACTCTTCTGTAATGTTAGGTACTACGCAATCTTCATCAACAGAATCAAATATAGAGGCGTCAGTATTGTCATCTATTTCAAGTTCACGCAAAGGGTAATTTCCAGCAGTACGCTTGCCGATTGTTGAAAAGTGTTCATTTAACGTATCAGCAATGTCGGCGATATTGTCAATATTTTCCCCATTTGGGGAAGTAATCGAATTTGGTACAGTTTTTTGTTTCTTAGGGAGTACCTCCTTTAGAGTTTTCCACAGCATAGAAGAGTTGCTTTTATTTTCTTCTATGGCGGATGTGTAGTAATTACTCTTTTTACTGCGGATTTTATTAGTAACATTGTTCCGCAGGTTTTTGTATGAATCCCAATGAATTTGTAAGCCTGTGTGCTTTGCAATTTTGTGTACACGATCGCGCTGCCGCATAAGTTTAAGAATTTCGCTATCGAGCCACGGTACTGAGGCACCCCGAATGCGTTTGGTTTTGACTGGCGCATGGAGGTTAATAATACTCATAAATATGGAGTACCATATAGACCATGCATTATCCACATCATAACAACCAAAAACATCTTGCCATGGTGCATTACGGAGATCGTCCGTAAATGCACCACTGTCTATATTTTTTAGACATCGAAAATTTATTTAACGACCTTTCATTTTTGGTGTTTTCCAACTGTGTAGCCCATAAACAAGATAATGATCACTGATTAGGACTGGTAAAACACCACAGTCCTTTATGAGCTCTGGGTGGGAACTAAAAATGAGATCGATGGTAGTTTTAGTAGATTCAGTGACACGTGTTGGGTCATGTATGAGTTGCGCCATTTGGAACAAACTAAAGCAAGAAATAATTGGATTTGATTGCATACTATCGTATTCCTCTGAAACATCACAATTAAAGTCCCCAGTTGTAATAATTTCTTTACATTCACACGAGGCCTTATTAAGGATATCACTCAGTTTTCCCATAAATTCGACAGAGCTTGAAGGAGGCCTATAAATAGAACTGATAAGCACAGGCTGTCTTTGTTTGCACTTAATTTCAACCCATATACACTCGACATCATATATTTCGAGATCTTCACGACGAGAGAACATTAGGGTATCTCGAATGTAAATTGCAACACCGCCACCATGTCGGTTCCTGTCTTTTCTGACAATAGAATAATTTGGTAGAGTTATTTCGTCATCAGAGATTGAGGCGTCGCAAAAAGTTTCGTTTAGACAGATGATGTCGAATGGATTTTTAGACATTACAATCTTAAAATGGTCAAATTTGTTTATGAGGCTTCTTACATTAAGATGGGCGAATGAGAAACCCTCGGAACTTTGATTGCAGATAATACCATCTGTTATGTCTATTTTAGAACCTTGCCTTGTGGGTTGAGCAGCTCCCTGACCATTTTCAGATGTTGGTTCCACTCCTGGCCTCGATAATGTGTCGGGGCGGGTGCTCTGGTCTGGGATACTGGCTGCCGTCGTTGATTGAGGTTGATTTGGTGCCGTTTCTGATGGGGATGCGGGTAATACTGGTTGGCCATTAGAAAACCCGTCGGAACATCACGGGTCGCTGTAGTCCGCTTCGTCAGGACATCAGAGTACAAACTCTGACCGAAAGGAGTTTTCTGATGTGGAATGCGACTATCAAAGGTCTTTGGTGGTCCTTTGATGTGTTGGATAATGTTCGTGGCAAGTAGGCGCACTCCTGCTGAGTCGAGGTGCACACCGTCCGACACAAGGTGGTTTGAGTTTATGTTACCGTTGTCAATGAAGCCCCAGTTATTTCGCTTTGCTATGGACTTGAGCAAATTATTAGAATCATCTACTCTCTTGCACTGTGGCACCGTTTGGTTTTTACGGTGTATGATCGAAGATATTGTCACTGATCTTGGTTGTAGTGACTCGCCGAGGAAGGTGATCTGAGCGGCAATAGTCTCCGGGTTGTCGGATGTGTTGTTGGTTCCAACATGGAGAATTACCCGAGATACGTCGTGCTTGGTCGACAGCTGTATGGCGTGGGGAGCAAGATCTTGGATTTTTGCTCCACGCATGGTGTGGCACATCACTTTCTTTTGCCTGCTCAATCTCCTGGGCTGAAGCCGTTTTATCATCGAGTCACCGATTAGAAGCACATCTGCACAGTGGTGTTCCGTTGGTGTGGATGCTGATTGTTTCACTTTAGGTGCCGGTTTGTCCTTTGCAGTGGTCAGCTTCTTGTGCTTTTTCCGGTATTGATTCAGCTGCTCGTCAAATTCTAAGGACATTTCAGTTTTTGAGGGATGGGGCAAATGGTTTGGGGTTGGGGAGGATCCCTGCTCCTCGGTGTCAGGCTGGCCGTTTAGCTGCAAGACTTCGAAGTACGTGTCGATCACCAACTCGGCCTCGGTCCGGGAATCACCGGTGCTGGAGTCGGTGACGACGGGATCCTCTGTCGCCAATGCAGCGAAGCGGTTGCTTGTCGGTACCAGAACCGCTGGGCCGACATCCAATGTACAGTGGCTCGCTGGACTGAGATCCGCTGTACGGTGGCTCGCTGGACTGGCTAGACTTGTGGGCGTCCATGGGTGGTTCCGGCTCAGAGCACTCGGCGGGCGTTCTGAATCATCATGGGCTTCACGAGAAGAAGGACTCATCAGCATATCAATGGTAGAATGGAGAGCGTCACATTCCTTCTTCAGGTGGTCTATTGTTTCCCTTTGGGAACAAGAAGATCGAGAAATCTGGCCAGATAGTGTTGCAAATTGGTCTGAAAATTTCTGATCAAGTAATTTTATGTCATTTTGAACCTGTATGATGGCTTGATAAATGACCTGTGGGGTGGGTTCGGGGACTTGATCGGGGGTTGTGACACCTGTTAAGTCCCGATCTGTAGTATGCCTTGTTTGCTTGTAATTTATCTGACAAGCTGAACTAAGACAAGACATGGGAAAAGTGTTCCGATGACCAAAAATATACAGACATAGGTCCTTGATGTCATCGGATGCTGTTTGATTAGATCTACGGGATTTAAGTGAAAAAACGGTACTTAGCTTTTTTGACGAGTCGCCCGTTTCGTCGCCATCTTGGACGTCTTCACGGTACTTCTCAATCGCAGCTTCAAAAATCACAATCCTCGCTTGTAACAATTCATCAATGGTAAAATCACTACTAAGCACTGACCGCAATGGCATAGGCGGCGACACTTGGAATTTAGACACGATATCCTGTATCTTAGTGTCGAGTTTTGATAGAAAACTCGGAGAGCTGACACAACACACGTCTTGTCCGTTGGCTGCCATTGTAATACATTGTGAAGCGCTCTCCACAGGTCTCGCAGAGGAACCCGGAGGTTTTAGCCCGATGACATTCCCGTACGTGCCTCACCATGTTGGACTTATGCGTGGTCTCGACCCCGCACCCCGACTGTGGACAGTGGTGTGGTGTAGCCCGAGGTTCTTTTCGCCGGTCCTTGTCTGTTGGTCGGTCACGGTGTCCGTGATCTCTCTTCCCTTCCCGCTTATCGCTTGGCATTTCCGATGAAATGATCTGTCGGAATCCCGGTGGAATACGGCTTGTCGGAATAAGTTGTCGGAATCACGGTGGAATACGGCTTGTCGGAAGTAAGTTGTCGGAATCACGGTGGAATAATTAGTCGGAATAAGCTGTCGGAATCACGGTGGAATAATTAGTCGGAATAAGCTCGAGAGGCTGAACTTGTTTACTGATGCTGGCTGAGGTACGAACTGTACCATTTGCAGTACTACGCTGTGGCGCTAGCATGGCAACGGTCAAGAGCGCGCTACGTGACGTCACCGCACCAGCGCCATTCACTCCGGCCGATTGAGGGCGCCTCTCGCGTATTATTTCTAAACACCCTGATCGATCAATCCGTTGAAAATCAAAGTTATTCGTATTCGCTTAGTCGAACCGGGCGTCTCCGTTGCCTCGTAGGATTTCTTCGTTGTTTTGGAAGCTCGATAGGAAACTCTTGTGTTGACTTTGAGGCCTCTGCAGGTATATCGGTATCACAAGTTACTCCATCCTCCAAATCTTGACCTGACTCCGTAACCCCTCCATCAGTTTGCCGAGGCAGTTGGTTAATTTCCGAGCCATCCTGCTTCTCCTCTGCCTGGGTTGTATCTTCAAAGAACTTGTCTACTTCTTCGGGGGTTTGCAATTCTAGTGGTTCTCCCGCGGGCTCCTCCTGACAAGGTTTTGGCTTAGTCCGCCAGTCCTCTAGAGTAGGCCCTGTATACAGCTTCAGCTTGTCGTAATGCACTACCTTAGGCTTGGCTCTTGGCTTGTCTTGAACACGAAAGTTCACATCTGACAATTTATCTGTAACCAGATAGGGGCCCTTCCACTTGAACTGCAGCTTCGGTGAAAGCCCCTTTTTCCTTGCCGAGTTGTGTAGCCACACAAACATGCCACTCCTGATGGCTCTCCCCGCCACATGCTTATCATAGTTCCGCTTCTGTCGCTGTTGGCTTGCCTTGATGTTCTCTCTTGCTTTGTCATGGGCTTCACTTAATTTTGCCCGAAGGTTTTGAGCGTAGTCTGTGGTCAGTGGATCCTCTTCCTCGTCCGGTACTTCCGTCAGGGCATCCAGGGGAAGGGTAATTTCTCGTCCCATTAACATGAAGTAAGGGGACTCTGTCGTGCTTTCTTGTGCCGCACTGCGGTAGGCCATCATGGCGTAGGACAGCTGCTCGTCCCAGTCCTTCTGATCTGGTCTCAGCATGACACTCACCATGTCTACCAAAGTTTTGTTAAACCTTTCGATAAACCCGTCGGATTTTGGGTTAAAGGGACATGTGCGGGTCTGGTGAATTTCCAGAAGCTTGCAAACCTCTCGGAACACCGCTGACTGAAAGTTGGTTCCTTGGTCGCTGTGGATTTCCCTGGGGCACCCGTATCTACAGATGAACTCCTCCACCAGAGTCTTAGCTACAGTTGATGCCTTCTGGTTGGGAAGTGCATATGCCTCTATCCATTTTGTAAATGGATCGCCAATGACTAGCACGTATGCATTCCCTCGCTCGCTCCTTGGGAGGGGCCCCATCACATCCAATGCGATCTTTTCCATTGGTGCCCCCACCACGTATTGCTTCAGTGGTGCCCGAGCCTTTTTACCAGGTGATTTTCTTCGGGCACAGATGACGCACCGTCTTATCTTTGCCCGCACATCCGCTGACATACCCGACCAGTAGTAGTGCCGGCGCACTTTCTGCAACGTTTTGTAGACTACTTGGTGTCTTGATGTCTTACTGTCATGTAGTTCGGTCATGACATCTTCCTGAAAAGAAGCTGGCAATACTACTTGCCACTGTCTGTATCTCCCGTTTTCTGTTTCCCATCTACGTGACAGCACCCCGTTGCGTATCTTCAACTGCTGCCATTGAGCCCAGTATGTTTTCACCGCCGTTGACTCCATCGAGATGGCCTCCCAGGTCGGCCTTTCGCCCTTTGCTACTGCTCGCATTATTGGTCCAATCGAAGGATCGGACAACTGCGTGTCCCTTAATTCCTTCAGCGTCCATATCGACTGTAGTGTCAGTGCATTTGTACCCCTCTCTTCTTCACTGCTTGTGTCATCCGACGTATCCTCCCCGGTCGGTGGTTCTCGTGATCCGCTGATGTTGTCCTCCCTACCGCACTGTTTGCATGACTTACGGGACAGCGCATCAGCGTTTTGATGGACTCGGCCAGGTCTGTGTTCTATTGTGAAGTCGTATTCGCTAAGAATTTCTAACCATCTTGCTAGTTGTCCCTCTGGATTAAGTTTCTTAACCAGCGCAGCGCTCCATGGTCGGATCGAATTGTAAACTTCTGTCCATACAGGTACTGTTTGAAGTGCTTCGCATACACCACCACAGCCAACAACTCCCGCCTTGTTACGCAATAGTTGCGTTCGGGCTTTGTCAAGGTACGGCTGGCATAAGCCACTACCCTCTCTGTGCCATCCTCGTGCTTTCTGGGAGAGAACAGCTCCAATTCCGACGTTACTTGCATCCATGAACTCACCCTTCATCTGAGAGTACGCCAGTATAGGCGCGGTGGTTAGCTTCTCCTTGAGTTCGGCAAAAGCCCGGTCACATTCCGCCGTCCAGATGAAAGCCCGGTCCTTTTCTGTTATTCTGTGGAGAGGTTTTGCGATGTCAGCGAAGCCCTTGATATACCGTCGGTAATAGGAGGCCAGCCCTAGAAAGCTCCGTACATCCTTCACCGACTTTGGGGTTGGCCACTCGTATACCGTCAAGACTTTCTCTGGGTCTGTGGAGACTCCTTCCTTCGCCACGACGTGACCCAAATAGGTCACCTGCTGTTTGAAAAGACAACACTTTTTGGGCTTGAGTTTCAGCCCAGCCACCTTGAGTCTCCGAAATACTTCCACCAGTCTCCCCACTTCTTCCTCAACACTCCTAGCGAAGACCACTATGTCGTCTAAGTACAACAGCATCACTTCCCACTGCAATCCGGCGAACACCCTCTCCATTAACCTTTCAAAGGTTGCAGGCGCATTACATAGGCCGAACGGCATGATGTTCCATTGGAACAGTCCGGACCTGGTCACGAAAGCCGACTTGGCCTTTGCATCTCCATCCAGCTCTACCTGCCAGTAGCCACTAGCCAAGTCAAGAGTCGAAAACCATTCAGCTCCCGCCAATGAATCCAAACTGTCATTTATACGAGGTATGGGATAGGCGTCCTTCAGTGTGCACTCGTTCAGAGCTCGATAATCTACGCAAAACCGGGTGGATCCGTCTTTCTTCTTAACTAGAACCGCCGGCGATGCCCAAGGACTGCTTGATGGTTCAATTGTACCTCTCTCTAGTAACTGCCGCACTTGTTGGTCAGCCTCAACCCTCTGCCAGATAGGAAGTCTTCTTGGTGGCTGCCGCCTGGGCCGTGCTCCGTCCACATCAATCTTGTGCTTTACCAGGTCAGTTTTTCCCAGATCGTCATCGCCCTTTGAAAATACGCCTTGAAAGTCCACCAACAGTTTCTTCACTTTCCCATGTTGACCCTCCGGTAAGTTTTCAATGCTCCTGGCATACAAATCCACTAAGTGCCGTGGTAGTTCATCCTCCTCTACACCATCTTGCCGCTCTAAACCTGCCACGATACCGCCGTTCCCCTGTATCTTGATCTCCTTGCCGTCTATTGGTACTAAGAGACCCGCTGTTGTCCCCTTATATATTGTGACCACTGTGTCTCCAGGATTGAACACCCTCACCGGGTATTGGTCGGCCGCTGCCCTTACCAAGGTGCTTGCAACCACCAATCCCCTTTTTCCAAGTTGAGACCTGTCGCTGGGTTCTATGATGCCCCATCCACTCAACTTCCCCTTTTGCCTCACCACTCCTGTAATAACAGCCTCGTGTCCAGGGGGAACCTGAACCGTCTCCTTTGTCACCACTCGGCAGGAAAATGAGCTACAGTTGTTGCCATTACATGGAATAGTGTTGTCGCCTATTCTAAGCTGCAGCTGATCCAGATCCAGTATGCTACCCGTCATCAGTAAGAAGTTCATCCCCAAAATGCCTTGGTGGTTTATGTACCCCACGACCACTTCAACCCTGGCGCAGTGTCCCCCAATCCTTACATTCATGAACGCACTTCCTTTCACGGGCAGAGGAGTACCATCGGCCTGACGAATAGTCTCCGTCATAGACTGCAATTCCGGTTTTATGGTCGCTTCTATTCTTTCAAACTCTGTGGTGGATATTACTGTTTCGGTGGAACCGGTATCTATCAGGAAATTAATAGGATGCTCTCCTATTTGTCCTTGGACGTACACAGTCTGCACCGAATTCCCTCTCTCTGTCGGTAGAAACGGTGGTCTTTCCTCTAGTTTGCTCTTTGTACGTCTCCTTCTCTCTTCGGGTCTGTCTGCGACGACCTTCCCACGACCCTTTGGGTTGGTCCAGTGGCGTTTCCCGAAACCGGTCCACGGGTTCTAGTTGACGGGCAATTTCTTCTAAAATGGCCCAAACCTCCGCAGTTGTAGCAGGCTTGATCACTCTCCATTGGTTTCCTGCCTCCCTCCTGCTGAGTCCATTTCTTCTTTGCCCCAGTCTTTTCTCTCCAGGAAGCTGTGGTTTCATTTCTCATAGCTTTTTCTAGGCCAGCCATCATCCCGTACAATGCGGACAGCTGTTCTGACATGGCTTGTGTCTGTCGGTTAAATTCCTCCCTTGATACAGCTTCCACGTAACGGTTGGCTCTCGGATTTCTGCCTTGACGACCACCTTGGCCCCGCTGTCTCTGCCTCTCGGAGTTAAGGAACGATTCCGTTTCAAGCGCCGCCCGTATCGCTTCATCTTAGGACTTTGGGTGGGCCCTGAAGATTCCCGCACGCGCCTCTGCGTCTGGGATGGCATCCAAAAAATGCCCCTTGGCGAGTCTTTCCCGCGAATCTCTTGGAAGCTCGGGGTAGGCCAATCCCGTCAGCCGCCGGATGCTTTGTCCGAGTGCTTGGAGACTTTCATTGACTCCCCTTGTTCTGCTCCTCAGTTCCGCCAGGAATCTCTCAGCCTGCTCGCCGGGACCAAATCTTCTCGCCAACCTTGTAGTAAGGTCGATGTAGCTCAATTCTTCGCCCTGGACCCCGTCTCCAACCACTTGCTGGGCCTGCCCCTTTAGGCTTGCTGCCAAGAAGAATGCTTTCTCTGCAGAGGTCTATGCGTTAATTGTGGCACAAGATTCGAAATTCCCCTGAAAATCTGTCCGGAACGAAACTCGGTTTCCGTTGTGCTCGGTGGATCTTATCGTCCCCTTTACTTGTATTCCCCTCTTCTTCTGTCGTATGCCCGTCTGGTTTCCTGCTTCCAATTGTCGCTCCAGCCAACCCTTTTTCCGGTCCCTCCACTTTCATCGGTGTGGACGCCTTTTGTAGCTGCGGTTGACTCGACCCCATCTTGGTAGCCAAATCTGGATCCCACGTGCTCGTCCGCCCACTCGAAATCGGCACATACTCGCTTCCACCTCTCCATTGGGCTACCTCATCATAATAGGTCTCCCTTGAGTAAAAGCCATGCTCGTGCTTGCTCCTCCTGAAGACTGGCCGGCTGCTGCTGCATAACCCGGGGATGTCCGCATTCCTGCCGTCATGGTGCTGAACACCCGTGGCACGTACGGGTCGTACCCCGGTGGTGCTTGGACTGCTCCACTGACGGTAGTAATTCCTGTTGGTCCAGAAGCTCCAACATTCACATCTCTTGTTGAATGTTCCCTTGCTCCTCTTCCCTCCGTGTACCAGTCTTCGATCGTCCCGATCGTTGCTAGTGGCCTGGGTGCTTGCTCTACCTTGGCCCCTAACACCTGCATGTTGCTCACCGGAGTAGAGGTGCTCCATGGATTCATCATTGGTAATCCGCCGTCTGGTTCCCCCAGCTCGTCAATCCCTCTACGTTGCGGTGTCCTCTGTTGAGCCTCCTCAAGATGCGCAGTGCTTCTTGCCATTTTCTGCCTCCTCCATTCTTCTCCATCAGTTGTCCACTCAGAAAATCCGCCCTGAGCCACTGGGTTCGTTGTGGATGTCATTGGAGCCAACTGAGAATTTGATGCTTCCTTAGCGCTTGTTCCGCTGGTCGCAACACTTCCTTCAGCTACTTGGAAGGGGTTATCTCTTCGATACCGGAATTTAACTCCCGAGTCGACGTCTTCCACCCGATGTCTCCCCGGTATCAGCCCCGCCTGCTCCAGCTGCTCCATTTCGTCGCCTCCGTCCTCCAGCTTCTGCTGAAGTTTCTCTTCTGGTGGATCCCACCGCTGCCACCAATGTGACGTTCGTCGTTAGCGTACCAGTCCTCCTGCGTCTGACTGGTTCGTTTGGTAGCGTGTCGCCTCGACGGTGTAGTATCCCAGCGGTGTTGGACCACATCACCAGGCTATTTTCTTTGCTTGGAGGACAGGATTAGTAGACTGGTGAAGCGGAGCCAGTGGGAATGGGGCGTCGGAATGTGGGTGGAGTCAGAATGTGGGAAGTGGGAATGGGGTGGAATGTGGGAATAGGGTGGACTCGGAATGTGGGAAGAGTCGGAATGGGAATAGGGTGGAGTCGGAAAGTGGGAGGAGTCGGAATGGGAATAGGGTGGAGTCGGAATGTGGGAGGACTAATAATTGGTAATCAGAGGTTTCTCATCAAGAACAGTGGTCATTGCCTTTAATCAGTCATCATCCGTCATGTCATTCCATCATAATCAATAGCCTTAGTAATTATTCTAGTCATTAGAGGATCAAGCAATCAACTGCCTAAATCTTAGCCCTGCATCGCCCTTTTATAAACTTTGAGCCCCATAGGCCAAGTACAACTTCTCTTTGACATACAACAGTGCATAAACGCAATTGACCAATCAGATACCAGGATTCCCTAATATGCAAAGTGTAGGTGACTTGCAAGGCCTTTAAAACATACAGTTGGTGACTTTATAATTCTTATTCCGTCACAATACCATTGACAAAGAAGTAAGCCACCGGAATTATCCAGTGCCCTCGCAAACCCACTAGCATTACAACCAGGGCTTCTCTGGCAAGCTCTTCGCTGTCATCGCTGGATAGTGCGCCAAGGTCTACATAGCCGAATGGTCTTTTCAGCCCCTGGTTGTACTCTACTTGCTGTTTCAAGTGCATGCTGTCAACAATGAGAGCGGCAACCTAAAAATAATAGTTACATAAATAGCTGTCCTCAACAACTGCCTTAAGTCCAATATGAAGCAAGATTTAAGGCAGAGGGAACCCCCATTGTGTGTACGTCATTTGAGGTCAAGTTGCAATCATACTTAGGTAATGGATGTAATGGTTGTTGTTCTGGCGTCTGCAAAGGCGTAGATTTAGGGAATCGTTAGCTTAGGTTCAACCAGAGAGGGTCAACCGAAGAACAAAGAACGATCTGGCCGGAGGTCAGGGCTGCGGTTTCCAAATGAACTTTATTCCACGGTGAACTGTAAAAGAGTACACAAAACCTTATATAATACTTTGATCATGTTTATAATGAAGAAATGTGTGTAAAACGCTTCCTAAAAGCAATAAAATCACTTTACAATAAGCAGTTTATGTAAAATGAGCAAAAGCCTTAAATACAGGGATGGCTCCACCACGTGAATGGGTGACCTATCGAAATGGAGCTCTCGCTTAATAACTTTCAAAATACACGGAAATCTAATTTTCTATGAATAACAGAGTGACAATTACTAAACACTATAATTATATAGAGGAAAGTACGGCAGCAGATTAAACCACAAACATAACCGAGTCGGGTCTAGATGATTTTAAATCCAGCGACGATGAAGAATGCAATAAATCTACGCACGTGGGAAATATTGACTCAGCAGAATTATCTCGAAAATTACAAATACTGAGAAACTTACATGACTGTGGGGCTAGGTGAATCTACATAATTATGATTAAGGTGACCTGCAAGGGTAACACAAGACTTGAATCGGACGAATGGCAGATTTCTAGGAGATGTCGGAATGTCGGGCAAACAAAAGTAACATGGCTACCTTGACAAAGCCGTACGTGATGTGAACCGAGACCGTAAAAGCTTGACAGCGCCCTCAGGCGGCTCTCTGGGTTAAGTGACGACGGCCGTGACACTCCCCGCGACACTCCCCGCCTAAAAATACTTGAAGAAATACTTGGATTTTTACAAAAACGATTAGAACACATAACAAATGTATATATGGAAGTGGAGACTGATACAGTCCAAATCCTATAGTCTTTTTAGTCTGAGTTGGGTGCCTTCTCGATGAGTGTTAGCTCTGAGATTGGCCTCAGGTAGGTTCGTCGGGTTCCTCCGCTGCAGATGGTAACGTCCGCCTTCCGAACTCTTCCATCTTCACTCGGGTGGACTTCGGTGACACGAGCGAGAGGCCAGTGGCACCTCGGGAGCTCCTTGTCACGTAGAAGGACAACATCTCCGTTACTGATGTCCGGGTGTACGACAGGCCACTTCCGTCTGGGTTGTAGGCTCTGGACGTACTCCTTCCTCCAGCGGATCCAAAATTGATCTGCGAGATATTGCACGCGGCGCCAGCGTCTGCGTCCGTACAAATCTTCTCTTACAAAGTTTCCAGGAAGTGACTGGAATTGCTGGGGTTTAATGGTCAGTAACATGGAGGGACTGATGGCTTGGGGGTCGTCAGCATCCGGTGAGATGGTACCTAATGGGCGAGAGTTGACTATGGCGCATGCCTCGGCCATAAACGTAACGAGTACCTCGTGCGTCAACTGGTGCTTTCCGAGTTGCAAGAACATCGTGTCGAGGACACGTCGGACTGTGCCGATTTGACGCTCCCAGGCGCCGCCGAAATGTGAAGCGTGGGGAGGATTAAATACCCACTCGCACTGTTGTGATGCTAGGTAGAATGCCACCTGTTTGTGATCCATCTCATTGAAGGCCTCGTCTAGCTCGTTCTTTGCACCGACAAAGTTGGTGCCCCTGTCGCACCTCAGTTTGGCTACTGGTCCCCTTACAGCCACGAATCTGTGGTAGGCAGATATAAATGATGACGTGTCCATTGACTCAATGATCTCCACATGGATAGCCCTACTGTAGAGGCATGTAAAGAGGACAGCCCATCGTTTGGAATCGGAGGTTCCACCCCTCGTCTTTCTGGTGACGACCGTCCATGGCCCAAAGACGTCCATGCCAACATTGGTGAAAGGTGGTGATGCTGTAACTCTGTCTTCTGGCAGGTCGGCCATGACCTGGGTCAGTGGCTTTCCTCTCAGCTTTCTGCAGGTGATACATTGGTTGATGATGCTTCTGATGAGGTTGTGGGACCCAATTACCCACAGGCCTGCTGATCTTATAGCCCCCAGTGTCAATTGTCGGCCTTGGTGTCGTACCTGGCGGTGGTAGTGTTCTGCCAACAGCTTGGAGACATGGCCATCCTTTGGAAGGACGATTGGATGGCGAGTTGCTAAGTCCATATCGGAGCGCTTAAGTCTTCCGCCCACTCTGATGATTCCGTCACTGTCGAGAAAGGGGCTCAACTTCAGGAGCGGGCTTTTCCTTCTGATGGTTACGTTTGAATCATTTTGCGCTTGCTTCAGCGTCTGCATTTCCTGTTTGAAGGAGCGACTCTGTACTGCCTTGAGGATAGCCTTTTCTGCTTGTTGTAATTGTGAGACGGTCGGATTTGACGAGTCTTCCGGTCTTTCGCAGGGGTCGGACGCTGTGGCTTCGTCCCTCGCTGCCTTGAAGGCTTGTACCTTCTGAATTAGGGAACCAACTGCCCGTCGAAGGGGGACCCAACTGGAGAATCTGGAGAATCGATCACAGCTGAGGGAAGGTTCGACATTCGGAGTACCGTTGTCACTTGTTTCTTCCCCGATGTTTTTTGCGAGCGTGGTGACCTGCTTGCGTACCTCGGGGTCCTTTTCGTCTACTGTTTGGCCGGCAGCATCCGCAGTTACTACTTCAGTCGGAGAGGGGTCCGACTTCCATAGAAAGTCTGGTCCACGAAACCAGCGTGTGTCGTTCAGCTCTCCTGCTGGAACGGACCGTGAGGCGAGGTCTGCCGGGTTTTGGTCAGTTGGAACGTGACGCCACTGGTCAGGGTTGGAAGCCGTGTGGATCTTGTGAACCTTGTTGGCCACGTAGACGTGAAAGCGTCTGGATGCGTTGGCTATATAGCCCAGGACCACTTTACTGTCCGAGTAAAATGTGATGCTGTCAATAGCAACCCGGTCACGCAATTCGGTTTCAACTGTATGTGACAATGTCGCAGCGAGGACAGCTGCACACAGTTCCAGGCGGGGGATGAAGACAGCATGTGAGGGGGTGACCCTTGCCTTAGCTAGCAACAGGGACACATGTGGCTGGTTTTTTTCGTTCAGCAACCTCAGATAGGCCACTGCTCCGATGGCGAGCTGGCTGGCATCACAGAAGATGTGGACTTCCCTTCTTTTGATTTCGCCGAAGCTTGGTGGTTCGTAGCATCTCTGAATACGGACATTCTGTAGGTCGTACAAAGAATCTCGCCAGCGGTTCCATTTAGGTAAGAAGCTTTCTGGAAGTGGCCTATCCCACATGTCTTTAGGGGTATTCGTCTCCTTTTTCATCTCTGTCATTAGTTTACGAAGAATTAGTTTCCCTTCGATGGTCACTGGCGTCACAAAGCCGAGAGGGTCAAAGACGGAACTGGCAATTGAGAGGACACCTCGTCGAGAGAATGGCTTCTCCGGTAGGTTCACTATGAAGGTGAAAGCGTCCTGCTCGAGGGACCAATGTACTCCCAGTGATCGCTGAACGGGAAGTCTGTCGTGGTTGAAGTCGAGATGTTGTACATCTTTTGCTCTTGCCTCCTCGGGTAGTCTATTCATCACATCTTTGCTGTTCGAGACGATCTTGTGAAAGCGCAACTTCTTTCTTGCGAGTGCGTCCCGGGTTCGTTGTATAAGGCTGACGGCCGCGTCTGGGTCTGGTAGAGAAATTCGCCCATCGTCGACATAGAAGTCGCGACAGACGAACTCTGACACATCGTCTTCGCAAGCGGATTCGCCTTCCTTCACGACCATTCTGATGCCAAATGTTGCGATTGCTGGTGATGAAATGTTACCGAAAAAGTGGACATTCATGCGGTGGTCAACGATTGGCTTCTCAGGATCGTTATCTTGGAACCAAAGGAAGCGGAGGTAGTCACGATGTTCAGGATTCACGTAGAAGTTGTGGAACATTTGCTCCACGTCTCCCATGACTGCGACTTGGCCGACTCTGAACCGCATGAGTATGCCGAGCAGGCTATTCATCTGGTCTGGTCCTTGTAGTAAGACTTTGTTCAGCGAAATGCCACTGAATTCGGCGCTTGAATCAAAGACAACTCTGATACCCGTTTTCTTCGGATGTCGAACTGGGAAGTGAGGTAGGTACCAGACAGTTCCGCCTGGCGGAGGGGGGTCGTCAGCTGGTACGAGGGCTGCATGTTTTTTGCCAAGTATCTTACCCATAAAGGCTCGATACTCGTTCATCGACTCTGGTTTACGGGTAAGAGTCCGGAGGAGGTTGTGTACTCGAGCTTCGGCTTGGGAGCGGTTGTTTGGGAGAAGGGTTGGAGTTTCCTTGAAGGGCAGCGGAAATTCCAGATTTCCGTTGACATTAGTATGGGCGCGGTCTGTCATAATCTTGACAAAACGTTGATCCTCAATCGACGGGGCCTTTTTGTCGTCGTCGCGTGTCTCGACGTAGATGCTGGAAAATGCACCCTGGTGAGCACTGACTACATCCTTTGTGACGATGTGGTTTTCACAAGCGCCACGGTAGTTTGGTTGATCATCAGTAGTGTCGGAGCGAGGCGAAAGAGAGGTCGTCTGCATCAGGACCGTACGGCTGACCGAGACGTGTTCTCTGCTCTTGAGGCTGCTCGTGCACATACGGCCAGACACAGTCCAACCCATGTTCGTGCGCTGGGCCCAGGGAGTGTCTTTGGGTCCGTTTCTTGATTCTCGGACTTTGAGGGGTTCCGGACAACTCCTACCGATGAGTAAGAGGATGTCTACATCCTCCCTTGGGCTGGGAATCATGTCAGCAATCTGGCTCAGATGGGAGAAGTTCTTGCAGAGGTCCGGGGACGGGATCTCGTCTCTGTCACCTGGTATGTTCTCGTTCTCTAGAACTGTGGGTAGGCGCTCTTTGTGGCCACTCGAGGACTCCATGACTAATCCCTGAGCTCGTCTTCCTTCGGTGAGGATTTGCCGGCCTCCGCAGGTTGACAGTTCGTAGTCGTAGGGTGGACCGTGGAGATTGGGTGCTTCGAAAAGCTTGGGGTCTCCGAGGCATGCATTTGACTGATCGTCAAGGACAGCATACGCTTCGATGGAAACGGACGGTGCGCTCTGGTGGTAAACTTTGACTGGCACTATCTTGGAGCAGGAGCGTGCCATAACACATGACCTGTACCTTGTACATTTAGTGTTAGCTTCGGGTGTGTCTTTTCTCCTTAATTCTGGTATTGCTTTAGATCTCTCCTCTGACTCCCCGCCGTTCGGCTTGGTGGGGAAATGCATGAATGAAGCATGCGAGTTGCTGTCACACTTTCTGCATCTGACTATGGTCTGACAGTCTTTGATAATGTGCTTCTGGCCACATTTGAAACATAGACCCTTCTGTCTGCAGAACTGTGTTCTTTCTACCGTTGGCTTTCTTCCGAAGACGATGCATTCGGAGAGGTCATGGCCAGTTTGGTCGTGGAAGATGCACCTCGTGGGGGGTGAAGACTTATGTTGCATCGGTGGGGTACCCTTTGTAGTCATCACACGAAGAGGCGACTTATGAGGCGGAAGCGTAGCACTAGGTCTTTCTTTGTTGAGCTTGCTGATTTCAGTGTACGTACTCGGCGGGTAGAGGTCAGGATCGTTACTCGTTCTAGCCTTCTCCCTGAGAAATGATGCGAGTTCCTGGAATGGTGGGTAGCATGCGTGCGCCTTTTTGTACTTGGAGACGCGTTCTCGCCACTGGTTGTGGACGAACTGGGGGAGTTTCTCTAGGAGTGGGTGAAGATTGTACGGATAGTTCAGGACGTTGAGTCCGGGTAAATCCTTCATCTGCGCCGCCGCATCCACACACAAGTCTGCGAAGTCAAGTAGCTTACGGCGCTCGTCTGCTTTAATTTTGGGGAAGGCTATCAGCCTGTCTATTATCTGGGATGCGATCCTTGTTTTGTTCCCGAATCGCTCCTCGAGTTCCTGCCATGCCTCATCATATGCAGTCTGTGGGTCCATGACATGGCGATGTCGGAACCGGTCAACGAGCAGTCGCACCTCGCCTGCCGTGTACTTGGCCAAGAATGCAAGTTTCTGTGACGGGGGTGTCTGCGCTTGGCTTATCATGGTTTGGAAGGATGACCGCCATGGCCGAAACATGATAGGATCGCCTCCGTATATGTCTGGTTCATGGGCTGGTTGTCTCTGGCGGGCTAGTGTCTCGCTGATTTGCTTCGTTAGGTCGATCAGCTGGTTCCCGGGTTCAGCCTCCTTTCTAGCTTCCGGTGGACTAGATCGTGTTGCATTTATCGAGTCGGTGGTCGGAGCAGAAGAACTCTCCATTGGTTTAAATGGGGGGGGGGGGGACTCGCAGTCGGTGGACAGACATCACTGGTGATTGTTGTGCAAAAGTTATTTGCATGGTCGTTGGAGGACTGCTCAGGTGTCGTTGTGGGTGGTGCCGTGTTTTCTTCCCGCTCCGCTTGTAGGATAGCATTGGATCGAGCTCTTTCTGTAGCTGCAGCTTGTTTAGCTCGTAGCATTTGCAAGTAAGCATCGGCGGCTGCTCTGGTGGTTTGTTGCTCCAGGTCGTATTGGGCCTGCAGAAGTATGTTTTGTGCCTCTTGTTTGGCACGTTCGAGTTTCCTCGCCGCTTGCTGTGAGACCAACTCAGTTGTACGTTTGGCAATGAGTTCCTCAAATGTGACGTTCTCTGCAGCGGCTGCGGCGGAGGCTAGTGCTTGAGCTTTGATACTGAAGGATGAGGACGGTGTCTTGGAAATTCGAGAAGATCCATGGCTTCTGGATGAGACTCTGGAATGCCTCGAAATATTTGATACAGTTTCCAAGGCCAAGGAGCAAGCCTTGTCGGTCGCTTTGACGATGGCGCTGTTGACAAGATTACTGTGCTCCAGGAAGGTTGTTTTCGTATGGGCTGCACGGTCCATGTAGGATGAATCTGTTGCGTAAAGTCTTCCCAGTTCTTGGAAGGCCTCTGTGTATGCTTGAAAGGCAGACCGGGTAGCGGCGAGTGTTTGCCGTATGATGTCTTCTCGGTCTGTTGGGTTCTGAAGGGTTTCGAGGAATTGTTTGGTAGTTCCCCATCTATAACTGAGGTCTTGCTCGGCGTTCTGCATATCAGCTGGCAGTCCTACAGGGACAGGATTTTCCTCGGGCAGTTCACCTCCGGATGTGGCCATTATTTTCTTTTGTTTTGATTCTCTTTAGGTTCGATGTGTAGTCTTGCGTGTCCACCGTCGGTTGTTTTTCAAGAAGTCGTCTCGAAGCCAGTTGTTTTACAACACAGTCATTTCACTGTTCTGGCGTCTGCAAAGGCGTAGATTTAGGGAATCGTTAGCTTAGGTTCAACCAGAGAGGGTCAACCGAAGAACAAAGAACGATCTGGCCGGAGGTCAGGGCTGCGGTTTCCAAATGAACTTTATTCCACGGTGAACTGTAAAAGAGTACACAAAACCTTATATAATACTTTGATCATGTTTATAATGTGTGTAAAACGCTTCCTAAAAGCAATAAAATCACTTTACAATAAGCAGTTTATGTAAAATGAGCAAAAGCCTTAAATACAGGGATGGCTCCACCACGTGAATGGGTGACCTATCGAAATGGAGCTCTCGCTTAATAACTTTCAAAATACACGGAAATCTAATTTTCTATGAATAACAGAGTGACAATTACTAAACACTATAATTATATAGAGGGAAGTACGGCAGCAGATTAAACCACAAACATAACCGAGTCGGGTCTAGATGATTTTAAATCCAGCGACGATGAAGAATGCAATAAATCTACGCACGTGGGAAATATTGACTCAGCAGAATTATCTCGAAAATTACAAATACTGAGAAACTTACATGACTGTGGGGCTAGGTGAATCTACATAATTATGATTAAGGTGACCTGCAAGGGTAACACAAGACTTGAATCGGACGAATGGCAGATTTCTAGGAGATATCAGGCGGAATGTCGGGCAAACAAAAGTAACATGGCTACCTTGACAAAGCCGTACGTGATGTGAACCGAGACCGTAAAAGCTTGACAGCGCCCTCAGGCGGCTCTCTGGGTTAAGTGACGACGGCCGTGACACTCCCCGCGACAGTTGTGTTAGAGTCAAGCAGAGGTCTCAGGTCATTCATAAATTCGAAACTTATCTACATGTATAAACTCCCACCTTGTAGTTATCATCGTTTAAACTACGGCGTTCTCTCAAATAGTCAAGTGCATGCTGGGAAAATCCGGGAAGAGCCTTGATGTTTGTAACCCATTAGCCTCTGTCATGACCTTTCTAAAAGGTCAACGCGAGGAAAATTGTCAAAATGGCGGCGCTTACCAACAGCAACACGTGTGTCGTCGATGTCAGAACTTTATGGCTTACGACGGAGCTCTAAAGGCTGTGGTTATTTCGAAAGGATAAATCGTAGGCATAAGGCTAAATGTCATCCAAAACCGTAAAATTACGAAAGAGAAAGAAACAGCGACTGAAAAAATGGTCAGTTTGTGAAAGCGTGCTGCGCTATATACGTACGTGCGTAGCTAGCAGATGTCAGACAAGTCGACCGTTGAGACAACTCGCCCGTTGAGACAACTCGCCCGTTGAGACAACTCGACCTTTGAGACAACTCGACCTTTGAGACAACTCGACCTTTGGGAGAGCTATAGCTGTACTTCGACGTTTACATTGTTTATAAACAGTTAATGTTGGGCCGACTTTCCTCATGCAATGTTGCCATACTTCTTTGTTGACAAACTGCAAATTCATTGTACCTTTACCATGTTAATGTTATTAATGCTTGCTATTTATCCTCTGTTAACAATTTAGGTGTAAGCTTAGTCCGAAAAAAACACCAAAACGGTGGCGTCCAGAAATTGTGCACACAATCGACCGAGTGCTCCCTAATTGGTCGTGGCGCAATTGAATAATTCTTGAAAAATTCAAGTTTAATATTTACGAAGTTCTTTTAATGTCAGGCTTCAGTCAATAAAAGGGTAAAATATTACTAGATTTCACAGGCGTCTGTACATTTAATGTGACAGTATTTAAAACTGGTTTTTAAATTAACATTGCAGGATTAGGAATGTTGAGGTTTAACGTCCAGTAATTATGTGAACCAAGTGCTTGTGTGTAAAGCCCCAAATTTATATTTGATGTCAAAAAATAATTAAAAATACAAAAATAATATTGCTTGTACATGTATCAAGTTGTATGAATTGGCCCCAGAATTTGTTTACTGTTTGGCATTCAAATATGGCTTCAGTTCAGTGCCACTGAATTTTTTGTTTTGTTTAAATGTTAATTGGGCCTAACCGGTTTCCTAAGGAGCATAAATACACGGCGGGTCTTTTCAAGTGCAGGAAAGAAAATCTAGTTTTATGATTGGCCATTTTTTATTAAGTATTTCCCCGCAATTCACTAACTATCTGTTGTCTTTCCTCCATGGTATAGCTACTTACGTTAGTTTTACGCGCGAGCTCGGAAGCCATATTGACAAATTTCCTCAAAACGCCCTCTTCGGTTGATTTTCGTCATTTCATGACAGAGGCTAATGAATGCAGAGTGCTTATGGATGGAAAATGAAGGACACTCCGGACATAAACATAGGCCTTAGGCGAGTAGAAGTATAGGGTGGTTGCAAACTGTCGCACTTCAGTTCCATAGCTAGCAACATGGCTGTTTGGCATCAGGGTCTTTATTAAGTTCAGCTGCAAAACTGCAATGTAAAATCGTGGGCAAACTTGTTTAATTTCTGTATATTATTTTGTAAACCTTTCACATACTTTTGTAAATCCTGTACTTTATTTTAAAATAGTGCACATGCTTTAAATATTAGGCAAGATATGAGACGAATGGTACCCTCCTTTGTGGTGGTCATTATGCTTGCGAAATGTGGTTTCTCAGGAATTCAGAAAGTTTTTATGTATTTTTCATTTCTCACACATTTTAAAATGTTTTTGTTTGTTTGGAAATTCCTTATTGTATTGCATTGAACTTGCGATAAAGATATAAAAAAAGGCCAAACAAGTTTTGAGCTTGAGGATCCAAACTATTGTCAAGGCAAAATCTAAGAACTCCCTTCAATTACAAAAAAAGTGATGGCGTCAACTGTTCTGTTGTACAACTAGAATTATTTTTACACAACTGTTTAACAAAACATTGTAAGCGCCATTTCTCTACCGTACGAGTTATATGGCACCCTCGCTCGTTTCGGGGGTGCTAGGGTCGGGCTTTTTGACATTGGAAAAGTTAGCGTCACCTAGGAAGGTTCACAAGTTTTTAACCGTCAATCGTCGTCAATCATTGTCATACGTTTACCATTGGACTATACTTTTGGAACATTAATTAAAGGACCCAAGTTCAAGTTATAAGAAGTGTTCATCTGAGTCGTGAGTACTAAGTTATAACCAACAGAAAGTGGATTACGACTACGAGTTAAGAACCTGGAAATTTAGGTACCAGTGACGCTCAACAAAAACGGAGTATTGGGCTCCCACAAACATCATGCAATGTGGGTAACTTATTTCACAACAAAACGGACCCAGTACGGGTTCGTAATATACAGGGTGAACCTAAAAAAACGAAACCCACCGGAAAATGGCCATAATTTCGAAAGTATATATTTCATGGAAAAACTGAAGTCAATATCAGAAAGTAGGAGCTACAAGCTTTCTTCTGACACCTACATCGCAGGCCTACGGTCACTGGTATAACTGAGTACCATTGTCTTGAAAACCATAGGCAGATTTCAGAAATGTCCAAATAGGTGTGCGTGTTGTTATCTTCGTGTAGGCAAATAAGGTCGCCTGGAAAAGAACAAGAACATAATTCCCTTTGTTATAACCTGTTTATTTGAAACAATAAAAATGAAAACACTTATTTGGCTTTCATAAGCATCTTTCTCAGTCCTTAAGGTTCGATTCCTTCAACATGGCCGCCACCTCTCTCAACGCAAATTTCACATTGTCTTTGCATATCCTGCACTGCTCTCCTCACCATCCCCGGATCTTGTCGTAAAATGTCAACTTCTTGCTGAATCCTCTCCCGTAATTCCACAAGGTCCCGTGGGGGACTAGCGTAGGCCTTATTCTTAAGGTATCCCCAAAGGAAAAAGTCACATGGAGTTAGGTCAGGGGATCGTGGTGCCACTCCACTTCATGATTCAAGGCAATCACACGGTGTGCAAAGAGTTCTCGAAGACGTTCCCTGACAGCGATAAGTCGATGGGCAGGAACACCATCTTGGGCCCAGCACAGACTGATTTGGACATTCTGAAATCTGCCTATGGTTTTCAAGACAATGATACTCAGTTACCAGTGACCGTAGGCCTGCGATGTAGGTGTCAAAAGAAAGCTTGTAGCTCCTACTTTCTGATATTGACTACAGTTTTTCCATGAAATATATACTTTCGGAATTATGGCCATTTTCCGGTGGGTTTCTTTTTTTTAGGTTCACCCTGTATCATCAGATTGTACGGTTGTTTTTTACGCTTTTTTAACCAATGTTTACGGTGCAAATTGTTTGGGTTCAGAATACCTGTGATTTCTGTCGATGTCGCATGTTTGAAGTAATTAACAGAAGCTGCCCGCTTAAAACTTGAATCAACACTAGGCCTACAAGTACAACATTATATTCCTACAGGAGATTACTGAACGGAAATGTATTCATGCATTGGAATAAAAATGGTAAAGTTGTGTTGACGCCGCACACAAATTATTGAAATAGTATATTTTCCACGCAAAATTGTCTGAATGAAGGAAAGGTCTAATTAAAAATTAAACAATGTAGGCCTAGCCTAGGCTACATTTAAACGTTAATTAATTAGGCCTGCCACAAGCCAAGTTGCATGGGTATCTCATTAAAAAGTATACTTATTATACAGTTCAGTTCCATGTAGTGCGCCGACTCTCATTTTTATATTCTCCCAAAAACAATTGTCTCTTTTGACGAATTTTTACTAATTAAGACCTATAAATTTGCAAAAGAATTTAGAGTAGTTTGCGGCGAGTACGTATACAACATAGTACATACTACATGTACATGTACATATAGTACGTACGCAAAGTGCAGTCGTTGCACGATAGGCGCGTATATTCGCGCGTGGCTATTACGCGCATGCCGTGCAGCCTATACGCGTCGTTTTGCCCATACTTTGCAAATCACGGTATTTTGCACACGACTGGCGGTCTATACAGTAATCCGGCGATCTAAAATAACTAAATTTGTCCGCATGAGGGCAGCATCACTGCGGTGTCTTGGCGCGCGAATCGATTATAACAATTCGCATTAAACGAACCATAGACATGGAGAAAAAAACAACTCCATGTCTATGAACGGACGTTACGATCGGTGTTGTCGTTTAGGTGGTTTTTGGCTCCCCTACTACTCAGATCATGGTAAGACAATGGAGAACTCTAGAAATAGTGGCCACTCAGGAAGATGTTGTTCTGTTCTTGGATGTTCAAACAGCAAAAAACTTCAAAAATGGCGAAAGGAATTATGCAAGATTCATGCACCGCAAATACACCGGGATTGTGCGTGCACAGCCCCTTATTCACTGCACCGATTCCCAGGGCGAAAGGTTAAGGAAGCAACCTACGTCCGAAAGCAGTGGATTAAAAACGTACACAGGAAGAATTTTGTCCCAACACGAAACAGTGTGGTAAGATTTTACTAATATTAATTAGTGATTTTGTAATAGTACTTTTCTAGACCGGCATTGTGTACAACTTCTTAACTTAAGACAAAGTTCTAACGCAGTTTCTATATTCTACTCGTGAAATTGAAATCACAACAAAATGTCAAGTGTTTGTTTCACGTTTACATGCATGACCTGTGACCCAGAGAAAATAAGGTCTAGCGACGCGACAGCACAGTGATCTATTCCACGGGGCCATAGACTAGACTGCTATAGCTAGTGAAAGTGCTAGGCCTATTTCTTCCATGGTGAAGTGTAAACAATTCATCAAAATCAACTTTTGACGACACATTGCATGTGTGGCTGACACAAGAAACCAGTATTTTGACCCACATTTATACGGGCTATATTTAAATGTGAATTTCTGTTTGACTGTGGCTTTGGTTCTTCAATCTGTTTAACGTCCTGCAATCTTGTTTTCGTGCCCCTTTCTCCAGGTATGTGGGGTTCATTTTCTTGACGGACAACCATCTAGAGTGCATCCATATCCTGTGCTAAACATGGGATATAGTCCTTTTGTAAGTACTATGTATAGTAGCATAGATTTGTAACCAAAATATCTTTTTCAATGAAGAATGCACAGATGAAAAAGGAAAACGTGTATTTGTTGGATTTGTTTGCAAGTTTTGATTAATTTTTTTTGTGGCGTATCCTCGCATCACTCTTTTTTTTTAGCAAAAAAATAGTTTGTTTATTTCTCCTGACATGCTTGTTAATATTTTTCATAATTATTTCTATATAAACAATTTTTTTTTTATATCGGGCTTCCAGTGGTAAAAAATAAATCAACGTATTATTTTTTATTTGTCCTTATAGCATCCGTACAGGAATTAATCGTCAATTCATTTTGCTTTGATCAAGTCTTGACCCTGATATAAATAATATTTATATTAGATGGCATTTTTCGGTCGATACAAGAATATATTACACTCGCTATAACAATATGGCACGAGTTGAATGTTATAAATTGTGCAATTTATTTTTTGTATTCCCCGAAAAAATACATCCAATATTATAGAATTATATTTTACGTTAAAATTGTGCCCGTTTGTATGTGCTGTACTTTTAGGCTCCATTATCACGTGGAAGAAAGCCTCCAAAGCAGCGACTGTCGGAACTAAAACGTAAAAGGTGTGTGGATGACCTGCCAAGGACAAAGCAGCCAGAAGACAACACAGAGCAGGGAGAGGTTGGACCAATATACTGTGATACAAGCACACAGGTTTACTTTCATCCGGATGATGTCAAGCCCAAGTCGGAGAGCATCGGGACACAGACTGATCAAGTGCCCAGTGTGTCTGCCCATGATATGAACAGCAAGGATTTCATCTTTTTCACAGGGCTCAGCAAACATGTATTTTGGGCCTATGTTGGAGCACTAATTGCATTACTAATTGCATTCATTGCCAAACCAATGAAGTTCAGGCTGACAGTCCATGACCAAGTACTCCTAGTATTGATGCGCCTACGACTGGGGCTAATGTTTACTGACCTAGGCAAGAGGTTTTGCATTTCAAGAAGTACTGCATGTGAGATATTCTCAGTCTGGCTTTCACAAATGGCAGCATTCATGAGACAGAAATGTATTCTTTGGTTGCCTAGGGACACAATCCGCAGAATCAGGCCCAAGTGTTTCATTCAAAACTACCCTAAAGCAACATGTATTATTGACTGCACTGAGGCGTTTGTTCAAAGGCCAATCAATCTTAAACAACGTGCACAAACATTCAGCAACTACAAACACCACAACACATACAAAGTATTGTATTGCATAGCTCCCAATGGATTTGTCATGTTTGTCTCAAAGTTGTTCGGGGGTAGAGCAAGTGATGTATTTATTTCACAACATTCAGGTTTTATTGATCAGCTCCTACCAGGAGATGAAGTTCTTGCAGACAGGGGCTTCACCATTGATGATATTTTACCAGCTGGAGTGAAATTATCACTTCCAGCTTTTACTAAAGGTTTGACGGAGTTGCCCGAGCATAGCGTTACAGAAACACGTCGATTAGCAAACGTTAGAATTCATGTAGAGCGAGCAATACGCAGATTTAAATGCTTCAAAATTTTGAGCACTATTATACCTGGACGTGTTCAAAATGTAGATAACATTGTTGCAGTTTGCGCAGGACTTTGCAATTTGCAGCCCCACCTGATTAGACCACATGATGAAGAAAGTGTACCAGACCAGGGCAATGGGGACTGTCATGAAACCACAACTGAAGATGAAGAACAAGACTGGGAGAACTGTCCCTTGGAGATCCATGAGGAGTAAATGAAGGAATTGTAATCATCATTGGAATGTTTTACCAGTATCTGTAGATGTTTATTGAAAAGTTTGTCAGAATTTGCATTTAGTTAGGGCATAACAGGGTGAGGACCCAGTCATTACTGCGTGAAAACGGGATGGGTTGTTATCACGCAGTGAATGACTGGGTCCTCGCCCTGTTATTCCTTTAATAAATACCATTTTATTTATGGAATAAACCAGTCAATTTGTTCAAATTGTTGAAAGCCGGGGCCATTTCTACAAAATATTGCCTTCCACTTGATTGAGTTTTTAGCTCTGTAAATGCTGCAAATTCCAAGATTTCAATTTCAATTCAAATTTTGCAGAGGCACAATTTAAATTGCAACCACAATCTGCATTCAGCATTCTCATCCAGCCGGGTGGTTGGGGTTAAAAAATCATCATGAAAAAACATAAGAAACCTGACTAATTGGTTATACCACCTGGATTTACAGTGCTGTGATTTTCAAATTTCCGTGGGCAATGCTTGTTGCAAGTGCAGGTAGTAAGTGTTCGAAGTACACCTTTTTTAAATGAACAACATTTTTCTCGACCCAATCGCTATCATAAGAAACATCGAGAACTATATATTCATTGCGAGTCCACACAAGAAATTTACAGAGTTTGCGTCCAGAACAATACATTGCCACTTGTACTTGGTAGTAGTAGCCTAATCCTGATGCTGTTTGTCGCAGAAAATATTTTCCATCTTTCTTTCTCACATCATACTTGTTTGAATTTATCAAGTTTACAAGACTTCCACCGCATGCTTCTATTTTCTTATCTGTTGGACATTTAATCTCCAAAATTGTATTTTCATCAATAATTCCATCCAGGCTTGCAGCAAGCCAATCTTCTTTTGGGTGAACAACAAGTCCAGTCTTAGTAACCCTCTTATGGAATGCCCTCTGAAACTGATCACGAGCAAGTGGCTCACAATCTTTCCCATGTCTTGTTGCTGCATTCCCTTGAAAACGAGGGTTCAGTTTCCTGTTGATCCATTTACGTGGATCAGCTTTTTTGGGAACATCCGCTGCTTCGCTGCTTGTAATTCTCAGCTTTCGCTGGTCCTCCCACAGAATATTATCCTGTTCCTTTGTTGCTTTTGCTAAGCGAACTTCGTGCTCATCAGTACACTTGACATATTGCTCGTATGTATCGTTACATAGCTGGCACTTGTACTCTGCACAGTTGTTGTGTACCTTTGGCACAGTACATGTATGAAGTGATGAAGGTGGTGTGACAGATTTAGCTGTCAATACATGGTTCAAGATGGTGCCTTCAATGGAAGCCAGTTCAACGAGATCAGTACTGCTGAAATGGGCAATTACATCTGCATCAGTATCAATAGACGCAGTGACTATGTATTGCGACTTTGACCCTTGGAGTGAACGGATGTTTTCAACAGTGTCTGGAAGTATATTTTGTGATGTTGAACTGTTCCAAAGATTCCATGTACATGGTTTATCAGTGCAGGATTCACCTATGTATCCCTTGATCAGGGCCTGATTGATCTTGTAGAGAAGACCAGCTGAATGGCTGCAGCAACTTCCTTGGTTTGCCATGCAGTCACACTCTACATACACGATGACTCCATTCACTGTGTCTAGTTTTACCCTCACAGAGTGGTAGTTGTCGATGGACTGTGAGTACCTTATTGGTGCTTGCAGCAGGATGATCTGATCGTCATCCGAGAACTGATGCAGGACTCTGCCAACCCAACCAGATCGGAGGTAATTTTGGCCCTCGATCAAGGCTCGGTAGTTTGCGTTGGGCTGCTCATCACATGCCTGGTGATTGATGAAATACTCTTGGATATCTAAAAAAGACCAATATATAAAGGAGGCTAATATTAACATGTTTTTACAAATTTCCTACATTCAGTTTTAAATTACTTGTACAACTGGAGAAAGTCACAAGAAATAGTAAATAAAGTTTAAATTCCATCAAATTTTGCAAGACAAGGATAGTTTTTAAACCACGTGTCTCACCTACTTTTGGCCTCAAATAACCTTTGACCTCAGTTTTTTACTTTTGACACAACTATCATTTAAAAAAAGTTAGTGATATTGTATACATGAATACAGGTCAACTCGTACGCGAGACAACTCGTACGCGGTCCAACTCGTACGCGGACCAACTCGTACGCGGACCAACTCGTACGCGGACCAACTCGTACGCGGACCAACTCGTACGCGGACCAACTCGTACGCGGACCAACTCGTACGCGGACCAACTCGTACGCGGACCAACTCGTACGCGGACCAACTCGTACGCGGACCAACTCGTACGCGGACCAACTCGTACGCGGACCAACTCGTACGCGGACCAACTCGTACGCGGACCAACTCGTACGCGGACCAAATACTTTTTTGTTATCTTAAAAATACTAATCAAATGAAAACATCTAGTCTAAAAAAATATATTATTAAAAAAAGTTATGTCAAACGATGTTTACGAAATTAAAACCAAGATGTATATAAATAAACAATCGTAAAATCTTACACAAATGCCTTTGTAAAAAGAAAAGTCTTAAGTTTATTCTTAAAAACCGAAGGAGTTGAGACTGAAAAGACTGAATCTCATGCAACTTGTACATCGTTACATTTAATGGAATTAAAATTGTATACGAAAATGTTTACAAGGCTAAAGGTTAATAATGCCAAAAAGGTTAATAAAGCCAACAATCGTACAGATTCGCCTTGGATGCCCCAGAGTATCTGCCATTTTAATTGATCAAAGCCATCCATACGTACCCGTGAACCACAAGTTTAAACCGCGTACGAGTTGGACCACGTACGAGTTGACCAATCTGCGTACGAGTTGACCTGTTTCCGTATACATGACCCAAGTTTGATTGTAATTCAAGACTTCAACTAGTACTGTACAAAGGTATTTTATTTTTAACTTTAACCCAAAATGACATAAATACCATGGAGGAATAAGAAGGAATACAGACAACAATTCCATTATCCTAAATCACAATGAACATGATGAACACTATTCCTGCATGTTTACATCAGTTGTAATCAAACATAATAACTAGGGCATCAAACCTGGGCTACAAAATAAAATCAGCAGCACTATACTATCTATAGTCACATGGTAAATGTAATATCACACAAGCATGGTAAGCATAGGCTAACTATACTATACTAAACGTTTGTACTTAGATTAATTGAACTTACCCTGATCAGACACAGACGGCCACTGACGGACATCGTCCGCCCAACTTTCCAATTCCATATTTTGAAGGAAAATGGTCAGTTTCGCCTAGCTCTAACCGTCCCGTTAGCGTAGCCGTAGGCCGTAGCTGCTACCTCGATGTACCGGTTTGAAGGAAGTTATGCCAAGCATGCAAGAGAAAAACAGGTCTCACTAGGGTAGGGGGCTAGCAAAAAAACACCGAAACGTCAAAGAAGGCTATGTCGACAACACCGACCGTATTTTGTTTAATTATGATGATGTTAAAACCGAATGCGAATTGTTATAATCGATTCGCGCGCCAAGACACCGCAGTGATGCTGCCCTCACGCGGTCAAATTTAGTTATTTTTCATCACCGGATTACTGTATAGGTTTATATGTCTGTGAGTTGCGCCCATCATTTGTTATTAATGAACAGTTGTTAATTTTAAGGGGAAAAAATCACACTTTGACATGTGGTGTTTATCATACTTTTTGACTACAAAGACGCGCAGAACAGCACAACACAACGCGGGCGTACAGTGAAGCGCAGGTGCGCGTGGTTAATAATTTTTTTTTAATTTAACAGTTTTAAGTGACTCGTTTTAGTGTTCCGCGGTGGAGCTGATACTAATATTTTACCACACATTTATTCAACTTATCATTTTCAACTTATCTGTGATCTTATTGCCTATTTCAACTGGTGTGGCTTTTGTGAACCGCAGCTTGTGAGCAAATTACCGTGAGTAACTTGACGCTTATTCAGGCTAACGTTAGGCTACAAAACTTTGTGAACTTGTGAACTGTGAACTGTGAACTTGTGAAACACCATCAAGATTAAAGGCAGTATATGAGTAATTTGAGACTATTAGTTGTGTCCACCGTGCCCAGAACCTACAACGGCTTCTTTACTTTTGGTGTGTGGAGTCCCCCATCCTGAGAACCGAGATCAAGAGGAGAATCCAGGTAGCCACTATAGTGCTGGGCGAGTAACTCGAGTACTCGCCTACTCCTGATTAGTTTTTGCTAATCGTAGCACTACTCGCGGTTTTTTAACTATTCGATTACTTGTGCCAGCCCGAGTAGCAATAAATACTCGCGAGTAGGGATTGTTAGCAAGCGATGATTGTTTACAAGTACCGATTAAGTTGTGGTCGTATGATGAAACGACGCGAAAAGAATTGACTCGCCGCTCCCCACAATTGCACGCCTGCAATGGCAATTCTTATTCCCAAATAATAAGGTTCAACGAACTATTAAATCCTTTGAGTGAGCCGACCGCTAATGTCCCCAGCCCGCATTGTTTATACAATGGAAGCCATACTTCTCCTGTCTGGTTTGGGTTTGGGTCGATGGGATCGTAAATTAATTCAGCAATAAATTCAATCATGTGAAATAGTTTTTTGTTTTATTGAGGCAACGTAATTAACGTATTGACAACGTAATCATACATAGGGATTATACAATTACTGTTATGCTTTAAATGAAAACACCCGTATGGTGATAACACGTGTTTGATCGTAATTTGACACCTTGCAAAAATACTCGATTACTCGGTGGTAAATTTGTCGCGAGTACTCGAGTGGGGAAACCACTATTCGCTCAGCACTAGTAGCCACTAAGTTCTTAGATGTTGGACAGCCTGGAAATGTTCGGGAAGCTAGTCTGTAAGGCTGTGCCTGAACTGGGCTGTGTTAAGTTGAACTGGGCTGGTTCCTCAGTACCTGGGCAGCAGAACCCAAGGCGGCAGACACTGTGGTGGTGGTGGGGGTGCGTGTTGCTGCTGCTGCCGAGTTTGCCGAGGTGGTTGCTGACGAGGAGGCATCATCTGCTGTAGAGAAGGATGAGGAGGCATCTGCTGATGTGAATGCTGTAAGGGTTGCTGTTGATACTGCTCAATGTACTCCACAGACTGTGAACCCCACACTGATGATGCTGGAGGCACGTTGCTCCACATGTGGGGAGCTGGCTGATACTGCCGTACGAGCCAAATGACGGTGCTGAACTGGGCCGCAGTGGGTGAGGTGCTTGAGAGTGGCGGGCTTGCTGTGTTCCTTGGATTGGGGGGGGGGGGGGGGGGGGGGGGGGGGGCTGGCATGGCACTTGGAATGTCATCGTCACTGTCCTCATCAATCAGGTCAAACAGCAACTTGTTAATGGTGGACCTTGTCTTCTTGGCCTTGGACATAGTCAAAAGGCTGTCTCGAACGTAGTTGGCAAATGTTGTTCGGGCTGTAATAGGCTGCTGCTAGGTTTTGGAGAGGTCCTTGAGGATGGTGCCTGACTCAGCAACTCTCTTCTGTAGGGACTCAAAGAGGGCGCTGTCCGGGTCCTGAGGCCGCTTGCGTAAGGCTGAAGGGGGGAGGGGGGGGGGGCGGGGTCAGCTCATCAAAGCCAATCTCAAGGTCAGCGCAGGCATTCTCGGCAGCATCAAGGTCTCCTCTGTGCTCTTGGATGGTTGCCTTCACCTGCAAAGACAAATAATAAAATCATAAGCAAAATGAATGCAAAAATGCATACCAAAACGATTGCACATTTAATTGTCATCAAATTAATGAGGTCCAGAAAAAGTAGAATAGTTGTATACTGACACTCTGGAGGGGCTGAGGACGGTGGCGAGTGACTGTCTTCAGTCCTCTCTCTGAGTCAGGTTTGGGGCACCATCTCCACTCTTCTTCTTGTCAAGGCTGTAACATATCTCATGGTACTGACAATGGATGGCGCCCTTTATGTTATTAAGCTGACTGGAATAGAGTCTAGTCTTTACACAACTTCTGAGTACTGGAATAAAACATGTCAGACTTATAGTCCACTGCAACAAGTGCGTCCGTTATAATATTCATTATGAACCCGGCATCTTTACATGGTGGCAGCGGTAGTGAAACTGTGGTGAAACAGTTTTGTAATTACATGTATTAAGAATTGATTCATAAATTTGGTCAATAGATGGCGCTCGTCCGACCACCGTTATTGTCAGATTGCTTGCCTACTTCTAATAATAGAACGTGTATCCATGCGACAGAGTGATCTGCATTCGGGTTTTGGAGTAAGGATATATAGGGCGACTTTAGGTATTGTTTCAACTCAGAAAGGGGGGGTATTTCATGTATTTTATATACTTGTATATTATAACAGATTACTAAGTTCCTTTAGTGTAATGTATAAATGGTTATTGTAAGGGACCGATGGGAGAGGTAAGCTAGACAGCGGTGACCAGGTTTCGCGGGACCGGGATCCGGAACTAGTTCTAGGTCAGGAGAGAATTGGGAGGGAGTTGGTTCTTCCCTCATGACTTAAGCCTTGAGACTGCGTAAACTCTCGTAGCTGAATGAATGATTGTGAAGGATGTAAATCCCATTCAGCCTTGGTGCCGCGACTGGCTGCCTCATCCCTTTCAACTTCATGCTCTGAGTCTGTTCATCGATTGGGACCCAATTAATCAATAAAACGATGTTGATAGTGATCTCCGGTGTGTGTATGTATGCACTTCTGCAGCGAAGAGTGTTCGCGTAATCCTCGCCCCAACGAGACCCTAATTCACCTCGAGGCGCAACCCCGCGCATACTACAAATTGGTAACACGGATGGGGTGTCTGTAGTTGTTCTTCGGCAGGAGTATAAATGCTGGTGCTGCATCTCGCCATTGGACTGCTTCTTCAGGCCGTGTGTGGCGAGTGTTGACGCCTGGAATCCGATCAGAAGTTGAAAGTTGCAGCGTGAGTGTGAGACGGTCGAGTTGTCTCACCGTGCCGGTCGAGTTGTCCAAGCTGAGGGGGACGGTCGACAGAGCGGTGTGCAGTGCAGTCGGAGATCGAGTGCGTGGTCCAGCGGCGGTGATGGTCGACGGACGGGCCAGGTGTGGAGTTCATGCAGCAGCGGTTCTACCCCGAGATTGAGGAGTTCTGTTAAGGTGGAGCAGAGGACTGGAGGCTGTTCATGCAGCAGCGGTTCTACCCTGAGATTGAGAAGTTCTGTTCAGGTGGAGCTGAGGACTGGAGGCTGGAGTCGTCAATGAACAGTTAGGATTGTTTGTTTCACTGTTTATCTAGTATGGGTCTGTTTGTTTTCCACATTTATTTTCTATAAAGTGTACGTATAACTTGGCTTGTAATTATTGTATGACTACTTACCCGGTACATGTACATGTATTTAAACACGGTTATGTGCGTGCATGCATTGTTCAGGCGCTAGTACTTGGGTAGTTTTGTATCTAGCGTGGTAGTCTGTGTGGGCGTGGTTGTGTCCCATATTGAGGAGGGGTCCTTCTTGTCCTTCGATATTCTTGTTTGGTGAGTTTGGGGCTTGCGCGTGTGTTGCTAGGATAATTTAAGTAATTATGGCAATGGAGGAGAGTTTACTGACTAAGTTAGTCTCTGAATTAGCTGACGCGTTGAAACAGAATGGTTCCACTAGAGAACGACCTATCAAGCTTGAGCGGTTTAAAGGAAGGCCTGTGAGGGCAGGGGACCCGACTCTGAAAGAGTGGTTAGAGGAGGTTGACATTTATTGCAGGCAGTGTAATATCCCGGGGACGGGGAAGGCCCAGGTTATAGTTGATCACTTGGCAGGTCCTGCACGTGTAGAAGTCAAAAGCAGGGAAGATGTTAAATCTGACTACTCGCTTTTGGTAAAACTGTTACATAACCAGTTTGGGGGAGTAGAGACCCTGCAGTCTCTTCAGAAGGCTTTCTTTGAAAGAGGTCAATTGGAAGATGAGTCCTTAATGGATTTTTCTCGTGCTTTGATTAGGTTGTATGAGAGAATTTTGCGTATAGCTCCCCAAAGTGAGGAGGAGTCTTTGGAAAACCTGAAGGACAAAACTCTTATCAATCAATTTGTGGCGGGAGCACGGGGACAAAGTGCACGCTTTGAGTTGAAGAGACTGCAGTTGTCTGACCTTAGCCAAACCTTTAACTGTTTTCGAGATGCCGCTCTTGATTTATTTAGAGATTTTGAGGTCACGTCCAAGGTCAAACACAGTCACGTGCGCAGTGTAGGGGCGGATGGTCCGGTCACGTATGATGAAGGGGTGGAGGTTATGGGTGTTAAGGTTGAAACAATGGCCGCTGGCGTAGACATTAAATTACAGCAACAACAATCTGACATGATGAACTGTATGCAAGGAATGCAAGGCCAAATAAACAAGCAGCAGGAACAAATTACGTTTTTGATGCAGTGCTTGCTTCGCACGCAAAAAGGGGAACAAGCCAGTCCACAGGGGAACAGCCAGGTCCCCGGTCGGTCAGTGATTTGTTATAAGTGTAGAAAGCCGGGTCATTACCAGTCTCAGTGTCGTTCCCAGCAAAACTCTGGCCCAGTTGGAGTCCAACCAGCAAAATGGGAATCCAGTCAGGCGGGTGCCACAAAAGCACCTGACAGTCAATCCAAGCAGGGGTTAAACTAACAACCTCCACTTCTGTGGGCCGGGTGGTGGAGGAGAGTCACAAAGGGTCTTTGTCTCGTAATGCACCCACGGGGGAGGGGGTAATGCCTGAGTTGTCTGCGGACGAGTTACTAACTAAGTTAGTTAAAGAAAGCCCTCGAGCTGAGGTTACACTGGCTGGAGTACCAGCCATGTGTATTCTTGATACAGGCGCAGAGACCTCCCTAATGAGTGCGACATTTTATCAAAAACACTTGGCAGACAAACTTACGGGTGTGAAACCACTGGGTACTTACCTTGAAGTGTTTGGTGTTGGTGGATTGGAGGTCCCAATCGCCGGATATGTAGAAGTACCGCTCACTGTTTTTAACAAAACTGTTGAGGCAAATTTTCTGGTTGTAAAGGATTCCTGTGACGGTGGATTGCTAAACCGCAAGAACAGTCCGTTGATTTTGGGATGCAATGTTCTTGAAATGTTAAAGGACCTGTTTGTAGAAAATGGGCACGGCGACACTGAGTCTTGGAATGTGACTCTTCAGTGGTATAGGCTTACCAAGGGGCAAATCAAACAGGCTGACAAGGGGGTTGTTAAGCCTGGTTGTGCAAATCAAGCTGCTGCGCGTACCGGTAGGCATGATATAACCATTCCACCTAGGCAGGTCATGACCGTTAGCTGTCACATTAGGGCACCAGTGCATGCTTTTAGGAACAAGGTTGTGATTGTGGGGAGTACACAATCCGGTACACAGTCCGAAGGTGCAAGTACCTGTAATTTAAGCGCAGCAGTAAGAGTATATGACTCATGTGGGGTCACAGACGGAAAAACAGTATCGGTTGTAGTTGCGAACTTGGGCACACAGCCCCTGTTGGTATCTCGTTATACTAAGCTTGCAACCGTGGCCGAGGCTTCGAATTCAGATTGTATCGAGTTGAATCAGACGCAAGCCGGTGTGAATGTTTCCGTCAACCATGTACTGGTTGAAAATCGGAAAGACTTAGAGGAGGACTCTTTAAAGTCGAGCAATGAGAAATACAGTGGTGGGGCACCGCAGAGGGAAGAATTTATTTTTTCAGATGGAAGCAAGTATTGCTTGCCTCCAGGTTTAGGTCTTGCTGCTTGCAGTCTAAACAGTGAGGAGAAAGAGAGGGTTGCGCGTCTTATACAGAAACATGACGAGGTGTTCTCAAAAGGGGAGTTTGATGTTGGATACTGCAACCGGATTCCTCACAAAATTAACACTGTGGATAACACCCCAATTAATGAACCGTATAGGAGGATTTCACCTCACTGTATTCAGGAGGTGAAGACCCTCTTGCAGAACTTGTTGGATCAGGGAATTATAAGGCGAAGTGAGAGTCCGTATGCAAGCGCAGTCGTGTTGGTGAGAAAACGGGACGGTGCACTGCGCCTGTGCATCGATTTCAGAAAGTTAAATGCGAAGACTATTCGCGATGCGTTTCCTCTACCGCGCATAGAGGAATCACTAGAGGCTCTACAGGGTGCTAAGTATTTCTCGGCTCTCGACTTAGCGCATGGCTACCATCAAGTGGCCATGGATCCTGGTTCTGTGGAGAAAACAGCATTCCGCGTACCCTTTGGGTTATATGAATTCACACGAATGCCGTTTGGATTGGCAAATGCGCCAGGGACGTTTCAACGGGTAATGGAGCAATGCTTAGGTGACATGAACTTGTCAGAGTTGCTTATATATCTGGATGATATATTGGTGTATTCTTCCACCGTAGAAGAACACGTGCAACGCCTAGACAAGGTTTTCTCAAAGCTAGGGGACTTTGGCTTGAAGATTAAGGGCAAGAAGTGTTCCTTGTTTCGCAACGAGGTAAATTACCTCGGACATGTAGTGAGCGCGCAAGGCATCTCAGTTGATAGGGATAAGATACAACGTATTCAAGATTGGCCAGTGCCAAAGGGGCCAGAGGAACTGAGGTCGTTCCTTGGGTTGGCGAGCTATTACCGTAGATTCGTAAAGGGTTTTGCCAAGATAGCTGCGCCGCTGCATGCTGGGCTGCCTCCTGTCAATAAAGGTAAGCCTCGCCAGGTGACTAAGTTTAAGTGGGGTCCAGAGATGCAGGCTGCCTTTGAAAAGCTTAAACAAGTGTTGGTGCAAGTGCCAGTGTTAATGTACCCTGACTTTGCCCGACCCTTTGTGCTTGAAGTTGACGCTTCATTAAAGGGACTTGGTGCATGTTTGGCACAGCGTGACGGCAAGGGTAGATTACATCCTATCGCTTATGCGAGTAGGGGTTTACGGGGCGCAGAGTCAAAATACCCGGATTACAGTTCATTTAAGCTTGAGCTGCTGGGCTTGAAATGGGCAGTCGTTGATAAGTTTAGAGACTATTTGATCGGCGGTACCTTTACAGTTTTAACGGATAATAATCCGTTGGCCCACTTGAACACGGCCAAGCTAGGTGCCGGTGAAATGAGATGGGCAGCGCAGCTTGCAGCGTTTAACTTTGACATTCAATATCGGACAGGTGCCAGTAATCGTTGTGCGGATGCTTTGAGCCGGCATCCGGGCAACTGCTCCTCTGGTGCAGTAGCAGGGATTCTTCAAACTAAAACACACTCGACGTCAGTTCCATTACATGTGAATGCATGTAATGCCGAGCGCGCCTCCATGAGGGATAATCCCCTACAGTCGGGCCCACCGGGAGTTTTTCCATCTTGGTCCTCTGAGCGGCTTGCGGCTTTGCAAAAATCCGATCCCTTGTTGGGTATTATTTGGGAACGCTGGGACCAGAGCTGGTCACCCGGGGAAGTAGTACCTGGAGGTCAGGAAGAACCACCCGAGTTGAAACATTGGCTGTGGCAGTGGCCACGCTTTACAGTACGCGAAGGCGTTTTATGTCGAAGGGTCGAAGATCCTGTCGTGGGGGAAGTGTTTCAAATACTCATGCCTGAAAGTGTTCGATCTAGGGCTATGAAAGGCTGTCATGAGGGTTGGGGTCACCAGGGGGTTACACGAACGTGTTCGCTTTTGCGTAGGCGCGTTTATTGGCCAAGAATTGCAGCAGATGTGCGGGCTCACATACGGAAGTGCCAACGTTGTGTGAGGGCAAAGGTGTCTGAACCCATCCCAAGGGTTCCCATGCGTCACTTATTGGCTTTCAGGCCTTTGGAAGTTTTGGCCATTGATTTTGTTAAAGTTGATAGGGGCCGCGGAGGATTCGAGGACATACTTGTTATGACTGATGTATATACTAAGTACGTGCAGGCAGTGCCGTGCAGGGACCAAAGCGCTCAAACTGTAGCTAAGGTACTCAGGGACAGTTGGTTTACGAGATTCGGCATTCCGAACAGATTGCATAGCGATCAAGGCCGGAATTTTGAGGGGGAATTGGTCCGTGAGTTGTGCACTCTTTACGGTATCAAAAAGTCGCGAACTACTCCGTACCACCCAGAGGGAAATGCGCAGGCGGAAAGGTTCAATAGAACGTTGTTTGGTTTGATCAAGTCGTTCAGTGAACACGAGCGCCGACGATGGCCTGACTTCCTGTCGCACCTTGTTTTCGTGTACAATTCCACACCTCACTGCACAACCGGGGTAGCACCTTACACCTTAATGTTTGGAAGGGAACCGTTGATTCCATTAGACCAAATTTTGGGCCGGACTGATAGTAACTGGGGACAGGACTTTGTACAAGAACAGTCAGAGATGCTCGAGCGAGCAGGTACCTTGGTGAAAGAAAGGGTAGAAAAGAGATCTCGTCAGAATGAAAATGCCCACAGTCGCAAAGTTAATGCTGCACCTTTGCCAGTAGGTTCCCGAGTACTGTTGAAGAAATGTGCTTTCAAAGGCCGTCACAAGTTAGAAGATGCATACGGCAGAGAGTCGTATGTTGTAGCATGGAAGAGTGTCCATGACGATGTGTATCGTATTCGGCCAGTGAATGGTGGACCGGAAAAGACGGTCAACCGTAAATATTTACGGTTGGATCCGCTTGCAGAGCCAGAGTCTGGTGATGACTCTGACGGTAGTAATGAGTCAGAATATGACTTTGTTGTGACCAAGTCCGCACCGAGTGATGTGGCAGTTGACGGAGGGGTGGGAGATGATAAAGTAGGGGAGCCCCATCAGATCTCCGAAATAGATCGTGCAGTCCCAAAAAGGTCATCACAGAGAAGAACTAGGGGGATGCATTCAAACCCACACAGACTGCCCCGTTCTGTTTTAAAATAGTTTTCCAGTGAGAGTTGATTAATGGTAGTATTGGATTCGGATGAGCTCTTTGGAAGGGACTTGGGGTATCCAGTCTTCCTGTGAGTGAGTTTGATCCCATGCTGTCATTTTGGTTTACCTTTCACCTGGAGGCGATTCGTTCGCAGGTTATTTAGCTAATGTGTGCCTGTCAGCTGTATACATGCATGTACATTGCCCGTTTGGGATTTAAAGATTGTGTTGTTAGGAAGGTTAATATTTATGTTAACACATAGTACATAAAGGTGATTTTCTTTGTAATTTAGGTTGAAGAGGAGTTGGCACCCTACAGCACCCTAGGCGACTGCATATGTAATATGGCATTTGTGTTATTTGGACACAGTTTCGTAAAACGTTTAACTAGTAGGCGAGAAGCCATAATACATATAGATTTAGAGAGAAAGAGCGTACCCATTTCTTGTTTAGGCGAAGGCGGTTTGACGCTAAATCGTATTAATGCCAATTGTATTCGTTATTGCCGTATTATTGCCAGGGCCCATCCTTCATTTCTGATAATTGATCTGGGGACGAATGATTTATGTACAGCAGGAGTATCGCCAAATCACGTAGTTGATTCTCTTTGTACATTTGTTCGAGTTTTACCAAAGTTTGGTGTTGATCCTAGCATTGTGGTGTTTCTTCCAGTCTTGCCACGCACTGGAAATATGAGATGCAATCAAGTTTCGGTCAGTGAATTTAATAAGAGGGCAGATGCCTTCAACGAGTTGCTTGAAGCCGAGGCTCTAAAAGAGGACCGTTGGTGGGTTTGGCATCACCGCGGCTTGAAACACCCTCGTTTCAGTCTTGACGGGGTACACCTAAATAAATGGGGCAACTCGCAGTATGAGAGAACTCTCAAACAGCTTGTCAAATTTTTCGAGGGTAGGTTTTGGTAATCGGTGGTACGTACCAAAACTGGCAAGACCGGAGGAGTTTGTCTAATTGTATTAATTCTTAAAGGTAAAGTTGTTTACAAAAACTTAAACAGAATTTAACTTGTTATAGTGTTGTTAAAATAGTTACAAGGTTTGGATTCAAGTGATCTCCGGGAGTAGATCAATTAAGTAGGGGAGTTTGTGGTGAAACAGTTTTGTAATTACATGTATTAAGAATTGATTCATAAATTTGGTCAATAGATGGCGCTCGTCCGACCACCGTTATTGTCAGATTGCTTGCCTACTTCTAATAATAGAACGTGTATCCATGCGACAGAGTGATCTGCATTCGGGTTTTGGAGTAAGGATATATAGGGCGACTTTAGGTATTGTTTCAACTCAGAAAGGGGGGGTATTTCATGTATTTTATATACTTGTATATTATAACAGATTACTAAGTTCCTTTAGTGTAATGTATAAATGGTTATTGTAAGGGACCGATGGGAGAGGTAAACTAGACAGCGGTGACCAGGTTTCGCGGGACCGGGATCCGGAACTAGTTCTAGGTCAGGAGAGAATTGGGAGGGAGTTGGTTCTTCCCTCATGACTTAAGCCTTGAGACTGCGTAAACTCTCGTAGCTGAATGAATGATTGTGAAGGATGTAAATCCCATTCAGCCTTGGTGCCGCGACTGGCTGCCTCATCCCTTTCAACTTCATGCTCTGAGTCTGTTCATCGATTGGGACCCAATTAATCAATAAAACGATGTTGATAGTGATCTCCGGTGTGTGTATGTATGCACTTCTGCAGCGAAGAGTGTTCGCGTAATCCTCGCCCCAACGAGACCCTAATTCACCTCGAGGCGCAACCCCGCGCATACTTCAAAACGAACTCACAGACTATTGAATAGTCGTCAGTAGTGGCAATTTACTGCCTTATTTTGCTGAATTGTGCAACAAACGGACGATCAAAACCACGCTGTGCGAACGCAATGTGCGTGTTGTGGAAAATTCGCCCCTCATTGCCGCTTGAAACGTGAACTCAAAATCGCGAATGATGGACAAACAACTGTAAGTCTTTTCATAAACAGACACAAACAGTAGCTTCACTGCCCAGTGCATCGCCTTGGACGACAGTGGTGCATAAATACTGTTCTAAACTTTTGGACTAGTTAACGTTGTTATTTCGATCGGTAATTAATGGCCCTGTCACACCAGAACGTTTTAGGCCAACGCGTGAGTAGCGCGTTAAAAATAGTTGATACGCTGGCAAACGCTGAACTTCCACAGAAAAAGTCAAGTGGAACCGTGATTTCAGCGTGTCCATAACGCGTTTTTAACGGGTTCATAGCGTTCGCCAGCGCGTGAGTAACGCGTTAGTAACGCGCTCGACGACTGATGAACGACTGCCCAGCGCGTGAGTAGCGCGTTCCAACGCGCGCCAGCGTACTGCAACGACCACATGATTAGTTGTATAAAAAGCAGACGCGCTACTACACTAATGGCCCTGTCACACCAGAACGTTTTAGGCCAACGTGTTGGAATTTCGGTAACACGCGGGTAAACGTTGACCAACGCTAGGCCAGCGTTCGCAACACGCTAAGCGCGTTACCCACACGCTGGAACACGCTGTCACACGCTGAGGCAAAAATACATTTTTCAACATACCTAAAATTTTCAGCGTTTGCCAGCGTGTGACTGCACACGCTGGCGGCGCGCAGGATGGTCGTTACTCACGCGTCAAACGCGCTAGACGAACGTTACCAACCCACTACTCACACGCTGGCGACCCGCTGTCGTATTTTTACTATAAATCAGTGATACGTTCCTCACACGCTGAGCGCGTTCCTCACACGATACTCACGCGCTGGCATACGCTATGAACCCGTTATCAACCTGTATGGACATGCTGAAATCACGGTTCCACTTGACTTTTTCTGTGAAAGTTCAGCGATTGCCAGCGTATCAACTATTTTTAACGCGCTACTCATGCATTGGCCTAAAACGTTCTGGGGTGACAGGGCCATAACCAGCGTGTCGCCAGAATACGCCAGCGTACGCCAGCGTGCGCCAGCGTGTGAGTAGCGGGTTGATAACGATCGTCTAGCGTGTTCGACGCGTGAGTAACAAACCTCCAACGCTCCGCCAGCGTGTGCAGTCACACGCTGGCAAACGCTGGAAATTGTATGTATGTTGAAAAAAATATTTTTTCCTCAGCGTGTAACAGCATGTCCCAGCGCGTGAGTAACGCGCTCAGCGTGTTGCTAACGCTGGCCTAGCGTTGGTCAGCGTTTGCCAACGTGTTGCCAAAATTACAACACGTTACTCACGCGTTGGCCTAAAATTTTCTGGTGTGACAGGGCCATAACGGTCGCCCTTTTATACACGCTGACAACGCGAGCTCTATACACGTCGCTACGCACGAGGTATTTTGCTAGTCTCCTTATCAGCCGTTTTGTCGTAGTGGTGTTTCGCACGTGAACTGATAGCTGTAACTGTTTCCCAGATATCACAATGACGGAGTCATATATTCCTCGCATGGATTGGTCTCACCCAGACCAGGCAAATGCTATCAAGCTGTTCAAGCAACAGTGTGACATGTACTTTGCTATAAAGAACGTTGAGGTCGGTCGCCAAGTGGACCACATTCTTCCTTTCATGGGCACCCAAGGACTCAAGTTGTATAACTCCTGGGGCTTAGAATCAGAGGAACAGAAAAATCCTGCAAAAGTCTGGGAACAATTTGAACTGCAGATCAAACCAAAGCAGAACTTCCGTGTCGCCAGACTCTTTCTCCAGAAATTCACACAGAAAGAGAAAGAGGGCATTGATGATTTCATATCCCGACTAAAGCTCCAGGCTTACAAATGCGACTTCAGAGATGACCATGAGTTGAAAGACAGGATTGTTGACCAGCTCATCGCAGGAACATGTAACCATGAGCTGCAGAAAAAGCTACTGAGTAAACCAAAGACCCTCACGCTTGACCAAGCGACTGAACAAGGCCGCACATATGAGGCATCTGTCACCCATATGAAGGAACTTGCACGCGTACAGGGTACGGATGTCCCTGTGCATGAGGTCCGCAAATCCAACACATGTCGCAACTGTGGAGGTCATCACTCTTTCAGGCGCAGGGAGAACTGCCCGGCATACAAATCCACATGCCGGAAATGCAAAAAGCCAAACCACTGGGAACAAGTTTGTCGATACTCTGACACAGAGCGCCCCAGTCACGACAACCGATCGCGCTCGCAATCTCGCTCAAGAAAAGGACAACGCGGTCAGCTCAGATCAAGATTGCGCACAGCTAGACCGCAACAAAAGAGTGTGACCACCATCGAGCAGCCAGATGAACAAAATCAACTGGATGAACAATTTGATAACCTGACATTACACTCCATACGCGTGTCAAACATAAGTGTCATCAGCCAGACTGACACTCGCAACGAGGTTATCACATATGTGCAAGTGAAACGCGACTCCACCTTAGTGAACATTCGAGCAAAGGTGGACACAGGAGCACAGGGCAATACCCGTTCAGGCGCATGTACCCTACAAAACTGGATGCAGAAGGTCTTCCCAAGAAAGACTGTGTTAACAACTTAAACACGACCCTCGCAGCTTACAATGGAACTAGGATTCCCCAGCATGGTTCCATTACGCTTCCATGTAGATACAACGAGGGCAAATGGTTTGTAACAGAGTTCTACATCGTGGACTCTGAAGGTCCTGCAATTATTGGACTTGGGAGTTCCCGTGACTTACCACATTGTGCTTAGGGATAATGCCATGCCCAAGATTCATGCACCTCGCAAATGCTCAATCCACATCCGAGATTAATTGAAAACCGAAATCAATAGCATGGAGAAGCAGGGTGTCATACGCAAAGTGACAGAACCCACTGACTGGGTAAGCAGTTTGACAGTGTCGCGACGAGCAAACGGAAAAACTTCGCATCTGCCTTGACCCCAAGGACTTGAATGCTGAAATCAAGCGCAGTCATCACAAAACGCCTACCGTTGAAGAGATCACGCACAAGTTAGCTGGAGCCAAATACTTCAGTAGGCTCGATGCCAAAAATGGTTATTGGTCTGTCAAACTGGATGAGGAAAGTTCAATCCTCACCACATTCAATAGTCCATTTGGACGGTACTGCTACAACAGAATGCCATTCGGACTAGTCGTAAGCCAGGACATCTTCCAACACAAAATGGATCAGATCCTCGATAGCTGCCCTGGTACCATCGGTATTGCTGACGACATTATCGTTTTCGGCAAAACTGAACAAGAACATGATCGCCACCTGCACAATCTGATGAATGTTGCAGCCAAAAACGGACCCATGTTTAACAGCCAGAAATTAAAATGCGCTGTCAAAACCCCCCAGATCATGTTTTTTGGCATGGTCTATGACCAGCATGGAGTGCGCCCTGACCCAGGCAAAGTCAATGACATCAAAAGCCTGGAACCTCCGCAAAACAAAACGGAACTACAGGAATTTTTTCGGGATGGTCACGTACCTGAGCCCATTCATTCCACGGCTCTCTGACCATACTGCCAACCTCCGCATGCTGCTCAAGAAAGATGCAGAATTCACATGGTCTGCATCCCACCAACAAGCATATGACAGGGTGAAAGACCTTGTCTGCGAAGAAACGACCCTGACGTTCTTCGATCCAAGCAAAGACACAGTCATACAGGTGGATGCATCCTCCCGTGGACTTGGGGCAGCACTACTCCAGGACAGTAAACCGATCGCGTTTGCGTCCAAGTCGCTCAGCGAAACGGAGCAACGCTATGCCAACATCGAGCGCGAACTACTCGCAGTAGTCTTCGGCTGCGAGAGGTTCCATACGTATGTGTATGGAAAGCACTTCACTGTTGAATCCGATCACAAGCCGCTCGAGATGATTCACCAAAAGCCACTTCGCTCAGCACCTCCCCGACTCCAGCGCATGTTGATGCGTTTACAGCCATATGATCTCAAAATCGCGTATCGCCCAGGCAAGGAAATGGTGCTTGCTGATGGACTGTCTCGACTATCAAGCACGAGGCACTCACACATACACCTGGATCTGCAAATCCACTTCATGCAGTTCTCTGAAGGACGTCTCAGTCAGATCAGGTACGAGACAGCTAGATAAGAAACACTCGCTGAGCTCCAAGAAACGATCGTCGCTGGTTGGCCAGACAAAATGAAAGACCTGCCCAAACCGCTCCGTCCGTATTGGTCATTCCGTGATGAACTCTCCGTTGAAAATGGACTACTCCTAAAAGGAGAACGCGTGTTCATACCCGGCAGTATGCAAAGATACAAACTGTCAAAGCTACATGAGGGACACCAGGGGATGGAGAAAACCAAGCTTCGGGCCAAAGACTCTGTCTACTGGCTTGACATCAATGCACACATTGAAGAGTGTGTGAAGCAGTGTTCAACCTGCCAACAATACCAGCGATCTCAGACAAAGGAAACTCTCATGCCGCATGAAATACCCAATCGGCCATTGCAAATTTTGGGTACTGACCTCTTCCACTTCAATGGTGACAACTACCTGATAGTGGCAGACTATTACTCAAAATGTCCTTTCATCCGCAAGATGCCACTTCACTGCACCAGCGAGGCTGTAGTAAAAGCAACCAGAGGACTGTTTGCTGAACAAGGCATACCTGAAAAAATCATAAGTGATAATGGCCCTCACTTTGATTCATCCCAATACAAGAACTTCGCGAACACCTGGGGATTCACACATACGACATCGTCTCCCCACTACCCCCAGTCTAATGGATTCATTGAAAGTTCCATTCAGACTGTTAAGAATACACTGAAGAAAGCTAAAGCCAGCGGTCAGGACATCGACATGGCACTACTGTGCATACGCACAACACCAGTAGACAGTGTCATTCCCAGTCCAGCCGAGTTACTCTATGGTAGGAAGGTACAGGCTAACCTGCCACTGCGAATCCGAAACACTTCAGCCCTGCGGGACAACATTCACAACCGTCTACAATATAGACAGGACAAACAGAAAACTAACTACAACAATCACACACGTGACTTACCCCCACTTGTGCCCGGTCAAGCCATTCGGGTACAAAACCACGTCACCGGACTCTGGACACCAGCCACTGTCCAGCAGGAATGTTCCGAGCCAAGATCTTACCTTGTGACGACTCCCAATGGGAGTATCCTACGCAGGAACCGCAGATATCTCCAAGATGTAGAACCTGTGAAAAAGAGAGTTACCTTTTCACAGGACACTGTGCAACCAGCTCCGCAACCAACTACGCAATCAGCTACGCAACCAGCTCCACAACCAGCTCTGCAACCAGCTCTGCAACTAGCTCCGCAACCAGTTCCACAACCAGTTCCGCAGCCATCCCAACACACTGTCAACAGAGAAAAACCACATAACCTCTACAATATGCAAGGAACTCACAACGAACAACCATATGTAACACGTTCAGGCAGAGTTGTCAACAAACCAAATAAACTGTCCTTGTAAAGTTACAGATACCATTCTAATTCACAGTGATTTAAGTAAATTGCCCATACTACTGTTTTGCAGGAACCCATCCAAAACAAAACGACCAGTTTAATGAAAACTACAAGTCTAATCGCATAGTTACTATTGTTTTTATTTCATTAAAAATGTACCAATTGCCTTGAACATTTCTGATTAAGCTAGAAAACAGTTCTAAAGTGCTCATGGTTAAATTGTTTGACGTAGCTCTTCAAAATTGAAAGTTAAAGAAAGTTAAAAGTTAAAGAGAAAGTTTAGCGTTTAAAAAAAAAAAAAAAAAAAACAAGAAAAAAACTTCTGTGGACGTTATCTTAAGAAAGAGGATGTAACATATCTCATTGTATGTAAATGTACTAACAATGGATGGCGCCCTTTATGTTATTAAGCTGACTGGAATAGAGTCTAGTCTTTACACAACTTCTGAGTACTGGAATAAAACATGTCAGACTTATAGTCCACTGCAACAAGTGCGTCCGTTATAATATTCATTATGAACCCGGCATCTTTACAAAGGCGAGTGTAGGTGTCACGCAATGACCGAAACCAGCCCTTGAGGGTCGCGGCTGTCTTTTCCATCAGAACTTGGTCTTCCTAGATCTTCTCCTTTTTGTCTTTCCGCCTGTAGTCGGTCATCTTTACATTCCACAGCACAGGGTTGTCGCAGATAAACTCAAGCATGAGCTCCTCATCGGCAATGCTGAGGTTGCAGGGGTTCTTCTTGGCCCTTTTCTTCTTCTTCTTCTTCTTCCCCTTGTCATCAGCCAGGCGGGAGGAGGTGGAGACGGACGACGAAGCCGACGATTCACAGGAGCATTGACGAGGAGGAGTTAGAGACCTAGGACTTGGGGACCTTGATTGCACACGAACCTCAGGAACAACTAGCTCATCATCAGCATGATTATCAGTATAGGTCGCTCCAGCATATCAACAGGTGTATCACGTTTGGATGAGGATGATGATGATGGTGTCTTCTTGCCTCTTCATCGGCCCCGGGTAAACGATGTTTTCTTCTTGGGAGGCATGAGAAATGTTAATAGCTCGCCGTCTACTACAGTAATGCTGCAATGCTGCAATACCGCCGCTTATATAGCCACTTGTCACGTGATAGGCGGCACGCTGGGCATGCGCTGCAAATACGATACTCATACGCTACTATACACAGAGTACGCTGGCCATACGCTGGTTATACGCAGATTATACGCTGACATACGCTGGCCGCACGCTACTCATACGCTACAAATAGGTTCAATACGGTAGGTGTACGCACAGTTCCGTATTTTCGAGGGCTTGTTGTACGCATGCACTATTTTTTGAATTTTAAAACGCAACTCATACGCTGGTGCCATACGCAACAGCGTGACAGCGCCTTTAAGGAGCGTCGAGTGCTACAACCTTCCTGTGGCTCACGAGACAGCCAGTTCTCTTCTTGAACATGTAGAAGACAAGCATATGCCATCAGATGCCTTGGTGCTGGAACTTGGAAGAGCACTTTGAAAGTAAGATTATAAGAAATACATGTACTGATTCCTAAAAACACTACATGTCACACATCAGAAAAACAAAACGGTTCTAAAAAACAAACTTAGTTTAGAAAAACCAGATATTCATTTCTTTGTTTTTAAAATTTGCTAAATTGTGTGTTTGAAGGTCTGAAGTCAATCGAGCTACATTTAAATGCAGATTGACAGAACTTGATTTTTATTTGTACTGGAGAAATATAAGAAATGAAAGAGAAATAACTGTACGGAACTCCAAGTCTTCAGGGTGTGTGCCAAAAAAATAGAGAATTTAGGACTTTTACCTTTAGCATTAAATTTAAAGATAATGCATATATAAAAACAGGCTTTCTTGTACTATCCACACTTAGGCTCAAAGCTGACTCTGGTGAAAACCTTGTTGAGGATAGGTAGTCACATGGCAGAATATGCAAAGGAAGTACGTCGGTTCGCCACAACATTGCACTTTTATTCACCGAGAGCCTACATAAAATTATATGTACGAAGCCTCTTTAAGTTGCCCTCTGTGACTACTCTGCGCTCCTGGGTCACAAATATTGATGCTCTACTGGGCTTTTCACAACATGCGCTAAACTATCTGAAGGAAAAGTGTACATCTGGAGATGAGAACTTCAAGGTAGAGGTATTTTTTATTTTTTGCAAGATTTCAGTAAATGATTCTGTTGAACCCTTTGAGGAGCTGTACACTTGACCAGGGTAAATTTGCAGACCATTTACCCTTTGCAGACTAGTGCCATTATTAGGTCTTTTTAATGAAAGTAGTTTACTTGTGGCATACAAATATATCAGTTCACATAAAAATATATTGGCAAGTTACTGGACATAATGAAATGTCGGTGTAGCCATTAAAAGAATGAATTAAAGATACTGTGGCGGGAACTCCCCGGGCCAACCCAAGGCTGTTAGGATAAGTCGGACACCTATTAAAGCGACGACAATCTTCCCAACCTAAGGCTCTTCCCTAGACGAGAGATCACTCAGAGCGACCTAAAAGGCTAAGGGTGCAGGTCCGTTTTGGAGGAAATATACCGCCGATTATGATGATTGCGATTACTCTCTGTTAATTACACTATAACCTGTAACAAAGACTCCTTGACAACTGGGTTGACGGTACAATGAACAATAAAGATGATTTATTCACAACAATCAAGAAATGCACAGTAATTGGAGATTAAGTGGGCTGTTTAAATACTAGGGTCCTCAGCAGCAATGCACAATAACTGCAGTGTTCAGAACGCAAAAGCCATCATAAACATTACACAAGCCTAGTCAGCATCAAGTGCCTAGTCAGCATCAAGTGCCTAGTCAGCATCAAGTGCCTAGTCAGCATCAAGTGCCTAGTCAGCATCAAGTGGCTAGTCAGCATCAAGTGCCTAGTCAGCATTACATGCCCCAGTGAGCTGTGTACAACCAGTACAGCTTTGCACCTGCTACGCATTAACCATGCCAGCTTGCGTCAGCTATGTACAGCTAGCTATCTCAGCTTTGTACCACCAACACATTAACCATGCAGGCTTGCGTAAACAATGTACAGCTATACCGCTTTGTACCGATTCGCATAAGCATCGCACAAAACGCAGCACCAGTTACCTACGTCTTATCTGCCGTGCAGCTCTCGAACAACTAACCATGAATATTACGTGTCTACCACCCAGGTAAACACGCACACCATGTGAAACACATACATGTACTTAAGCATATGGGCTTTGTTACCCAATCGCGTGCAATCACGCAGCGAGTCACTGAGCGGTAAGCTCCGCCCAGCCAGCGCGCGCAACTACAGGTCATGTCTGCCCGTGGTTACAGTTCATTCATAAACTTTAGAATTACAATAACATAAACTGGCACTAAGTCCTTGCACTTCCCGTCACACAGGCCCGAGCATGGCAGAGGATGTCCCCATACTCTAAAAGCCATAAAAACTAAATGGAAAGTGTCCATTCCTTAACTTTTCCTTTATAATTTTATATAAAAGTTAAGCTTATTAAATATTCACAGAATTTGGGCTCGATTTCAAGAACCCTAAAGTTTAGCTCATTAAATATTCACAAGATTTTGTACATAATTTCACACTCGGTTTTGCTCCAAAATTATACAGGAATCACACACGTAATGAAACTTTGCACTAATTTTAACAGATACAAATGTTGACAATTTAAACCAAATTCTTGACAAATTGTTTGAGGATAAATTGAAACTGTACACTCGATTTGAAGGTCGACTTTACAGAAATTAAAGACCATGGGATTTCACAGAGTTTAAATTGGCAGGATTTTGGCTGATTTAAATGTCCCCTGAGTGAATTTTAAGAAGAATCACTTAATACATAAATCAAATGTCATTCAAACAGGATAGTTTCTACAGATCATAAAATGTACACTGACGAATTAAACAGTTAAATTTAGATAAATCTAAATTATACAAGATTCTATTGAGCAAATATATTACAAGTTCTTGCAAAGCAGAAAATGCAATAAACTATTTACTGATAAACTATTTACACAGTGATTTGTTTTCTTCACAAAATTTGAGTGGTCGAATTAACATTATACTTTGGTTAATTAATGCTCAAGTGTACCGACTTAAAAACTGTTTTAACACTTATTTTACATAAAAAATGTAAAGAACCTCTAAAGAACATTAACTCGATCTACTTCCCCACTGGTCGTCCCTCAGCATTTACCTCGATGGGTTTCAGGTAGGAGATGCAGCGCTCGTCGTTCTGCACCACTTCTCCATCAAGGATGACTTGGGTCAGGGTGTACTCCTTGACGGTTGCCATCCGTTTCCTCGGAGATGTATCGCCGACCTCTGCCGACATCTCGCTGACGTCTTCCCGCGAGCCTCTAGGCGACGGCATCGTTGATGCAGTGCTCGGATGAGGCGACCCCGGCTCTTTAGGTGACTCAGCAGCCCGCATCATCTGCAGCATACCTTTCGGCTTTCCGCCACTACGGAAGTAGGGGGACGCCGAGGGCTTGGGGGAACGGGTCGGCTCCATCCAGGGGGACAGGGGTGTGGGGGATAAGGACAGGACCGCCTCTCCTCCAACTCCATCATCAGACAGGGCTCTCTTCGTAGATTTGGGCGGAGGAGCTGACTTCTCCGCTGTGACCTGGGAAGCAGGTTGGCTCCCCGTCACCTCCGTGGATGCGACGGTGTGCGGGATGACCTTTTTCATCGCCGGTGTCCTCACTGCAGGGCTACTGGTTGCGATCTCTGGATGACACATGGTTACGTGTTGTTGTAGTGTGGCAACCAGACCTGCCTGGTAAGAACACTTGCTGCAGTGAAGAGTGTGAGCTGACTTGTGCTGCTCCTCGATGTGCCTCCATAGGCTCTGCCGGTGATCGTACCACAAAGGGCACTGATGGCAACTAAACCGCCTGGACTTTGGCTTCCCGCGACCCCTGTCTTGCGGCATCTTTACTTGATTCTGAAAAACAAAAACCACAAAAGTACAAGATAATCAACCAATGCTCTACATTTAGACCACAATCCAACTAAATTGTATTGGGAAAGTTCACACGTTACTGCACTTTACCGATACCGCAGGGGTAACTTGTGCGCCCGTTTCGGGTACCGTCTTGGTGGTGACTCATGACACCCCTCTGACTGACTTTCAGTATTTAACTCTTCTGTGACGGCATCATGCATCACAGGAATCTCATTATCGGCCTCATAAGCCAATTCCTCAGATGACATACCTTTGTCACCTTGAACCTCTGTCATTTCACCCATGGGGAGGTTTTCTGTCGCCTCGCCCCTGGATTGATGACACCAAGGCTCGATTGCCTCACCGACATATGGCTTTAGTCGGTCCACATGGACAACCTTTGGCTTGCTACCACGCTTAAGCTGGATTCGAACCGTCACATCTGACAACTCTTTCAGAATTAGCCATGGTCCTTCCCACCTTAGCTGCAATTTGGGCGACATGTGCTTTTTCTTTGTCGGGTTGTGCAGCCACACAAATTGGCCTTCTTTCAACCCATGTTTAGACGCTCTCCTGTCAAAATTCTTTTTTTGCCTCCGGGCACTTTTCCCGAGACAATTCCTCGCTCTTTTATGGGCCTCCTGCATATCACTTCGCAATTTTTTAGCAAAGTCCGCAGTCACCTCCTCCTCAACCTCTGGACACCCTGTCACCAGATCCACTGGGACATTCACCTCTCTCCCCAACATCATCATGTTGGGGGATTTCCCAATCAAATCTTGCGGCGTGCACCGGTAAGCGAAGGTGGCAAAGGGGAGAAACTCATCCCAATCTTCTGCCTTCGTTTAGGGTCAATCAGCATCGCCACGATGTTGACCAAGGTTTTGTTAAACCTCTCAACCATGCCGTCCGATTTCGGATTATAGGCGGTTGTCCGAGTTTTAGATATGCCGAGAATTTGGCACATCTTACCGAACACCTGGGACTCGAAGTTTGTGCCCTGATCAGAGTGAAGTTCTTGGGGCACGCCGAATCGACAAACAAACTCAGTCACCAATGTGTGTGCAACTGTAACTGCAGTGGCGTCAGGAAGCGGAAATGCTTCCATCCACTTAGTGCAGTAGTCGCCAACCACCATCACCCAACGATTACCATTGTCTGTAACGGGCAATGGCCCGAGCAAGTCTATTGCTTTTCGTTCCATTGGAACACCAACTCGATACTGCTGCAGGGGTGCAACCCTTTTCTTAGCAGTCGATTTTCTCCTGGCACAGACAGTGCAGCCTCGGAGAAATGACCGCACGTCCGCAGACATGCCTGGCCAGAAGAACCTGGCTTTGACTTTAGCCAGAGTTTTGCTGACCCCCAAATGACCACTTAGTTGCCCACCGTGCAACTCTAACAGAATTTTTTTCCGGGACTTTGATGGTAACACCAAAAGCCACCGGATAGATTTTCCGTCATCGGAGTCCCACCTCCTGTGCAGAACTCCCTCACGGACTTCCAACTGGTCCCACTGTGACCAATAGGTCTTGCAGGTTGATGATAAGTGGGAAATTGTCTTCCACTCAGGACGACCACTACCCTCTTCCTTCAACTTTACGAGCCAACTCATGGTGTCATCCTGTGACTGTGCTTCCTTTAAAGCACTACGAGACAGGGTTGGTTGGGCAGCTACGCCCCTAACCAAGAACTCACTCCCCTGAGGCTGACCCTCAGTTACCACACCAGTTGCCTCACCATCATTGACCACCTCATCACGGCCGCACTGTTTGCATTGCCGTCTTGACAACCCATCAGCATTACCATGCTTCTTGCCGCTTCTGTGCTCAACGACCAAGTCATACTGTGACAGGACTTCCATCCACCTCGCCAGCTGACCTTCGGGGTTCTTAAAATTAAGTACCCACCGCAATGCGGCATGGTCAGTTCGAACCGTTACCCTGCGGCCGTACAAGTATTGTTTGAAATACTTCAAGTACACAACCACAGCCAACAACTCTTGACGAGTGACACAATAATTCCGCTCAGGTTTGCTGAGCTTTCGGCTCGCATACGCAAGCACTTTTTCATCACCACCCTGGATCTGCGACAATACTGCCCCGATACCTTCACCGCTGGCATCGGTGTCTAAGATAAAATCGCCTTCGGGCATTGGATATGACAGAATTGGGGCGGCTTGAAGCCTGCCCTTTAACTCGTCAAATGCCTCTTGACACCTCTCAGTCCACACAAATTGCCTTGCTTTCTCAGTCAAGGCATGCAGTGGACTTGCCACCTCTGCAAACCCCTTTATGAATTTCCGGTAGTACGATGCGAGGCCTAAGAAACTTCTCACATCTCGTACACACCTTGGAACTGGCCAATTTGCCACTGCTTCAACCTTTTTAGAGTCGGTTGCTACGCCCTCTGAGGACACAATGTGCCCCAGGTAAGCCACTGACTTTTGAAACAAATGACACTTGCTGGGCTTGAGTTTAAGCCCAGCGTTTCTTAGCCTGCCCAACACTAATCGGAGACGGTCTAGGGTCTCCTGTACCGACTGACCAAACACGATGATGTCATCCAAATAAATCAATAGGATTTCCCACTGCAAGCCGGCCATGACCTTTTCCATGAGGCGCTCAAAGGTCGCCGGGGCATTGCACAGCCCGAAAGGCATGCATTTCCACCGGTACAACCCGCTTCTCACAACAAATGTTGACTTTTGGCTGGCGTCCTCATCTAGAGCGACTTGCCAGTACCCCGACGCCAAGTCAAGTGTACAAAATCACTTTGCCCCATGCAATGCATCGAATGTTTCATCAATGCGCGGCACCGGATAGGCATCCTTGATGGTCACCGAATTCAACTTTCTGTAATCAATACAGAAGCGTTTCGTGCCATCCTTTTTGTCAACCAAAACAACATTTGCCGCCCATGGACTGTCGGAAGGTTCAATCACCCCCCGCTTCTCCAAATCACCGACTTGCCTCTGGATCTCCTCCTGATGGCAATACGGATGACGCCTCATCCGTTCTTTCATTGGCCTAGCATCACCTGTATTTATGTGATGCCGGACCACGTCCGTGCGACCAATGTCATGGTCACCCTTGGACAACACGTCCTGGAAGTCTACTAAACATTTCCGGACATCCCCGTGGTACATAGCCTCCACCTTGGATGTACCCCTCTCAAACAAATCCTGCAAGTGTTGGGGTAACTCTTCACCAACACCTGCCAACCCGTCCAACTCACCATGAATTGAACCAACTTCCACCTCGGAAATCACACCCGCTGTTGCTCCCTCACGGGCAACCCTTTTCTCCCTTCCGGGATTGAAGACCCGCAACGGAACAACATCGGCCCCAATCTCCACTAGAGATCTGGCCAACACCAAACCCTTTTTGGCTAGGTCACCGCCACCTTCCAATGGTTCCACCATGGCAGGCCCGACCAAGTCGGCACCCTTCCGAGCAATTATCCCCGGGACCACGGCTTCATGACCTGGTGGGATAACCGTAGTTTTAAGGACTACAACGCGACCCACAAAGAGCTCACCTGCACCATTTGTGCACTTAATTCGCTCACCGTTGAGCCTCCACTCTTTCGACTGGAAATCTAAATTTCCACCTGTGGGTACCAGGAAATCCATGCCCAGGATACCACAGTAGTTCATTTCGACAAACACTGCCCTGACTTGGTGTGTGGTTCCACCCACTTGCACGTCTACCCAAGTTATGCCCAGCACGGCTAGTTGACTACCGTCAACTTGCTTCACCTGAACATCTTCTGTCTCCAAGACAGGTCTTCTCTCCTTTGGGATTTGGTAGTACACCGTGCTACTTATCAAAGTGTCGGTGGACCCCGTGTCGATCAAAAATCGACACTTGGTTGCTCTTACCATCCCATCAACAAATAAGCCATAACGAGGTCCACGAACTGGGCTAGGCAGAGTTATTACTCGCTGCCCATCCCCTTGTTTGGACATTTTTCCACCATCACCATCGCTGTCACCGAGTCGCCTTTTTGACCCTCTCGGCCATGCAGCCTTCCCGCGGGTCCTACGGGGGGCTGACTGCCGTTTCCCTGCTTAGGAGTTTCTTTACACTCCCGGGCGAAGTGCCCTTTCTCACCACATCTGAAACACCGCAGGGTTCCAGGCTCGGCTTTCCAGGGTTTGTGTGTCTGGGGAGACGTCACACCCTTGCCGTGATCCTGGCCCTTGATCTGACTTGACAACGACTTCACCAACTCGGCCACAGACTTCAATGTCTTGGCCTGTTCACTTAGACTTCCCTCTAAAGTCACCAACCTCTGCTCTGTTCCAGAGTCCAAAGCCCTCGCATATTTGGCGGGCTTCCGGTCAAGCAACCTTTCCTGCTCAACCTTCTCAAAGTTTTCAGTCTCCAGGGCAGCCTGGACCGCTTCGTCCAAAGTCTTTGGACGGGCCCTATTGATGCCCTCTCTCACTGAATGACTGTCAACGGCGTCCATGAAGTGGTTCTTAGCCAACCTTTCACGAGCATCTTCCTGCAACTCAGGGTATGCCCTCGCCGTCAATTTGTGAATTGCTTGCCCTAATTCAAGCAAAGTTTCCTTCGGCTTTTGGCGCCGATGTCTCAGTTCGACGAGATAATGTTCACTCTGTCGAGCTGATCCAAACCTGCGCTCCAGCAACTTTACAAGCGCACCATACGTGTGCTTGTGGCCAGAGTCACCTAATAACCGTAGAGCGTCCCCTTGCAAGCTTGCGGCTAACCACGTTGCAGCTTGTTCCTCGCCCCACATGTTCACCTCACGACACGACTCAAAATGGCGGAAGTACTCTTTCCAGAGCACTCTACCGCTGTACCGATCAGGGGTTATATTTGGCCTGCGATTTAGTCGTTCCAAACCTTCCTCCTGACCCACGTCACCATGGACCCATGCCTCTCGTTTCAGTGGCCATGGACCCACTGAAGAGATGTCGACTTTAGCTGAACTGTTGTTCTTCACCTCGACTGGTCGAGTAGCGAAACTTAACAACTCGCCATGTACCTGTTTAGGGTCTACCCTGTCGCAAACGAACGGGTGGGCGCTCGCCTTAGCCCTTTCCGTGCCACCTTCAGGGGTTAACGACATCAGATCATCATTTGGATCATCTGTCTCCCCGGCAACAGGCGTCGACTGTGCTCGGGGGGAAATCCCCGAGCTCCGTCCTCGCCTAGGTGTACTTTCCCTGAAAGTCACACCCCTCCCCACATAAGGGGCAAACTCAGGCCGCATATCTGCGCCCAAGACTCTCTCCGATGATCCGGAGTCATACCCGGTAGTCTCTTCGGGTACCCTAAACTCAACATCGGTGTCAACCTGATGGAGCACACGCCGGCCTTGACCTGGCGTGTTCATGTTTCCTTCCCTTGGGGAAACACCCGACTGCAACTCCATGGCAGCCTTCAACTTCTTTGCAATGAGGTCATTTTCCCATTGCAGAAATTGGGCTTCCATGCGCAGTCCTTGCACCTCAGCACTTGAGGTGCCCACTCGACCTTTCGAGCCTTCGCTCATACCTCCAAAAACAAACAAACAACAATTAAACTATTCAACAGAGGAAATCAACCTGATCAATCACAATCATCCCACTTCTGACACCATTTGTGGCGGGAACTCCCCGGGCCAACCCAAGGCTGTTAGGATAAGTCGGACACCTATTAAAGCGACGACAATCTTCCCAACCTATGGCTCTTCCCTAGACGAGAGATCACTCAGAGCGACCTAAAAGGCTAAGGGTGCAGGTCCGTTTTGGAGGAAATATACCGCCGATTATGATGATTGCGATTACTCTCTGTTAATTACACTATAACCTGTAACAAAGACTCCTTGACAACTGGGTTGACGGTACAATGAACAATAAAGATGATTTATTCACAACAATCAAGAAATGCACAGTAATTGGAGATTAAGTGGGCTGTTTAAATACTAGGGTCCTCAGCAGCAATGCACAATAACTGCAGTGTTCAGAACGCAAAAGCCATCATAAACATTACACAAGCCTAGTCAGCATCAAGTGCCTAGTCAGCATCAAGTGCCTAGTCAGCATCAAGTGCCTAGTCAGCATCAAGTGCCTAGTCAGCATCAAGTGGCTAGTCAGCATCAAGTGCCTAGTCAGCATTACATGCCCCAGTGAGCTGTGTACAACCAGTACAGCTTTGCACCTGCTACGCATTAACCATGCCAGCTTGCGTCAGCTATGTACAGCTAGCTATCTCAGCTTTGTACCACCAACACATTAACCATGCAGGCTTGCGTAAACAATGTACAGCTATACCGCTTTGTACCGATTCGCAGAAGCATCGCACAAAACGCAGCACCAGTTACCTACGTCTTATCTGCCGTGCAGCTCTCGAACAACTTACCATGAATATTACGTGTCTACCACCCAGGTAAACACGCACACCATGTGAAACACATACATGTACTTAAGCATATGGGCTTTGTTACCCAATCGCGTGCAATCACGCAGCGAGTCACTGAGCGGTAAGCTCCGCCCAGCCAGCGCGCGCAACTACAGGTCATGCCTGCCCGTGTTTACAGTTCATTCATAAACTTTAGAATTACAATAACATAAACTGGCACTAAGTCCTTGCACTTTCCGTCACACAGGCCCGAGCATGGCAGAGGATGTCCCCATACTCTAAAAGCCATAAAAACTAAATGGAAAGTGTCCATTCCTTAACTTTTCCTTTATAATTTTATATAAAAGTTAAGCTTATTAAATATTCACAGAATTTGGGCTCGATTTCAAGAACCCTAAAGTTAAGCTCATTAAATATTCACAAGATTTTGTACATAATTTCACACTCGGTTTTGCTCCAAAATTATACAGGAATCACACACGTAATGAAACCTTGCGTGCAATCACGCAGCGAGTCACTGAGCGGTAAGCTCCGCCCAGCCAGCGCGCGCAACTACAGGTCATGTCTGCCCGTGGTTACAGTTCATTCATAAACTTTAGAATTACAATAACATAAACTGGCACTAAGTCCTTGCACTTTCCGTCACAATACTTTTCTGTCAGATGGTCCAATATGCTAAAGGTATAATTAATAAATCGCTAATTCATCAATTGCTTCTGTTGTATTTGCAGGTAGCTGCTCTTGTTATTGACAGTATGCATCTTAAGCAGCACATTGAATATTACCAAGGTCTCAAGAGAGCATTTGGCTACGTCGACTTGGGCAGGTTGTCTAAAGAATACAGCGAGGAGGCAGCTAAGGAGGCAGCTGAAGAGGCACCTGAAGAGGCACTTGTCATTATGCTTGTTGGGCTAAGGGGTCATTGGAAGATCCATGTGGCTTACTACTTAGTAAATGGCATCACAGCCTCACTACAAGCAGGCATTGTGAGGAATACAATCATCCAATGTCAAGCCTTCCACCTGCGTGTGATTTCCATTATGGGACTGAGCACAACATCAAATCCATGAAGCTGCTGGGTGCAACAGAGATCAGCTCAGACAATACTTTGAACATCCTGGACATCCTGGTACTTCAGTATACGGCTTCCTCGATCCACCTCACATGATCAAGCTCATGAGAAATCTTCTTCACAAGTTCAAGGCATTGAAGTGGCCTGGCCATGGACTCACAACTGGCTAATAAAGTCACTAAGAGGTGAGTTTTTTATGCTTGCAGTTAATAAAAGAAGGTAACTAGAATTTGCTTTTCCTAGGCTTTTTCTAACATTTTTATACATAAAAATAAGAAATTGCCAACAAGCAAAAGCTTCTACTTTTAAGCAAAAGCAAATGCTTGTTTCTTTGAAGCAAATTTTCCCAGATTAGCAATTGCTTAAAAATATGTACATGTACAAATGTAACCACAGCAGTTTGAACAACATCATGCTGCAGCCATTTTGCAAAACACGCATCTAAGAAGCTTTACATTTACAATGATGCACATCTGGATGTAGTGCACAGTGGCACAGTGCACATAAGTATTTGCTTGGCAAGCTTAACCCTAACAGCCCTTAATCCTCCAACAGGCAAAGGATTGAGGACTGTTGGGGTTAGGAAAAAGCTGTTAGTCAAAGCACAATTTATGTATGTTTTAAAGAAATTTTGATTTTGATTTTGCTTGATTTAGCTTTTGCTTTTACGCAATTGCTAGTTTTTGTGTATTCGGCCCATTATCACGTTCTCTTATAATACACCTACACATGATCGAGTCTCGACAAATCAGAAGCTCTCAACTCTCGTAGGTATTTATTAATATTAAATAACATTGTGTAATGTTTGTCATCTCCATCTCATCCATCTCCTCCTGTGGCTCCTGGTCAGGCACAGACTTCGGACTCGAGGGTGGCAGGGAATCAGCAGCCGCTGCCTCCAGGGCCTCCCTCATGTGACTCAGGTACGCCTTCGGTTTCCCGCTGAGGCAAATGACCGGCGATGACCTACCAACCAACGGAGATATGGGGCATGGCGAAAGGGTGATAACCGCCTCCATCGACGGGCTATAAGGTGGCGTACTTCCTGCATCCGATGCCGGCGCCTCTCTCGCTGGGCTATTGGCTGGCCCACTTGCTGAAGCTGGAGCCTCTCCTTGCGGCTTAAGCTCCCACTTGCCTGTCAGCTTCTTCCTGTCGATAGACACCGGCATGCTGACTCCTCCCTGTCGTCCCTCGACCGGGCCCTTCTCAATATCCGCGCACTCTTCCATGTTCTGGGGATGGCAGTATTTGTAGTGCCTCCGGAGGTTGACACGCCTTCTGTCCCGGTAGCTACAGCTCCCACAGCAGACAAACAATGGAGGGCCGTGCATCAATCTCCGGTGCCGCCAGAGACCTGACTTGGAGTTGAAAGTCTGCTGGCACTGGTAGCAACTCACAGGCATTTTGGATCTGCCAACGAAACAACAAAACAAAACAATTTGGTTAGTTACACTCTCAATCTAGTGACTAACCTACTACCGATATCTTGCGGGAAGTCTATGTTCTCTCAGGGGGTACCGCCTTTGGGTTCTCCTAGGGCTAACTTCCACTACTTCCCCTTCCTCACTAATACTAGGGTCTAGCATTCGAGCCTCAGGAAGCTCGTTACTTATTTCAGGCTCGACACTCAGTCGCACCTCTTGGCTTGGCATGGACTCCGGAACCTCGGACACTGGTTCCTCAACCAATGCTTCTTCTTCCACTTGCGGCTGATACACCCACGCCTTCAAAGCTTCACCGGTATACGGCTTCAGCCTGTCTTCGTGAACTACAACAGCCTTCTTTTCAGGCTTCAGCTGAATACGATAGGTTACATCGGAGAGCCTCTTGACCACCAAGTGCAGTCCTATCCATCGAAGCTCGAGCTTCTGGGATCTCCCCTTTTTCTTGGATTTGTCGTACAGCCAGGCGAACTGGCCTTGCTTCAGGCCTTTGCCATGTACCTTGCGATCATTATTTCGCTTTTGGTTCCTGGCACCCTGCCCCAGGCACTCTCTGGCCTTGCCATGAGCCTTATGCAGATTCTGCCGCAACCTCTGAGCGAAATCCGTTGCTGTGGTGTCCTCCACTGTGGGACACTCAACCAGCAAATCAACGGGAAGCCTCGTTTCCCGTCCAAGCATCATCATGTTTGGAGACTCGCCAGTTGACCCTTGGGGAGTGCACCGGTAAGAAAAACATGCGTACGGTAAACACTCATCCCAGTCACGCTGCCTCCTCCTCGGCTCAACCATTACAGCCACCATGTTAACCAATGTCTTGTTGAAACGTTCAACCATCCCATCGGACTTCGGGTTGTACGCTGTGGTCCTCGTCTTGGAAATATCCATGACCTTACAGATTTGGCCAAACACAGCTGAGTCAAAGTTTGTCCCCTGATCGGAATGCAATTCCAAGGGAATGTCAAACCGACAGACAAACTCACTGACAAACTTTTTCACCACCGTCTCTGCCTTAGCATCAGGCAGAGCATACGCCTCCATCCATTTGGAACAGTAGTCCCCAACTACTATGATCCAGACATTGCCACTGTCACTCCGAGGGAGTGGCCCCAGCAAGTCCACAGCCATCTGATCGACTTCCCGTCGTCAGACTCCCAACTTCTATACAGGACACCGTCCCGCACCTCCAACTGAACCCATGAGGACCAGAGGGTCTTGCGCGCCGAGGAAGCGGCTGATACAGTCCCACAATTGGAACGACTGCCCGACTCCTCTTTTGCCCTAACAATCCAACCAATACTGGGATCACTAATTTGAGCCTCTCTGACCCCATCTCTAGGCAAGTGTGGTTGGGCAAAGATACCCCTCACTCTCGCTTCAGAAATCATTTTCTAAGTGTGCAATCTGTATCCTTTGATCTTGAACCACACTGACTGTGGTTTTCAGTGTGTTTGTTAACACTGCTTCTGTGCTTTTTGGTTTTCTCTTTTGTGTCATTTTCCTTTTTATTCTACATTTTCTGTTTCTTTGTTTGGCTGGCAAATCTGTTACCTGCTGTGCAAGTTTAGTTTGTTTTTCAGCCAACGTTTTCCACTTTCTAGCATTGGTTCGCCAGTATTCTAGTTGACGATTTTTCTTTGAATCCCCTGTACAATATGTTTCGGCCTCTTTACTTTACCAATGAGTTTGTACACTTGTGTGACTTGCTGTCTTGTTGCAATAAGGGATGCTTTCAAATCGATGTTTTTTTGCTTGAGCTTTTGATTTTGATTTTGCATACGACTAATAGCATCATCTTTAGCGGCCATTGATGTTTTCAACTCCCGTTGAATTCATTGCAGATGTCTTTAACAGCAATTTCTTTTGCCTCCTGGATTTCTTGATCAATTCTTGGGACCTTTATTGTTAGAACATCATCAATTATTGCGTCACTTTTTCGTTTCTCTGTTTTGCCACAGGCTGCTTTGGGAGGTTGATAACCCGTGGCAAGAAAAGATTTTAGCTTTTCTTTATTGTGATCTTTCTGAAGGGCAATTTTGTTCAGCTTCACACATTGCATGCTAGTACGAACATTATATTACTTGGTTCAAATGTAGTGCCGAAGATAGCAGACAAGATTGCAGCAACGTCCTTCCATTTGGTGTCAGTTTTCTTCCTAGCTGTCATTGAAGAGAACACTTCACATATAATTCCATTTGTTAGTTGGTCCAATAGCAAATTGAAGGAAGGAAAAATTGTAACTAATCAATTTGTCGGTTCAGTTCTAAAACCTCCTTACAGCAGTCGAATGACAGTCTAAGGTCAGATTTTGAGCTTAATTTATTTATTTTTTATTTAAGATTAAACAACTTCCAGACTACTCTTTAACAAAAAAAGCTCTTTAGTTTATGTTTTTTTTAAAGGAAATAACATTGTTTGGTTTTTTCATGGAGGAAGGAGAAATTGGGTTTTTTTCATGGAGGAAGGAAAAATTGTAACTAATCAATTTGTCGGTTCAGTTCTAAAACCTCATTACAGCAGTCGAATGACAGTCTAAGGTCAGATTTTGAGCTTAATTTTGAGCTTAATTTTGAGCTTTGCTAGTTTCTTTGTGCAGGTTTGCCTGGTCGGTTTTCCTTGTGGTTCGTTTGTGTATTTAATATAATTTTATATAATTTTGCATAATAGTATCTTGAATATATAAGGTATTTGTTTTGAGTATTTTTAAAAATCTTTGTAGATAGTTGTGTATTTGTCATTCTAGTTTTTTCTAAATTTTTGTTTACATGTACAAGTCTATTTAATTTGCTTAGTGGTGTATTCCTTTCTCTATGATGGTAAATTTATTTGTATTAAGTAACAAATTTCGGTATTTAATTAATAATTTTACTGTTAATATTTCTACATTGTAAAGCGCCTAGGAGCATGATTTATTTTATGGACGGGCGCTATATAAATCTTAACTTATTATTAGCTGTTTCGGCATTTCAGCCGAAACAGCTTTTGTTTTCGTTAAAGTTTTTTTTTTTCTTTTTTTTTTTTTTCTTTTTTAGCTGTTTCGGCCTTTCAGCCGAAACAGCTTTTGTTTTCGTTAAAGTTTTTTTTTTTCTTTTTTTTTTTTTTTTAGCTGTTTCGGTTTTTCACCGAAACAGCTTTTGTTTTCGTTCTGGTTTTTTTTTTTTTTTTTTTTTTTTTTTTTTTTTTTTTTCTTTTTCGCAAGTTGCGAAAAAGCCTTTGTTTTTGTTCTGATTTTTTTTTTTCTTCTTCTTCTTTTTTTCTTTTTTTCTTTTAGTAACCTAAACCCCATAGACTTTGTACACGTTTTTTTGCACAAGTACTTTTACCAGAAAACAAAGTCGTATTTTTATAAAACTTAACCCAGGTGACGACCCTGTAGTGAACTCGTGTCTCGCAGAAATACGTCATGGTGACGTCATCAGTGGTCACGTGACGTCATCTTAAAGGTGTAATTGATTTAATCTTTGAAATTAAATAACAAATCAACCGCAAAAGACCGAAACTTGATTTTTGTGGCAACATATAGAATAATCCAGGATCTTCATTTTATCTCGTGTGCGTAAAATCACGTGACCCTTCCTTCCGGTCCAAACCGGAAGTGCCTTATAATTTAAAACTGAAAAATGATATGAACTTACTTTCAACGTTGTTAGTGTCTGGCTAGAATAAACTTTTCAAAAAATTTACCGGCGACGTCATAACACGTTATAGCGCCCTCTAGCGGCAGGTTGAAAAATGGTTAAAATGCATAATTTGTTGATGTGTGTGGCGAAGTTTGCTGAAATCACTTTATAACCGGTGTATTTAATCAGCTTCATGCTAGGAACAAGTTGACGGGAAGAAAAAATTATGACGTCACCAGACCGGAAGTTAGAATGAAAAAACTCCTTTTCCTTTGAAAATTCCTAAAAAATTAAACCTGACAGATACAATCTTGATTTTTGCTCTAAAGGTTAATGTAAAAGTAGTTCTCGAACTTCCCTGTGTTTTGGGGCAAAAAACGAACTTGAACATACCCTGCGGCACCCTTGAAATGTAATCGTTTTGGCCTAGGTGCAAAAAACATTGACCCCTTACGTGTGCATGGCACACGTATAATATACATGCTAGTACATGTACGTATACACTGACAGTGTATTATGTATTGAGCGAATGTATCACCACTGACATCGTTCGTGCAAGCACATGTATGCTCACCCAAGCGGACACTAGCCGCCAACCAGTGAAACAGGATGACGTCATCAAATTGCCCATGGGGAAGGGCGCTGCGTACGACAGGTAGGTAAACACGCTTTCGGCTACGCAGAATGAACCCCGTAGACTTTGTAAACGTTGCTAGCACAATTCAAAGCACTTTTAACGGAAAAACAAAGTCGTATTCCCATAAATAAACTTGACCCAGGTGAAGACCCAACAAGTGAACTTTATAACCGGTGTATATAATCAGCTTCGTGCTAATAACATATTGAGAAAAAGAAATATTGATGACGTCACCAGACCGGAAGTTAGAATGAAAAGACTCCTTTCCTTTGAAAATTTCACAAAAATTTAACCTGACAGATACAATCTTGATTTTTGCTCTAAAGGTTAATGTAAAAGTAGTTCTCGAACTTCCCTGTGTTTTGGGGCAAAAAACGAACTTACCCTGCGGCACCCTTGAAATGTAATCGTTTTGGCCTATGTGCAAAAAGCATTGACCCCTTACGTGTGCATGGCATGCACACGTATAATACACATGCTAGTACACACACCCCTACGCTGATACTGTATTACGTATTGGGCGAATGTATCACCACTGAAACGGGATGTTCAGACATGGAGTATTCAAAGGTCAATTTGACATGTTGATGGACATTTAATTAGGTTGTGCAGTGCATCAGGCTGCTAGAATAACTGATTTTTTTCCACTTTTGAAGGACTTTGTACATTGAAAACTGTATCCATCTTACTTGTGTATATTCATTAAATCAGATATGGTTAATATATGTGACCCACCACCCCAAAAGTCGAAATTGTTCATATGAGAGATTTCTATACCATTGGATTGCTAGCGTTAAAATGATACATCACATGCACCAGTACCGCTATGGAATGAAAAGTAACGACGCTTCAAAAAGTGATATTTTGTTGCCGTTCGCGGCAACAAGTTTGCTCAATTTGAGTAATAGCAACGACAACAAAAATCAGGAGAAGGCCGATATTATCACTTTCGGGGAGTTTTAAAAGGTTTAAACATGAACAGCCTATAAATTAGAGTTTTAACTAACGATTTATGAAAAAAAAAAAATCGACCGGCAACACATTTGTGTGTGTACAATGCTATATCTCGAAATGGCATTTGCCGACTTCCGCCTGATTTTGGCCTGGTGGGTCACATAATGCACATAGTACATGTACTTAGAGCTGATTTCTTTTATTTATTTTCCATTAAAGCTTTAACAGTATTTCACACAGTTGACATATTTCACAATGTTTTGGAGAATTGATGTTTATTGCATGCAAATTTCGGAGGTAATAATTTACAATATTAGCTTCTTTCTTTTTTACCTGCCATTGTTGATGTATAATTTATAATACATGTAATTAACAAGTTCTGTTTCATTTCAATCCTTTAACAATTTGAGTAGCTACAGAAACGTGTAGTTAATTTAGTTAATTCATACACATTTTGGGTATTGGGTTTGGCATTTTTACCACATATAGAACTAGTAAAAAAAAGGCTAACATTTGTGATCTTTATGTTAAAGTAAAAACAAATAATGTTTGAAAGTTCACTGCAATTTAGTTAGGCTTTCCAGTGTTGTGCTTTTTTGACCATTTAAATGGAAGTACATTTATTGAGTATCAACATAAACCATGGAATCTTTTTCCTTTATAAATTAAACAACGTGCTAAAAAAGTAGGAAACATTAGAATAAGTTTTGTATACGAAATGTAAAAATTCATCTCCTCATTATTTTCCCCACCAAAAAAACAAACAAATAAACCACATTTAAGAACAAAAATAATCTTTAAAAAAATTATTTAAAATGATTACCATAAAGCAAATACAATTTAGTATACCACTTTAACAATATAATACAGTCGACTCTCGTTTAAGAGTTTTGTTATATCATAATTGTTTAATTAAGTGGTCCCATTTAGTGTGCACAAACTGCACATAAATGCAGAGTCAGGACCAGGGACTTGGGTTTGCTGAACCACAGTTTATATTAACAGTAGTCAACAGAACCAAAAAAGAAGAAGCATACATGTATACACCATACTACATGTAAGTGTATGGCAATTGATACCCTGTATGTCCAATGAAAACAAAAAGTAAATTGTACATTCAATAACCAAGTCCAATGAAAACAAAAAGTAAATTGTACATTCAATAACCAAACAATGTTGCCTAAAACAGCACTTTTGTCTTCAACTAATGCCGGTGTTGTTATGATTAACATTTTTAAAGAATAGTGCATTATATAGGGAAGTGATATTATTGGATATAATATAGTGACTCTTGGTGTCTACAATATAAGTTGATGGTTTTTAAAATGAGTGATAGGTGTACTTGCAATGTCCGTTTATTGAGGCAGGACATATTATTTGTATTGATCGTTTTGACTTTTGTGGTGTAGTCCACATATTTGGCCGAGTAGTAAAATTTGATGAATTCTACCTTTATTTATTTGACTGCCAAACATATTTAGGCAACAACAAGTAAAAGCAACGAGCCTGTAAATTCAAACTTAAAAACTAAATTTAAATCAATGTCGCTTGAGCAACACTAAGTATTATTATAGCATACCATGTATTTGTGAGGTTTAATAGATCACAATCGGCAAAAGTTTCATACAAGCTCCACATGCTTCATCAAAATTGGCCAAAGCCAAGAACATGTGTATGCTACAAATGCACATTTTGATGCTACATGTATAAGGTCTTGCTTTTGCTGCTTTGGACTTCATAAATTAATACACTACTACGGTATATTAAAGCATTTATATTAAGAACAATTGTTTTTATGCTTTGATATTTTGTAATAGGCAATTTCTTATAAAGGTTTACATTAACACAGCTATCCAAAAAGTAACTGGGGAAAATATTGATGAAAAGTAATGGCACAAAACTCCCTGTTAATTTGTTTTCCTGGCATGCTGTAATTTTGAAGGAAGAATAACAAGTTATTTCCAAAGATACATCTAAATAATTTGTTTTTTTGAAAATTACACAAAGTAGAATTAAACATCACTACTACACATTCTGAAACAATCTCAATCATTGTGCAGTAAACATTAATACAATTAAAAGGTTTATTCAATTCACTTTGTATAATTATGGTTTACTAATCAGCAGTGATGGATCTAGCAACCCCTTAGGCACTTTTGGCAGGAAATATGTTCAATCGTTCAAAATCCTCTGATTGTCCTGCCCAAAAAAATACATTCATCCTTAATTTTCTGAAATCCTTCATTTGTTGTATTGTGTTCAAAATGAAGATTACCATCTTCCAAATGTGTGTACTTAGGTTAAAAATGCCCTAGTCCTCCAAAATCCTGTTGTTCCCTCTTTTGTCAAAAGTGTTGGAACAATGATATATTGGCTTTATTTTTATGTGTGGTTTATACCGGTACGTGTAGTTTAGACACTGGCATACATAGGAAAGTGCACATGAAAACAAAGCGTAGTCATTAGATCTTAGGTCTATTGACTCGTTTTTGTATGCAAGTCATATTCAAAGTATTGTATATCATGCTCTTTACACTGTGCGCCAATCAATACTACCAGAAGTGGATATAATATGATAAGTAATAACAAGTTCATAATAACGTTCAATAGTTCCATTCCAGCAACCTAGCTATATCCCGGTATATTACCGGTACACCACACCGATCTTCCAAAATCTTTCTCTTCTTCAAATGGCATCCTCCAAAATCCTCTCATTTGAAGCACCATTCATCCTCAATCCTAACAAAAATATTCCTCGCTTAAAATATAATTTATCCTCAAATCTGTAAAATCCTACAAATTTGCAAGGATGATTTTGGAGGATTGGGGAAGGGTTAGGGTTAAAAAATATGCCTAAAAAAGTTTTGCAACAAAAATGGAGGTGACAATTTGTGCTTTATGAAAACTAATTTAAATGGTGTAAACTGTTTTACCTTAACGTTACCATACTACAAAATACTAGTTGAATAACAATAATAATGTGCTGTGCTGTGCTTATATAGCGCCTTATCACCAACGGTCTCAAAGCACTTCACATTATTACCACGGTCATTGGGCCCACGAACAATTCCAAATACCATTTGAGCTCCCTAGGAATCAATTATGCAGCCATTTCGGTGCAAAGCATCTAGCGGTATAATAAACCACAATAACCATCTCTAGTCTCATAGGTACCCATTTACTACTGGGTGGAAGGAAGCAATAAGTGGCAAAGTGCCTTGCCCCAATGTATCATATAGTCCTGGGCCAGACTTGAACCCACAACCTGCAGCTTTACCTACAGATAACAAATTCAATACGCCAAACTATATAGGCCACGGCACTTCACTGCACTGCACTGCAGTAATTCAAAATATGGTACCTTAATACATATTCATGAATCCTGTCACATGGTACTACACCACCAATCAGTGACAGCAAACATAACCAGAGGTCGTGTGCAGTTGTTTGTGCAAGCACTGCATGACTGCGGTATTTTGTAGTATGTGCGTGATGATGTCATTTCTAAGCAAACTGATTGAATGAATGACGTCTAACGCACCATAGTCCCAGGCCAGACTTAAACCCACAACCTGCAGCTTTACCTACAGGTTACAAATTCAATACTCTGACTATGAGGCTACGGCAGTGCACTGCAGTATGCAGTACACTTACTACACTAGTACACTGCAGCCCGGTGTAATTCCAAATATGGTACCCTAATACATATCCTAATACATACCCTAATACGAATCCTGTCACATGGTACCACACCACCAATCAGTGACAGCAAAAATAACCAGAGGTTGCGTGTGGTTGTTTGTGCAAGCACTGCATGACTTGGGTATTCTGTAGTATGCGCCTGATGTTATTTCTAAGCACAGTGATTGGATAAATGACATCATAAATAAGTCATTAGATGCCATATTTGGAACTACACCGAACTGCACTGGCCAACTGATACCTGTAAGTAGTATTTTGCAGTACTGTGTACTTTACCCAAAATGCCTAGGACATTAGGGTTAATTTCTGCTTTAATTAAAATTAGGGCCTGTTACCTCATTTAACTAGTTCGCGCCAAGATTTTTTGGAAATTGATGATGGCACCCCAGATGTTTTTTTTCTGAACATCAATCCCAGGCACGTTGAGGCTGACTGGCATTCTGATGGGTAGCACACTCATGACTGCTTTGAGCTGGTCGCTGACAAATATTTTCGGTCTAGCTCCGAGTTTCTTATTCATGAAAAGACCATTACAAGTCAGTGGATTGGAGTCTGGTAATGTAGTGCTTAGCAATTAAGCTGGGTGCGGGATGGTTTTTGTTGGTAATCTACTCTGCCTTGAGGATGGAGAAATGACAACAAATCTTGTACCTGGCAGCATCAACGCTCTCTGTTGTTTGGTCGTAAATTTATGGCAAGTGCAATTCACTCCCTCAGAGGATTGTTGTTGCCTATCATCCATTATCTCGCGCAACCTACAGTTGTCCTTTTTCATATAACGCACTTCTAGATTCACACCCTCTGTGAAGATCAATGAGGCACTTTGAATTATGTGGAGCTTAAGTGTACTGCAAATTGATGTATCTTCCTTCAGCTTTATAAACCACTCATAACAAGTCTTGTGGAACCCAGGTACGACTGCCTTCCATGTGATTTATTGCAGATCGAGTGTCTACCATTGAAATTAAGCTATTTTTATGTGCACTCAACACTTGGCGGCATCAGTCGATATTGAAGTTGGTGCACTGTTGGCACTGGGATGTCGCCATTTGCAATAATTTGTTTTTATGTACCTTCTGGTCTTGCTGTGGCTAAATAACGAATTGAGCAGTTGATGAGATATGCAGCAGATGAAGCTGATCCTACGAGAGGATGATCAGAGGATATGGTTGATGTTCAACACTGTACAACTGACTGACAGCTCTTCTACTTGTATGACCATGAGGAAGGATAGGTATATCCGAACACAGCACAAGCAAACAAAGACGCCATTTACCTCACGTCATTAGTGCGAAGCCAAAGTCATACTCTGTAAAGAAAACAATTAGCAGTTCTCTAATAAATAGAACTAGAAATAGAAAATAGGCTCATCAGAAGATACCAATTGCACTGCCTATGGCATCAAGGCCTGTATACGATGTGTATGTTTACAAGTACTATTGTGGCTCCCTAAAGTATAATATAGCTCCATGCCCAAAGCAAGTTATACCCTGCATAATCCGTGGCAATAATCTAGTAATGTAAACTAAATGTGTGTAGTCAATTTTTTTCTGTATATATTAATGATTGTATGCGTCATCAGTGTTCTATGTGTTGGTTATCTAAAGTAGCTTCAGGGCAATTACATGCAAACGTTGAATGTATCATTCTATATTGAAGACTTCATTACCAATAGAATGTCCACATTTGCATGAAACTGCCCTCAGGTTGAAATGACAATGAAGCTTGCAAAATGTGACATAATATAATATAATGTACTTACCGGTACCCGAAATAAGTAGTAAACTGCAAGAATGACACTGAATTAGTGCCACCAGACGATGTCCAAATGGATGTGCTGACTAAATGAAGATATCCCTCTGTGTGTATAGATACACAGTAGGGATTTCGGACTATAATGACCTGTATTACAGAAAATTGGTGATACGAGCTTCAGATAATGAAATATAGACATACAAGCTTTGGCATTTCATACTATAATTTGACTTGAAAGGATTTTATACTTAAACAGTACTGCATTCATCATTGTCAATCTAAATTTGTACACACCACAAGTGTGTGTTAAAGTAGTGTTTATGGTAGTGTTAATTTGGTTTAACAAAACTTTGGTCCTTGAAGAAAAAAGATAAATACCAAATACTATAACCCAAACATGGAACTGACAGATTTGCTTATTACTGGTGTTATATAGAGCTTTTACGAATGGTAAAACAATAATATGTCATGTACCAGTCATATCCTGAGCCACGCAGAGTTTAAAAGGCTCTTGAACTGTCGCCCTCGAACCGTGCGGACATTCGCAGCAATCATTAAACAAGTAGGCCAATACATGATATGAACGTCACCCCTGGTCAAATGACAATTTCTACCACTATACTTAATTTTATTGGCGTTTACGTAGCTTTTCAGTCTTTTATGTTTCTTATTCTGTATAATATATAATAGCAAAACTTTACTTCACGTTCTGTACGTTAATTTCTACAATTTTTCCGATTAATTTTAATTTTTACTTGGGAGGATAAACATTTATGAGAACACCTCAGATGTCCAAGCGAATGGGCCTATATAAATGCGCTTTGTGGAAACATTTTATGCCGGGGTTGAAGTTTATGTTCGCATGCCTTAGGCTGTTTTCCGAACCCCAGCTTTGTCTTCGTCTCAGGCTTCATTCATACAGTTTAGCAATAGGCTGTAGCCGGAGACGGAGCCAAAGCCAGGGGTTTGGAAAACGGCATTGGTCTGTTTGTAACGGTGGCTCTGACTGGGCGCATGAATCTTTGCGCTAATAACCACAGATCTTGCCGAATGTCCGCAGGGGTTTGAGCGCTATTAGTAGAAAGCTCGTAAAAGCGCTGCGTGGCTCAGGATGTGTACCACTACATCCAATAACATAATTACGCAAACTAAACTTACCTTCAAGTGATGAAGTGCAGCCATGCATGTACAGTAAATGCTGCTGACTAGCAGCAAACTGGTGAATCCATACTTTTCCTAAAGTAACACGGTCAACCTTTGTTCAAGATAAACAAAAGAGAGCAACCCAATGTACAACCCAATAAGATCACAACAAATTGACTACCTCCTAATTATTTGGGTATGTTTTAAAGAATACTATAATTAAGACTTATTATAACTGCACCAGGATTTGAATGGGGAATCTGCCACAACATGAACCTGTAGGTAATACCAAATATAGCCAAAGCATATCTCCATGTATCTCAAAGAACAGAAGCACAACAATGTACATGTATATGCACGGTGCAGAAAATCAGAGCGCGCTGGAAAATTGTACTTGGGCATTTATTAACTGCAGCAGTTTGGTCACCCAGAGAACTACTTTACTAGGTCAGATAAAAGCTATATGTTGTTACACACATAATTTTCATAGAAATGGGAAAACAAACTGTTCAAAAAGTGTTGTATCACCTTTCCATTAGATACTCCAATAATGTAAAGTTGCCAATGCAGAAGACATAAGGTAATTAGGTAGCTGTTTTGAATGAAGTATCCTTCAGACCTTGATAGGCGAGTTGATCTGATCCACTTGACGAGTACATCTGACATTTAATGATAACAATCAGTTTAATTTGTTAGTGCAACACTTAACAAAGTATTAGTGGAGCATTAATTGGGTAATAATTGAGACTTCAGTTGAAGCTTCGTTAAATACAAACTTTCTTTAAAGCTTTGGTACAAACATGAAAAAGGCTTTTTTTAAGGCGATACATTTTGGGGGTTCCTTCGAGGCTTTGCTTTGGGTTTTGTTTAAAGATTTACTTGATGAGAGTTTACTTGATGAGAGTTTACTCGATGAGTGTTTGCTCGATGAGTGTTTGCTCGATGAGTGTTTGCTCGATGAGTGTTTGCTCGATGAGTGTTTGCTCAATACGAGTTTGCTCTAGATTTTTGCTCGAGACTTTGCCCGAGGCTTTTCTTGAGGCCGTTTCATTGGCGGTTTCCTAGAGGTTGAGACTTTATTTGTTCAACTGTGAGAGGGAGCATTCTGAGAGATAGTTGCGTATGTAACTCGCTAGAATTACCATTTATTATGTATCTGTTTCGACATTTTCCAAATATTGAAGATGTTGGCCATTACGTCGTATACGTACTGCAATGTACAATGTGTTATTGCAGAATAACTAGCCTGGTTTACTTTAAGGATCTTCTAAGTACTTATTTTTAGAATTTCTTCTCAACATTTGTTGGCAGTTAATTTATTCTATATTTTTTACTCAGAAGCACAGCTGTTGTCTTTTCTATCGTGTATTCACATGGTTATACAAACCGACTCATGATAACTATAATATGTTGGGACTACTGAAGCATTCACTGAATCCATATTCCTAACATAAACATGATCAATCAAAGTTGCACTTTCAGTTGTTGATTCAATCTGTTGTCACAATCTGTTTGTAGCCATGACCTTCAATTAGCTTTTGAATACCTGAACAATGTTTCAGAATGTCTTCGTTAAAATCACCCATGATAATACATCTATTTGACACCTTATGAAGTTCATCAAGCAAAGTTGTAAGATTACCAATAAATTCATTTAGGCAGTATGATGCTGGACGGTAAATGACTACCACAGAGCATGATATCTTATTAATTATCTTAAATGCAATGTATTCAATATTTTGCACCGACAGCATAAGCCTACTGAAAGCTCTGTTCCTTCTTCCATATACACTGACGCCTCCGTGACACTGTTGTTTTAACACTCTGGTTAATTTACTGAAATTATTGTAACAAGCACTTCTGATCTGATGATAAGCTTTAAATTCAGTTAATTCTGTATCACAGTACAGTTCATCATCAAGCCATGTCTCAGTAAGGCAAATGAAATCTGATTTAATCATTTCATTATTCAATGTCAAGTCCATATAATGTTCCTTTAATCCTTGGATATTATGCATCATTATAACAGTCAAATTGGATTTTGCTTTTGTTGATTCTGTCTCATTAATAAATGCTGGCATACTTTTCAATGATTCTGATACTACCTTATTACAGTAAATATATTTTTCATCAAAACCTTCAATGACAAGACCATTCATGGCTGTTACTCTGCTCAGTGCAACATAAGCTTGTCCACATGAAAATGTACGCTTGAGAGAAACAACTGCTCTATCTGTTGTCATTCCTTGCACTTTGTGAACTGTACATGCCCAGGCTAATTTTAAGGGAAACTGTTGTCTAACACACTGCTTAGTAACATTTTCTTCCTCCTTTTGAATTGGAACTGTGTCTTCTTTATTTGATGATGATTTAAATTTTCCTTTCAACTTGGACCCAACATCCTTATTATCAAACTCAACTTCAATGCACTTTGGCCACGAATTATCAGGCAACATATTTATTGCACGAACAATGCCAAATACTCCATTCACAAGTCCGTCCGAAGTGTCAATATTTTTAGTTAACATTACTCTAGCACCAACACCAAGCCACAATGATTCAGGCAAGTTTGTGTACATTGATTTTTTAGTAACTTTTACCTTTGCTTTACCCTTGCACGAATCCTTTCGCAAATCTTTTGCAACAATACATGTACAATCACTACACTTTGAAAACAAGGTCCGAGTATTGTATTCATCCACCTGTTTGTTACATGGAAAGATATGCAATGCATCATCCCAGTCCTCTCCAGTTTCTCGGGATCTTAAAATTAACACATCTTCATCTGATAACTTTTTGTTCTTTGGTCTGATACGTAATCTATTCAGTATTTCTGCAAATTTAACATCATTTTTTTGTCGCCTAATTTCATCAAGCTCGACTTTCTTAAAATTATCATTCCAGAAATCAACTGCAACTGCTCTTTGATGAAGTGGCTTTCCTTTTACTGGAGGTAACTGATAGAAATCACCAACAGCTAAAATACTGACATTACCAAAGGAATTATGATTACGTGTTTGTTTTATCTGACGCAAACGTCCATGTATATAGCACAACATCTTGTGATCAACCATTGATATTTCATCAATAATCACAATTTGAAGATCTTGCAATTTATTCCTTAATGTATTCAACTTCTCTTCACCAAGTGGTTGATAAGGTAATCTAGCATCAACAGGGATTGACAATGCACTGTGAATTGTACTACCATGAATATTAAATGCAGCAACTCCTGTAGGTGCAGTTATCAATACGGAAACATTGTCAGGGTTATCAATCATTCTACAAAACAGTCTTGCTGCTTCATAATGAACTGATTTTATTAAGTGGCTTTTCCCAGTTCCGGCTCCACCTGTCACAAATACATGAAATGGTTCAGGATTTTTACCATTCACTTTGTGTAAGCACCAATTACGAATCTTGTTAAACACCTGTCTCTGTTTTTCATTTAATGATCTTAATAAATTCAGAGCTTCATGTTTTGAAATTTTTACTGAATGTGGTTCAATATTGCATATTTTACCATCTTTTCCATCAACTTTTAGGTCAGGGATATCAAATTCATTCTCTTCTTCTGTTACTGGTGTACGTTTTGCTTCACAGTCCAGCCTTTCTTGTTCAGAGTTAGGACAAATCAGAGCCCATGCATCTTCTTGAGGACCAAACTTTCTTACATGCTCTTCTGCTGCTGCAAGACACTCTGCATTTGCCTCATAAATAGACCGATTACTTTCAACAATGCATTTAACAAGGTTTAATTGCTTCTTTACACATATAGATCCAGTTTTGTAAAATTCTTCATAAGTTTCAAATTGAGGTGGTTTTAGCTGAGCATCTACACGATATGGAAGAAATAGCTGAAATATACTATGATAATATTTCTCAGGATATTTATTCTCTGAAAATCTAGGATATCTAATCACTGCAGGCTCAGTTCTACTTCGTTTCTGTATGTGACCCAATCCATCTTTTAGTGCATACACTGGTGATTTATTTCTTTTCATGTCTGTGTTTGCATTATAAATAATTCTATATTCTGAGCAAAATGTTGCAAGGCACATGTCACTAAATTTAGCAATACGTGGTCTTGCTTTGTAGCGATCAATTCTATTTGTCATAAATATATCACGGTCATCATCCTCACATCTGTTCTGAATTACACTCAGTGGCAAGCTCATTCTAACAGGATTCTCACCTACTGGTATAAACTCTACTTTTCTAGAACCTTCTTTCAATCTCAAACTACAAACACGAAACACTGCTTCTTGTGCTGATATTTCTCGATTATGTAGATACACAGAACCTAATTCTTTCATACTTTGTCTGGCATCCAAGTTACCCTTCTCTGCTTCTTTCTGTGTATTCGATAATAACTGTCCCATTTCACGTTCAGACTTTGACATATATGATACAACATAAGCTGCACAAGCATATGCATCACTGATATACTGGATATCCATGTTAGCATTCCAACATCTTATCAAATTAGGATTGTACAGATTGACCCATACATCTTGTGGTTTTCTCTTTAAGACAATAGTAGGTTTAGCATTTAAAACATTATTTGCTTTTTCAAACTCATCTTGTGTAATATTAATTCTGTTAAACAATTCTGTAGTTGATAACAACTGGTTCTCTTCATTCTGTATTGCTTCCCACACTGACTTCAACAATTGTTTGGCCTCATGCCCCTTTCCAGATGTATTTTTATCAGTATCACTGTGTTCATCACCAGAAAACTCACAATGATCACTGTCAACAGGATCACTTATAACATTATCATCAATGTTATCGTCATCATCTTCATTAATTGGATCTAGCTCAGTAATGAATGTTCTACTGGATGGTGGTCTTGGGAAATTAAATCTACAGTCAGTGCCTTTTTTCCTACAAGATTTTGAATGTTTCCGGCTGTGTAGCTGTACATGACTTATTATGTCATTTAACTCTTTGTCCTCTTCCTCTGATGGCATTTTACAGCTGATGTATGTATCAATGAATTTAATAACATCTTTATCATTGTCAACTCCCAATCTTGGAGCATTCTCAATCCAAAACAAACAGTGAGTATGTGGAGATCCTCTCTGCTGAAACTCCACTCTATAAAAATAATCCTTGACTTTACCAATGGGATGAGCTCTAGACATGATGACATCTTTTAAAAATGTGTGGAATCTTTGATCAAACATTCTAGCTGCAGTCACTGGATTACTTCGCAATATTTTACACTTTTCATTCCAATCTAATTCATCAATATCTCTTGAATCACCCTGTTGCCTCAATATTGTGTTTATAATTTCAGGCCATCTCATATCTGCCGCTGAAAATGAGCAAAACCATGTTGGAATTCCAAGTTGTCTAATCATAGCCATGACATCTTTCTGAGCTGCTTGCCAGTATGGAGGTGTACCTCTGATTGGCTTCAAGAATTTATAACCACTATCGGATTGCAATATATCTCTGAGTTGATCCCTATCTTTAATCATGCTAGCAGTCACATTCTCGGCACAGTGTACTTTGCCTGAAGTCTGACGCAATGCAATTGATACACTTGACATTACTTGCTGTATTTCCGATAGGTACTGAGCATAAAATATGTACTGAATACTCTTTGCAAATCTATTATCTGCATTCATTAACCGGTTATGAAAATATCTGATAAGACTTAATCTGACATCTCGATCATCACTGAATATGGGTTCGCCTCTTGGAAACAATGCTGGAAAACACTTAGCCTCATTACCTTCTTCCATTAATACTCGGATTGGACTATTTGCTTCACAAGGTGCAACGCAGAGCACATCATCGAAATATTGATCGAGAACTTCGGAGGCAACATTTACTGGTTGCATACATGTATCATAAGCTATTCCTGTCAAACGCTCCTCATCTGTGTCTTCATCTGTTTCTTCACCACTGTTAGTAGAATCATCACTTTCATGTACTTCACTATTATTTTCATTTTTCAAGGGATTTTCCCACTCGCAGTTTATTTCAATGTTATTATACCACTTATTATTTGTCTTTAGATAACACAGCGCCTGCTCAACATGTTGGCTGCTTATAAACTGATACTGGTAATACCCTTTGAATGACAATTTTCTCTTTAACTTAACTCTGATTAATTGGTCATTTCTACATCTAGGCAATGATGTCACTGTTTCTGAAATATCCGAGGGTATACAAACCACCGGGCCGTGTACACAATTTTGTCCGCCCCTGGGTAAAGATATCATTTTAACAAAGGCAATATTAATTGCAATAAGGTGTTCTTCTAGTGTATTCAAACAACTCAATTCCTCAGGGATATCTTCCAATGAAAGATTGTTTGCACAAGCTTCTGATGGTATCTTGTTCTGAAGCAATTTCCTGTGGCATGTGTAGCAAATCCACAGAGATGACCAACTTGATTGTGACACTAGACAGTTTTCACCACACGCTCCACACCTATGCAAATACTTATCAGATATACAAACAACACTTCTGTATTTATTTGGATTACACTTAACAACTTGCTTACGGAAAAGAAGTTTATGACAAACTGCACATACATACTCGGGTCCTGCAGATACACTTTGCCTCCAATTTTGCACAACATTATTCATCTTAGTTTGACTTTCTTTCCTTCTGTTTGACCGGTCTACATTCATTCGTTTCATATTTTTACGATAATTTTCATTTTTCTGGTATTTTCTCTTTCCTTTTTCAATTAAATTTATCCGATAAGATCTATTGATAGCATACTTTTTTTTTATAGATCTGATGAGAGCATTTCTATACACTAAATTACACTGATATTTTCTTTGTGCCTGATCAATCTTTCTTTGTCTGTGTGTTGCATCCTCATGATACTTAGTTTTCACAGAATTGATCTTTCTTTGCCTGTGTGCTGCATCCTCATGATATTTAGTTTTTACAGAATTAATCTTTCTTTGCCTGTGTGCTGCATCTTCATGATATTTAGTTTTCACAAAATTGATTTTATTTTGCCTGTGTGCTGCATCCTCATGATACTTAGTTTTCACATAATTTTTGGCATATTTAATTATATTTTGTCTATGTGCTGCATCCTTATGATACTTAGTTTTCATATAATTGTTGGTATATTTAATCTTATTGTGTCTATGTGCTGCATCCTCATGATACTTAGTTTTCACATAATTGATCCTATTTTGCCTATGTACTGCATCCTTCTTGTACTTACTCCTATATTCAGCATTCTCATGGTATCTTTGTTTTGCACTTTCAACTTTTTTGTCTTTATACTCGGCATTTTTCTTATATTTTTGCTTTAATGACTCTTTCCTTTTTGAAGCATTTTTTTTGTATATTTGTTTGCCATACTCTATTATATCCTCTTTATAATTTGCACAACTGTGATATTTTTCTTTCTTTCGTGTGCTACGTTTAGTTTTCTTTACATTTTCACAGTTTGTTGGATTGGCCTCATTTTTTTTTTTCCAATATCTTTCTCTGTTCTTCTCTTTTCTTAGTTTGTTATTCAATCTCACATTTACATGTTTACGCTTTTTACAATTTGACTGCTTTGATATTTTTATGTTTGAGTCTTTAGATTCATTTTTATTTTCAAAGCTTTCTAACTTCACAGTTATGGGTTTATGTACTTGCGTCACCACATTTACACGTTTATCACAATTTGACTGCTTTGATACTGTTATATTTGACTGTTTACATTTATTTTTATATTCACAGCTGTCTAACTTCACAGTTCTGGGTTTATGTACTTGAGTCACCAAATCATAATGTACTCTATTCCTATGGTACAAATAAATTCCAAAATTCACTGAACCGTCAATACTACTGTCTGTCAATATGTATCTATTTGAAAATAAATACCACTCATTAGCATCATCATATGTGTAGATATTACAATTCAACATATGTGCTGTTGCAATGATTTCCACCTCAGTAGCCCATGTACCATAATTGTACAATCCTGCACTTGTTACATACTCTTCCACTGTTCTGTAACCTTCACGTAAATAGCCCCTGAACTGAGCTGCATTTTTCAACAAATGATTCACAATTGCCAATCTCAATTCCATGTGATTATCTTCAGTTCCTGATATAGCAAAGGAAATCGCTCTGAAAAAACAGTTGCCATCACCTTTAATTTTCTTTATAGAGTCAGGTCTCCCCAAGTTCTTGCATTTCATAGACATGTTATCATCATTTAGAATAACTTTGGTCACACCCAACCTCTCACATAATGCAATCCTATTACTATAAGTTAATGGAACAAACTTAAAATTAACTTTCTCTGCTTCTACAATTTGTATGTCATTTTCTCTAGGTTCCTCTGTTTCCTGTCCAATACTACCAGTACATGTACTAGTGCTTGCATTCGCACTTTCAGCAGTTTCGTCATTATGTATACAAACACTGACATCATTATCTATCCAGACTGTAACACCTGTTATTTCAAACTGTTCATAGTCTCTGACATTCATAGATTTGCCAAGTTCAGTACAATACCTGTACACACCTTGCCATGATGATACGCATTTGAGCAAGCTCCTCCCTTCAGAATCTAAGTGCGAATTGTGATTTCTGCTATGTGAATCAAAAATGAAATACATGTCATCTTGAGCAATTACTGCAAATGTGTTTCCATGGAAACAGATAAAACATGCACAATATTTCTGAACTGTCTGCTCTACAGCCGTACTGAATGGAATCATATTGAACTCAGCCAAAACTGTTTGTTCTGCAAAAGTACCAGAAACAGATTCATCAATCTTCATATGGAAATGTTTACTGAATGCATCAATTTCATCAGGCAACTCACTGATTAACAAATATTCATTCTTCATTGTAGAACTACGAGACAAATAACGGTACAGTTCATTTCCAGTATTCAACACAAAATCCATGTCTTTAGGACACCACATGTTCAACGATTTTATCTGGCTGAAGAGGATTCCGCAGAGGCTCATACAAACACATTGTCTACCAGCTAAGTCTGCAAATCTGAAATCACCTTGATGAAAACTGCCTTGAATGCATTTGACATCCATCTTTTGACTGTCTTTACCAAAACTGCATTCACGACATGTTTGGTTTTCCTCGGCAGGCTTACCAATTCTCTGTGAATTATTTCTTTGTGTGAGGATTCTGACCTTTTTTTTTAAACTATTTTTTTCAACACAATTTTGCAAATTATCTCCTGCTTTTCTTTTCGACGTCATTTTCACATCTGTATCTTTTTCATTTACTACCGACACATTTCTACTTTGAAGCTTAGATTTAGTAGGTTTGGTTTCCAAAGTTGCATCATTGCTGCTCACATCATGCTGTTCACCTCGACTGACAGATTGCCTTCTCGTCTGCTTTACTTTTACCTCATTTCCTTTAGATTTTTCCTTTTCACTATCAACATTAGTACTTTTCTTGCTGCGCAGGTTATAACCTCCACTTTGCCTAACTACATTTATTTGCAGGTTTTCATTTGAATCAGTATCTCTGCATTTCATATGTGCCATTACATGTTTCATATTGCCAGTACTTCTCTGGGTCTCACCTCCATGATTTCCATTCTCTGTTGAAACTTGACCATAAACTTCTGACGAGTGAGAAACCCCCTCAGTACATGAATTGACAGCTCCATCCTCCATGGTCACTTCGTATGTCATCTGAAATTTGTTCTTATCTGTAGGAATGCCAAGATTATACAACAAAGAGTCTGCATAAGTACATCTTCCACATTTCAAACACAACCATGATACTGATTTACTTGCCAACATAGACTGCATGTTTGAAAATCCCATACAATTGACATGATAGCTGATATTGCAAGTATCACAGTCCACAACTCTATTGACTGCAGTAGTTACTTGATCACATAACCAACACATAGCTTGTGATTCTTTCACAGCGTGATTGATAGTCTTATTCTCTGCCTTCTCAATTCTTTCATGTGACCCGTTTCCTCTTCCATTCTTACGTGCACATTTACTTTTCTTCAATGAATCCTGTTCTTTATTCTGACTTTTGCTAGCTGTTCTTTTTTTCCATTGTTCCTTCTTAATCTGCATATTCTTGATAACATAACTCAGACCTCTTCTTGTGTGACTTTGGATACTTTTCTGTGCTTTGTCATGGTTCTTCCTCTCTTCCTTACTCATGCGTGATTCAATGATCCTACCATTCCTCAACCTTTTGTTTGCCTGTCTTCGTTGACATCTTCTAATTTTCTTTCTATTTGGTTTTGAAACCTTCCTTTCCTCTCTACTGTACTCTACCAGACACTCCAATACCTCATCTCTGCTACAGCAGGTCTTGTTCCTCACCTTTAACTCTGTCACTGCTGTGTGATTGCTCCCTTTTTTCTTGATACTCACATTAGCCATTATCTTCTTCTTAGGTTCAGCCACAAGATCTGCATCCTTTCTCAGCTCATGCCTCTGCTAACTTCTCTTCAGTTTATAGCTCAATGAGCCTCTCTGATACTTTCTCAATAAGCCATTAATTGAACCATTCATTAAGCCATTCATTAAGCCATTCATTAGGGTACACCTTTTATAAGCCATAATATCCCAGCTGAAGGACACACTGGTCCCAGTACCCTCGTAAAGAGAACTGGGGGTACACTGGCCCCCAAGTTCTCGGAGTACGAACACACGCTGTATGTGTGCCAGCTGGGTTGCGCAATGCCTACACTGGGGCATGCGTCTTCCCCGAGGAGGTGCCAACCTCAGGGAAGTTGATGGAACACAGTGTCTAAAGTGATGGCCTTCGTCTGCTGAAGTCTTCACCATTTTCTGCAAAATACAAAAGAAAAAAAATCATAATTAATACAATTTCTTCACATTAGGCCAAGTAAAAACAAACTGTTGTCACAATCACTTTATGTTTTGGGCACAGGGCCTCATTTTACTTTTTTATTTCAACATTTTATAACAGCGGTAAATATAGACTTACATGTAAATTATCTAGCCTCTACATACAAGACTACATGTACAGTCATTCAAAAAAAGAAACAGATGAAAACCATCCAGGAAAAATGTCAACTATTCGAAACTTTTGTCAAAATGGCCAAACAAGGAGCCAATCCACTGTTATGTTTTTACTTGGCCTTATTAAATCAATCAAGACGAGTTTCAGGCCACATACCCATGATACTTCCAGCCTCGCCCTCGCATGTTTGATATCACTTATTCAATTCACCCGCATGTAAATAACTAAAATAACTTTACTGTGCCCTGCAGTGACTTACTTTTTTTGTATCACATTAGGTATGACCCAACAAAATGTACAAATGTCAAATGATTTGTGAATCCCAAACCACTCTTTCTCCAAGTCGTTATAATATTTTACAGTGCCGGTGCAACAAAGATAGTAACTTCAATTCGGTGTAATAAAAGACATATTAAGGAAACTTGACACTAGAACTCAATTTCACACAATCAACTTAACTCAAGTCACTTCCTAAAATGACTAAAAAACAAAGTAAGTCATCAAAATACTCATAAATAATGTCGACACAAATTGTCCATCATCTTTAGGCTAGAATTCCACTTTTTCAAATACTAATCCCCCTCAAAAGCTATCTTCAATGTAAATTAACTACCGGGTACAGCTCTTTGAGACTTTTACAATATTTGTGGACCATGGCCTGAAAAAAAATCTGAATTTGTTTTACTTACCAACCAACATGACCTGACACAAACAAATTACATGTACATGTACACATGCAGCCGTGGGTAATCTCTGTCATGTCACGTGGTGGTATTTTCTTTTGTGGGTCCTGATGGGCTTTACCATTTTTTAAAGGGAAATTATTGTCTTTTTATTAAAAAACAGTAACGTATGGACATGACGTGCTGTTATACACAGCTTTTGGCGGCCTCTATCTGTGTCAGCTTTTAAATGCTGAAATTACTGCTTTGGGCTTCTTTTTCTAAATACTGTACAACTACAAGTCAACTTATAACATGAAATCAATAAAATTTATCACAGAAATTCTAATAATTATTTCAGTTGTCTTTACTTCCCATTTTGTTGTTATTGTTTAGCCCTAAATAAATATAACTGAAACAAAACTGTGTTTGTTAATTTAACTGCAATGTTCAACTAATATTAATAATCAGCAAAAAATTATTTCAAAACATCATAAGCACGTCATATCCACACATACACCATTGCCATTACACAGTGAAAACAAAATAATTCCCCCTTAAAAAATGGTCGTGCCCATACAGAGATATGATGACCTACCCATCATGACAGAGATGACCCGCAGCTCAGTCATGTAATTTGTTCATGTCCAATCACATCGGTTGATCAGTATTAAAAAGGAAAGAATGTAGTACCTTGAAACTACATGTGATTCAGCGGTAATTGTGTACGAAGTATATATAGACAGTCAAACAATTTAAAAAAAATCTAAGCATGGTCTTACTAGTATTTCTTAAAAGAAATCTCAGTTTCCCTTTTTCCGTCATATATTTTCAACATTTTTGCACTGATTGACCTTCATTGACATATAATCAAAGAAAAAAACACTGTCAGTGTCACGCTCCAACATTCCTTCCAAGTACCATTTAGCCATATTGCTATAGTCATACCATGGAGCTATGAAGAGATAGCTCCATGGTCATACGTACTCGGTCCACAATTTTTTGAACAAGCTGATCACAATACATGTTACATGTAATTAGGAGTAGGACTATTTGAGAAAGTGGAATTCTATCTAACCCGACAGTAGTTGCATGGCCCTGCATTCTATATCTAGTGTAAATGTAATGTACTGTCTTGACTGTAAGGGTTTGGGAACACCAAACAGTTCTGAAATGCGCATTGTCAGACTACACCATTCATGTACATGTGATGTACATGATGTATCATACTTATTTTCTTAGCTAACGAACGTTAACCGGAGCTTAATGTTATTACCCAAAACCACCAACACTATTGACTAGGCTAATTTTAAAATTCAAACATCTAATCATAATCATCCAATGGACATTTATACAAACTAAACACACATTTTATCGAAAAATGACATTTTAAACCAAAAATCTCCTAAAGATTGACAAATCTCTTTTTCGTTGACAAACCTCGCATGGCCGGCATAATGATATCTGGTACTGATCGTATACAATAACAACCTAGACTAAGACCGTTTTCCAAACACCAGCTTCGTTTCGTTTATGCTTCATATATTCAACCTAACAATAATCTGAAGCCACAGAGCCGGAGCCAGGGGTTTGGAAAACGGCCCTATGTCGCGAGGAACACAACCTCGTTATCATGGCTATGATCTTGCTGCGCCATGTTTTCCCATCATGCCTTGAGCGATCAACGCGCCGATTAGCCGAAAATAGAGGGCGCTGTACCGTTTTCAACGTTTACAGGCACACTTCTTCACTGACTCACTCAATCTTTTTCGTCTGAAAAATTAACAACGCACTCTTAAATACAGTTTTAAACAAATTTACTGCGTAACACAACAATTATAACAAAATTTACAAAATAATTTACAAAATGTAATCTTACCTTTCACTACTTCACAAGTCAGTCCCAAATCCAAGCAGCCTGACAAGTGGACTACACTAGACGCGTTTATGCTAAAACTGTTTGAGCTTTAATAGTATAGAACATATCTATGAACAAAACCTAGTTGTAAAATACTTGATTGTATTCAATGAAGTTTCGCGCTAACATACTTACCCCACTCGGACTCAAATATACTTCATCCTGTGAAAGGACATCAGTTGCACATTTTCATTGTCGCAGTTATCCAGTCATTGCGTCCGGTACTGGATTATAAATATCATCAATGTTATTCACTTTCTGATGTCTGTTCAGTTGGGAGTGCCTTTTCTACGGTTTATGATATTGACACATGCAATGACGCAGCTCAGAGGCAAGTGATCGAAATTATGTTCCAGTCGGTTTTCATCTGATCTCTAATACCTTTCCCTATTCACGTCACATAAATTTGACATTTTCTGATGACCTGCAGCGATATTTATTGAGATGTAGAGAGCATTTACGTAATTAAAACTTGTCGCCAAGTCGCCGTGCGTACCGTATGTCACTAATCTGTAAATAATTACAAAATTGTACCTAAACATGTCTAATTATGTATTATCATGGAACATAAAAAGTGGTTTACCCTAAAACACTTAACAAAAACATTAGAATCTTAAAGCGCCCTTTAGCGACAGGTATAACAAATTGTTACAATTAATAATCGGTTGATGTGTGTGTCGAAGTTTGCTGAAATCACGTTATAACCGGTGTATATAATCAGCTTCATGCTAAGAACATATTGAGAAGTAGAAATGTTGATGACGTCACCAAACCGGAAGTTACAATGAAAAGACCTTTAAACCTATAAAAATCGCTAAAAATTCAACCGCGATGGATATAATCTAGATTTTTGCTTCAAATAGCAAAGGTAAGACAGCTCTCAAGCGTTCTGTCAATTACGTCACGATGACTTCATCAAGTGTCAGATTACAAGCAAACCGAATATTTCTAGATTTAATCTTTGAAAATCAATAAAAAATCAACTGTAAGAGATCTGATTTAGATTTCTAAGGGAATTGATAGAATAATTCATGGTCTTCATAATTTCTACTACATGCAAACCGGAAAACGATGGAAACTTTCAACGATGTTAGGCACTGGCTAGGTTGTAAGTAACAAACAGGTTAACGGTGACTTTATAACATGTTAAGGCGCCCTCTAGCGGCATGTTGACAAATGTTACGTCATATTACGATTATATTTAAATTATTACGTTTTAAGACCTTTAAGCCATATCTCAGCAACGGAACGTGCTAACATAACACATCTGTTTGTATTGTTAGGTGATGGATAGTTGCACAAATAGTTCACAAACGTGTGACGTCATCGTTTTAATCAGTTTGAATTCATTTTAATCTGTTTAAATTAACTTAAATTCGTTTTCGATGATTTTAAATTGTTTTGATGGTATAAAAGACTTTTTTTTTCTTTTAGTAACCTAAACCCCATAGACTTTGTACACGTTTTTTTGCACAAGTACTTTTACCAGAGAACAAAGTCGTATTTCCATAAAACTTAACCCAAGTGAAGACCCTATAGTAAGCTCGTGCCTAGCCGACATACGACATGGTGACGTCATCAGGGGTCACGTGACGTCACCTTAAAGGTGTAATTGATTTTTTCTTTGAAAATCAATACAAAATCAACCGCAAAAGACCGAAACTTGATTTTTGTGGCAACAGATAGAATAATCCAGGATCTTCATTTTATCTCGTGTGCGTGAAATCACGTGACCTTTCCTTCCGGTGTAAACCGGAAGTGCCTTATAATTTAAAAGTGATAAATGATATGAACTTACTTTCAACGATGTTAGTGTCTGGCTAGATTGTATTTTTCAAAAATAATACCGGCGACGTCATAAAATGTTATAGCGCCCTCTAGCGGCAAGTTGAAAAATGGTTAAAATGAATATTCGGTTGATGTGTGTGGCGAAGTTTGCTGAAATAACTTTATAACCGATGTATATAATCAGCTTCATGCTACGACCATATTGGGAAGGGAAAATATTTATGACGTCACCAAACCGGAAGTTACAATGAAAAATCCTTTAAACCTTAAAAAATCGCTTAAAAATCAACCGCTATAGATATACCCAGATTTTTGCTTCAAATAGCAAAGTTAAGACTGATCTCGAGTTTCTGTTAATTACGTCACAATGACGTCATCAAGTGTCAGATTACAAGCAACCAAATATTTCTAAATTTAATCTTTGAAAATCAATATAAAATCAACTGTAAAAGATCTGATTTAGATTTTTAAGAGAATTGATAGATTAATCCATGGTCTTCATAATTTGTATTACATGCAAGAAGACCTGACCATTCCTTCCGGTTTAAACCGGAAGTGCCTTATAGTTTAAAAGTGGAAAACGATGTGAACTTATTTTCAACGATGTTAGGCGCTGGCTAGGTTGTAAGTAACAACAAAGTTAACGGTAAATTCATAAAATGTTATAGTGCCCTCTAGCGGCATGTTGGCAAATGTTACGTCATATTACAATTATATTTGAATTATTACGTGTTTAGACCTTTAAGCCATATCTCAGCAACGAAACGTGCTAACATAACAACTTTTTGTATTGTTAGGTGATAGATAGTTGCACAAAAAGTTCACAAACGTGTGACGTCATCGTTTTAATCAGTTTGAATTAATTTTAATCTGTTTAAATTAACTTAAATTCGTTTCCAATGATTTTAAATTGTTTTGATGGTATAAAAGTTCATTTTTTAAAAAATTTAATAAAAAAAAAAAAATGCGAATTCGAAAAAGCCCTATGTTCTGTTCCTCGAACAGACGTAGTTCTAGTTTTTTTTTTAGCTGTTTCGGTTTTTCACCGAAACAGCTATTGTTTTCGTTCTGGTTTTTTTTTTTTTTTTTTTTTTTTTTTTTTTTTTTTTTTTTTTATTTTAGCTGTTTCGGTTTTTCACCGAAACAGCTTTTGTAATCGTTAAAGTTTTTTTTTTTCTTTTTTTTTTTTTTCTTTTTCAGACTTTTCTCCATAGGATTTGCACACGTTTGTTCAGACAATACACTTTGACACTTTAATAAATCCGATCGACTTGAGACTTGGCACACACTTAGACAACCACCCAAGGACGGTCCTAGAAGAAATTCGTCGCGATTACGTCATTCAAGGTCACGTGACTTTGCGTTAAAGGTGAAAATTTTCCCCATAGGTTTTGTACACGTTTTTCTTCAGACTATTGAATTTGACACTTCGGTAAATCCGACCGACTTGAAACTTGGCATGGCCTTAGAACACCACCCCCAGATGTTCCTGAAAGAAATTTGGCACGATTGCGTCATTGAACGTCACGTGACGCCACGTTAAATGTGCACATTTTTCTCCCGTTGGTTTTGTACACGTTTTTCTTTAGACTATTGACTTTGACACTTTAGTAAATCCGATCGACTTAAGACTTGGCACACACTTAGACCACCATCCACAGACGGTCCTAGAAAAAAATCGGTACGATTACGTCATTCAAGGTCACGGAGCGTCACGTTAAAGGTTCAATTTTCCCCCATAGGTTTTGTACACGTTTTTCTTTAGACTGTTGACTTTGACACTTTCGTAAATTTGATCGACTTGAGACTTGGCACACACATAGACCACCACACACACATATTGAAAGTAATGTAAGACACTCGAAACAGCTCTGTGTTTGTCCACAAACACATGTCTAGTTTTTTTGTTTTTTTGGTTTTTTTTGCCTTTTGTTCTCCATAGGATTTGTACACGTTTGTTCAGACAATACACTTTGACACTTTGGTAAATCCGATGGACTTGAGACTTGGCATACACTTAGACAACCACCCAAGGACGGTCCTAGAAGAAATTCGTCGCGATTACGTCATTCATGGTCACGTGACGTCACGTTAAAGGTGCAATTTTTCCCCATAGGTTTTGTACACGTTTTTCTTCAGACTATTGAATTTGACACTTTGGTCAATCTGATTGACTTTAGAGTTAATATAAACCTCAACCACCATCCTCAGGAGGGCCAAGAGGAAAATCGTCATGATTACGTCATCGGGGGTCATGTGACGTCACATTAAAGGTGTAGTTTTTAAGATCCTCTAACTCTGAAAGTACAAGTCCGGTTGGGGTCAAACTTGGTTTGCAAGTATTCCAGGATGTGTTATAGACGAAAATTAAGATGGCGTAATTATGACATCATCGGGTGTCATGTGACGTCACATTAAAGGTTCAATTTTCTCCATAGGTTTTGTACACGTTTTTCTTCAAAATATTGAATTTTACACTTCTGTAAATTCGATCGACTTGAGACTTAGCACAGACCTCGACCACCATCCTTAGGAGGGCCAAGAAAAAAATATTCAAGATGACGTCATCGCGGATCATGTGACGTCACATTAAAGGTGTAGTTTTTAAGACCCTCTAACTCTGAAAGTACAAGTCCGGTTGGGGTCAAGCTTGGTTTGCAAGTATTCGAGGATGTGTTATAGACGAAAATTAAGATGACGTAATTATGACATCATCGGGTGTCATGTGACGTCACATTAAAGGTACAGTTTTCTCCATAGGTTTTGTACACGTTTTTCTTCAAAATATTGAATTTGACACTTCTGTCAATTCGATCGAATTGAGACTTAGCACAGACCTCGACCACCATCCTTAGGAGGGCCAAGAAAAAAATAATCAAGATGACGTCATCGCAGGTCATGTGACGTCACATTAAATGTGTAGTTTTTTAAGACCCTCTAACTCTGAAAGTACATGTCTGATTGGGGCCAAACTTGGTATGCAAGTATTCCAGAATGTGTCATAGACGTAAATTTAGATGACATCATGATGACATCATCGGGTGTCATGTGACGTCACATTAAAGGTTCAATTTTCCCCATAGGATTTGTACACGTTTTTTCAACTAATATATCTTTGGCAATTGTGTAAATCCAATTCTCTTCAGACTGGGCACACACAAAGACCATCATCAGATACACATATAGAAAGTAATGTTAGACACCCGAAACAGCTCTGTGTTTGTCCACAAACACATGTCTAGTTTTTCTTTGCCTTTTTTTCCCCATAGGATTTGTACACGTTTGTTCAGACAATACACTTTGACACTTTGGGAAATCCGATCGACTTGAAACTTGGCATACACTTAGACAACCACCCAAGGACGGTCCTAGAAGAAATTCGTCGCGATTACGTCATTCAAGGTCACGTGACTTCGCGTTAAAGGTTAAATTTTCCCCATAGGTTTTGTACACGTTTTCCTTCAGACCTTCGACTTTGACACTTTGGTAAATCCGACCGACTTGAAACTTGGCATACACTTAGAACACCACCCCTAGATGTTTCTGAAAAAAAATCGGCACGATTGCGTCATTCAAGGTCACGTGACGTCACATTAAAGGTGCACATTTTTCACCCATAGGTTTTGTACACGTTTATGTTTAGACTGTTGACTTTGACACTGTAGTAAATCCGATCGACTTGAGACTTGGCACACACTTAGACCACCATCTACAGACGGCCCTAAAAGAAATTTGGCACGATTACGTCATTCAAGGTCACGGGGCGTCACGTTAAAGTTTCATTTTTCCCCATAGATTTTGTACACGGTTTTTTTTAGACTATTGCCGTTGACACTTTAGTAAATCTGATCGACTTGAGACTTGGCACACACAAAAGACCACCACACACATATTAAAAGTAATTTTAGACACTCGAAACAGCTCTGTGTTTGTCCACAAACACATGTCTAGTTTTTTCTTTTTTTTTTTTTTTTTTTTTTTTGTCACTTTTTCCCATAGGATTTGTACACGTTTTTTCTGCCAATACACTTTGACACTTTGGTAAATCCGATCGACTTGAAACTTGGCATACACTTAGACAACCACCCAAGGACGGTCCTAGAAGAAATTCGTAACGATTACGTCATTCATGGTCACGTGACGTCACGTTAAAGGTGCAATTTTTCCCCATAGGTTTTGTACACGTTTTCCTCCAGACTATTGACTTGGAAACTTTAGTAAATCTGACCGACTTGAAACTTGGCATACACTTAGAACACCACCCCCAGATGTTCCTGAAAGAAATTCGGCGCGATTGCGTCATTCAAGGTCACGTGACGTCACGTTAAAGGTTCAATTTTTCCCCCATAAGTTTTGTACACGTTTTTCTTTAGACTATTGACTTTGATACTTTCGTAAATTTGATCGACTTGAGACTTGGCACACATCTCGACCACAATCCCCAGGAGGGCCAAGGGAAATTCGTCATGATGACGTAATCGTGGGTCATGTGACGTCACATTAAAGGGGCAGATGTTAGGACCCTCTATCTCTGGAAGTACATGTCTGATTGGGGCCAAACTTGGTATGCAAGTATTCCAGAATGTGTTATAGACGAAAATTAAGTTGACGTCATGATGACGTCATCAGTTGTCATGTGACGTCACATTAAAGGTGTAGTTTTCCCCATAGGTTTTGTACACGTTTTCCTTCAGACTATTGACTTTGACACTTTGGTAAACTCACTCGACTCCAGACTTAGCATACACTTAGAACACCACCCACAGATGGTTCTGGAGGAAATTTGGCACGATTGCGTAATTCAAGGTCACGTGACATGACGTTAAAGGTTCAATTTTCCCCCCATAGGTTTTGTACACGTTTTTCTTTAGACTATTGACTTTGACACTTTCGTAAATTTGATCGACTTGATACCTAGCACACACTTCGACCACCATCCACAGGAGGGCCAAGAGAAAACTCGTGATGATGACGTCATCGTGGGTCATGTGACGTCACATTAAAGGTTTAGTTTTTTAATAGCATTTGTACACGTTTTTTTCAAGCAATATATATTTGGCACTTTGGTAAATCCGATCGATTTCAGACTTGATACACACTAGACCACCACCCACATATTGAAAGTCATTTTAGACATTCGAAACAGCTCTGTGTTTGTCCACAAACACATGTCTAGTTTTTTTTTTTTCCTCTTTCAGACTTTTTCCCATAGGATTTGTACACGTTTGTTCTGGCATAGCACTTTGACACTTTGGTAAATCCGATCGACTTGAAAATTGGCATATATTTAGACAACCACCCAAGGACGGTCCTAGAAGAAATTCGTCGCGATTACGTCATTCAAGGTCACGTGACGTCATGTTAAAGGTAACATTTTCCCCATAGGTTTTGTACACGTTTTTCTTCAGACTATTGACTTTGACACTTTGGTAAATCCGACCGACTTGAAACTTGGCATACACTTAAAACACCAGCCCCAGATGTTTCTGAAAAAAATTCGGCGTGATTGCGTCATTCAAGGTCACGTGACGTGACGTTAAAGGTTCAATTTTTTTCCCCATAGGGTTTGTACACGTTTTTCTTTAGACTATTGACTTTGACACTTTCGTAAATTTGATCGACTTCAGACTTAGCGCATACCTCGACCACCATCCCCAGGAAGGCCAAGGGAAAAATCGTAATAATGACGTCATCGTGGGTCATGTGACGTCACATTAAAGGTTCAATTTTCCCCATAGGATTTGTACACGTTTTTTTAACCAATTTATCTTTGGCACTAAATTCGATCGACTTTAGACTTGGCACACACTTAGACCACCACACAAATATTGAAAGGCATTTTAGACATGCGAAACAGCTCTGTGTTTGTCCACAAACACATTTCTAGTTATTATTATTATTATATATTAATTTTTTTTTTTATTATTTCAGATTAAACAACCCACCCACAAACACACCCCCACCCGATCTGCCACCCTGCAACTCCCACCTAATCCGCCGCCAACCACAGACACCCACCCGGTTAGGCACCCTGACATGTCCTGCCGTCATGTCCCCCACTATCCCCAACTTTTATTTCTCCATGGGCCCACCATATTTTCCCCAAAAATGAGACCTAAATTCCATGTTTTTTAATTAGGCGTACATGTGTTTTGGCAGCATGTACTTTTTTTAAGGTATTAATTCAAATCAAAGTTGAAAAATTACTAATAAATTCCAGACAAAACTGATATTAAAATTAAGTTTTAGTTGTTATGAAATATACAAACAAACCCAACTTTTTATTTAACAACGTCCAAGCGTTGTGGAATCGTGTTTCATAATCGCTATTCTATGTGCATTTCTCGAAGTTTTGAGTCGCAGCGCGCCGTGGCCGCGTAGTGACACGTTATTATTGTTCATGTCATGTCATGTTTTAACGGGGCCCGTTTATATTTTTTCGCAACATTATTTATGACCAAAGTCAACTTATTTAGCCTTCTGAACAATGTAGATTTCATTTGTTTAACATGCCAATGCTTACTTTTGATACATTAAGGCCGAAACTTTTTGCTTGTTCACAGCGTCGAGTTTGGTACCGTAAGAATCCTCGTCTTTCATCACTGATCTCTACAAACTGGATAGGTCGAGCGGCTCTGCACGTGAAGCCATTGGCGGCCATATTGGGATATTAAAAACATTGCAGGCGTACACAAGTTTGTATAGCGCAAGACCGAGAAAACTCATTTAATATCACAGGAAACGAAGTTAACGTCGCAAAAACGATCCAGTTTGATTAGGAAAATTAAGTTAAACATAATAGGCCTAACACCCAATAATGAGATGTATACGCCAAGTTTGAATATTAAAAAGCCCTATTTTCGGGAAAAGATACGAGACCAAAATTTTGTTTTAACATTTCCAACATCATAACCTTATGCACAAACCATAGGAAAAGGAAAAACGAGGGTTTTTTGGATCAAGGAAATTCTTAAATTTTTGGGTTTTATTTTATATCCAGACACTAAAAAGTGCCAGTTTTATAATAAAATAAATTAGAAAATTTCAGTGCGCGCACGTGCGATCACTGCATTGTTTTGAATATCCCAACATGGCCGCCGGTGACTTCACGGCTCTCTATCCCATCAATGTACGATCGACCCAGGGGGGGGGGGGGGGGGGTGGGGGGGGGGGGGGGGGGCGGAAGGGGTGTTGCGCAATCATTTGCAATCGCAGTTTGGGTACACTCCATCTAAAAAAAAAGGTAATGACCATTAAACATAAATAAATAATCCATGTATATACTGTTAACATTTTCTCTTTAACAGCACTGAAAACATAATAGTTTATATTGAAAGAGTATTTTCGATTGTTGAGGTGCTTAGTTTTAAATAAAATGCGTACATATTACCGACAATTTTCCGTTGGTTTATTGCAGCAGCTAACGTGTATGAATGGGTCCAGGTGGGAATTTCGTTACAAAACGTCTCCCCTAAAATAGCTACAAATATCGACATAATGTGAAAAAAAATTATCGTTCATCCTCTGATTTTTTTCAACTAACGTAATAATTAGGAATAGATCTTTCATTCCTGAAAGTTAAATTAAAATCCCTCGGTACATCCTCTGGATATTTGACCTTTGTTTTTGAATTTGTTTTTGAAAATGGTTTCTGCCAATTCTCAATCGCGAAAGTTTACGCCATGCCTGTACTGTACGAATCTGGCTTTGCGGACGTAGCATAAATCACTGAATTCGGGAGAGATGCACGGAGCAAATTTGTACGTGTTTCAATGGTGCGCTTCGAGTAGCGATCTATACGTGTTTACTGTATGAGATGTTCGACTCGTGAGCGTGGAAGAATGAATGAGATACATTTCAACGTTGGTGGCGCACTTTTTTGGGACCCCTTCCGCCCCCCCCCCCCCCCCCCCCCCCCCCTGGATCGACCTATCCAGTTTGTAGAGATCAGTGTCTTTCATTCATAAAAATAGCGTCCGGAACCAGTCTAAGATCGCTTCACATTAAACAAACGACCATATCAATCCGCCCCACTGACCTCTATACATGGACAGATCATCATTGTTTCATTTTGAAGTCGGCATGCGGAGAAGTGCAACATGGCGGACCCACGACGTGACTCTGTGAGCCAATGAAATGTCTAGGTGTTGGTACGATACGTATTACGAAATGATTATAAATACAAAATGTACAGAATAAATCCGCTGACCTCCACACCTGGACATTTCATTGGCTCACAGCAGTGACGTCTCGGGTCCGCCATGTTGCACTTCCAGTTCGCGCCGACTTCAAGTGTTAGCACAGCAGAATATGGACAATGGTCCGTCCAGGTGTAGAGGTCAGTGATCCGCCCCCAAAAACATCTGGTTACCGCGCAACGCGTGATCGACACGGGCGTGCGTAATTGGGTCACAGACTTCGCGTGTAAAATAGCGTATCGCGAAGGGCGCCCTCTTTGAGATGATTCGTGAACCTGCCTAGATCATGGGCATAAACAAATCACCTCAATACAGGATGTATTGGTCAACGTCAGAAATTTTGCAAATTCCCTTTTATCCGTCTGTAATGTCGAGAAAACGTTTCAGTTCAATTCTTCGGTTTCTCCACATCTCCAATAATCAAATTCCTCGTGAATCCTCGACTAAACAAAACAAACTTTCCAAAGTTCGGCCCTTGATAGAAGTCATTGACGAGAGTATGTTGAAATTTAAGGGACACTTAAGTTTTATTCAGTACATGCCCAACAAACCAGTAAAACGTGGGATAAAAGCATTTTCATTAAATTGTAGTAAATCCGAATAACCCGCAAGGGGAGATCCGCGACCCGCGAGGGGAGATCCGCGACCCGCGAGGGGAGATCCGCGACCCGCGAGGGGAGATCCGCGACCCGCGAGGGGAGATCCTGCACCTGCACCTGCACCTGCACCTGCACCTGCACCTGCACCTGCACCTGCACCTGCACCTGCACCTGCACCTGCACCTGCACCTGCACCTGCACCTGCACCTGCACCTGCACCTGCACCTGCACCTGCACCTGCACCTGCACCTGCACCTGCACCTGCACCTGCACCTGCACCTGCACCTGCACCTGCACCTGCACCTGCACCTGCACCTGCACCTGCACCTGCACCTGCACCTGCACCTGCACCTGCACCTGCACCTGCACCTGCACCTGCACCTGCACCTGCACCTGCACCTGCACCTGCACCTGCACCTGCACCTGCACCTGCACCTGCACCTGCACCTGCACCTGCACCTGCACCTGCACCTGCACCTGCACCTGCACCTGCACCTGCACCTGCACCTGCACCTGCACCTGCACCTGCACCTGCACCTGCACCTGCACCTGCACCTGCACCTGCACCTGCACCTGCACCTGCACCTGCACCTGCACCTGCACCTGCACCTGCACCTGCACCTGCACCTGCACCTGCACCTGCACCTGCACCTGCACCTGCACCTGCACCTGCACCTGCACCTGCACCTGCACCTGCACCTGCACCTGCACCTGCACCTGCACCTGCACCTGCACCTGCACCTGCACCTGCACCTGCACCTGCACCTGCACCTGCACCTGCACCTGCACCTGCACCTGCACCTGCACCTGCACCTGCACCTGCACCTGCACCTGCACCTGCACCTGCACCTGCACCTGCACCTGCACCTGCACCTGCACCTGCACCTGCACCTGCACCTGCACCTGCACCTGCACCTGCACCTGCACCTGCACCTGCACCTGCACCTGCACCTGCACCTGCACCTGCACCTGCACCTGCACCTGCACCTGCACCTGCACCTGCACCTGCACCTGCACCTGCACCTGCACCTGCACCTGCACCTGCACCTGCACCTGCACCTGCACCTGCACCTGCACCTGCACCTGCACCTGCACCTGCACCTGCACCTGCACCTGCACCTGCACCTGCACCTGCACCTGCACCTGCACCTGCACCTGCACCTGCACCTGCACCTGCACCTGCACCTGCACCTGCACCTGCACCTGCACCTGCACCTGCACCTGCACCTGCACCTGCACCTGCACCTGCACCTGCACCTGCACCTGCACCTGCACCTGCACCTGCACCTGCACCTGCACCTGCACCTGCACCTGCACCTGCACCTGCACCTGCACCTGCACTCTTTAATTAAATTACTACTAGACTCAGGGAAACCAATAATATACAAACAATGTAACCTGATTTATAAATATTATCACATCTTGTGACGATAACCCCTATCTAAAGATAATACATATGAATCTTGATCATCACCTTTATAAATCAGTTACTTAAACCATGCAAAGCCCTTACAAGTATATAATTACAATGTACACCGGCTGAGAAAATCTGGGCCAACATTTTGTGAGCCTCTGATCGACCTTATAACAAATCTGTACGGCTGTAAGCTAAGAGCCTACCGCATGACTCGACTATTATTGACCTTGGCCATGGTCATATATGACAAGGGGTGATGGTCTGTCTCTAGGATGAACTCTGTACCATACAAATAGGTTTGAAACTTTGATATCGCCCAGACAAGTGCAAGACATTCTCTTTCGATGACGGAGAACGCACGTTCGCGCGGCAGCAATTTTCGGCTCGCAAAACAAACTGGATGATTTGTGCCTTCGCGTTCTTGCATGAGCACTGCTCCAATTCCTACATCAGACGCATCTGTTGCAAGAAGGAACGACTTTTCCGCATCAGGGAGAATCAAAATCGGTTCCGACTCTATCGCGACTTTAGAGTCTTAAATGCTTGTTCTTGCGCTGGCTGCCATTTCACAAGGTTCGGTGCGCCCTTTTTAGTCAAATCAGTAAGGGGTGCCGCAATTGCCGCAAAATTGGGCACAAACTTCCGGTAGTAACTGATCATACCTACAAATGATCTTACCTCCTTCTTAGTTACTGGTCTGGCGGCATTGATGATTTGCTCAATCTTATCTGGTCTGGGTTGTTCCTCTACCCACGATATGACCTAAAAATTCAAGGGACTCGAATGCAATAAAGCATTTAGAAGGTCGTGCTGTAACTGTAAGACCCGCACTCTTCAGCCTATGAAGAACCTCCTTCAGTGATGCTACATGTTCTTCCCACGTCTATGTGAAGATTAAAATTTCATCAACGTAGTTAATTACATTATCCAATCCACTTAACAATTTGCGCATCATCCTGGAGAAGACGGCAGGTGCATTCACCATCCCGAAGGGTAGCACTTTGAAGTGATACAGGCCTTCTGCTGTCACAAACGCTGTCTTCTCTTGATCTGCATCTGCAATGGGGATCTGCCAATAACCTTTTGACAAATCAAGTTCGGAAAAATACTTGCCTTTGCAAAGCCGAACCATCAAGTTCTCTGCGTTTGGGATAGGTTCTGGATCAAAAATGGTTATCTGGTTGAGCTTTCTGAAATCAATGCAAAAACGGTTTTCTCACCAAAACAATAGGAGATGCATATGGAGACTCAGAACGTTCAATCACTCCTAGACTCACCATAGCCTCACTCTTATTTTTGATAACTTATCGAGTCGCATGAGGAGTAGGGTATGGTTTTGTTCTGATAGAAACATCTGTTGTGAGATGGATTGTGTGTTGAATGAAGTTGGTCTTACCAGGTACATCAGTGATAACATTGTCGAATTCCTGCAAGATTTCCTTTACATCCTTGTACTGGTCGTCTTTGAGAGTATCCCCCATCATGACATCTTTTCTACTCTCCTTGGCATCGACTGGAGGAAGGATAACTTCAAAAGATCATTCGATTCCTCAATATCCTGCACTATAAAACCTACTCCAGCCATATCCATCGCTCCCACGTTATCGACACTATCCACTGCACCTCGGTCAACATACAACTTCAGTAGATTCGAATGATATGTCTTCTGCTTATCTGCCACCAGTATCACGTAGTTGTGTTTTGCCACCTGTTTTACTACTAGATATGGACCTGCCCATTGCATTAGCAACTTGTTGTAGTCAGTTGGTCTCAAGATAAGTACTTTGTCCCCTACTTTAAACTTCCTGTCGCTGGCCTTAGCGTTGTAATATTTCCTGTACCGCTTTGATGCTTTTGCTAACTCGTCTCGCGCCAGCTCACAGGTAGACTGTAGTCTCTCCCGCAGGTCAACTACATAGTGGTACGTAGTTTTGACGTCTTCGTCTACCTCTTCTTCTGACCAAATATCCTGAAGGATGGAGAGGGGTCCCTTGACTGATCTTCTGTACATCAACTCGAATGGAGAAAATCCCAAATTTTCTTGCGGAGCCTCTCGATAGGCAAAAAACAAAACTGGAAGGAAACGGTCCCAATCCTTGGGTTTTTCTGAACACATACGTCGCAGCATTTTTTTCAAGGTCGCATTAAAACGCTCAACTAACCCGTTGCAAATGGGATGATAGGGAGTTGTTGTGAGCTGCTTGATTGTTAGCAGTCTCCCCACTTCTCGCATGACCTCGGACGTAAATTGGGTCCCCATATCCGTTAGTACCTCCTGAGGAATCCCTAACCGTGAATACACCTCTAACAACGCCTCAGCAACCCTCTCAAACTCTATCCAAGGAAGAGCCACTGCCTCAGGATATCGTGTTGCGTAATCCACTACCACCAAAATGTATCGGTTTCCTCGTTCGGTTATAGGGTGTATGGGTCCAACCAGATCGACGGCTATACGCTTAAAAGGCGTATCAATTAGGGGCATCTCTCCCAGTGACACCTTTCGAACTCTTCCTTTTGACACCGTCCGCTGGCAGATATCGCAGGACCTGCAGTATCTCTGCACATCACCCGACACTCCTGGCCAATAAAAACTCAAGCATAATTTGTCAGACATCTTTTTTACACCTAGATGACCAGCTAGTGGGGAGTCGTGAGCAAACTTTAAGACCTTATCCCTATATTTCTGAGGGACTATTAGCTGCTTTTTTACTCTACCTCTATCCACTTTGGGAGACTGATACTCTCTGTACAACAAACCTTTGTACAAAACATATTTCGACGCATTCGCCTTAACCGTCAAACGAGGTGGGCCTTGGTCGTCGACATACTTCCACAGCTTTGTCAGAGTGGAATCTCGTTGTTGCGCCAACAAAATATCTTCTCTGCAAATCGTCTCCCCATCTGTCTCCACCACTATTAGAGGCTTGAAAGGTTTCACTCGCTTGACCTTCATCGCGCGAGTTTCCACGGCTCCAACTGGTTTATCTTCTGCCAAAGACTCTGTTGTCTCCCGCATTACTTTCGAGATTGCCGGAGGTTGCCATGACTCATCGGGGCTCTGTGGATCTTTGGCTCCTGTGATATTACCAATAATCAAGTCATATAAAGGATTCTCCATACATAACGCCTCAACCTGACCAACGAAAAATGGAGTATTTACATTTATCTGGGCAACTGGTGCTCGTCGAACTGTTCCGTCTAAAAGAATGCATGGTTGAATTCGACCTGTCAGACTCTTATCATCGATTATATCTTTACGGACAACTACGGTACTACAACCCGTATCTCTAAGAACCGTTACCGGCAACTCACCCACTGTTGCGACTTTAATATTGCAAGAGCGCCACCATGCGAGCCAATGCAGCGAACCGACGTATCAACCGCGGGAATCGGAAGGCGTTGGGCCGGTTACGGATGGTGAGCAACTTATTTCCTGTTTAAACCCAGTTTTCATGTTTATTGTTAACTCTAAAGCCTGTGATTTTCCCAGTTATTGATCACTAGTTATTGATTGCACTGTTTGAATCCACAAATGATAAGATTTCAAGTGTTTTTGGATGGGTGAAAATAGGCCACGTCACACGAGGTGTCAGAAATAGGCTCCTTTTCTTCAAGTGTATTACCATGATGATTCAGACTGTAATTGTTTATCCTCAGTTTGTGATTACCTGTATCATTGTATTTTCCAGAACGATCTCTAACATGGCGATCGCTACCAAGATCACTACCTAAGGTTAGATTGCGTGATCGCAATCAGGATTACCTAGACATGCTAGATCATTCTCTCCACCGGCCTAATTTTCCCAACTTGTTATGTCACGACTGAGGATGATTTGGAAGTGGAAATAAACCAGGGTTCCCGCCCTCCAGTGCTCACAGAACACCCAACCTAAGGACTTCCCTTGTGTCCTTACATTTCCTTTACATAATGGTGACCCTGACGTGATGGGAAGAAAGTTTGAGCACAAAACTAAACCAGTTGCAGAATGGACGGCAACATAGAGAAACGAGTCCTTAGACCTAGAGGAACAGATCCAAACCCACCCACCGAGGATCCTCCAGAAACGGATCCAAAACCACCAACCGAGGATCCTCCAGAATCAACGGACGAACTATCCGCAGTAGCCGAATCTGCAATATCTCCGTCAGAGCATCCTAAATGCAGCTCAATTGGATCAGGGCGAAGCCGCATGCGTGCTGTGGAAAAGCAGCAGGAGTATGAAGCGGCCAAGCGACGACTCGAGCTGGAAAGAGCCACGATGGCCCAAAGCAAAGAGTTGGACGAGCGACATGTTTTGCCAAATGTTACTAGTGTTGTAAGCCATTCGGTAATTTCACCCTCCGCCAGCGTTCCGAGCTTGCCGCCGGCAGCGAAAAACCCAGCTGCGCTCCAGGCCATAAATCCTACAGGCCTACATGTACATGCTGCACACGCATCAGCTGCGAGTCTGAAGCCGGTTCTGCGCCGGAAGGCCAGGCAGAACTAAACGCCAACTCTACAGCTTGCATCCTGTACAGTCGCCTGTCACATGCCCATCAGACGGACTTTTTAAAGGCTATGAAGGCCAGAAATGTCAACAACTTCTCTCTGCTTGACATCGACATGTGGTTGCAAGACACAGCGGCCATAGCCAGAAAGAAGGTGCAGCTCAGCGAGAGTTTTAGAGCTGAACTCCCCTCAACCAACCGGGACCGCCGCAGTAAAGGTGCAGCCTCCTACCACACGGAACTGGCTGGAAAGGCTACCAGCAATCCACCAAAGGGCGCATCTGCCTATAAGGCTACCCGAAGTGATAGTAAGTAACCCTTCCGGAAGAGTTGTCCCCACTGCCGGGAAGAAAACTGGCTCTCTCGATGTGACAAATTCAGCGACCTCACGATGGAACAGCGCATGAAGTGGATTAAGGCCGACAAGCGCTGCTGGCAGTGTGTACGCCTGCACAAAAACCTACGCAAGCCTTGTCGCCGATGCGACAAGATGCACCTGGCCGTTCTCCATGATCTGGTAGGGCAGCCAGGGTATGGAGTGTACTATTCCTCATTCGACCCAAATCTGTCTGTCTTTTACGGGGATGGAAACCCTTGGCTCCCTGATGTCAGCATGAAGATTTTGCCAGTCACGCTCTATGCCAACGGTCGACAGCTGGAGACGTACTGCTTGTTGGATGATGCCGCCAACTTCTCCCTGATGCTTAGCGAAGCTACCGAGGCACTTGGCCTCAAGGGTGTGAGCACCAAGATGCCCATTGCAACAGCCAGGGAGGAATGTACCCCCTGCAAGGGTGTGATAGTCTCGTTTGATATTGCACCAACCCACGACCAAGATACACGCATCACCATTTCGAATGTCTTCTCGTCTTCAAAGTTGAGGCTTTCAGAGCATTCTGTTCCTGCACGAGATTTGCAAAGGACGTGGCCGCATCTGCGGGGTCTTCCACTGCAGGAAGTCAAAAAGACGGCCATTATTGCTGATTGGCAGTGATCGCCCAGATCTGATTGTTCCCATTGAGAGTCATTTTGGTCCAGAAGGTGCACCAGTTGCTGTGCGCACCAAACTTGGTTGGGCTGTCCAGGGCCCCATTCTGAAGTCCAGGCGCAAGAATGAAGTAAACTTCTTGTATGTACTACCAGTCTACCACCCATGGAAGCCAACAGAGTTCTCCACGAGAACGTTTGTAAGATGTGGCAGCACGATGCGCAGATGTATCCTGATCGAAAACAAGCCACTCGATCCAAGCAGGACCAGCGAGCGGTTGATCTCCTTGAGGCAAAATCCACCTATGTAAATGTAAATGGAATTGACCGTGTCGCAACCCCCCTCCTGTGGAGACGTGACAACGAGGTACTTACCTGTCCGGCAAGTGCAGTGTCGCCTGCTCTGAAACGGAATGAGCAACGTCTCCAGAGAAATCCAGCACTCGCTGTTGAGCACTCCAAGAAGATCCGGGAACTGGAGGAGGCAGGACTCGTCCGCGTGCTCACTGATGAGAAGAAAGAGAGAAACCCCGAGCGGCATTGGTATATACCCCACCATGTCGTTCAGCAGAATGGAAAGACAAGACTGGTTTTCAACTGTGCGTTCCCGTACAGGGGAGAGTCTTTGAACGACCAGCGCTGGTTGGAGTGCTAGTACGATTCAGACAGCATCAAGTAGCTGTGTCCGGTGACATCAAGGCGATGTTTCACTGTGTGCGCACTTTAGAGTGTGACCGATGTATGCTTCGGTTCCTATGGAGGGATTTGGACCCTGATGCCGAATGGAGGAACTGGAGTGGAACGTACTCCCCTTTGGCACGACATGCAGTCCATGCTGTGCCACTTTTGCCCTGCAGAAGCATGTACAGGACCGGTTTCCAGATCCAGACATTGTCAGAAGCGTGACGAGTTCATTCTACGTTGACAACTGCCTAGATGGCAAGTCCAGTGTCCCAGAAGCGAAAGACCTAGTTGAAAAACTCTGTCAAGCGCTTGGCGCTGGAGGATTTCCCATTGTGAAATGGGCCAGCAACTTCGCAGAAGTGGTCAAAGACCTTCCACAGGAAGCCCGCTCCTGTAGTACTGAGAGATGGCTGAGTTCGGGTTGTGATTCACCTGAGGAAGCAGCCTTAGGACCCCACTGGAATTTCCAGCAAGACACACTCCGTTACAAACTCGAACTTCGTAATTGGCCGGTCCTCACGAGAAGAGCTGTTCTAAGTGATGTCATGAGATGTGCCGGGAAGGACCCCCTTGGTTATCTCATGCCCTATATGGTGAGGGGAAAGATGCTTGTTCAGGAGCTTTGTGTAACCGAGGGGAGGATATGTAGGAAAAATATATAATTGAATAAGTTCCCAAAATTAAATGACTCCAAGCCCTCGAAAGCAATGGACGTGTAGCAGTCAAACAGGAGTATATTACAAAATATGTTTTTTTTTATTTCTGTCTCATTTAATTAAGTTATACCCAATAGTAGCAGTTCCAAAAGTTAATTTATCTCAAAAGAGAAATTACCCCCAAAACGACAGTCAATACCGAACCTGTGGTATGAACAAATAAAAAGTTATAATTAAGTACATAACTATACATTAAAATACAAAATTTACTATTTGATATTATTAGTATTAAGTAATATATTCGTACAGTAAGTGATTTTATGGATGGCAGAATTTCAAATATATGGATTTTTGTCTGAATATTACACTATAAGAATTGTTTTGAGATATTGCATTTTTAATATAAGGAAACAATGTTTTTACATGCACACGCATAATTCATTCTCATTCCTACCAATATATGTTGATGAAAACCACACTATTATTGCATGTGTGATGCACTGGCCAGTAGTGACATCAACTAGTTGTCCACCAATAAGTCTGTACGAAACGAATTTAAACTAATTTAATTACACAGAAGACCCAATATACAAAAACCCCACGAGGTACATGTACATTGTTGATGGATAAGTTTTAATAGGAGGCACCCTCAGCGAGGAACCACTAAAACATGTACGCATGCTCCCACACTAATATAGGCACACCATCAACATTGAACAATATAGGTAGTATACACCATTTGCAGTTATCGAAAATATTTACTACTGAATTATTAAGAAATACCTTACTCAATTGAAAGTAAATAATGATTCTAGGCATTCAGCAAAAGGATTGCGCTAGATATCCTGTAATTATTCAAAAAAAATGAATTTTATAAAGAAAAAGTCGCTCTCGCCGGACGGCGAGAGAGAAAAAACAAAGATAACATAAGAATAACTGCTCGACGCCGGTGGAAAACAAACGCTGTTTTTCGTGCTTTTCTCGGCATCCATGATTGTAAAACTTCGGAAAAGTCAGTTAAACGATGTTTACTATGAAATCCAACCCCCCAAATCTACCCATTCATAATAATTCAAGCAATTACCAATGGTGTATACTACCTTTAATGTTTAGAATTAATAAATACAGATATTCAATGAATCGTCAAGCCCTTATACTTTTAAGTCAATTCGACTCTAGTACATGTAATATGGATCTTGCAAAACAAAATGACTTACGAACTCACAACATATATTGTGCAACTGCACACGCAAAACTTGCTATCACAATTGGTGCACTGTAAGAGCGCCCTCAAGAGTACACACAAAATATTTATAATAAATGTAAACCGTGTACAAAATCATTGGCCGCAGCTCAAAACTACACCCAAGTCAATGAAAACACGAAAATAAATAGTCGCTTTCCAAAGATGCACTAAACGAACACTACTACAATATAACTAAATATATACACATAAGTTTGTACATGTACTCACCATGTGACGGACGACAACCGGTGCCAAATGCCCACGGTGATTGCACGTGGCAATATAGCTATATGCTGTAGGCAATAGTCGCACAAGCGAAATCGTAATAAAACTTAAATGCACCACGCCACAGTGTCTGCAAATTTGCTGCACAAGTCAAGCAATATATATACATGTAACAATGTACAATTGAAGAAGGTGACTAAATGCAGGCACAAAACCTCACAGCAAATAACAGGAGCTCTTTACACCAGCATGGTCTAATGTGGACTCACCCACACCTAGTCTACATTACAAGAAGAAAACTCTGACAATAGCCCAATGGAATTCCAGAAATGCAATTGTAAGTCTAGTAGGAGAGGCATGACAAAGCACTACCCTGAAAGGGAATGCAGTATAAGGACATGTAAATGTTATGTTAATGAACCTAGGGACCTGGCAGGTCATAGAGCTTGCCTGGTCACACTCGGGCCCAGAAAATTTGTTTTGAATTTTTTTTTAAAACCTGCAATGTATGAACCACCTATTTATTGAAGGTCACATTATTAACAACTGGCTATGAACTTCAGAGATTTTTTATTTTTTTTAACTCGCCTCCAATATATCATTGTAAAGAGACACTCTCTCAACAAGTCTAAATTTACACTGATGTTCTAATATTGCAATAGCTAAAATCTCTAAATCCAGAAATGTTTATATGACCTACCCTAGTTTATCACTAGAGGACAGAGATTATCTCAAATAGATCTACATTTCTTATGACTCGTGAGGTTTTATTTTTTTATATATTTTTGTTTGTTTATGTGTTCCCCATATAATAAATATATAGAGTAACCTATGAAGTCACTACAAGGTAATATTCAATATTTCAAGGAAAACCAAAATTAGTCAAAACTGGTCCAAAAGTGTAACTACTGGATTTAAGAATTTAATCTACCTATTCAAAATACTGTAGAGCACTTGATGCATGTTGAAGCACTCGACACATTAGCCTGAGAACCTGTTGATAAAAATAGCTTGTCACTCCCAGAAAGATAACGATTAATAACCAGAATACATGTTTCCAGTGTAGAGTTGGCCCAAACTGGCTCAGAAGTCCCAACAAGACTAAAAGACAGTTAAAACCAAGCAGGAATTGCACAAGAGGTACAACTTCAGTAGTGGCCATTTGTCGTCTTAGCAGCACTGAACGTGGCTGTCTAAAAGGATTACGATGGTACCCTTTTCTAGTGCGCTTAGAACGTCTCAATCGTTCCTTAGGAAATGTAGGACGACTACTGAAAGCTGCATCCGAAACCACTTGTGGAAGCACAACACCTATATCAGGATCAGAGTCAGATTCCGAATCCGATTCAGTTCTAGGTGTAGACTCCGTTGGAAGATCATGAAGCGCTTCCTCACCGCGACATAATTGTGAGGGTACGAGTTTAAGATTTACAGAATTTACAACCTTCCGAGGACCAGAACCATCTGCCAACTGAATGATGTACACAAAAGATGAAGGATCAGGGTGTTCCATAATTGTATAAAAATTGGACGAATAATGGTCTTGAATCTTGGAACGACCTCTGACATGCTTCTTTAGCAACACAAGATCACCACATTTGAACCTATTAGGGTTTACTTTACGGTCAAAGTGTGCTTTACTTCTGGCCAACTCCTTATCAAGCTTTGCTTTCGCAAGTTTGTAGCTCTCCTTCATTCTATGTTGATGAAGAGATATCCAGTTGTTTTCATAAGTCCTCTCCTCACCTAACAACAAATCAACTGGTAGAACTGATTCTCTACCAAACATAAGATAGAACGGGAAAAAAAACCTGTAGACGAATGTTCTGTACAATTGTAAGCAAAGATAAGTTCAGGTAGATGTTTTGGCCAAGAAGCCTTCTGTTTTGCAGATAAGGTTCGGAGTAAATCATGCATCGTGCGATTAAATCTCTCACAATGAGGATTTCCTTGCGGATGATACGGAGTGGTATGAGATTTAGAAATGTTGTACATGGAACAAAGTTCTTTAATTAAAGCCGATTCAAATTGACGACCTTGGTCGGAATGTAAACGCTGAGGCACACCATACTTAGAAAACCATTCTCGAACCAAAACCTTAGCAGTGGTCTTTGCAGTTTGGTCTCTAGTTGGAATAGCAACAGTAAACTTGGAAAAAGCATCTGTTATGACCAATACATTTTCTATATGTTCTGTTGATGGCTCGAGAAGAGTGAAATCCATGGAAACGACTTCCAAAGGTCGTGAAGCATGAAGATGACCCAATGGGTTCCTTACAGATGGTCTAGGTGCCTTAGAAATAACACAGCGCTCACAATTTTGAATCCACTGCTTCAACTCACGGTACATGTTTGGCCAGTAACACCGATGACGAATCAAGGACATAGTACGCTCTTCTCCCTGGTGTCTGAAATCGTCGTGTAGGCTAATCAACACTTTAGACTTCAGAGCTTCTGGTAAAACAAGTTGATGTAAAAGCCCTAATTTTGGATCTTGAACATCCCGATACAGAACACCGTCGACAACTGAAAGACGTTTGGACTGTCTAATCAAACCTTTCACAACACTAGTTTCTAAGCTAAAATTTCTTTTGATTTATCCAGTGGCTCAAAAATCGACCGATGTCGGAGTCAGCCTTTTGTAATTCACCCAACTCGTCCTTAGTATAAGATGGAAAAGTAGTTCTGCTGGTACAAAACTCTGCAGCCACACGAGCTAGTCCCAAATCAACAGAAGCTTGACAAGCTTTAACCTGCACCTCTACTGGTACGCTAGTACACGAGGATAAAGGAAGATAACAACTCGTCACAGACTGTGAGGTTACAAGGTCTCTGTCAGGTACAGTCGAGAATTGTCGAGAAAGTCCATCAGCGTTACGGTTTACTTTACCAGGCCTGTAAATAATGTCAGTAGCACCTAACTTAGCAGTAGCTAAATGACTAAGTGGGTTATTGTCAGTCCGAACGATGAAATAAGAACCATACAAGTAATCTTTGAACTTTTCAGTAACTGCCCATTTAAGTCCCAAAAGTTCCAGTTTCATAGAACTGTAGTTCTGCATTGTCTGCTCCTTCGTTCGAAGTGCTCTACTTGCATAAGCAATTACCCGTTCCTGTCCGTTCTGAACTTGGGATAAAACTGCACCGAGGCCAGACAAACTCGCATCAATGTCCACAACAAATGGCTGGTTGAAGTCCGCATAAGCCAAGATCGGTGTAGAGATGAACTTGGATTTCAACTCATCCATAGCTTGTTGACAAAGCTCAGTCCATTGGCTACGAAAAAACTTTGAAGATTGTTTTTGGCACTTACCAACCAACTCATGTAAAGGACGTGCTATTCTGGAAAAATTAGGAATATAACGCCGATAATAACTGGCGAAGCCCAAAAATAAACGCAACTGTTTAACAGTACGTGGAGTAGGCCAGTCCCTAACAGCTTTGACTTTGTCAGGATTGGTTGATATTCCTTCGGGTTACAGAACGTGTCCCAGGTACTCTATCTTCTTGCAAGAAGAGATGACACTTTGAAGGCTTCAGTTTAAGGTTGTGTTGCCTTAAGCGACTAAACACTAAATCAAGATGTGACAAATGCTCATCGAAAGTCTTCGAGTAGACGCAAATATCGTCCAAATACACAAAAAGCATTTGATACATCAAGTCACCTAGGGTGTGTTGCATCAATCTCTGAAATGTAGCAGGAGCGCTACAAAGTCCAAATGGCATACGAGTGTATTTATAGAGTCCCATGGGTGTTATAAAAGCAGTTTTTTCTCGATCAGACTCTTCAACTCGAATTTGATGATATCCACTGGCTAAGTCAAGTGATGAAAAATACTGTGCACCAACCGGAGCATGAATGAGTTCAGAAATACGAGGGAGAGGGAATGCATCTCGCTTGGTTACAGCATTTAACCGCCTGTAGTCCACACACATACGTAAAGAACCATCTTTCTTACGAGCAAGAACAATAGGGGCTGCATAAGGACTACAACTCTCTGTGATGATATTATGGTCGAGCAATTGCTGTATATGACTCTTAACTTCATTGTATTGATTAGGAGGTATGCGTCTAAATGTTTGAGCGACTGGTTCATTGTGAGTAGTACGTATATGATGTTTGATTGTGTCTGTGTCTCCAAAATCAAAACCGTGTGTGGAAAAAATGTCCTGATGTTTGTGTATTAATTGATTAATCTGTTCTAATTGTTTATCGTTTCCTGCGAAGTCACTCTTGTCAATATGTACAGAGGGCACCTCGAAAGAAGAAGCCACAGATGCATAACGCAAAACATCAATCTCACTAACATGTATCTCGTCAATAGAAACAGAAAATTCTATATTCTTAGAATTACCAACAACATCAGACACACCACGCAAAACTCCAATGCGAGTGTTAGGATGAATGGTCACACCCGCCATTGATACATTGTCAATCCTCACTGGAAACGTCTTGCCAATCTCAACCAAAGTTGATGGGACTAAAATTCCAAGTGGTAAGTGATCACTATTTCTCAAGGGTTCCACCACCCCAACCATGTACGGAACTTCCTTAGATGCGTAAGCATTTACAACAACTGAACACTCTGGTGGTAGGAAGACAGAAGTTGAAGCTAGTTTTACCATAGCGATCGATGTACACTTACTAGCAGATGCAGTTGCTTGAAAATTTAAAAGAGTCTTCAAACGTCGTACAACTGAAAATGTAGAATCTTTCCCCTCATCTACCAGGTCAGCTAAGGGTCCCAAAACATTCATACCCAGAAGACCAGGTACACGTCGCTTGTCTTCAAGATTATGTGGATCACAAGAGTCTTTCACAACTAAGAAACCCACTTTTGACAGAGTAAAGTTGTCGAAAAACAAATCCAACTTCAAATAACCCACATAAGGTATCTCTAACCCATTAGATGTAGTGATGCGTAGACAAAGAGTATCCGATTGTAGCTCAGCACCTACTGGTTCAAAATAATGACGGAAACATTCCTCAGTAATTACCATAGATCCTGTGTCCACTAAGCAATCAATCTCAACATTGCCTAAACGCACTTTCAAAGTAGGACAATCTGCAACAAAATTGTTAACAAACTGAGTCTCTTGACTTGCCGTTGGCGATTTCAAAGGATGGTCCCGAACTTCCCTCTCGTCTGGAGGACCACAGTCAACGAGAGGTTCTAGTTTCCCTCCTTAGACGAAGGCTTATTACCCGCTCGTTTTAACTCGGTTATGGTATCTTCAGCCTGCTTCAGCTTCCATTGAAAGCAGTTACTCTGAATGTGTCCCACCTTCTTGCAATAGGTGCAAGAATGAGGAGTAGGATTCCTAAAGCTAGGTTTAGTAAAGGACGACTTTATTTTATCCACCGATGAGACAAGTTCTTAAACATTTTTCCTTAGATCGTCAATCTGTTGCTGTTGTTTCTGCATAAGATCAAGCAAAGCTGAAGTTTACGTAGTTACACGAGAAGTCTGCAAACTAACATTAGGCTTCGACTCTCGCCTAGATTCTTCGGCCCATTCTAAAGCCACAGCCCGCAAATTGAAGAAGTCTATCTCTGGCTTGTCACGAAGACAACATTTTAGATGTTTGCGTAATATAGCATCGGAGACACCGTCGGCAAACTGGTCGTTCAAAAGTTGTCCTTTGTTTGACAAAAGATGAGAAGATTTCCTTGCTGCACGATCAAACAACTCAAAGAGACTATGTGAATAATCCCTTAAAGATTCACCCTCTTTCTGCTTACGTTCAAAAAAAGTCCTTTGCAACTGAACAGAGGTCTCCTGATTACCATAAGCATCCCACAGCACTTTAAAAATCTTCTCTACCGACTCCTTACCCCGGAACTTTACTTCCTTTTTTGCTGGCCCACTTAGACGTTGGAAAATAAAATCGACCTTTTCGAGGTTCGAAAGTGGACGCGATTCTATGGCAGTTCCCATGTCGTAAATCCAATCCTCCAATTTCCCTGCTGACAAGCCTGAAAAAGTATTAAGTTTTCTTTGGCTCGGCATCAGTAAAAAAGTAGGTGTTTTGGACTTAGCTGATTCAAACGACTTCCTTCTCTATTTCCTTAGCTAGACTATCAACTGATAATTCATCACCACCAGTAGCCATTGTTACAGTTTACAGTTCACCTGCTGTTTATAATGGGAAAAGATGGTTAGTACAATCCTAGCACAGCTTTTTTTTTATTTTTTTTTTTAAAGAGAGCAAATGCATGCACAAATACCTATTGGACTTGGATGTAACAGCAGCAAAATGCGATGCGAGCGTAAGCAGCACCAGCACAGTGCAGTTCAACCTCTGGGCAATTTGGCACCAGTCGTAGCCGTCACATGGTGGAATCTTCCGACCTTTAGTCAAAACAAGACAAAACTACAACAGCGTCACCATAATGTTTACACTCTAATATAAATACACCAAATCCCAGATTAAACTACACCATCCATATCAATTATACGAACCGCTTAAAATCTCAGATAATTAAGGACATTCAAATCACCCACAATTTCAATCTACAACGAACCACAAGCACAACTAGAATTGTTCCACAGCCATAAGGTAGTTCAGAGCACAAAATGTGCATGTGCACAAGAACACTGTCAATTTAACAAAAGTGCTCAGTCACTATCAAAAATACAAATAAAGCCACAGGTTCAGTTTAAATACAACAAAACCTTATATAAGTGTCCACAGACCATACTTGGGCATCGACGACCAAAACTCTGAGTCACCGTCGAAACACTGATGTAAAAAGCACCCTCGAGTAAGCAGGACACTTCACGTGATGAATGTACAAGATGTAGAAATAAGCGTCACTCTTCACACACGCTCCAACTGATGAATCTAAAGTATTGACTGTCGTTATATTTAAATATGAACTATTTACCCCAGTTATGAATGACCAATGCTGCACATCCCATCCTCGTCGCCAAAATGTAACCGAGGGGAGGATATGTAGGAAAAATATATAATTGAATAAGTTCCCAAAATTAAATCGACTCCAAGCCCTCAAAAGCAATGGACGTGTAGCAGACAAACAGGGGTATATTACAAAATATGTTTTTTTTTATTTCTGTCTCATTTAATTAAGTTATACCCAATAGTAGCAGTTCCAAAAGTTAATTTATCTCAAAAGAGAAATTACCCCCAAAACGGCAGTCAATACCGAACCTGTGGTATGAAAAAAGAAAAAGTTATAATTAAGTACATAACTATACATTAAAATACAAAATATACTATTTGATATTATTAGTATTAAGTAATATATTCGTACAGTAAGTGATTTTATGGATGGCAGGATTTCAAATATATGGATTTTAGTCTGAATATTACACTATAAGAATTGTTTCGAGATATTGCATTTATAATATAAGGAAACAATGTTTTTACATGCACACGCATAATTCATTCTCATTCCTACCAATATATTGTGACGTTCGTCGTTAGCGTACCAGTCCTCCTGCGTCTGACTGGTTTGTTCGGTAGCGTGTCGCCTCGACGGTGTCGTATCCCAGCGGTGTTGGACCACAGCACCAGGCTATCTTCTTGGCTTGGAGGACAGGACCAGTAGACTGGTGAAGCAGAGCCAGTGGGAATGGGGCGTCGGAATGTGGAAAGTGGGAATGTGGTGGAATGTGGGAATAGGGTGGACTCGGAATGTGGGAGGAGTCGGAATGGGGTGGGGTCGGAAGGTGGGAGGAGTCGGAATGGGAATAGGTTGGAGTCGGAAGGTGGGAGGAGTCGGAATGGGAATAGGGTGGAGACGGAATGTGGGAGGAGTCGGAATGGGAATAGGGTGGAGTCGGAATGTGGGAGGACTAATAATTGGTAATCGGAGGTTTCTCATCAAGAACAGTGGTCATTGCCTTTAATCAGTCATCATCCGTCATGTCATTCCATTATAATCAAGAGCCTTAGTAATTATTGATCAAGCAATCAACTGCCTAAATCTTAGCCCTGCATCGCCTTTTATACATTTGGAGACCCCATAGACTAAGTACAAGTTCTCTTTACCAGTGCATCAACGCAGTTGACCAATCAGATACCAGGATTCCCTAATATGCAAAGTGTAGGTGACTTGCAAGGCCTTTAAAACATACAGTTGGTGACTTCTAATTCTTATTCCGTCACATAGCCCCCCTCCAAAAGTTTTCAGTCCCTGGAAACTATTAGAATATTCTACTCAATCCAAATAATCAACAGAAAATCGGTTTTCTATAAATTATTACAATCTTTTGTTTCTTTGTAACTTGAAAATATAAAGGTTAACACGTTATAATAGATCTATCTTTTCCAGAGTTAACTTTTGCACAACAATTGGCAAGTTTATTACAAAACTCCAGTTTAGGTCCTCAACCGGGTAACTTTCTCAAAAATATAACAAGTCCGCAACAGTTTTACTTTATACAAAAATAGAATAAGCCCTCAACTCCTTAAACATCCTTTAACAAGTAGAAAAATATCGTGCATGGAAACACAACTTGCACACGATGAACACATCCTTATAAAACTATAACTGGTTATTAGAACACTATATAAACCTGTTATACTATAAGTCAAAACTTAACAAAAATAGCCTCTACATAACTTTAACTTAGCTGGGGCAACCTATTGTTCAAGGCAGGTGGAAGGACCTCCTGATCTCTTCCTGGTGGCAGACCTTGTCGTTTCGATAAAAGGTCGTTGTTATGGTCATCTCGATGCGATTGGCTGTATGTGTACTGGCCGGAGCAGGCTCTGTCAGATGACCCTCGGCCATTCTGTCGTCACTGTCCGATGTGGATGAATCCACGGTTACCATCGGAGCACTGTATGCACGGATGAGGGTCTTCAAGCACTTCCCCCCAGTCCGTGGATGTGGTCTCGCTGGCTCTACCTCTGTGGTGGATTCGGGTGTCGGTCGCTTTCGAGAAGGAGCTACCGGCTGCAGCTCAATGGTGGGCTCAGGAGGGAGAGGCGGCAGAGGAGAGGTAGAGTGTGGGTCAGGATGGGTTGCCTGCGGCTTAGGGCGTGTTTCAGAGGAGTGCTTGCTGCTACCACGGTGACTTTTGACATGTCGGTCTCTGGTGTCCCTCCTGGTGAAGCGTTTTCCGCATAATTCACAGCGGAACCTGGAATCCTCTCTATGGCACTCCCTCATGTGGCGGACGAGATTGGATCTCTTTGTCGTCGTTGTTAGACACCCTGGCTGAGGGCAAGGATGCCTATGCTCGGGTGACTTGGGCTGGGTGCCAGGTTCTTGGCGCCGGTCTCTGGCCTTGTCGGTACTTCGCCTTATCTTGTCTTCCGGCATCTTGATCTTTACTGTCTCTGTTGCAACCTTTGTCTAAAAATCACCGTCGGAATTACTGTAGTCGGAATAATTGTAGTCGGAATTGCTGTCGTCGGAATAACTGTAGTCGGAATCGCTGTCGTCGGAATTGCTGGAGAGTGCTGAATACGTGCGTGTTCACTGAATGCTGGTACGAACTAGAACTGTACAATTCGCAGTACCACGCTGTAGCTGTGGCGCCGGCATGGCAACGATCAAGCGCGCGCTACGTGACGTCACCGGACCAGCGCCATTCACTCCTGCCGACTGAGGGCGCCGCTGTGTATTATTTCTAATTACTCCGATCGATATTTGTTCGTTGAAAATCAAAGTTATTCGTAATCGCTTAGTCGAACCGGGCGTCTCCGTTGCCTCGTAGGATTTCTTCGTTGTTTTGGAAGCTCGATAGGAAACTTTTGTGTTGACTTTGAGGCCTCTGCAGGTATATCTGTATCACAAGTTACTCCCTCCTCCAAATCTAGACTTGACTCCGTAACCTCCCATCAGTTTGCCGAGGCGGTTGGTTAACTTCCGAGCCATCCTGCTTCTCCTCTGCCTGGGTTGTATCTTCAAAGAACTTGTCTACTTCTTCTGTGGTTTGCGATGTTAGTGGTTCTCCCGCGAGCTCCTCCTGACAAGATTTTGGCTTAGTCCGCCAGTCCTCTAGAGTAGGCCCTGTATACAGCTTCAGCTTGTCGTAATGCACTACCTTAGGCTTGGCTCTTGGCTTGTCTTGAACACGAAAGGTCACATCTGACAATTTATCTGTAACCAGATAGGGGCCTTTCCATTTGAACTGCAGCTTCGGTGAAAGCCCTTTTTTCCTTGCTGAGTTGTGTAGCCACACAAACATGCCACTCCTGATGTCTTTCCCCGCCACATGCCTGTCATAGTTCCGTTTCTGTCGCTGTTGGCTTGCCTTGATGTTCTCCCTTGCTTTGTCATGGGCTTCACTCAATTTTCCCCGAAGGTTTTGAGCGTAGTCTGTGGTCAGTGGATCCTCTTCCTCGTCCGGTACTTTCGTCAGGGCATCCAGGGGAAGGGTAATTTCTCGTCCCATTAACATGAAGTAAGGGGACTCTGACGTACTTTCTTGTGCCGCACTGCGGTAGGCCATCATGGCGTAGGACAGCTGCTCGTCCCAGTCCTTCTGATCCGGTCTCAGCATGACACTCACCATGTCTACCAAAGTTTTGTTAAACCTTTCGATAAACCCGTCGGATTTTGGGTTAAAGGGACATGTGCGGGTCTGGTGAATTTCCAGAAGCTTGCAAACCTCTCGAAACACTGCTGACTGAAAGTTGGTTCCTTGGTCGCTGTGGATTTCCTTGGGGCACCCGTATCTACAGATGAACTCCTCCACCAGAGTCTTAGCTACAGTTGATGCCTTCTGGTTGGGAAGTGCATATGCCTCTATCCATTTTGTAAATGGATCGCCAATGACTAGCACGTATGCATTCCCTCGCTCGCTCCTTGGGAGGGGCCCCATCACATCCAATGCGATCCTTTCCATTGGTGCCCCCACCACGTATTGCTTCAGTGGTGCCCGAGCCTTTTTACCAGGTGATTTTCTTCGGGCACAGATGATGCACCGTCTTATCTTTGCCCGCACATCTGCTGACATACCCGACCAGTAGTAGTGCCGGCGAACTTTCTGCAATGTTTTGTAGACTCCTTGGTGTCTTGATGTCTTACTGTCATGTAGTTCGGTCATGATATCTTCCTGAAAAGAAGCTGGCAATACTACTTGCCACTGTCTGTGTCTTCCGTTTTCGGTTTCCCATCTACGTGAAAGCACCCCGTTACGTATCTTCAACTGCTGCCATTGAGCCCAGTATGTTTTCAACGCCGTTGACTCCATCGAGATAGCCTCCCAGGTCGGCCTTTCGCCCTTTGCTACTGCTCGCATTATTGGTCCAATCGAAGGATCGGACAACTGCGTGTCCCTTAATTCCTTCAGCGTCCATATCGACTGTAGTGTCAGTGCATTTGTACCCCTCTCTTCTTCACTGCTTGTGCCATCCGACGTATCCTCCCCTGTCGGTGGTTCTCGTGCTTCGCTGATGTCGTCCTCCCTACCGCACTGTTTGCATGGCTTACGGGACAGTGCATCAGCGTTCTGATGGACTCAGCCCGGTCTGTGTTCGATTGTGAACTCGTATTCGCTAAGAATTTCTAACCATCTTGCTAGTTGTCCCTCTGGATTACGGGAGTTTCTTAACCAGCGCAGCGCTCCATGGTCGGATCGAATTGTAAACTTCTGTCCATACAGGTACTGTTTGAAGTGCTTCGCATACACCACCACAGCCAACAACTCCCGCCTTGTTACGCAATAGTTGCGTTCGGGCTTTGTCAAGGTACGGCTGGCATAAGCCACTACCCTCTCTGTGCCATCCTCGTGCTTCTGGGAGAGAACAGCTCCAATTCCGACGTTACTTGCGTCTGTGTCTATGATGAACTCACCCTTCATCTGAGGGTACGCCAGTATAGGCGCAGTGGTTAGCTTTTCCTTGAGTTCGGCAAAAGCCCGGTCACATTCCGCCGTCCAGATGAAAGCCCGGTCCTTTTCTGTTATTCTGTGGAGAGGTTTTGCGATGTCAGCGAAGCCCTTGATATACCGTCGGTAATAGGAAGCCAGCCCTAGAAAGCTCCGTACATCCTTCACCGACTTCGGGGTTGGCCACTCGTATACCGTCAAGACTTTCTCCGGGTCTGTTGAGACTCCTTCCTTCGCCACGACGTGACCCAAATAGGTCACCTGCTGTTTGAAAAGACAACACTTTTTGGGCTTGAGTTTCAGCCCAGCCGCCTTGAGTCTCCCAAATACTTCCACCAGTCTCTCCACTTCTTCCTCAACACTCCTAGCGAAGACCACTATGTCGTCTAAGTACAACAGCATCACTTCCCACTGCAATCCGGCGAACACTCTCTCCATTAACCTTTTAAAGGTTGCAGGCGCATTACATAGGCCGAACGGCATGACGTTCCATTGGAACAGTCCAGCCCTGGTCACGAAAGCCGACTTGGCCTTTGCATCTCCATCCAGCTCTACCTGCCAGTAGCCACTAGCCAAGTCAAGAGTCGAAAACCATTCAGCCCCAGCCAAGGAATCCAAACTGTCATTTATACGAGGTATGGGATAGGCGTCCTTCAGTGTGCACTCGTTCAGAGCCCGGTAATCTACGCAAAACCGGGTGGATCCGTCTTTCTTCTTAACTAGAACCGCCGGCGATGCCCAAGGACTGCTTGATGGTTCAATTGTACCTCTCTCTAGTAACTGCCGCACTTGTTGGTCAGCCTCAACCCTCTGCCAGATAGGAAGTCTTCTTGGTGGCTGCCGCCTGGGCCGTGCTCCGCCCACATCAATTTTGTGCTTTACCAGGTCAGTTTTTCCCAGATCGTCATCGCCCTTTGAAAATACGCCTTGAAAGTCCACCAACAGTTTCTTCACTTTCCCATGTTGACCTTCCGGTAAGTTTTCAATGCTCCTGGCATACAAATCCACTAGGTGCCGTGGTAGTTCATCCTCCTCTATACCATCTTGCCGTTCTAAACCTGCCACGATACCGCCGTTCCCCTGTATCTTGATCTCCTTGCCGTCTATTGGTACTAAGAGACCCGCTGTTGTCCCCTTATAGATTGTGACCACTGTGTCTCCAGGATTGAACACCCTCACCGGGTATTGGTCAGCCGCTGCCCTTACCAAGGTGCTTGCAACCACCAATCCCCGTTTTCCAAGTTGAGACCTGTCGCTGGGTTCTATGATGCCCCATCCACTCAACTTCCCCTTTTGCCTCACCACTCCTGGAATAACAGCCTCGTGCCCAGGGGGAACCTGAACCGTCTCCTTTGTCACCACTCGGCAGGAAAATGAGCTACAGTTGTTGCCATTACATGGAATAGTGTTGTCGCCTATTCTAAGCTGCAGCTGATCCAGATCTAGTATGCTACCCGTCATCAGTAAGAAGTTCATCCCCAAAATGCCTTGGTGGTTTATGGACCCCACGACCACTTCAACCCTGGCGCAGTGTCCCCCAATCCTTACATTCATGAACGCACTTCCTTTCACGGGCAGAGGAGTACCATCGGCCTGACGAATAGTCTCCGTCATAGACTGCAATTCCGGTTTTCTGGTCGCTCCTATTCTTTCAAACTCTGTGGTGGATATTACTGTTTCGGTGGAACCGGTATCTATTAGAAAATTAATAGGATGCTCTCCTATTTGTCCCTGGACGTACACAGTCTGCACCGAATTCCCTCTCTCTGTCGGTAGAAACGGTGGTCTTTCCTCTAGTTTGCGCTTTGTATGTCTCCTTCTCTCTTCGGGTCTGTCTGCGACGACCTTCCCACGACCCTTTGGGTTGGTCCAGTGGCGTTTCCCGAAACCGGTCCACGGGTTCTAGTTGACGGGCAATTTCTTCTAAAATGGCCCAAACCTCCGCAGTTGTAGCAGGCTTGATCACTCTCCATTGGTTTCCTGCCTCCCTCCTGCTGAGTCCATTTCTTATTTGCCCCAGTCTCTTCTCTCCAGGAAGCTGTGGTTTCATTTCTCATAGCTTTTTCTAGGCCAGCCATCATCCCGTACAATGCGGATAGCTGTTCTGACATGGCTTGTGTCTGTCGGTTAAATTCCTCCCTTGATACAGCTTCCACGTAACGGTTGGCTCTCGGATTTCTGTCTTGACGACCACCTTGGCCCCGCTGTCTCTGCCTATCGGAGTTAAGGAACGATTCCGTTTCAAGCGCCGCCCGTATCGCTTCATCTAAGGACCTTGGGTGGGCCCTGAAGATTCCCGCACGCACCTCTGCGTCTGGGATTGCATCCATTAAATGCCCCTTGGCGAGTCTTTCTCGCGAATCTCTTGGAAGCTCGGGGTAGGCCAATCCCGTCAGCCGCCGGATGCTTTGTCCGAGTGCTTGGAGACTTTCATTGGCTCCCCTTGTTCTGCTCCTCAGTTCCGCCAGGAATCTCTCAGCCTGCTCGCCGGGACCAAATCTTCTCTCCAACCTTGTAGTAAGGTCGATGTAGCTCAATTCTTCGCCCTGGACCCCGTCTCCAAGCACTTGCTGGGCCTGCCCCTTTAGGCTTGCTGCCAAGAAGAATGCTTTCTCTGCAGAGGTCCATGCGTTAATTGTGGCACAAGATTCGAAATGAGCCTTGTAATCCCTCCACGGAATTTCCCCTGAAAATCTGTCCGGAACGAAACTCGGTTTCCGTTGTGCTCGGTGGATCTTATCGTCCCCTGCACTTGTCTTCCTCTCTTCTTCTGTCGTATGCCCGTCTGGTTTCCTGCTTCCAATTGTCGCTCCTGCCAACCCTTTCTCCAGTCCCTCCACTTTCATCGGTGTGGAAGCCTTTTGTAACTGCGGTTTACTCGACCCCATCTTGGTAGCCAAATCTGGACCCCACGTGCTCGTCCGCCCACTCGAAATCGGCACATACTCGCTTCCACCTCTCCATTGGGCTACCTCCTCATAAGGTCTCCCTTGAGTAAAAGCAATGCTCGCGCTTGCTCCTCCTGAAGACTGGCCAGCTGCTGCTGCATACCCCGGGGATGTCCGCATTCCTGCCGTCATGGTGCTGAACACCCGTGGCACGTACGGGTTGTACCCCGGTGGTGCTTGAACTGCTCCACTGACGGTAGTAATTCCTGCTGGTCCAGAAGCTCCAACATTCACATCTCTTGTTGAATGTTCCCTTGCTCCTCTTCCCTCCGGGTACCAGTCTTCGATCGTCCCGATCGTTGCTAATGGCCTGAGTGCTTGCTCTACCTTGGCTCCTAACACCTGCATGTTGCTCACCGGAGTAGAGGTGCTCCATGGATTCATCATTGGTAATCCGCCGTCTGGTTCCCCCAGCCCGTCAATCCCTCTACGTTGCGGTGTCCTCTGTTGAGCCTCCTCAAGATGCGCTGTGCTTCTTGCCATTTTCTGCCTCCTCCATTCTTCTCCATCAGTTGTCCACTCAGAAAATCCGCCCTGAGCCACTGGGTTCGATGTGGATGTCATTGGAGCCAACTGAGAATTTGATGCTTCCTTAGCGCTTGTTCCGCTGGTCGCAACACTTCCTTTGGCTACTTGGAAGGGGTTATCTCTTCGATACCGGAATTCAACTCCCGAGTCGACTTCTTCCACCCGATGTCTCCCCGGTATCAGCCCCGCCTGCTCCAGCTGCTCCATTTCGTTACCTCCGTCCTCCAGCTTCTGCTGAAGTTTCTCTTCTGGTGGATCCCACCGCTGCCACCAATGTGACGTTCGTCGTTAGCGTACCAGTCCTCCTGCGTCTGACTGGTTTGTTCGGTAGCGTGTCGCCTCGACGGTGTCGTATCCCAGCGGTGTTGGACCACAGCACCAGGCTATCTTCTTGGCTTGGAGGACAGGACCAGTAGACTGGTGAAGCAGAGCCAGTGGGAATGGGGCGTCGGAATGTGGAAAGTGGGAATGTGGTGGAATGTGGGAATAGGGTGGACTCGGAATGTGGGAGGAGTCGGAATGGGGTGGGGTCGGAAGGTGGGAGGAGTCGGAATGGGAATAGGTTGGAGTCGGAAGGTGGGAGGAGTCGGAATGGGAATAGGGTGGAGACGGAATGTGGGAGGAGTCGGAATGGGAATAGGGTGGAGTCGGAATGTGGGAGGACTAATAATTGGTAATCGGAGGTTTCTCATCAAGAACAGTGGTCATTGCCTTTAATCAGTCATCATCCGTCATGTCATTCCATTATAATCAAGAGCCTTAGTAATTATTGATCAAGCAATGAACTGCCTAAATCTTAGCCCTGCATCGCCTTTTATACATTTGGAGACCCCATAGACTAAGTACAAGTTCTCTTTACCATACGGCAGTGCATCAACGCAGTTGACCAATCAGATACCAGGATTCCCTAATATGCAAAGTGTAGGTGACTTGCAAGGCCTTTAAAACATACAGTTGTTGACTTCTAATTCTTATTCCGTCACAATATGTTGATGAAAACCACACTATTGCATGTGCGATGCACTGGCCAGTAGTGACATCAACTAGTTGTCCACCAATAAGTCTGTACGAAACGAATTTAAACTAATTTAATTACACAGAAGACCCAATATACAAAAAAAACACAAGGTACATGTACATTGTTGATGGATAAGTTTTAATAGGAGGCACCCTCAGCGAGGAACCACTAAAACATGTACGCATGCTCCCACACTAATATAGGAACACCATCAACATTGAACAATATACCGACACTTAATGTTTAGAATTAATAAATACAGATATTCAATGAATCGTCAAGCCCTTATACTTTTAAGTCAATCCGACTCTAGTACATGTAATATGGATCTTGCAAAACAAAATGACTTACGAACTCACAACATACATTGTGCAACTGCAAAGGCAAAACTTGCTATCACAATTGGTGCACTGTAAGAGCGCCCTCAAGAGTACACACAAAATATTTATAATAAATGTAAACCATGTACGAAATCATTGGCCGCAGCTCAAAACTACATCCAAGTCAATGAAAACACAAAAATAAATAGTCGCTTTCCAAAGATGCACTAAACGAACACTACTACAATATAACTAAATATATACACATAAGTTTGTACATGTACTCACCATGTGACGGACGACAACCGGTGCCAAATGCCCACGGTGATTGCACGTGGCAATATAGCTATATGCTGTAGGCAATAGTCGCACAAGCGAAATCGTAATAAAACTTAAATGCACCACGCCACAGTGTCTGCAAATTTGCTGCACAAGTCAAGCAATATATATACATGTAACAATGTACAATTGGGGAAGGTGACTAAATGCAGGCACAAAACCTCACAGCAAATAACAGGAGCTCTTTACACCAGCATGGTCTAATGTGGACTCACCCACACCTAGTCTACATTACAAGAAGAAAACTCTGACAATAGCCCAATGGAATTCCAGAAATGCAATTGTAAGTCTAGTAGGAGAGGCATGACAAAGCACTACCCTGAAAGGGAATGCAGTATAAGGAAATGTAAATGTTATGTTAATGAACCTAGGGACCTGGCAGGTCATAGAGCTTGCCTGGTAACATTTGGAAGAGACCGTGGGTCTGGGATGAGGAGATCCCCGCCGAGGGCGAGGATGGCTTACGTGCCCAACATATGAGATGGCGCCAAGAAATCAATGATCTCCCTCTTATATACCTGCCTCGGTGCTACCTTCCCCCACACTTTGATCAAGCAAATGTGACCTATCAGCTGCACGTGTTCGCCGACGCTTCCGAAAGGGCATATGGGTCCGTTGCTTATCTTCGAGCCATTGCTGAGCCAGGAGAGGTGTGTGTCAGGTTTGTTATGGCACGTTCCCGTTTGGCACCAAAGCGTGTGCAAACCATTCCCCGATTGGAACTTCAGGCTGCTCTTTCCGGTGCTGAACTGGCAGAGCTTCTCGAGGATGAGTTGAGGATGAACCTTTCCGTCACTTGTTGGAGTGACAGCACGACGGTTCTGAGCTGGATTACCTCAGAATCTTGCCGCTACAACCGTTTTGTCGGTGCCCGCATCTCTGAGATTCAAAGACTCACAGACCACACTATCTGGCGGTATGTAGACACCGCCCAGAACCCTGCAGATGACCTGACCCGTGGATTGATGCTTAGCGAGTTGACCATGGAGAGTCGGTGGTCTGCACCACCCTTCCTCTCCGGTCCTGAAGAGGACTGGCCCAGTTTGCCATCGCACAGGCAGCAGCATGATGGCGAAGTTGAGGTGAAGGGCAGTCGTTTCACTGCTTTTACCCTCGGCAATCCAGGAAAAGTTCCAGAGATTGACGCGTCTCAGTTTGCTTCCTGGGATGACCTGGTTAAGGCATATGGACGCATTCTATGCGAGGCTGAGGATGAAACTAGGCCAGATTTCCTCAGCGCTGACCAACGGATGGAGACTGAACGGGCCCTCTACAGAAGGGTACAAGCTGAAAGCTTTCCAGATGATCCTGCAGCTCTTACAGCTGGCAAGCCTGTTCCAAGAAATAGTCGCATGGCGAAACTGGCTCCCGAAATCGACAATGATAGCCAGTTGATCCGGGTTGGAGGGAGACTCCGTCGAGCGGAGTTGGACCTTGACGCAAAACACCCAGTCGTCCTTGACTGCAAGCACCCGATAGTGCAACTGCTGATCAAAAATGCTGACGAACGTCTTGGGCATCCTGGAACTGGTACTGTGCTTGCAGATATGCGTCGACGCTTCTGGTTGTTGCGAGGACGCCAGTCCATCAGAGGTCTCCAAAGCAGATGCACAGGATGCCTTAGACAACGTGATCAACCTTCAGTGCCCAAGATGGCGGATATGCCACATGCTCGTCTGCGAATTGGCAAGCCAGCATTCTACTCCACAGGGGTAGACTGTTTTGGCCCCTACACCGTTACTAAGGGCAGACGAAACGAAAAGAGATGGGGTATCATATGGAAGTGCATGACCACGAGAGCCGTCTACTTAGATTTGCTGGAGTCTCTTGATGCCGATGCCTTTCTTTTGGCGTTAAACCGGTTCTGTTCACGACGTGGCACACCTCATTAATTGTTGTGCGACAATGGGACTAACTTCCAGGGAGGTCTGTCCGAATTGAGGAAGGCATTCAGCGATATGGCACCTGACCTTCAGGAGAGACTTGCCAAACACAAAGTCAGTTTCAGGTTCAATCCTCCCTCTGCACCGCACTTTGGTGGGACCTGGGAGAGAGAGATTCGGTCGGTTAAAACTGCCTTGTACGCCACTCTTGGCGATCGGTCTGTTAGCACTTCCGTTCTCTATACTTGCCTGGTTGAGGTGGAGGCCTTGATGAATTCGAAGCCGTTGACTTATGTGTCATCAGACATTGCTGATCCGGATCCCATCACGCCTTTCATGCTTCTGATGGGGCGGCGGGACCATGCCCCGCCACAGGTTGTCTATCCAGAGCGCGACGTGCTCAGTCGCCGTCGCTGGCGCCAGTGCCAAGCCCTGATTCAGACATTTTTGAAGGAGTTTGTTCAGTCCTATCTGTCGGCCATGCAAGCCCGCCAGAAGTGGCGCAGTGAGACCAATAACTTGTCCGTCGGTGACGTAGTTCTGATGGCTGACCCACAGCAACGACGTGCCTCCTGGCCTCTGGCTAAGGTCACTGAGGTACTACCTGGTACCGATAATCGGGTTCGCACTGTAAGGGTGCAGATCGGAGATCGCATCTACACCCGGCCAGTGGCTCGCCTGATCCGGCTTCCTTCTGAAACCGACCTTGGCGGCAATCCTGAAGCTGCCACTCTGCCTGAGCCTGATGAAACTTAAGCACCTAGTCCTTGTTACCGCCAAGCATACCCCCTGTGACTATTCATGTGGCGGCTTCTTGTTCAAGCCTGCTGTTACTTGTTACTGATTCTTAACGTTACCTGTTAACTTCTACCATCTGTGCACCCATGCCAAAGCCGGCGATATAAGTAAACTATTGCGCACAGTTTAGGGGCGGCTATGTTGCGACTTTAATATTGCAAGAGCGCCACCATGCGAGCCAATGCAGCGAACCGACGTATCAACCGCGGGAATCGGAAGGCGTTGGGCCGGTTACGGATGGTGAGCAACTTATTTCCTGTTTAAACCCAGTTTTCATGTTTATTGTTAATTCTAAAGCCTGTGATTTTCCCAGTTATTGATCACTAGTTATTGATTGCACTGTTTGAATCCACAAATGATAAGATTTCCAGTGTTTTTGGATGGGTGAAAATAGGCCACGTCACACGAGGTGTCGGAAATAGGCTCCTTTTCTTCAAGTGTATTACCATGATGATTCAGACTGTAATTGTTTACTCTCAGTTTGTGATTACCTGTATCATTGTATTTTCCAGAACGATCTCTAACATGGCGATCGCTACCAAGATCGCTACCTAAGGTTAGATTGCGTGATCGCAATCAGGATTACCTAGACATGCTAGATCAGTCTCTCCACCGGCCTAATTTTCCCAACTTGTTATGTCACGACTGAGGATGATTTGGAAGTGGAAATAAACCAGGGTTCCCGCCCTCCAGTGCTCACAGAACACCCAACCTAAGGACTCCCCTTGTGTCCTTACATTTCCTTTACATCCACTACACCCTTCCTTACTGGCATCGACGGCTCAATAGTACAAGCAGCACTAATAACGGGGAAGGCCTTTTCCGCTGTCTGAGGGGTCTCACTCTTCTTTACATCACGGGGGGGTCTGGACCTCACATTCAGGCAGGCGGCTCCATTTTGGGCTGGTTCCTTGTCCTTGAATTCTACCTGTAGTCCTGCAACTTTGTAAGACTTGCTAGACTGTGGGGAATTATTTGAATTGGTCTTGCAAAACTGTGCAATATGACCAGGCTTACCACACTTGTAGCATTTACGGTTTGCATGTGGATAACCTCTTGAAGCACTGTTTGGTTTGGGGTTGGTTTTAACTAAATAAGGATTTGGACGGTTGATCTTTTGTATTACCTGATCTGGCTTTTTCCTTGACCACTCGTGTGCCTCCATGTACTGGTCAGCAATCTCTGTTAGGTTTTTCAAGTCCTTCGGCTTGCGCTCCTTCAGAAAGAGAGCGAGATCTTTATCGACAACTTCCACAATCTGTTCAGACACAAATAAATCTAGGACAGAATTATAACACTTGTCAATGTTCCCTAACTCAATCCAACGTTCCACGTATCTCTTCAACCGATCTGCAAACTGAGCATACCGCTCACCAGCTTCCCTTGAAGATGTCCTGAACTTTAGCCGAAATCCCTCGTCTGTCAACCTAAATCTATTCAAAAGTGCCTTTTTAATTTCCGAAAAATCTTTGGCCTTGTCTGCTGACAATCTTGAATATACCTTCAACGCCTTACCTTTGAGAAGGGCACTAAGAGCCATACCCCATTCACTTTTCGGCCACTCATTTAATTCTGCAAATTGTTCAAACCTTCTGAGATAAGCATCTAAAGCCGCGTTCGCATTGGACTTAATATTGTCAAATGTTACGGTACATGATTGTCAAAGTTCACGGTGTTAAATCCTCTTGGGCCTGTAGATCTTACGGTTGTGGAGGGTAAAATGGACAATTTGACAATGTTACCGCCTGTCCGCATTGGATTTAATTTGGTTAAGTTCTCTGTAGGTTTTACCAAAAAAAGTCCAATGCGAACGCAGCTTAAGTCATCGGTTTGTTCATTAAACACTGGTAACTTTGGAATCCTTGCACTATGGGAGGACTTAAATGTACTCTGTGCATTCGAGGGAGAAGGACCATGTTCCTGTTCTATACGCAATTCATACGCCTTCATTTCCTGCTCATGTTCTCTTAACTTCTGGTTTTCTTCTTGCTGTATTCGGCGGTCCTCTCTCTCCAAATGTTCACGGTTCTTCTGATCTTGACTTGCCTCCCGTTCCCTGGCAAACTGAACCAAATCCATACCTTCAAGGCCGATCTCCTGTCCAAGTTTCATAAACTTTTCAAACTCCATCTCTGTCTGAATCAGGCTAACGGTAAGTACCAAAATACACAATAGAGGTAAGTATATACAGATGTCCACCTGGGACAGCACCAACGCCCGCAGGGCTTCGTGTGAGTCGCCGCTAGCAATTTGGTCATGTGTAACCACAGTTCGCGTTTCGACCCTATCGCAAATCTGCCTATGCACCAATATCATCCAGTAACACGAAAACATGCAATCAATCGAGAACGTCTATAAGAAAAAATCTACTCACTCACGTGATCCTGGAACAATTGTCCTAATGGTTGAAAATCAACAGTTTTGCGCAATGACACTTTGTAGGGAATGCAATGGAGGTGGGATCTATATATTTCTCCTGGAGACAGACCCTATAGTTAACCCAAAAATAGAATCTCTAATCTCCACATATTGTACTTGGCATTCTACATACAATTACATTACCACGGTGATTCCTACACTGCCTGTAAATCAAGAGAAAATTCCCATTTTTAAAAATTGAACGAGTCGCGTTCCCAGACAAGCCCCCATTTGTCACACCAGGGGTCCGACTTTCCCCTCAGTGGAACATATGAAATGTCTCCTAATAAGTTTGACAGTAGGAATTCACTTAAAAGTTAAATGGAAGACCAGATATACAAAATTACAAGAAATGTATTATGTTAACACGAACCTATTTCATTATATTTATTAAGAAAAGAAAAAAAACTTACTATAATTTATACAAATTACATCAATGAATTTAATAGGTTATACTGCTGTAAACCTTTACTATGGTTAAAGGGCTGAATTCCCCAGCCACAGTCACTGTTCTGACCTACTTGGGGACCAATTTAATAATTCACACTTGTTAGGCCCTCGAAAGACTCAGGTAGACGTCTGTCTTGAGTCTTGAGCAGGGACTCGTTCACAAAGAACTTGGTTCACTCAGAACCCGGTTCACTCAGAACCCACTGATTTTCTAATTCCCACACAGGAAAGCCCTTCAAAAGAAAAGTCAAATAATTTCCACCAAAAACCAATTCAATGAAAGTTGAATCAGATTAACTGCATGTTGGTACCGTTTTAAATATTTTTCTATAAAGAAATCCCTTATAATTTTCTTGTGTAGAATAAGACATTAAAATACAGCAAATATCACTAATAATTAAAATAAACTTACAGTTTGGCAAACTGGCTCTGGCTTGAGGGCCACGCCCCACGTACAGTACACATGTACATGTAGCTGCACATGTACATGTACATGTACAAGTCCACACAGGTTGACTATACCCATGCACACACCACACAGGCCGAGATGGTAGTGCCTATATCAGCCCACATACTGGGTGTTTCTTAGAACCAAAGTTCACTCAGGAATTTATTTAATTTACATATATTGGCATGTACTAAAGTTTATTCAGGCATTTATTTAGTTTACATATATTGGCATTGTCCTAATGTTCGCATTTTTTCTTAAAATACCGGTATAGCCCACTGCATTGTACTTGGGAGTTTTAAAACCAACCAAAGAAAACAAAAACTGCAATCTTTAATTAAATTACTACTAGACTCGGGGAAACCCATAATATATATACAAACAATGTAACCCGATTTATAAATATTATCACATCTTGTGACAGTCCTCACCTCCACATTCTGTAAGATCATGGAACATAGGGTTAATAACAGACTCATCTGGTACCGGTACCTGGAAAAACATAAACTTCTCAGTGCTCACCAGAGTGGTTTCCGAAAAGGAAGAAGTACAAAAGATCACATCATTAACCTAGAGTCTAACAAAAATAAAGCTTTTGCCAACAAGGAAAGCACCCTTGCTGTCTTTTTAGACCTTGAAAAGGCATATGACATGGTATGGCCAAAAGGCATAATCATTAAACTTCACTCTCTTGGAATATTACTAAATGGATTGATAATTTCCTTACCAATAGAAAAATTCAAATGAATATTAATGGTACCTACTCTGACTCGCACAATGTCAATATTGGCATTCCCCAAAGAAGCGTCATCAGCCCCATTCTTTTTAGCATAGCTATCAACGGTCTTTCTGAAGTCATAAACGGAATCAACATCTCCTAATATGCCGACGATATAGTTATTTAGAAGTCTAATAGAAACATAATCTTTATCAGCATAAAAATCCAACCAAATTTTAATGATATCTCTGCCTGGTGCGATAGATGGAGCTTTAAAATATCCATTCTAAAAACCTTTGCGACTCTCTTTACACAAAAACGCAATGCTTCCTGTAGCTTACAGATAAATAATACTGATATTAAATTTTAAAAGTCAATTAAATTTCTGGGTATTATTTTTGACAACAAACTTAACTGGAAGGACCATATTAATTATGTTGTCAACAGATGCAAATCCAAACTCAATATCTTGAGATGTGTTAGCGGAAAGGACTGGGGAGCGGATTGCTGTATTCTCTTTTAACTATACAAAACACTCATCGAACCAATTCTGAAGCACTTTTTCCTTCCAACTGGCCCAGGGTTTTATTATGCGCAAACGTAATGTATGCCTCGGCTGCAATGGTTGAGATGTTGGGCTTCGCACGCAATAGTCTATCTAGGTGGCCAAAGATGCTTTCCGAAAATGTATTGTGTTTTGGAAGGCCTTTCACTTTCTCCCGAACTTCAGGGGTTGCATTACTCCACGTCCCACCTTCAAGATGATCGCTGAATATTCGCTTCATTAGCTGTGCCATCGCAGGAAATACAGTGTCAAGTATCACTTCTGTTTTGTCATAATGTTCCCATGACTGCACCAACATCTTCAAGATGACGTCTTGGTCCAGACTGTAATCCTCTGTGAATGATAGTCGCATGGACCCTTCCATGAATTTTCTCACATTTGCGCTGCCCTGCAAAAGGAAATCAATGATTTCTTGGTACCTCGTACCTATGTCCATGTTAGTGTCTTGGATGGAGTTCCACAAAGGGATGGTGACTAAGTACGAAACCAAACCTATGGCTTTGCATTCTGCAACATATTCTGACACGTTGAGGTCATAGAGGAGGTCAGTTCTTCGTTGAGAAAAAAAGACACTGCCTGCATTTTTAAACAAAATTTTGAATCTATTGCCTTTGAACTGTTCCAAAGGGAGCCTCTTGAAGCCTTGTGGTTTCATCCATGGTCTTACAAATTCAACAAAGTTTTCATGGCATCCTGATTTTTCATCCCCACCTTGTGACACTGCTTTACATGCAGTTCTAATGAGCCTTGTTGTCCCAGGCTCTGACACCTTCCGGAACGACTTGTCCATGATTGGTGCTTCTGTGAAAAACCACTGTTGGCTCTCTAGAATTGCCGAAGATGCCACTTCAGCCAGATGAACTAGGGCATGAAGACAACAGAAGAAATTGCATAACTTCCCGAGAGACAACCTCTCTGAATCTGACAGCATGCCATAATTGTCAACTGTGATAGGAAGAATGCCCCTCTAATATTCCTCTAGCAGTTCATTTAACTTGATCTGTGTGCTTGCCCTATCAGACATTGTACAGCTGATGTTCAGAAGGATCTTTTTTACTGTGTCATCTGCCCTTTCCGATACGTCCTGGATGTCTTGGGGGATCACTTTCATTGTGTTCAACACATCTTGTCCTGATTTAGAGGCTATGTCTCGTAAGCCAAGGACTTTTAGTTTCCCTTGAGAATCACTGATATGATATCCTTCAAACTTCTTTCCAGATGTTGATGTCTCATCACTCAGTAAGCCGAGATTACTCTGGCTGGGCAGTTCTTCTGCTAACTGGCTCTGTGCCACGATAAGCCCCATCAAGTTTCAATTGTTTATTGTCGATTTGCTTGGGATGTCAGAAACGTTTAGTCTACCTAGTTTCAATACTGCTTCGATGACTGGACCAACTTGGCTGAAAGGAACATGGTTCAACAATGCAAACACACATTCTTTTACTTCTGTTGTGTAATGTCCTTTGTCATCTGTAGGTCAGTCAGTTGTTTCACATTTTCCTTCAATTGGCATGTTTCTTCTTTTCATTCCTTTACCAATTCTTGGTACTTTACTACCTTCCCAGTGCTTTTGGAGGATTTGTTGTCATAGTACTTAATTGCAGATCCTCTCTTTTTTAATTCAGCATCGTTTGTATCTAACTTCCTCTGTAACGTGATGTTCACTTTTTTAAGAATTGATGGAGGAAGTGGTGGTGGCGGTGGTGGCGGTGGTACTGGTGGTGCTTGCATAGGTGCATCCCTCTTCTGTGGGAAAGCAAAGTCTGACTCTAGAAATATTTAAAGTTTTCTTCTTATTTCTTCTCTTCGCTTGCTTTTGTTCAGCTTTTCATACTGTTGTTTTACTTTCTCTATCCTTTGTTTATATGCACCCATTGATGGCCTGGATTATGCACAGTCATTTTAAATGACTTTATTTATTGTGAGTGACACACCACGTCTCTTAATAAGTTCTAGTACTTCGCTGTTCTTCATGTTGTTATTAAAACATACACAGATTTTCCTATTCAAGGTATTCTTTTGTACCAAGACTTTCTTCGCCGAAATGTACTAACAGCAAGTCAGCGAAGATGCATGCTCGAGTAAAAAATGTCTTGACGGTATCATTCTTACAAAAGTCTACCTGACACATTGCCTGATGGACAGTCTTGATGAAATTTTCCATGAGAGGAAGTTGCTCACTATTGGCCAATCTTACAGAATTTATAGCATTAACCAATGCTGTCCTCGTTACTGATTCTGGAAAATTTGTTTACAATGCCAAGGCCATATGAAGCACGATATGTGGCAGAGAACCCCCCCCCCCCCCCCTCCCTCCCCCCTCCCCCCCCCCCTCCCCCCTCCCCCCCCCCCCCCCCCCCTCCCCCTCCCCCTCCCCCCCCCTCCCCCCTCCCCCCCCCCCCCCCCCCTCCCCCCCCTCCCCCCCCCCTCCCCCCCCCTCCCCCCCCCTCCCCCCCCCCTCCCCCCCCTCCCCCCCCCTCCCCCCCCCCCCCTCCCCCCCCTCCCCCCCTCCCCCCTCCCCCCCCCCCTCTACCACATATCGTGCTGGGTATAGCCAAGGCATAGAAAGTCTTCTACTGTAAGGCGGTGCCTCCTTTCACACACTTTCTTTACAATGTGCTGTATCATTCTGTTTTTGTGGACTTACCTCGACTACAAAAGGACAGAAAATGGATAATTAAATAAATAGTTTTGATTACCATCTATTACCTTGACTACAAAAAGACAGAAAATTAAATAAATGGTTTTGATTACCATCTTTTGCTGTGTCTCTTTGGCTCATTATTGAAATAAGCTGACCGGTATGGGGGTATTCTCTTTTTTTTCTTTCTTGCCTTCATTTTATTAAAACATTCGATTATGATAATTCAATTTCTATAATTTCTCATCGTAAAAAGAACGATTTTAAAAATGAGCCCACTTTGGTGAAGATCATATTTACTTTGGGTGGTTCTAGTCCGCTTAGAAATACATATTTTGTATATTTTTTTCTGACTTATTTGTAAAAAAGCCTCTGTACTATAATTATAATCATAGGAAAACAAAAATACTGTCATATTCTCTATGATTTTAGTTGTATAATTACTTTGATGTCAATAAAAAGTATAAATTGAAATCCAATTGAGTTGCGATGCCCACCTTATCCAACTAACCTAATATTAAAAACACAGATCCCCTCCCCCCAAACCCCCCCCCCCCCCACACACACTTGCCACATAGCCATGATCTACATTGTCTCACAGACACATGTTAAATAATATGCACACCATTTCAAAACTTACTCACAAACTCATATTTGTTAATAAAGAGAAAAACATTAGATATCATAAAAAAAAATTTTTTTTTACAACACAAAATCAAGTAAGATTAATTATTAGAAAACATATATCTCAATATGGCAGGAAATATATAAATCAGAAAGTGGGTATTTTTTTTTACATCGGACAATCGCAGCTTAGCGCAGGTACTAGACCCACAGCAACACAGTGCAACATGATCCGAAAACTTCATACTTTCATAAAATATTACTTTTTCATACCTTTTTCAGCTTCCTTGATACAGTTTTTGGATGATTTTAACAGAATTATTGACGTAAAAATCTCATCAAAAAACGTTAGCAGACACGATTGCGTGCTATGGAAATCTATCGATCTCCCTACGATAAGTTGGTTTTTGAAGCCTCCATTAATGTGGGCCTATCACTATCAAGTATCACTGGGGATCTCTACTCGACAAGCTTTGCTTTTTAGGGATCCCCATCCACATACAAACCCTCTGGTTGTCTCAATTGTTCATGTGGAAAATAAAGTGAAGTGAAGTGAAGTGAAGTGAAGTGAAAAGTATCATCACCAGCAGTTACTTTTGGCCAATGATACAGTCAAACAGGCATCCTCAATCTTGTGGGCACAGCACCGTACAGGAAGGGTAACAGCGAGTGTTGCAGGGGATTGTGTTGCACTACGAGTCATGGGCTACTATGACACACCACTCTCAGCTGTTAACTCTCAACGTCAAGCAGTTCTTCGAAGAGCTAAATCAACTCTAGCCAGTTGTGGCATTTTCATGATGGAAGATCTCCCGGCAGCTGATGTTGCAAAGAAACGAAGTCTGAAAGACATCATGTTCAAGGCTTATCAAGCTGGCAAGAGACCTACCTTCCGCAACAGGAAGCTCTATATCAACGGCCAGGTGTATACTCCCCCATCGCAACTCTCCCAGACAGGTCAGCCTCGCCAGGAATGACATTGAACATGTTGATCCAGAATCATGTACCTAAAAATGTTTGTTGGTGTTTTATTATCATTTACACATACATTCTATACCTCGGAGCATAGTCGGAGCTAGTCTGAAGCACTTTGTCAATTCCATCACATTTTTATTTTTATTTTGACAACTAATTTTGCGTAAACATCCACATAGGGCTATCCCTCAATCTTTAATCTTTTTTGTTGTTGTTTTGTTTTGCGGTTTTGGTTTTTTTCGTTGTATGCCTATTCGGTTTCCATGTAGTGTTTGTAGTAACCCTGTGAGATCTAACCAAAATGGAATCTTGTGTGACTCCTGTAAACTTTGGACCCACCTCAAATGTACAGACCTTAATCTCATCGACTATAATAATTTAACTCGGAGTGATGAAACCTGGTCCTGTCCAGTTTGTCTGTGTAGTAGCCTTCCTTTTAATTGCTTAGATACTAAACAATTCACTAAAATAATATCCGACTTAAATCCACATATACAACGGCTTATTAATTTAGAGACCTTAATTGATCTTAACCTAAACTCGCTTGAACTACCCCTTGTTGATGATCCCGATAATCCCCATCATGGTATTAATCATTCTAGCTATTTTTCATTTGATAAATCAAGACCCAATAGATAATTTTTCACTTTTGATTCTTAACATAAGAAGTTTAGCCAAAAATATAGATCATCTAAAAAATGTTCTCCATTTACTTAACCATAATTTTTCTGTAATTGGTTTGTGTGAGACCTGGTTAAATGCAAAATCCCACATAAATAGCCTAAATATACCTGGATATATTCTCTTGACTAAGAATAGAGATGGGAGAGTTGGTGGAGGGGTTGCTTTATATATATATCTAGTAATTTGCAATATATTTCTAGACCCGATCTAAATGCGGTGGGCGATAATTCTTTTGAATGCATTTTTATCGAAATTGTCACTCCACAAAATCATAAGAACATAATAACTGGAGTTGTATATAAAGCCCCTGATGCTAATTTCAATAGTTTTATCACTTGCTCCAAAAATTTACTTCAACTAATTACCAATGAGAACAAGCCCTGCCTAATTTCTGGTGATTTTAATTTGAATTTAATCAATTCCGATAATTGCAGTCAGTCACAGGATTTCTTAGACCTAATTTATTCTTCCTCTTGTATACCACTTATTAGTAAACCAACTAGGATAACCAGCACATCTGCAACTCTAATTGATAATATATTTTCTAACATACTGCCCCCACCAAATTCTGGTATCCTGGTGACAGATATATCTGATCATTTCCCAATATTTACCTCCTTCCCTTTTACTACGAATCGTTTTAATTCTTACCCCATTAATTCTCGCGATTATTCTCAAGAAAATCTTGCTAATCTTAAACAAGCGCTTAATACTTATGACTGGTCTTTACTTTTTGATAGCCAGGATGCAAATATAGCCTTTATCAAATGTATGGATATTTTTAATACTAATATTGAAAAGTATATTCCTCTTAGACACAATCGATCTAGGTCGCATAAATTAACTCCAAAATCCCCTTGGGTTACTATTAGTTTATGTAAATCCATTCATCGCAAGAATAAACTCTATCATAGGTTTATTTCAAATCCTACAGATTCTAATCGCTCTAAGTATGTACGCTATAAAAATATCTTAACCAGTACCCTTCGGAATTCTAAACGAAATTATTATGTCAAGCAGTTCGAAAGAGAAAAAGGTAATATTAAAAACACATGGAAAATAATTAATAATATACTTCATAATAATTCTCGACCAAATATTACTTCTATTGACATTGATGGTACTGCTGCCAATAACCCACATTTTATTGCAAATCACTTCAACCACTATTTTACAAACATTGGTCAAAATCTTTGTAATCGTATCCCCTCCAATGACCTCAATTTTAATGACTACTTATTAAATCAAAATCCTAGTTCTATTTTCCTATGCCCAGTTACTGAGGAAGAACTTATTGACATTGTTAGTTCATTGCCAAATAAAAAGAGTGCAGGTTTTGATTTAATTAATAGCTAAATGATTAAGGTTGTGATCCAGGCAATCTCCAAACCTTTAACCTTTATTATGAATATGTCTATTTCTACAGGTGTAGTGCCAGAAGATATGAAGATTGCTAGGATCACACCTATCTTTAAGAGTGGCAATGCTAACCTAGTTAATAATTATAGACCTATTTCCGTTCTCACTTCTTTTTCAAAAATTCTTGAACGTATAATTTATAAACGCACTATAATTTTTTTAGATGAGCACAATATAATATCTTATTCCCAATTTGGTTTCCGCGAGAATCACTCGACTTCACACGCTATTATTCAATTAATCGACAAGATAACTTATAATTTAGATGCATCCTATGCTACGATTGGTTTGTTCCTGGACTTTTGATACGGTTAATCATGATATACTTTTGTCTAAGCTCGCTTATTATGGTATCAGAGGAATAGCCTTGGAGTGGTTCAGGAGTTATCTTTCAAATCGTCAGCAGTTTGTTTCTATTACTGGGGCTCAGTCCTCATATAGCACAATTTTGCATGGAGTTCCCCAAGGATCCATTTTGGGACAGAGATTTAATCTGTCGATTGAGATGGTCCTTAACAGAAGTCAAAATGTTGATCGTTTCTGCTAAGGCTTTTACCTCTTTGAATTTTGTCTCTGGTAGACGGTGGGACCTGGAGACCGATGGTGTGTTGCTGGAAGTGGATAGGCCGGGTTGATCGTCTAATTCTAGGGATAGAAGTAGAGATTCATCGTCGCTGCCAAGTGGTGAACGTTGTCCGCAGGGTATGCTTGAAGACGAACTGGATGGAGACGGAGACGGTGGTGGCTGGCTGGATTTGCTCTTGCTTCTGATGGATTTGCTTTTACTGAGTTTCGACATATTGGACATCTGATGGTATGGTAGATATTCTCTGGGGTATATATTGTACAGTTTGCGTACGTAGGATGGATAGCGTGCAAAACGGCGTGGCCCGGTGGATGATACCGTGTTGTGATTGGTCATCGTGTTGTCCAATGGGTGCTCGGATGCGGTAGTGCGGAAGACAGAGCTTGGGTTGTGAACTCATGTTGTGGATTTAGGCTAAAAGTGTGTTTGTTTTTTGTCTGAAAAAGCCATTTTTTCAAATGTTCTATTTTGGAAAAAACCAAAATGAGGTATGGGCTTTTTGATAATTTTTTCTTCTATCTTTTGATAGTTGTTTAAGAAAAAATCATAACATCTAACCGTGTGCGGTGATGGAAAGAGACGTTTTTTTGGTGTTTGAAAAAGAAACATATGGTCAAACCGTGTGCGGTATTTGGACAAATATGTTTAGGTAGGCCCTTTGTTTATGAGTATAGCGGCTACGTGGTGGCTGGTTTTGTTTCAAATGTTAGTTTGTATTGTGTAATTTAGGTGGAATAATCCCGTCTGCGGGTTATTTGTGTTCCAAATTACAGATTTGCTGATGTGTGTTCAGGTTTTTTTTGTGTTTAAACAAACGAGATGGCCGGGGTTTCCATGTTAGGATATTTGTGCTGGATGTTTTCCGAGTGCGAATGTGTGTGGTATATCGATGTCATGTGACGTCTTATGTGTGATAGACTTATTAATGCCAAGTCTGTGGTTGTACATGAGTACTTAAATCAAAGAGAGAAACAACCTGAAGATACCATGGTTGTTAATCAAGGGGGGTATTCACGGGCAGCTTGCGTGGACCATCGACCCACGATACTCTTGGGTGGAGCAGGGAGTATAATAAGAAAGGTTAAGAAAGTGATGGCGCTTTCCCATCCAGTGACATTTCTCTCTCTGTGACTTGTATGGCTTAATTAAGCGCGAATTAGTCTAGGCCCGTTATGTCCGAAATAAATGGAGTGGGCAAACACGAAAGACTAGATGACCGTTGTTGGTATAAGATAAATCAAATGTGATTTTATTTGGGGGTGCGAGGGGAGAATTGTAATTGCAAATTCTCTTGTGTTAGCAATAGCAGTGCTTTCGTGTCTTTACTGTTATGACACTCGTCAGTTGCAGGTAGGTGATTCCATGGTAAGGAATCGGTTCTAACTCGCAAGGTGTGTGGGTTGGTGTGGTCCAATCAGTTATCGTGAATTGGAAATGTTTGGAACAAAGCCATGTACTTTTAGTTGGTTCCGTGTTGTTCCTCTAGTAAAGAGAGCAGTATGTTGAGGGTTTGATCAAGTTCAATAGGTTTTTCAAAGCCGGAGTTGGGTGGGAATGGTTTGAGCATTTGTGGTAATTTGGCTCGTATTAGTTTTTCCCGGATGTTTTTGGCTTTTCGGAAGGCAATGAACGGGGGTTTAGGAAATATTTCCGAGAGTGTTTCATTTCCTTGGATCAAGTTCCAATGTTTGTTAACTGCTTGATGTAAGTCACGGTGGTTGATGGCTGGGTTGTATGTAGTGGAGAAGACAAGTGGAATTTGTTTGGATTTGTCTTTCACTACGGTTCCGTGTATCAATCTGGTTCTATCGGAATGCGATACTTTGGTTGTTGCTTTTTCAATTTCCGTGAGGTTGTAACCTCTGGTGGCTAGTCGCTCTGAGAAAGATTTGACTTTGTTTTTGAAATCATCCTTGTTGTTGGTGTTTCTAGCGTATCGGAGTGTTTCTCCGTAAATGAACGCTTTGAAAACGTGGGGTGGGTGGGATGATGTTTTGTGGAGATATTGGAAGGTTTCCGTTGGTTTTGTATAGACTTTTGTGTCTAGGATTCCTGTTTTTCGAAAACGATCTCCTTTGAAGATGGTTAAGTCAAGGTAGTTGATAGATGATTCAGAGGCTTCGTAGGTGAACTTTAACGTTGGGTGCATCTTGTTCATTTCTGTGACGAGATTTTTGAATTCGTCCAGAGTACCATTGTAGATGACCAGTATGTCGTCTCTATAGCGCCACCATGTTAGGATATTATCCGTTTTATGGGTTATTCTTTTCTCGAATTCGTGTAGGGTGATATCACATATTTCGGGGCTTGATGTGGAGCCCATTGCACAACCAATTTTCTGGAGAAAGAACTTGTTTCCGAATTGGAAGCAGTTGCGACCGAGGATGAGTTCCAGAAGTTTTTGGATATACGCCGATGGTGGCTTTGTGATGGTATAGTTGTGATTGGTATTTTCTAAGGCATTGCAGACACAATCGATTGCTTCCGCTTGTCGGACATTTGTGTACATGGAAACAACGTCTATGCTAGCGATTAGAGCTTTTTGTGAGAATGTTTTCCCTTCTAGTCTACGCAAAATGTCTGCGGTGTCGCGGACATATGTGGATTGCGCGGTTACAATTGGAAGGAGAAAATAGTCTATGTATTCTGAAATTTTGGCTGTAGGACTTGTGCAGCCGCTTATGATTGGTCGTCCAACAAATGGTTCACCCTGTGGTGGAGTTTTGTGTATTTTTGGGAGAAAATACATTGTTGGACATTGGCACTTCTGTTGAAGTGGGTCGAGGTATTTCAGAGTATTGTTGTCGATGTGACCGTTGTTTCTCATTTGTATCAGTGTGTTGTGAACCATAGTTGTGGTTTCATGGGTAATATCCTGGTCCAACTGCGTGTAATGATGGGACTCAAGATGGCGGTAACCCACTTGTAGATAGTCTGTGTGGTTCATTATACATATGCCTCTACCTTTGTCATATGGTTTGACTACGATATCGGGATTGTTTTTGAGGTTGCGTATGGCGGATTGTTCTTGTTTTGTGAAATTCCTTTCTTGTTTTCTTAGCCTTATGTGGGCCAGTTCGAATTTAGTGGCTTCCAGGTATTCTTCTAGCGTTGCACTAGGTGTTGATATTGGAAACCAGTTTGATGGTGGGTTAAAAGGATGTTTTTTAGAGCGTCTGTTACGCATTAGGAAAGCAACTCGAAGTTTTCGATTGAATGTTTTTATTTCACTCACGAGTGATGTTCGGTGTGGTTTAGCAGGAGTGGGAACGAAGTTGAGGCCTTTTCCTAAAGCAATTTTCTCGGTTTGCGATAATGTTGCTTTGGATAGGTTGGTTATAAATGATTCGCATTGTTCTGCTAATAACTGTTGTTGTTGTTGATTGGATTTGGCTTTTTTGCTTTTGCATTTGCCAGAGAAAAGGTTTGATTTTTGTTGGCTAAGGGATCTCTTCCTTTCTTTATTTAGGCTTCTTCTTGCCATTGTTTTCCTGTGGGAAAAATAAATGGGGCACAATGTAAGCAAGAAAAACGGTTTCTCTCTTTTGAGAAGTTGTGGTGGTCTTGAAAAAGACCGTTTGGTTTATTGTGGTTGAAGAGATTCTTAGTAGGGATGTTTCCTTTTGATGCCTCTTGATTGTCGGGGCCTTGTGAAGAAGCTCAGCAACTGTTGTGCTGTTTGGTGGTCTTGGCCTTGGTATTCAGCAAGCTTTTCCTGAGCAGTTCGTTTTGCGTCGGTGTATTTCGACTCCGCCAGGTTGAGTTGGTGTTCGTACTCTTCAAGTGCGACTTTTGTAAAAAGTAGCGATGTACGGCTCTGCAGTTTACTCCAACGTTCGGTGAACGATTTTTGGAGTTGCAACGATCGGTGTGGTCTTGGTGGCTTTACCCTGGTTTCCAGGTATGGAGGTGGTGTGGCGGTCTTTACATGTGTGGACAGAAATTTAATCTGTCGATTGAGATGGTCCTTAACAGAAGTCAAAATGTTGATCGTTTCTGCTAAGGCTTTTACCTCTTTAAATTTTGTCTCTGGTAGACGGTGGGACCTGGAGACCGATGGTGTGTTGCTGGAAGTGGATAGGCCGGGTTGATCGTCTAATTCTAGGGATAGAAGTAGAGATTTATCGTCGCTGCCAAGTGGTGAACGTTGTCCGCAGGGTATGCTTGAAGACGAACTGGATGGAGACGGAGACGGTGGTGGCTGGCTGGATTTGCTCTTGCTTCTGATGGATTTGCTTTTACTGAGTTTCGACATATTGGACATCTGATGGTATGGTAGATATTCTCTGGGGTATATATTGTACAGTTTGCGTACGTAGGATGGATAGCGTGCAAAACGGCGTGGCCCGGTGGATGATACCGTGTTGTGATTGGTCATCGTGTTGTCCAATGGGTGCTCGGATGCGGTAGTGCGGAAGACAGAGCTTGGGTTGTGAACTCATGTTGTGGATTTAGGCTAAAAGTGTGTTTGTTTTTTGTCTGAAAAAGCCATTTTTTCAAATGTTCTATTTTGGAAAAAACCAAAATGAGGTATGGGCTTTTTGATAATTTTTTCTTCTATCTTTTGATAGTTGTTTAAGAAAAAATCATAACATCTAACCGTGTGCGGTGATGGAAAGAGACGTTTTTTTGGTGTTTGAAAAAGAAACATATGGTCAAACCGTGTGCGGTATTTGGACAAATATGTTTAGGTAGGCCCTTTGTTTATGAGTATAGCGGCTACGTAGTGGCTGGTTTTGTTTCAAATGTTAGTTTGTATTGTGTAATTTAGGTGGAATAATCCCGTCTGCGGGTTATTTGTGTTCCAAATTACAGATTTGCTGATGTGTGTTCAGGTTTTTTTTGTGTTTAAACAAACGAGATGGCCGGGGTTTCCATGTTAGGATATTTGTGCTGGATGTTTTCCGAGTGCGAATGTGTGTGGTATATCGATGTCATGTGACGTCTTATGTGTGAAAGACTTATTAATGCCAAGTCTGTGGTTGTACATGAGTACTTAAATCAAAGAGAGAAACAACCTGAAGATACCATGGTTGTTAATCAAGGGGGGTATTCACGGGCAGCTTGCGTGGACCATCGACCCACGATACTCCTGGGTGGAGCAGGGAGTATAATAAGAAAGGTTAAGAAAGTGATGGCGCTTTCCCATCCAGTGACATTTCTCTCTCTGTGACTTGTATGGCTTAATTAAGCGCGAATTAGTCTAGGCCCGTTATGTCCGAAATAAATGGAGTGGGCAAACACGAAAGACTAGATGACCGTTGTTGGTATAAGATAAATCAAATGTGATTTTATTTGGGGGTGCGAGGGGAGAATTGTAATTGCAAATTCTCTTGTGTTAGCAATAGCAGTGCTTTCGTGTCTTTACTGTTATGACACTCGTCAGTTGCAGGTAGGTGATTCCATGGTAAGGAATCGGTTCTAACTCGCAAGGTGTGTGGGTTGGTGTGGTCCAATCAGTTATCGTGAATTGGAAATGTTTGGAACAAAGCCATGTACTTTTAGTTGGTTCCGTGTTGTTCCTCTAGTAAAGAGAGCAGTATGTTGAGGGTTTGATCAAGTTCAATAGGTTTTTCAAAGCCGGAGTTGGGTGGGAATGGTTTGAGCATTTGTGCTAATTTGGCTCGTATTAGTTTTTCCCGGATGTTTTTGGCTTTTCGGAAGGCAATGAACGGGGGTTTAGGAAATATTTCCGAGAGTGTTTCATTTCCTTGGATCAAGTTCCAATGTTTGTTAACTGCTTGATGTAAGTCACGGTGGTTGATGGCTGGGTTGTATGTAGTGGAGAAGACAAGTGGAATTTGTTTGGATTTGTCTTTCACTACGGTTCCGTGTATCAATCTGGTTCTATCGGGTCTCATTGGCCTGGTGTGCGCCGCAACTCCGCTCCGTTGGCTCGCTGGAAAAACCCTTGCCCCGTCACCCCGGGGCGGCCTCCCGTCTCCCTGTCGGCCTCGAGCAATGACTCCCTGTGTAGTCCATCGCTCCCTGAGAGGGCGCTGTTCTGGTGACCTGTCTCCAGACGACTCCCCGCCCCCGCTGCAATGACGAACACGACCCGCGAACGTTCCGAGCGGAGCGACCCACCGGCCGCGCCGTCGTCCACGGCCCTGGGCGCCCCCCCCCCCCCCCCTTCCCCTTAGACTGAAAACCCACCGGCCTCGAATAGGGACTGTAGGTGTCCCGGCGAGGCCCCGCCCCCGCTGCGCTGACGGGTACGGCTCGGACTCGCTCCGAGCGTAAAACCTCTGCTGCTACGCCGTTTGCAGCATTGGGCGGGGCCCCCCACTGGGGTAGCGTAGTAAACCCTGGGAGTGTCCCGACGAGGCCCCGCCCCCGCCGCATCAACGGCCACAGCTTGGGATCGCCCCGTGCGGAACGAACCGTCTGCCGCGCCGTCGTCTACAGCACGGGCCGGGCCCCCCACGGACTCGATATCATTCGTATAGAACAACTCAGGGATGTCCCGACGAGGCCCCGCCCCCGCTGCATCGACGGGCACAGCTCGGAATCGCTCCGCGTGGAACAAAACGTCTGCCACGCTGCCGTCAACAGCACGGGCCGGGTCCCCCAGGACTCGGTAGCCACCCCGGACAATTTTTGGGGAAGGGCGCCCTCACTCCGAATCGGAGTGGACGCACCGTTGCCCCCTAACCATTGGGACATGTCTCGAAAGTCCCCGCTATCATTTCCTAATTCCTCCCCCAGGAAACACCCTGACTCCCAGGACCCCTTCTCATTGGCTACGAACTGATTGTAAATCTGCTCTGGCACATACTGTGTTTCTTTCATAAACTTCAACAAGACTCCATTTTGGTCCTCAAAAGTAAATCCAGATATTGCCCAGAGGGAACCCCAACTATCACAGATTGTGATAGGTGCATCAGTTGGTGGATATTGAAGAATAGATGTTCAACACCATACAAATCTTCCATGCTCCACAAAATCAAACAGCTGCCTTTCAGCCATGTCGATTGATGTGGTTTTCATTTCATCCTTCGAAAGAGCATGTATGGCAGCAACTAGTAAATCCCAATGCTTCTTGTATCTGCCACCTAACACTCCATCTATAATTACTGTTGAATAAAACAGCAAAATTGCCCGCCATTCGTTTGCTTTGAAGTATCTCCTAATCTTCAGGGAACGTGGACGTCTGCTTATTTCGTTGGGAGGACGGATTTCCAGCAACCGCTTATCAAGCCTTTCAATACATCTCACAATATACCATGGTGACTGATGGTAGGAGGAGTCAAACTACAATGTAGTCATCTGTCTACATATCCTAAGAAGTATTGTGGGCCCTTTGACACGGGACACTCGAACCCCTTCTTCCAAAGCTTGATAAGCATGCCTGTGGTGTTCGTCATGGGTCCGCAAGACATGTTCCTCGTATGGATATCATGGGCGGATACAGGGGGGGGGTCCAAGGGGTCCGGACCCCCCCTTTTTTTCTTGAGTGAAAAAAACCCAAAAAAAACAAACAAACGAAAAAAAAAAAAATGTATTTCACCTAACAAGCAACGTACATACATGTACACACATACATACGTGTATTATTCTCAAACCACACACACAAAATAACAATCATATAGACTATGATTTGACTTTTTTGGCTTAGTTTTTCGAGCCGCTAGTTTGTTTATTCCTTCTTATTGCATTTCAGGCAATTACATATTTTAATTTTGTTAACGCTTTCATAAGCTTGAACGGGGCAGGCTTGCCCCAAATGCCATGCTTGGCTCACCACTGGGCCCATTTACTTGGCAGACTTGCCAATAAAAACACTGGAATTTCACCGTTTGAAGTGACGGTTGAGTAGCCCCAGCAGAACGAGTGCAATAGGCGCTAACCACAGTGTTTATATATTTGTCACGTGACCTAAATTTAAGCTAAATTTATGTAAATTACTAAACACTAAATTGGAACAAACACGCCGCTTTTTCCACCGTTTGTAGAGACGGTCGGAATAAACCCCGCTAGCACAAGCGGGCGTTTGGCGTGTAGTTTTTTAAAGATTAAACACAACTTGTAACATTTTATTTTAACATACAACTTTAAATTAAACTTACTTAATAACTATTAGGGCTTGTAATTTGTTTATTATTTTAAATGGAGTCATTGCCGGTCGCTCCCAGCCAAATCCTTCCTATGTTAAGTATGCCTAAGGTTTATGACCAATTAACCGTTACCTCATTTTACACGTAGTGTGAGTCAGTGTGCGCTGTTTTTAAATCCAAACTTCCAATACCGGTATCCATAATATACTCCTCTGGTCAAAATTTATTTCAAGTTATCATTCCAGCTAAAAATGGTAAATATTAGATTTAAAAAAAAAAATGGTATAAAAATCAGGCTTCATATTGACACAACATTAACAAAAAATAGGTAGAAATTGGCCTCAGATTGCGCCAGAGAGCACCTAATAAACCAAAAAATTTCAGGGCCCTTATGCGGGCCCTGAACCCCGGCCGCAGGGACTTCGCGCTACGCGCTCGTGATGTGCGCTTCGCGTACATGCTTCCCAGTTACATGTACTCAAGTTGTTACACACCCACATTTTTTTTTTACACACCCAATTCACAAAATCCTGCCTAAGACCTTGGGTGGACCCCCCCTTTAAAAAAATCCTGGATCCGCCCATGGATATACTCGTGCATGTCCACGACCTTTTGCTACAGTTACAACTGGATGGTAGCACCAGTCACACCCAAATTGGTCGACAGACGGTGTCTGCAATACAAACAGCTGTTAACACCCTAGTACGTTTAACCCAGCCCAAATTTCCTGAATTACTTGAGGTTTCAAGTAGGTTTCTGTGTGAGGTTTTAGCTTACCAAACCATAGTCTTGATTTAAGACCAAGCTAGCTAGCCGTTCATTTGTTCCGCGGCGCGCCGTCCGTATATATCCGGGCTTATTGAGGGCGCCCTTAATTATCGCCAGATTCGTTCCCCTATCTTGGTCTTGGTGCAAGTGTCACGTGAACCCGGAAAATTCCGAGGACATTCCTAAAATGTGTACAATTACATTGCCGTGAAACCTGTGTACCCCGGCCGCAGAAATGAAGTGCGCCCTCTGTTGACTTTGAAATCTCCCCTGTTGTTTGGTTCCTGGACTTCATACATGTACATATATGGGTGTGTGTACATGTGTACGTCTTGCTATAGTGGCCACTTGCGTAAAGTGGCCACGAAAACCGGCACCGTCGATGGCCGCTATATCAAGGTTTGACTGTAGTAATTACAGTATCGCCTGGGGACGCATAGGTGTCACTTATAGGAAATAATGACAATGTGCGGGAAAATCGCGGCATTTTGTTGGGTGGTGGGGGTGGTGGTAGTGGTGGGGGGGTGGGGGGGGGGGGGGGGGTGGGGGGGGGGGGGTATACACCATAACATATCGTCTCTGTTTGATACGGTTTCTGGGGGAAGGGACTCGGCAACTGGGGGCGACGATTTACGGGTCTTTGAAATCAAACACTTTGTTTCAACGTTTTGGGGTTTGTGAGTACACCTTTATTATGGAATATTAAAATCCATTTAAGTTTGAATTCAGTTGGTCAGCCAGTACTTTATTACAATAGTGCTGACCAACTGATTCAGTTACTTTTAGTGATAGTAATTAAATTGTAACTTTAATTTACATTACATTAATAAAACCAATAACTCTAATTTTCTAATGAAATTAATAAAGTAATTTATAACAAATTGTTCATAACTTTTTTTTAAATGTTTTTTTGCCACATATTTTGGGCATAAAATACAATAGGGTCAAGTAAGATATAATTATATGGTTTCTCACGCATTTTTCGTGGGGCAAATCCGCCATCAGTAGATATCATCAGCAGATAACATTATAATACACTTGTGTTTATCAACTTAAAGACGCAGACAAGACATAACTATGAAGGCAGCAAACATTAACATAATAATTTGCACATCAAACTAATGAAATTAAGCAGTGTACATGGACTTCTATAGTATCACACCACAAAATGGTTTAGGTACAAAATATAGCAAAATCCCTAATCCACTTCCATAATTATATCAGTTCAAATGAAATATATCTTCGCGACAAATGTTCCGGTAGGCGGGGAGGGAGGAGGAAATGATTAACAATTCCACTGCTATACAGAAAGAAAACACAATTCTTTGTGATTAGAATATAATTATTATTATATAATCTAACAGGTATATAACATAGCATAATACGATTACAAAGACGTTTCGGTAGGCGGGGAGGGAGGAGGAAAACTGTCGTTCCACCTTGACCTCCGTCTACACGAGCAGTCGGGACTAAAGTGAAGAAGCAGTTTCCCTTCCCTTTTAATACTGCACAAGCCGGGTGGACCGCAAAGCCCATGACAAAAAGCCCGTTTGCCAGAGCGTGTTACACAAAAGCTATGTTACTTAATCACATAGACTAAACCCTAAATAACTGCAGCTGCAGAGTAGTTGTTTGCAAGCGAAAGAATTTTGAACGGAATTTGCCCTAGTAAGTAAACGACTCGCGCTCAATAAATCCGATTAATACTGTGACCAGATTAATCTTATTTGTGTGGGGATGCACACCGTCACACGAAGCCCAACTTGAGGGTTATAGTTCATCCTTATCAGACCATGAGAATTTCATGCTTTTAATAGTGACTTGAATTTTAATAAATTGTTGTTGAACTGAAATTGTAACCATCCGTTATTCATAACAACCTTATATAAACCATGGATGACCGCTAAAAATGTTCCAGATCGTGGTGCCTATGTTTGCACCACTCACACAGTGTTAAGTAACATTCGGTACCGGTACAAAACGTTCAGTTTTACAGCTTAGTAACTTTCATATTGGGAATCTACACCCTTGAAATTAATTTTAAAAAATTATGAGATGTTGTAGCAAGGCAAGACACAGTAGTGTAACCGAGGGGAGGATATGTAGGAAAAATATATAATTGAATAAGTTACCAAAATTAAATCGACTCCAAGCCCTCGAAAGCAATGGACGTGTAGCAGTCAAACAGGGGTATATTACAAAATATGTTTTTTTTAATTTCTGTCTCATTTAATTAGGTTATGCCCAAGAGTAACAGTTCCAAAAGTTAATTTATCTCAAAAGAGAAATTACCCCCAAAACGACAGTCAATACCGAAACTGTGGTATGAAAAAGACAAAGTTCTAATTATACATTAAAATACAAAATATACTATTTGATATTATTAGTATTAAGTAATATATACGTACAGTAAGTGATTTTATGACGTAAAGGATGGCAGGATTTTAAATATATGGATTTTTGTCTGAATATTGCACTATAAGAATTGTTTTGAGATATTGCATTTATAATACATGCATAAGGAAACAATGTTTTTACATGTACATGCACAATTCATTCTCATTCCTACCAATATATGTTGATGAAAACCACACTATTGCATGTGCGATGCACTGGCCCAGTAGTGACATCAACTAGTTGTCCACCAATAAGTCTGTACGAAACGAATTTAAACTAATTTAATTACACAGAAGACCCAGTATACAAAAAAAACACGAGGTACATGTACATTGTTGATGGATAAGTTTTAATAGGAGGCATCCTCAGCGAGGAACCACTAAAACATGTACGCATGCTCCCACACTAATATAGGAACACCATCAACATTGAACAATATACCGACACTTAATGTTTAGAATTAATAAATACAGATATTCAATGAATCGCCAAGCCCTTATACTTTTAAGTCAATCCGACTCTAGTACATGTAATATGGATCTTGCAAAACAAAATGACTTACGAACTCACAACATATATTGTGCAACTGCACACGCAAAACTTGCTTTCACAATTGGTGCACTGTAAGAGCGCCCTCAAGAGTAGGCCTACACACAAAATATTTATAATAAATGTAAACCGTGTACGAAATCATTGGCCGCAGCTCAAAACTACACCCAAGTCAATGAAAACACGAAAATAGATAGTCGCTTTCCAAAGATGCACTAAACGAACACTACAATATAACTAAATATGTACACATAAGTTTGTACATGTACTCACCATGTGACAGACGACAACCGGTGCCAAATGCCCACGGTGATTGCACGTGGCAATATAGCTATACGCTGTAGGCAATAGTCGCACAAGCGAAATCGTAATAAAACTGAAATGCACCACGCCACAGTGTCTGCAAATTTGCTGCACAAGTCAAGCAATATATATACATGTAACAATGTACAATTGGAGAAGGTGACTAAATGCAGGCACAAAACCTCACAGCAAATAACAGGAGCTCTTTACACCAACATGGTCTAATGTGGACTCACCCACACCTAGTCTACATTACAAGAAGAAAACTCTGACAATAGCCCAATAAAATTCCAGAAATGCAATTGTAGGTCTAGTAAGAGAGGCATGACAAAGCACTACCCTGAAAGAGAATGCAGTATAAGGAAATGTAAATGTTATGTTAATGAACCTAGGGACCTGGCAGGTCATAGAGCTTGCCTGGTCACAGTAGGTAGAGTGGGGCCACTGCAAGATACTAACAGGGATTGATTAGCACCATCCTGAAAAACACCTTGAGATTTTAGAGGAACAGAAGTGGCCAGTTCAGGCAAGGAAGGTGCAATAGTGCCATGTGTGATTGTAGCAAGGCTAGACACAGTAGGTAGAGTGGGACCACTGCAAGATGCTAACAAGGATTGATTAGCACCATCCTGAAAAACACCTTGAGATGTTAGAGGAACAGAAATGACCAGTTCAGGCAAGGAAGGTGCAATTGTGCCATGTATGATTGTAGCAAGGCTAGACACAGTAGGCAGGGAGGGGCCACTGCAAGATATCAACAAGGATTGATTAGCACCATCCTGAAAAACACCTTGAGATGTTAGAGGAACATAAGTGGTCAGTACAGGCAAGGAAGGCGCAATGGTGGCATGTGTGCTTGTAGCTGGGCTTGACATAGTAGGCAGGGAGGGGCCACTGCAAGATGCCACCAAGGATTGATTAGCACCATCCTGAAAAACACCTTGAGATGTTAGCCGAACAGAAGTGGTCAGTACAGGCAAGGAAGGCGCAATAGTGGCATGTGTGATTGTAGCAAGGCTAGACACAGTAGGCAGGGTGGGGCCACTGCAAGATGCCAACAAGGATTTATTAGAGTCATCCTGAAAAACACCTTTAGATGTTACAGGAACAGAAGTGGTCAGTACAGGCAAGGAAGGCGCAATAGTGGCATGTGTGCTTGTAGCAAGGCTAGACACAGTAGGCAGGGTGGGGCCACTGCAAGAGGCAATGGAAGATTGAATAGACACCTGCTTGTTATAAGCATCAACAGAATTTGGTCCACTAACAGACATTATCAGAGATGAAGTTACAATATCTTGACCAATATTAGTCTCAGCAGAGAAAAACACATGGGTATGACAAGATGTTCCCGTATTCATTATAAAATGATCATAACACAAAAATTCAAAACACTTTTGACAACAAGACCATACTTCTTCAAAGCAAAAAAAGTTGTCACACTTTTTAGGTTCGCGTGATGTGGAAGCACTTCCTGTAACAGAAAGAAGAGAACAAAAAAAGTGTTTTGAATAACAAAACAGTTGAATAGGTGTACGTAATTTACATGTAGGTGGTTCAATTTTATTATGGGCTATTTAAACCTTCCACATGTACTTTAAAACAAACCCAAATTTAAAGTGCATTTTATTGGTAGTGTGAACTTTCAATATGCTATAAAGAAGAAAATTATTCTCTTTATACAAGGGAATGGTCCCATTACACACACGCACGCTTATCGCTAAGAGAAGGGGTTCGCCCTGGTGTTTCTGGCATTTCGTTCATCCTCCTACTGGTTTCTTCAGGCTTACGAGCTACAGTGCCTTGGGCGCTTTTGAGGAATCCTCGGTTTCATTGCCGAAAAGAAATAATAATAATAATAATAATAATAATTAATTTGGATCAAATTTGTGAATGGATTATTTCATCTTTCACCTGAATGGAAGCTTGAACATTTTTCCCAGTGTATATTATACAAATATTGAGTTGCTCAGAGTGGAAAGGAGGGATTTTTAAATGAAAAATATTTTTTTTATATAACTGACATACAGATTCGCAAACTGTTGACGTCGCCTGCCGCCATGATTCTGTAAGCATTACAGATCAGGTCACAACCCTTTTCCCCAAAGTTTTGAAGTGAGGGTCTACTGTTCAACAGCCGTGGCATTGAGGATGATCCTAACTGTTGATTAGTAAATCCCATTCCCCGGCCAATGGACTTTTCGAGCGGCGGCGTGAATGGGAGTAATAATGAATATCATGTCAGTTACACTAATCAAATGGCAAGGATCTGTTTGCCAGTTATATAACAGATATTGAAGGCTTACAAAGATAAAAACTCTTTAAAAAGCTTACCTGTACCATTCTTGGTTTTATCCCTTAGCCGTGCCAACGGAATATCTGAATCGGAGCTGTCATCTCCAGACGAAGGCTCGTCTAGATCAAGTACAACACCTTGCCAATCTTGATGATCTCTCCACTTCATTGTGACTTTAGATTTTTTTTCTTTAGTTTCCCCTTAAATGACAAGTCCCCTGCCCTGACCACATTCTTGGTTCCATCCGTCCATTGGACTAGGGCATATGTGTCAGGATTCTGGCTGTGTAGTATATAAAAATATGGAATAAAGAAGATCATACTTTATAATGCAGGTCAACAGTGGATTTCATTGGCAGCAAATGTAGGTTTTCCTTAAAATTTCATGGCTGGCATTGGTGATACATGTTGCAACTATTTAGACCTTGACAAAAGTTTTGTTTTTAAAATTTAATTCCATAAAATTTTAATGGGTGTATAGTTGTTATATATCAACTTTTACACAATTATTCCCACAAGTAGTTGGTGCCATTCTTTTCATATACCTAATTTCTTGATCAATATAATTACCTGAACCTGATTTCATTATGACAAACCTCATAATTGTCTGCACTAAAAAGGCACAGTGAATCCCATCATTTAAAAGTTCACCCTTTTTGTGCAACTTACATTTTGGACTTCATGCTGGACTTGCGACAAAACTGCCTTTAGTCATTGCTGAACGAGATCTCGAACCTAATGTTTGACATGTACCTCTGATGGACCTAGCACTGCATGGCTGTCGGGTTAAAAAGTAATAATGTACATTGTAGTCCATTTCAAGGGCATTTTGGTGGAAATTGATTATGTGGATAGCAGTAGGTGATTTACGCATGATCATGTGTAGCAGCCCTCTTCAATCAATTGCAATGCATTTTGCGTTTATCGTTACTTAATTTAAAGAAACAACAGATGATCTATTATTATTACTTTCTGGTAATGAAACCAAGGATCCCTCAAAAGTGCTCTAGGCACTGTAGCTTGCAAGCCTGAAGAAACCTGCAGAGGGAAGACAATGAGAAGAAGGTACAGTTTTAGAAGTGGACGAAAAAAACCGATCCACGAATTGGCCCAGGCCGGATTTCAACCCGGGATATAGCGAGGAAAGAACCGCTACGCCAATCTGACAAACTATTATAAATAATATATAATGATACATATGTCAAACTTTCTTAACAAAATTACCCTTTACTTTACAATTGTTATTTCGCAAAACTATAACGATATTCATATCATTAGCAGTTAAAAATTGCATTACAGCTTCCGTAACAATAGCCACAAATTGTTATGAGATCGATTGTTTCCCCCTCCCCCTCTCCCCGGGGCTGCCCTACCCAAGAATGGGGATTGTCACTTTTGGAATGACCAACTCCCCACCCCTTGGGCAAAATTTGAGTGACAACATCCCCCATAATACAACGATGGGGCGTACTAATAGTAGGCCTAATGCTGGTACTGTAAACCTTCTAGTTTAGTACTACTACTACTACTAGGCGTAGGCTAATCTTAAATCCACTCTGTACTCAGGCCTTATGCAACATGCAATGGCATTAGAAATGGCAGCAATATATTTAAATTGTGAGCGACAAAATCCCCACCCATGAGACTTAAAAAAACAAACACACCGGCATAAAAACCTGGGGCAGCCCAGGGGAAGGGTGAGGGAAGCAATGGATAGGCACATTAACGTTAGGCCTTAACAACTTAAGTAGGTAGGCCAGGGGCCGTATTCACAAAACTTAAACTTAGGAGAATACTTAAGTCATACCTAAATCTAAGCACCCTGCTAACTTAAGTGCCGCGCTTAATTTGGTATTCACAAAAGATCTAAGCAACCCACTTATCTTAGTGCTCCACTTAACTTAAGTGTTTAAAGCAGTCATTGTTGCTCATGCGCAAAACATTTTCGTCATAAACGTTCTTACGCAACGAACCGACATTTTATCTATCTGCGCAGTTTACCATGCGCGCGTGCACACGTACGCAGCCAGCGACGCAGTTTTCAAGCCCAAGTTAGTGCACCAAAATAGTCTGCGTCACGCGCGCGTTAAACGAGTTCGTCATGCACGTTTTAGATGTTTTAACACAGAATCGTAGTGAAATGTTCATTTTATTTACTCTCGAGTGTGAAACAAATAATGTGATGGTGATTTATCAGCATTCTTTCAAACATGCTAGAAGGTAAGATAGTTCTTTTGCATTTTATAGTCGGCAGTCACGTGTATTGCATGTCATTGGTTAACGTTAACGTAACATGTCATCAATCGCAATAATTCCGCCCGCCTAAAATTTAACAAATCGATCGAAAAAAATCGTTAGAATGTCAACGAACTACAATTCTAGAGCTGTCACACATTAACTTCAACTTGGCTTCCTTTTACAATAATTTGATACTGACGAGATTTCCCATAGCCCATAGAATATCAAATTTTGTGCCCAAAATGTACTAACCGAAGGACAGGAAAAAAGCCGCCATGACACCTAAGCGCCCCGCTTAAACGAGTTGAGACTAGTCAGACCACACTTAGATTTAAGACTCGAAAATAAGTGGGGTACTTAGCAAAAATGTTTTGTGAATACCGCTAAGTCATTCAGATTTGTCTAAGTCGGGTATTTAAGTGGGGTGCTTATTTTTTTTTGACTTAAGTCGTTTTGTGAATACGGCTCCTGGCCTACAACGTATACATGTAGGCCTAACGTTTACACGTTAACCACAACGATAAGTAGATACTCAAATCTAATCATGACCTAAACATTAGTATGCCAAGCCTACCGGATACATTTTCCTTCCTCCAGCAACTTTACGGTACTTGTCAATGTCATACTTCCTAATTCTACTTGTTTTATACACGTCATGAGTTATGTCTTAAGTGAGAAAAGACTTCGACTTTACTTACGCATACAATCAGCCATCGGGCATGGGGGCCGCCATTTTGACAACATCGAGTTTTATTTATTTCGTAGACAAACCTGACATACGTATACATAGCTGTAATACAACATTGCCCTGGGTACGAGGTAGACAGTGCCAGTTCGTGAAATCTTTTTCACAACGCGCCATCCCAATTTCGTTTTCACGAACTGACACCGAGCGCAGTGTCACTTCGTGAAACCGAAAAACGCCAGAATGGACTAATTTCTGCAAAACTCACCAGTAACAATTAGCAAATTAAGATGATTTCAGGAAAAAAAGATTCGCGATGTTATACTTCTTGTCATAAAATGATATATTCGGCAATAATTTGTTTTCTCGAATTTCTTGGATTTGTTGTACACAAGTGATGCAGAGGGTGCCAGTTCGTGGTGTCGGTGACAAATTGTAATGTATGTCAGGTAGCCGCCGGCGACAACAAAATAGATAATGACGCGATACAAGCAGCGTAGCTATGACGACGTAACGATTCAAATTTTAACGGCTCTTACCAAAAAATAGCACAATGACTACAATGACTGTGATATTATTAGGCATTTCGTCTGGTGTTGACTTTTGCCAATGCGAGTTTTATTTTATAAAAACCTGGAAACACTCGAACATCGCTAACGTTAAACAATTCCTCCAGTTTTTTGGCCACGTGACATTGGCGGCTACAATAATAATAAATGAAAAATCACAAATAGTCAGAAATATTTGGTCTGGGAACCAGACTATAATAATATAACACTACATTAAACAAAAACGACTTAGCGCGGGGGCGAGTAGCTATTTGAGCTATGCTTGAAATGTCCTCGGAATTTTCCGGGTTCACATGACACTTGCGCCAAGACCAAGATAGAGGAACGAATCTGGCGATAATTAAGGGCGCCCTCAATAAGCCCGGATATATACGGACGGCGCGCCGCGGAACAAACGAACGGCTAGCTTGGTCTTGGATCAAGACTAACCAAACCACAGTGTTGTTAACAATCATTTCTGCTTCCTCAAACGTGGGGGCAACTCAATCAGCAAACAGTGAACAGGCCAGATACAATAATTACTAGATTTGAACACAGCAGCTTCATCACAATTCCACTGAAGAGTAACATCGTTAACCCCCAAGTCTGCATCCTTACAAAGTTGTTTATATTGTTGTCCCCACATGATGTCTCTGAGTGTGATATCATCATCTGCTACTTCATTCCTGTCTTCAAGTTTTGCCCGAAGATCTTCAGTTTCAAACTTCCGCTTCGGTTGCTCGGCAATGGGAAAGACCAAAAAAAAATGCCCACTTTTCACATCTGGTGAAAATGGTTCGCTACAATCTGGACAAACTGTGGCACCGAAAGAATGATCTGCCTTCCCAATGTATGTCAAGCAGAACTTGCAATAGTAATGTATCTCCACGCTCTGTTTGTAATCTACGAAATGTTTTTAAAAAAACTGTACTTTGTTGCAGGCACAATATTACTGTTGGAACTAAAGTTTACACTGCGAGAGGGCGCTCGTGTGCTCAACAGAGGGCGCTGTTCAGCGTACTGCCGCTTTCGCGCCAGTTTTATCTCTGCGTTTAATGTTTGAGGAATTCTGAAATTGTTGTTCCAATCTGTCCATTTTGGACTGTCCTTTATGGGGCCATCGTTGCCTGACTGGGTAAGTCTCTTGTGATAATCGTTATAGTAAATAATAGTAACTTTAGGGAACAGAACAGATCCACGAAACCCATACTTTTAGGGCGTTAATTCTAAAGTTTATTTCGATGTGCCACTCAAAGCTTCACTCGTAGTTAATCAGTGGTTAAACATTGAGGGCGCTATTATGGCGGATCGGTCATGTGTTAGTGTTCCAGCTATGTATTGGATGGTGCTGTAATGTGTTAAATGAAACATGCACTATTGCACTTCAATCTAAGAATCATTGAATGTATTCTGGTTAATTATCTACAGCTTAATAATGAGAACTTGTATCAAGTAATGGGTGCATTTTATAACTAGAGAGATCACATATCTCCGGCTTAACCACAATCATTCACAGGGTTAAAATTATAATATGTTGTTATTGTTTCCTTTGTTAACAGCATAAGCAAGCAACTAAGAAAGACAAATAGGACTACAGTGTGAACTTACACCTCCATCAACAATCGTTTGTAGTTACAGCTTTTGTTAAATGCTGTTCACTGGTGTTTTATCTGGAACTGGAAGAGTTCATTAAATTCCAAGCCTGGATATTCCCTTCAAGTGAATGCCGTCTGGTGTATTCCTGAGTGTCGTCCTTTCATCTAGTTCTAGCCCTTATCAGCCAGCAGTAACACCCCCAGTACACGCCACCACTCGATCGCAAGTGCCTAATCGGACTTGTTGGAAGCAGTCACGACCAAATAAATCCAAACCACAGTTATCCCCTTAACAATCCTACAAAATTTGGTCCTTCGAGCCGGATTATTTGGAAAACTGACTGTCTCTGTGCTAGATCGTCATGTCATCGGTGTCTACCAATGCCCCCGTGGAACAAGCAGTCGTTTCGACTGCACAGTCTGGGATCACTACAGTTGTGAACAGTGATTCCCCCGCTACGAGTACCTTGCAACAGACATCAAGTCTGCCCCACCTCAACAGCTCCATTAGCAGCTTTGTCCCTGGTTCCCGTCAAGCTGACGATTCTCACCTTGCGCGACCTATGGATTCCAAAAGAGCAGCATCATGCAGTGGAAGCAGGAGTTCAAGGTCAGTCACCTCTCGCTCCGCATCAGAACTTGGAAGACGGTTGAATGAACAGCAATCTCGTCAGAAGCTTCTGGTGCTGGCTGCAGCAGCAGAGAATGAGCGTACAAGGATTCGTAAAGAGGCAATTCAGCGTGAGGCAAGCCAGAGGTTAGCCAGCCTTGAAGATGAAGAACGTGTTCGTAAAATTGACTTCGAGTACAGAAAGGCAGAAAGCCAGCTCGAATCAGATTTGCTCCTACAGGAACTCCAGGAGACGCATGATACAGGTCTCCAGCAGAGGGAACTTGAGAGTGACCGTGGCAGCAGAACTTTGGACTGGGTTAATGACAGTGTAGCCTCTGAACATGACCGTTCTGAGGTTGTTGGCAATAACTCCCCCAGCATTGTGCCCATTTTGCAAACATCTGATGAACCCGTAAGTGTGAGTTTCAGTGGATCTGTTCAATCAACTCATAGTTTAGTGGGGGGTACGGTTTCTCGTTTCAGTGAGATTAGTTCCTCAAGCATTGCGCCTAGATTGAATACAGCGAGCTATACCATTGCTTGCCAGCCACCATCCGTTCCGTTGGTGCAGCGTGCGTTAAATTCCACATTCTTGTATGGTGATGCAGGGACAGCGAATAAAAATGTTAGGTCGGTACCCATAGCACTTAATCCAATGTCAGTTCCATTCACTCCTGTTGTAGTTACCTCAGTCTTTCCACAGCCTGTAACAGATGGGTGGCTACCGAGTGCCCAACTGAGTGCCCACCTGGGGACGATCTCGTCACCTGTTGAATCTTCCCAGATGCCAGGAGGTCCGAACACTAATCATGACCAGGTCCAGCTGACAGGTAACAATTTGCCAAGGTCACGTGAACATACGCAGCGGGATCAGTCTGGTTGTATTGAATCAGCTAATCCTAACCCGGGTGATTCAAGTGACGCTGGTACCTTATCTAACAATGACTCTAGTTGCAATTGCAGAAGGAAAGACCCCAAGTCCAGTAAGGTATTCCCTTCCCAAACCAACACAAGTCAAGCTCCAACTTCAAGTGTTCCTGCACCACCTACATATGGTTACGGTATGCTGCGAGACAGCCTACCTAAGCTTAACATACCCAAGTTCAACGACGAGCACGACGTGAAACAATACGTCACATTCAGGTCTCTTTGGGACAGTATTATGAACAGATCAGAGTGCGGTTTACCAGAAGCCACCAAGTTCGCTTATTTGCGTGGTCATCTTGGTGGGCGTCCATTGGCAATGGCAGACAGAAATCTTGTGCTTGGCGACGACGCTTATACAACAACAATGAAGCAATTTCAGAAGGTGTTCGGAGAACCGGGAAGGATTGTTCAAGGGTTGTTGAACCAGCTGGAAACACACTCCCAACTTTCATACAATGATTGGGAAAGCTTGCGAGATTTTTCAGATGAAGTTGTCACGATGGTTCAGACGTCCAAGAAATTTGGCTTCGAGGTGGAGCTGAAGCACCATAAGTACGCTGTTGAGTTGGCTAGTAAACTTCCCGAGCGACTACATACAGACTTTTTGTCTAAAATGTGGCATCAGGACCGTGGTCTGACATACACAGTAGAAGACCTCAGCAAATGGCTAGAAAAGAAGAGCGGTCCCGTTGGGCTCATTCTTTTAGAGAAGTCCCAGAAGGTCAAGTCCAGCAAGGGTTCAGTCCAAAAGCAGCAATATGGCAACAGTCACCGACAACCACCAAGAAGGCCTGCAGTCGGCACTCTGCCGTCAGCGAAGACATATGTAGCCAAGATGTACTCGCCCGAATCAGAGGGAGCTAGGGCTGGTAGCAATGGGTCACCAAACTGGGCGGCCAAGAGGGCAACGTGTCTGTTCTGCCAGGTCAGTGAGTCAGGCCATTATCTTGAAACATGCGACAAGTTCCTAAAGTTAAACCTGGATCAAAAGATTAAGTGGTTGAAAGAAAATGACCGATGCTTCAAGTGTGGCAAGAAACACGGGAAAGACTGCCAATTCCCCAAAAAGTGCAAGGAGTGTGAAGGTGACCACCGAAGTAGCCTGCATGATGTGGCTACGAAGTCAGTTGCCAAGCAAAAGGGTGCTGCGCTCTGCACGGGAGTTGGTACTAAAACCCTGAGTCTCGACTATGAACGTGATGTCTTAATAAAGGCTGTTCCTCTCACTGTGTATGGACCGGATGGAGAGTTGGAAACCTTTGGAATACTTGACGAGTGTGCAGAGAGAACCATGATTGTCCCTTGGGCTGTAAAAAGGTTAAACATTCCAGGGAAGGAGGAAACTCTAAAAGTTGAAACAGTCACGGGAGACACTAACTGGGAAGGAAAATGCGTTGACTTTGCCGTGTCGCCCCGAGGAGATCCTGGCCAATCGTTTCTGATCACATGTGGGTTCACCGCCGATAACATTCGGTTGACTGACTACAGTGTCTCAGCTGAAAGGTTGCAGTCCAAGTGGCCACATCTAAGGAACTTGCCTCTGTTCTCCGCGGATCGAGTAAAACCAGCGGTGTTGATCGGAGCAGATAACATTGAGTTGACCCTCTCCACTGAAGTACGCACCGGGGCCAAGTGCAGATCCCCAGTGGCAGTGAACACACTATTCGGTTGGACGGTTCAGGGCAGACAGGGCTTGCAGTATTCCGGAACCCTTCCTGAGAGCAAGCAAATTCTGTTTACGATGTGTCAAGACCCGGAGCACCAGCTTCACCGTATGATGGACCGGTTCATGAGCATTGATAAATTGCCGCATGTCAACCCAAAAGGGGTAACCCGCTCCAAGGAGGACAAACTGGCAGTCAAGATTCTGGAGGAAAGCACAGTTGGTGTGGAGGTGGATGGAGTCCACCGCCTTCAAACCCCGATGCTGAAGAAATCGGGGAGAGACCTTCCATCTGGTTCCCCAGAATCAGTTCGTGCGTTGGCGCGCTCTCATCGAAGGAAGATGCTAGCAAACCCAACCATGGCCGAATATTGTCAGACGTACATGCAGAAGTTAAAAGACAAAGGACATGTTCGATGCCTTGGCCCAGTGGAGGACATGACGCCTGATGCCCTGCAGGGGTGGTACATACCATATCATGTTGTCTACAGCAGTGGCAAACACCGGTTGGTTTTCAACTGCTCTTTCACATATGCCGGCCAGAATTTAAACGAAGTGTTGTTGGCAGGGCCAACTCTGGGACCATCATTGTTGGAAGTACTCCTGCGTTTTAGACAACGAAAAATAGCAGTCTCGGGCGATATAACTGCCATGTTCCACCAGGTCATGTTGGCTCCTGCTGAGCGACGGGCATTTAGGTTCTTGTGGTGGGATGAATCCTCAGAGAAATGGGTGGTTGTTGAATGGATGGTCTTGCCATTTGGAGCTGCCTGCAGCCCGTGCTGTGCAACGTTTGCCCTACAAAAGCATGCCGGGGATTTCAACCAACAGTACCCTCTTGTCCAGGACACAATCGAACAAGAAACATATGTCGACAACCAGCTTGCGAGTAGAGACACAGTGGAGCAAGCCAGGGATCTGGTCAACAGTACACGCCAGTGCCTACAGGAAGCTGGCTTCCAGATGGTAAAGTACGCGAGTAGCCATTCAGAGGCCGTCACGCACTTGCCACAAGAGGCCCGCTCGGATCGTCACGTTCGGTCCCTCTCCCTAGATCAGTGGGATGGGGATCCAGAACCGGCGTTAGGACTTCACTGGGATTGTAGAAGTGATGAGTTGTATCACCCAGCCAAACTTCCTCAGCTTGGACCGCTCACCAAGCGAACTGCACTTAGGTTGCTAGCGAGTCAGTTTGAACCCCTCGGGGATATTGCCCCATTTACTGCACGAGCAAAGTTGATCGTTCAGGAGTTATGGATGTCTAAACTTGACTGGGATGAAGAAGTGACCAGTGTAGACATCCAAAACAGGTGGCAAAAATGGTGTTCAGAACTAGAACACATTCCTTCGATTCGACTTCAGCGTTGCTACACTCCTAGTCAGGTTGACACGGCCAGTGTAAACAGGAGTCTCCATGTGTTCTGTGATGCTTCCGAAAGACTCTATGGGGCAGTCGCCTATCTACGCTCTACTGATGAAGGTGGTGATGTCTATCTGGGTTTCGTACTTGCAAAGTGCCGAGTGGCTCCCAAGCGTCAAATGTCCATACCGCGCCTTGAACTAATGGCCGCCTTGCTAGGAGCACAACTTGCCAAAATTGTGCGTGATGCCCTCACAGTTGACATCAAAGACACAGTGATGTGGAGTGACTCTACGACAATACTTACCTGGATTAAGTCAGAGTCTTGTCGATACAAGGTCTTTGTAGGAACACGGATTGCAGAAATACAAACCCTCACCGAAGGTGACAAGTGGCGATATGTTAACACGAAGGAAAACCCTGCTGATGACATCACTCGCGGACTGGCTGTCTCTGAACTTGGCAAAGGCTCACGATGGACTGAAGGACCTCCTTGGTTAGTCCACCCCCCAGATACATGGCAGTGTGGCCATGTACCAGTAAGTGTACCTGATGAAATGTCGGTAGTAGATGAAAAGGAGATCAAGAAATCTCTGTTTTGTGGCTTGACCGGGGCTGATCCCGTGGTCAGTCCAGTTGCAGATGTGGACTTAAGTGCCTTTAAAAGCTGGACTGGGATGGTGGATGCAGTGGGAGAGCAGGTTTATGGCGAGGCCAATCAGGAGCATGGTGTACTTAACCCTGACCAGATCTCTGAAGTAGAGTGTCAGCTGCTTCGGCGTGCCCAGCAGGAAAGTTTTCAAGAAGATCTAGTTGCTCTCCGTGCTAGCAAGCAGGTACATCGTTCCAGTCGCTTACTTCAACTTGCTCCAGAACTTGACACCTCCAGCAAACTCATTCGAGTTGGTGGTAGACTTCGAAAGATGCCGCAAGATGACTCGGTACCCTTGGACCCACACCCAGTAGTCCTCGATCCTCACCATCCCATCACCAAGCTTCTCATCAAGCAGGTTGATAAACACTTCAACCATCAAGCCGGGACTGATCAGGTATTCGCCTACGTGAGGCGAAGATATTGGGTATTGCGTGGGCGGAGTGCAGTGAGAGGTATACTCCATAGTTGTGTTGAGTGCCAACGCTGGCGCAAAAAACCAGAAGTCCCTCGTATGGCAGATCTTCCGAAGTGTCGACTGAGGTTACACAAGCCACCTTTTTATTCAACTGGGATGGATTGCTTTGGTCCTATGACTGTCAAAGTTGGTAGGCGTAATGAGAAACGCTGGGGCCTAGTCTTCAAATGCATGACTACAAGGGCTGTCCATCTAGAATTGGTGGCCAACATGGATACCGATGAATTCCTCATGGCGTATCGGCGCTTTGCATCTCGTCGAGGTGTGCCCTATGAGTTGCTTAGTGATTGTGGCACCAACTTTAAGGGTGCGGACTCCGAGATCCAAAGGTCTCTGAAGGAGATGGAGCCATCTATGGTACAGAAACTCTCCAGGTACAAGGTTCGCTTTCGATTTAACCCTCCTAATGCTCCCCATTTTGGTGGAACCTGGGAGCGAGAAGTTCGCTCTGTGAAGGGGGCTCTGAAAGCTGTGCTGCAGGACCGTACCGTTCCGGAGTCAGTTCTACATACAGTCTTGGTGGAAGTGGAAGGTATTATGAACTCAAAACCATTAGGTTATGCCTCGACAGATATTGCCGATGCTGATCCCGTCACTCCCAACATGTTGTTGATGGGGCGGCGGGACCCTGCCCTGCCAATGGTTCTGTATGATGAGTCTGAATTACGTGGACGGCGCAGTTGGCGTCACAGTCAGATTTTGGCCGACCAGTTTTGGCGTCAGTTTATTCGATCTTATCTCCCTGCCATGCAAACGCGCCAAAAGTGGCAGCGGGAAGTAGAAAATCTTGCAGTGGGAGACGTTGTCATGATCGTGGACCCCCAGCTCACAAGGTCCCAATGGCCTGTGGGTAAAGTGTCTGAATTACTCCCATCTAGTGATGACCGTGTCAGGGCTGTTCGAGTTAAGGTAGGTAGCCGTGAATATGAGCGTCCAGTAGCCCGACTTGTCAGGTTGGGTAAATATGATACTGATGTCCTGCCCAATAAAGCCAACATAGAGCTCACTCGGTGCAGGGTTCCCTTCAGACTGGTACCCTAGGTACGCCAAAGGTAAAGTAAAGTTTGTTATTTGAATTTCACCCTTTCAGGTGTTTCTTCAAAGTTCCAGTTATGAACAGTTCCTGTTGTTAAGTATTACATGTATTTCGAATTTTTCTTCCAAAATTCGAGGGCGGCCGTGTTGGAACTAAAGTTTACACTGCGAGAGGGCGCTCGTGTGCTCAACAGAGGGCGCTGTTCAGCGTACTGCCGCTTTCGCGCCAGTTTTATCTCTGCGTTTAATGTTTGAGGAATTCTGAAATTGTTGTTCCAATCTGTCCATTTTGGACTGTCCTTTATGGGGCCATCGTTGCCTGACTGGGTAAGTCTCTTGTGATAATCGTTATAGTAAATAATAGTAACTTTAGGGAACAGAACAGATCCACGAAACCCATACTTTTAGGGCGTTAATTCTAAAGTTTATTTCGATGTGCCACTCAAAGCTTCACTCGTAGTTAATCAGTGGTTAAACATTGAGGGCGCTATTATGGCGGATCGGTCATGTGTTAGTGTTCCAGCTATGTATTGGATGGTGCTGTAATGTGTTAAATGAAACATGCACTATTGCACTTCAATCTAAGAATCATTGAATGTATTCTGGTTAATTATCTACAGCTTAATAATGAGAACTTGTATCAAGTAATGGGTGCATTTTATAACTAGAGAGATCACATATCTCCGGCTTAACCACAATCATTCACAGGGTTAAAATTATAATATGTTGTTATTGTTTCCTTTGTTAACAGCATAAGCAAGCAACTAAGAAAGACAAATAGGACTACAGTGTGAACTTACACCTCCATCAACAATCGTTTGTAGTTACAGCTTTTGTTAAATGCTGTTCACTGGTGTTTTATCTGGAACTGGAAGAGTTCATTAAATTCCAAGCCTGGATATTCCCTTCAAGTGAATGCCGTCTGGTGTATTCCTGAGTGTCGTCCTTTCATCTAGTTCTAGCCCTTATCAGCCAGCAGTAACACCCCCAGTACACGCCACCACTCGATCGCAAGTGCCTAATCGGACTTGTTGGAAGCAGTCACGACCAAATAAATCCAAACCACAGTTATCCCCTTAACAATCCTACAATTACCATATAACAGGTTTAACAGATCCAACAAATATTGTACAGCATCTTTTGAGAGATAGTGCCGTATGCAATATGCCAAAAGAAATATCAGACTCTGACACTTGGTTATATCTGACCCTGGTAAAACTGCCTTGTCCTTGTCCTCGGGTTCATCATCATCATCATCATCATCGGAGATCTGGTAAAATTAAAAAGTACACTCAAAGTAACAGATCATATTATAAAACCAGATATCTTCACTGAAATTTACAAAGTGTAATTTGTTTAGAAGAAATTGAATGGCTTGGTAATGTCAGCAGTTGGTTGATCTAAACATTTCAAATGTTGTATAATGTTGCATTAAAAGGACCATACTTTTAAAAATAAGTTGTACTAAATTATCAATTATAAGTGTATTGGTCTGCTAATTATAGGTGTTTTTCCAACAGTTATTTTACTTTACGCTTCATATCTGGCTGTTTTAAAATGTTTATCATTTGAATTCACTGATTCTAATAATTCACTAATTCTAATAATTCAATTTATTGCACTTTGATGTTTAATTTTGTGTCACAGGGAGAATCAGCTTTCTATGGTATGTTGAGTCTGTTTTGTTTGTGAACAAACGGGAGTGTCAAGGGTTTTTCGTGTGCTAGGAAAGGCCAAATGCGGTTTGTGAATAATGCCAAGGCGTTAAAACCATTGACAAAAAAAAAAAAAAATTTCAATAATATTTAAAGGTAGGATACACCCTAGGACGAATCAGAATGCTACAAATTTGAATTATACTATAACTTCTAAAATTCAAATCCAGAATTAGACTTGATGTTCGGAGACGAAATTGGAGAAAACCATGAGGGATGTGTGTCATCGTAACTGCGTGAAAACCTATTCTACCATTTGTCTATACAGTAGGTACCTCAAACCATACTCACACTAATCGTCACCGTTTTCACGAAGAGACAAATTGAGCCTTTCACGGTCTGAACAAACTTTCGAGAAAATCGCTTGTAAAGTTCGTCCTTTTTTCGTTTGGCAGTTTGAAACATAAATATCCATAGAATATACAAGATTAAGGTATCATGGGAAAGAAGAGATTTCAATCTTCTTAAATATAGCAAACGTTAAGAAAAATAGGTGATTAGTTTTGCAGAATAAATCAATTAATAGAATTGTCTCTTCGTGAAAACGATACATTAGCAAATTCGCCCGTGGCTGTGAGAGTCAGAATGTATACATTTCCCCATTGCGCCGCAAATTTGTCTCTTCGTGAAAACGCTAAAAGCCATTACGCGCTCAATTTGCCTCTTTGTGAAAACGCTTAAGTCACTAAGCACCCCTTCATAAACACGTTGAAGTCAACGCTATTTCGAATTTGTTTCTTCGTGAAAACGCAAAAGGGCACTCGAGGACCAATTCGCCCATTCGTTAATTAGGTTAATTAGGATTTTAATGATTTTTTGGATGTATAACTTCACCAGGTTGTAGAAATTGCAATATTTAATCGTTTTCATCAATTTTTTTTTTTCGATAAATAAACGATTTTTCATGAAGTTCGCCTCTTCGTGAAAACGGTGACGAAATGTCGTCATCCTTAGAATAGGATGAATTATCATCGTCGTTGCCATCATCCCCGTTGTCGCCGCCATCATCTCCGTCGTCGCCACCACTGTCATCACCATCGTCGCCACCCCTGTCATCGTCATCATCATCACTGTCAGTATCAAATTCCTGAATTATTGCAATTGATAACATTCTTATGCCAGCAAGAATCAGTCATTTCGAAGAGAGTGTTCGAATAGAATTTGTGCGCACTTGTTGCCTGTTATTACGGGACATTTCCCTTTTGTGTGGATATAAAAACTGATTAATAATTGCGTATTTTTATTATTTAAAATAAGTCAATAGTTTACCTGAGGCATGGTATTCTCAACAGCATGTTGCACAGTCACTAAGGGAATAATCTTCTTAGCAACATTGTCATCACTGGAGTCTTCAAAAGACTAGAAGATTAAATTTTAAAAAGGGGGTTAGGTCCTATGGTTATAATACATGTAATATAAATCGTTGGTTAATCTTCCATCAAAATATCATTAACCAAATTGGTGATCGATTTTTAACAATTTGAATTAATATATAGTTTTGATAATTGGGCGTGTCATGAAATCTTTCCATTTGGACAATATTGTAATAATTATGATTGATATGCATGATGAAATCCCGGTTTGGGCTCGGCGCGAAAGCGACCGCGACCGTCACAGGTAATTTGGAGCTGCAAATTCCCAAAAGAATTTTTTTTACAGCAAATGCTTTGTAACGTCAAATTCATATGGCATTATCTTTCGCGTGAAGTATAAACCGGCCTTTATATATGAAAACAAAATCCAAACAAAATTCATTAATTAGGTATTAATTTTACAAAAAGAAGAGGTAATGTGCATTCTACATGCATTGGATGAACTGTTTAAAGATGAAGGAACCTCATTTTTAAGTAAGAAGATGCATGAAACCTATTCCAAATTGTCTTTTAGTAAGCCATAATTTAGATGGGATTTTATATGACAAAGAGAGTATTGATGTTTAACTAATCGACTGAAGTAAACACAATTAACATTTGAATTTATCAATACACAGAGTCGGGAATAAAAATGCCAGTTGCACCTTTGGCTTTAGCAAAATGGTACCAATCAATATTGTTAGCACATTTTTAAAAAACCTAACTGAAAATGTTGGCTTATTTATACGCTTATTATATAACACTTACCACGGCTTTGTTCTGCAGTGTTGAGACAGGTTGTAGGTTATCACAAAACCTTGGCACAGGAACTATCGACTAAATAACGCTTGTAAAAACCTGCTGTTGGTTGGTTGGGGGGACTGTAGTCTTGAATTTAAAACCGCCGTTTTTAGACTTCGCCAAGTTCGCAAGTCTATATTGTAGTCATTAGTTTCCCTGACAATGGCAAGAAAGAAAAATTAACTGAATAATTGATACGTTATATTTTATAGAAGATAGGCCTATCTTGAAACAAGTTAGGCTGTAGGATCGTTACAATTTTGATTGTGGCAACTGTAGCCTAGTTGATATTTGGATTGTACAGCCTAATCATATTTGCTTCAATTTAAGTTAAGTCAAGTCAACATAATTGTGTTTCGTTATGCAGTTAACGCAAATCATATCAAAATCTTTGTGACGTAACCTGCTATTTTCAAAAGAGAATTCATATATTTTTTGTCAGACAACGTGATCAAAGACGTTCATTTATTAGTTGATCTTATGCATTCATCCAAATGATTGCGCTTAGAAATCCTGTAATTGTTGGGAAAACAAATAATGTTATTAAAGGGATCGTATACGTTTGGTAATTGGAACCTACTGTTTGATTAAATCCTATATAGTTATAGATGTATACCATAAAACTAACCTGTACAAATTTCATTTCAAAAGGTGGTAGCGATTTTGAGATATTGCCGAAATTCTGGAGCGGTTTTGTCCGGGCAGGAAGAATAATCTGCATTGAAATACACACTCTGAGAAACGTCACTGCAGTAACGCTTCTCAAATTCAAATTAGATAAAAAGTGATATTTTTCCATAACCGCAGTACTTCGAAGTGAAGAGTTTCTAAAAATGCATTATACTGTAACGGGTAAGGGAGTGCCCGTTCAGAGAATGACGATGTACGGCCACCGTACAATACTTACCATGCGCGGATCCAGGGGGGGGGCGCACCCGGCGCGCGCCCCCCCTAAACAAATCTCGAGAAGATTGAGAAGATCTCGGCGTTGGGGCTTCGCGCCTCCTGCGCTCCCATATCTTTTCCCAATATATTATGTTGACAATTTTTGGCGCCCCCTCTAACCGAAATTCCTGGATCCGCCCCTGCTTACGGCTGGTCTGATCTGGCGGACGTCTACAGGAACTTCACTATTCGTCAGAGGGCGCACTTCAAACGAGATCGGTCGCAGCCATAAGATCGGGGATGGGCGTGGATTTGGGAAAGGGGAGGGGTGAAAGTCTTGAACCAGTCTAACTAACTCTGTGGGAACTGGGGAAGGGGAGGGGTGAAGGTAGTCCAGGCTCACCAGGAAGATTCCACCGTCGTCAACCAAATGAGGAGGCTTAAAGGTTAGGTACACTATTGGTAATTGGTACACTATTGGTAATTGCTTGAATTATCATGAATGGGTAGATTTGGGGGCTTGTATTTCATAGTAAATATCGTTCAATCATGGATGCCGAGAAAAGCACGAAAAACAGCGTTTGTTTTTAACCGGGGTCGAGCAGTTATGCTTATGTTATCTTTGTTTTTTCGCGATTTCCGGAATAATTACAGGATATCTAGCGCAATCCTTTTGCTAAATGCCTAGAATCATTATTTACTTTCAATTGAGTAAGATATTTCTTAATAATTCGGTAGTAAATATTTTCGATATCTGCAAATGGTGTATCCTACCTTTAAGAAAATCCAATCTACTAATTAATAGACCTAATGCGCAGGCGCACGCATTAAAAACGGACTAAATAGAGTAATTCACTCGAGGAAACAGCTTTTATAATTCAAGAACTCGAACGCAACAAATAATTTATTAACAGTAGCGCTAAATGCAACTATATTCACAGTAATTATTATTTACACTAATTATTCGCTTACAGTGAGTAAATCATAGCTGTTTTCACTGTTCAGTACGTGTGACTCATAAAATATACGCCGCAGCTAACAGTCTTGTAATTCTGACTGCAAGCTACACAAAATATTAATTAATATGCGCACAATTAATAGCTCACGCACAATAGCTCGCCGATGGCTTCGCAGTTGCACGCAACGCTATATAGCATGCACTGAATAACTTCGCAGGAGTAGCGATACGTTGCTTCAGCACTTGCTATAGCTGAAGTTCTACCGTTGACTTTTATTCACGGCACTTCTTTGCCGACTTTTAGCTGTACTAATCTTTACGGCACTTCTTTGCCGACTTTTCTTGCTGTACTAATCTTCACGGCACTTCTTTGCCGACTATTATTGCTGTACTAATCTTCACGGCACTTCTTTGCCGACTATTCTTGCTGTACTAATCTTCACGGCACTTCTTTGCCGACTTTAAGCTGTACTGATCTTCACGGCACTTCTTTGCCGACTTTAAGCTGTACAGATCTTCACGGCACTTCTTTGCCGACTGTTCTTGTACGCAAGCGCCTGTCAGCCGCGCGCTTGTCCACGGCACTTACTAGCCGTCTGTTGTAGCGGACTCGTTCAAGCGAACCGAGCCGAACCAAATGCTGGAAATGCTCGACTTTTATAGTTTTCTGGCAGTGCAGAACTAGGTCACGGACCATACGCGCACTACAATTGGCTGAACGCGGGCCGCGTATGCAAATGAGTCACTCACACTGATCAGCGATTGCCATTGAAATGTACAGTACTTGTTTTACGTACAAAGCCTATTACATGTAGTTGCTATACGTGTATGTACAGTTACAGTACACAAACGATAAGCAATGCCTACTTACACATTCTGCTATGAACCAGTTGTGCTATGTTAAACCACTGTCGCTAGAATCTGTAAGAAATAAACAACTCTAAGGAAGTTAGTCATCATTGTCAGATAATGAAATGCTTTCTAGAAGTTCTAAATTCATCAACGCTGTGCCATACATTCCTATGAACACTTGTAAGTACAATTGATGCTATGAAAATTGTGTATTAAACAAAATAGGGAACATTTGCTGTTGGTGTCATTTCTACATGTAAATTATATATGGTAGACTTGACTGAATAAAACATTCCAGGAATTTTGTAAAGGCAGAGCGATTTTTGTCACACTCTCCCCTACTTAAAATACAAATGCGTCCTCGCATTTCAGAAAAAAACACAAAACGAATAGACAAAAATCGATTAAATATAATCATCTAATTGTATCATCCAAATACTTAGTCTTTTTAAATCAACAACTTGAACATGTGTCAATCTTTATCTTTATCTCTAGACTAGTTATTGTCATGGGCATAGGTAATTTCCGTAAAATAAAATCGCAAGCGATCGATCAAAATGTATAACTATAAGTTTGTACACAGAACCACATCAGTCGTGACACAGTGGCAGTGCCACAACCGATCGGTTACCGACAACAATTTTGGTCAAAAATTTATCTAAATGTGTCTACCTTACCTTACTCTGTATCTAAATACCAGGATATGTCACTTGTTAATCATACAAAACAGTCAAATACATCAACGACAGCTCAAAAAGTTACTCTAAATCTACTTTTGTTGCACAAAATTCGTAAAAGGCGCTAAATTCAATAGGACAATTTTGGCCAATTTCACAGGTGTTCATGCATAAACTCAGTACAATATATCAAACTTGGACTTTTCCCAGGTCAGTTTTAATTAATACAGTTTTATGCTGGCTAGCAATATCGTCACCGTTTTCACGAAGAGGCGAATTTCATGAGAAATCGTCTATTTATCGAAAAAAAATAATTTGATGAAAACGATTAAATATTGCAATTTTTACAACCTGGTGAAGTTATACATCAAAAAAATAATTAAAATCCTAATTAACCTAATTAACGAATGGGCGAATTGGTCCTCAAGTGCCCTTTTGCGTTTTCACGAAGAGGCGAATTCGAAATAGCGTTGACTTCAACGTGTTTATGAAGGGGCGCTTTGGTGCGCGCAGTGACTTTAGCGTTTTCACGAAGAGGCGAATTTGGGGTGCAATGGGAAAATGTATACATTCTGACTCTCACAGCCACAGGCGAATTTGCTATGTATCGTCTTTTCGTTTTCACGAAGAGGCAATTCTATTAATTGATTAATTCTGCAAAACTAATCACCTATTTTTCTTAACGTTTGCTATATTTAAGAAGATTAAAATCTCTTCTTTCCCATGATACCTCAATCTTGTATATTATATTGATATTTATGTTTTAAACTGCCAAACGAAAAAAGGACAAACTTTAAAAGCGATTTTCTCGAAAGTTTGTTTAGACCGTGAAAGGCTCAATTCGCCTCTTCGTGAAAACGGTGATGATATAATGCACAGATGGAAATTACAGAAATATAATTCAATGGAGTTAATTTCCGTCAGCTAATAAAATAAAGATGATTTTGACATGAGTTTTTAAGGTCTTCTTATAACTTTTGGAAATGAGGGAAACATTAAACGGAGCCTGAGGTTTCAGAGAAGCAAATAATTTTTAATTAAAACTTCCTCAAGCTAGTATTATAAGACAAATCTCAAGCTACTTTCTTTGTTTTATAGTTATATTGATCCTAAATAAATTTACATTAACGTTATACTAGTACTAGGGCCCAACAACCATTCAATTCAACTAGAAATTTAATAATTAGAATTATAGGGGCCTACAAAACAAATATTATAATTACGACTCATGAAGTCCTTGGTGGGTCCAGGTCCTTGAGTTAACAGGCTGGGACGGCAGGCTGTACTCTGTAAAACTGGTGGAGAAGATCCTCCCGTCCGGGAAAGTGGCCGTCTCGGTGACCATTCGGACGGTCACGCCGAACTCCAGTGGATGAAGTGTATCCTTGCGATGCCTTTCAGCGTTGCAGTCAGTGCGGGCCTGCTGTCGCATCCACTCGACCTCTGCTCCAGCCGTTGTTCGTGGCGCTGTGGGGCGGCGACTCCGGCCGAATCGGGGGTCGTTGCAGGGTAGGCCGCAAGCTGCGGGTGGGGCTGGTGTAGCTAGTATGGCCGAAAATTCGGCCTTAGCTGCAGGGGCCGAGGCGGGGGCCGAAGAGGAGCTCTGCACAGCTTTTTCTTGCTGCCCTTCGGGTTTTACCGGCAAACTTGGGGGTGGGGGTGGCAGTAAGGTGTCCAGTTGTTGATCCACCTCGTCTAGCCACTTTGCCATCGGTGACGCAGGGGTAGCGGGTACCTCGATGGGTTCATCTGGAGGAAGGGGGGATGGCACGCTTCGTTGTTTCTGCTGCATCGTGTGGCTGGCTGCTGACTGAGTAAGACATAACAGAGGGCTGGGGGTAGCCAGGCTCTCCATCAATGTCATTAGTTCATCAGTGGTCAAGGTTGGACCTGGCTCAAAGGGGGTCTCCTCTTCTAGTGCTGCAGGGGAAGGATAGATTTGCAAAAATCTCTCATCCACCAGTTGCCGTTGTGGTGGGGCTGTCGATGGGGCCAACGATGGGGGTGCTGGAGAGCCGATCGGCTTCTCAACTAACACCGTGGGGAAGCGGCGACTACCCTCCTCCCGCAGCTCCATCTTCTTTGCTGGTCCCCTCTCTCTACGCTCTTCAGGTCGGAATGTGGCCCGTCTGGGACTGTGACTGGGTCTGCGTCCCGCAGAATACGGCCTGATGACCCGGCGTCGATTATCACCAGTCTCCGGGTGCATTCTCCGGCGGTGCCGATCCAAATATCCTTGGCTGGAGGTCTCGAACCTGCAGTCGCGACATTTCCAGGTCCTGCAGCCGATTTCACGAAACTTTACTTTATGGCGTAAGTGGACTTACGCCATAACTTATTACGTAAGTTGCGCATAACTTTAGGACGGATTTCACGAAAGTTACGCATTATCGGGATATGTCGTAACTTACCAAGTTACGCCATAAGATGTGGCGTAACTTACGCCATGACTTTAGGTGGCGTAAGTTGTTGCTATGTGTCGTAAAAATGGCGTTGCTGTTGCTGAACATCGGAGAGCGCTCCGGCGTGAAAGATTGTTCCGTGACCGAACAAACCCCCTTGATCATCTCGAAGACGACGAAATCAGATGGCGGTATCGCTTTTCACGGGAGGGCATTTTCCGAATCGTTGAAGAGTTACGACACGTTTGGGAGCGTCCTACAAGGGTAATGTCCCATTTTATCTAAACGTTAGTAAATGTAGAGTGCTAGCAAAACCACCCTCATTAATAAATCCCACTTTCTCAAATTATAAAAATATGCCTATTGTTCACATAACATTATATCTGTAGTTAGATCTCCGGCGTGCAATTGTTTGTCTTAAAATTTGAACAGCGCCCTCGTGCACCCTTAAAAGATTAATATAGGCCTAGTATTGGTTGAACAAAATACCCGGGCCCGGGGTTGAAAGGGAGTGGTCTCAAAATGCACGTTATACAGGCAACCTATCTGTTAAATGATACAAGAAAAATCAAAACCAGAATCAAAGGGGTTTTATTTGTAGTTTTTCCCCCAGTTTATAGGCTTAGGTTATATAAAACACTACAAATCATGACAAAATGACAAAACAATGCAAGTCTATGAACATTGCTTCTGTATTTTATTTATAAATAAATTTTACATTTACATTGTATATATACACAATTTGGCCCCAATAAATAAATTATAATCAAGAAAGATAATAAATATCAATAAAATAAGTATATTACTTTTTGGTATTAACAAGGCAATTTTATAAACTTGACTTTTCATAGGCCTTTTCGAATCCCTGGCTTCGTCTGTGTCTTAAGTCAGAAATGTTCAATCGGGTAATATAAAGTCAGAAGTTAGAATATTTTTTTGTAATTTGGTTTGGTTCTCAGCTTGCAGTCAGTGATTCAGAAGTTGAAGGTTAAGCCAAGTTGTAGGTTAAGCCGAGACAAAGCAAAGGTTTCGGAAAAATCCCTCTAAACATGTCTAAATGAATGATTCATTATGTTACATGTTGTCTTATTTACAGAGGAGTAATTCAATATCACCCTGCCATCAAGTCTTGGCAGCACTGAGGTTTTATGCCACAGGATCTTTCTACTCGATGCAGGGAGACCTGCACGGTGTATCTGTGCCCTCAGTCTGTAGGATTCTACATAGAGTGTCAAGAGCCCTTGCAGACCTTGTCAACGACACAGTTACTTTTCCTGTCACTGCAAGAGAGCTCAATCAAACCAAGCATGACTTCTTTGTCAAGGCAGGTTTCCCAGGTAAAATACTTCACAACTTAAACTTTAATGTTTCAGTCAAACTTAAAACACGATAATGCAAGAACAGTTTCACCGTGGTGCAGCATTGTTTTTTTCCCTTGTTCACTTTATCTACTATGGTGTCTGTCTTTATCACCACCAGACACAATACATGTACATTTTAAAAGCAAGCCCATACAAAATACAAGTAAATGCTAATTGCAATATTATTTGTACTTTGCAATTTTTTTAAGGGGTTGTAGGTGCAATTGATTGCACCCACATTCGCCTCTATGGGTCACCCATGGGAGATGACGAATACGTTTTCGTCAACCGCAAAGGATTCCATAGCCTCAACGTGCAAATGATTTGTGACGCTACTTATAGAATCCTCAATGTGGTTGCCAGATGGCCCGGAAGCACGCACGACAGTGCTATACTACATGCCAGTGTCGTTGGAGACATGTTTAATAATGGAAGGTACAAATCAGAATGAAATAGAAACTTTGCTAACCTTTGCCAGGTAACCAGTGTGCTTTTAACTAGTTTGCGCCGGGATTATTTTAACATCACCGAGCCAAGACGCGGGATTATTTTTAACGAATACAACTTTTGTCTAATCTTGTGGGGGCCGGGGAGTTACTTCTGCGTGTTCATTGTATTTGATACAAAATGTACATAAAATTGATCAATTTCTTTCAATAAAATCATCTTCCAACGCCAAAAGGGAAGGATTGGCCAGGTTAGAAGATGCACTTTTTGGACCAAAGAATAACTTGTTAACCCCACCCCCTTCCAAATAAACCCTCCTTTGGCAACACCGCAGTAGACATGTTATAGTGGATCAACATGAATGAATTGCACTGAACCAAAAATAATTTGTTTTCAGGTTCAAGATACATGTGTATTTTGTAACAAGCTTTCTTGTTGTTATTACAGACTTGAAGGACTGCTAGTCGGAGACACTGGTTATGCACTACGCACCTGGCTAATGACCCCCTACCTCGACCCGCACACCAGAGGGGAGCGCCGATTCAATGCCAGTCTCAAACGAACCAGGGTAATCATTGAGCAGGTTTTCGGGCAGTTGAAAAGGCGCTTCCCCTGTTTGGCTATTGGGCTACGGATTAGCCCAAGAAAGGCAAGCACTGTTGTCCTTGCCTGTTCCGTTCTCTTCAACAAGGCTAAAGAGTTTGGAGAGCCAGAAATACATGTAGATGCAGAAGTCGAGGAGGATGAAGTAGAAGTCCCCCCATACAATGGTCCTGTTCATGATGGTCGCCTTTACAGAGACCAGCTGGTAATTCAGCATTTCAGCAATGCTGAAATGTAAAGTTAAATTCTAGAAATACTAAAACAGGATTAGGTCGTCACCAAGGGCCCTGAGCAATGTAAATTAGAAAGGTCTCCAAAATTAATAGTTTTCAGCTGTTTTCACCTTACCAGGTGAAAACAATACTTTATCTTGTTTTGTTGTTGTAAATAGCCCAAATGGCGGATGGAGGTGGCAGTGTACATTTGTGATCTTTTTTCGTAAAAGTTACTATTTATATAATTGAGGTTAAATATATAAAGATACCACCGGGACAAGACAAAACTCGAATACAATTGAACGACCTCGGCCAAAAAACTTGTCGTCCTTGGCCTTGTCCTTAACTCAAATTATGTAGTCTTGGTTGCAAGATATATTTAGTCTAGTATGAGATGAAAAATACTTAACCCCCAACATTTTTGTTACCCACCTAATTTGTACTAAAAAACCTTGGTGACATGAACACACAATAATAATTTCAACGTCAAATATAAAGGGGCATTCAAAATATCAATGTTTTAAAGTTTGACTTTTAAGTAAGCCATGGAGAATATGGAGTGTAAACAGTTAGTACATGTAGAAGTAGAATTTTAGGTTTTCAAAAACTGCAACGCTGGTTTTTTTTTTACTAAATTTTAAATTGTTTTTGACGCCTCAAAAGTGGTCAACTAAAAATCTCAAATTCTTACTTAAAAAGGGACGATACCCAATCGTTTTTGTGCTTAGTGCCTAACCAAAACAAATGTGGCTACCAATATTTAAAACACGGTACCTCCCTAACCTGTTGACCACTTGCTGATTTTGAATGTATTAGAAAGGTAACAGCATAAATAATCCACTTGTGGAATTATTTTTTATGTCCGAGCAATTTGACCTACAATGACCCTTTGACCTTAAAATTTTGACCTTGAATATCACCCGACCCTGAGCTGAAACTTATTTACCCAAAATAACCCTATAAAACATGAACTAAAATATGAACTAATTTGAAAGGGGTAGGGTTTAACGCTTTGGGTGATTTGACACAAAATGACCCTGTCCACTTTTGAGGCATTGGTGAGATAGTCGGGAAAGTAAAATCCAAATTTCTGCTACCATGAAATCAAGTTTTTTAAAAACCAGTGTTGCAATTTTGACGCTCTGTAGGAGAAAATTCAACTACGTTTTGCGAGAAAAAAGAAATTAAGATTTAAATATTTTTTGATTATTTTGAATGGCCCCAACAAATAGGGAAATTATGACATGAAATATCGAACATCTGGAAATGAGAAGTTAAGCACTGTCTTCAGCTGGCACCAAAGTGATGCCATACTGCTGACAGGCAATGGCAATCAGCGACTGCAAATTGACATTGAGGTGCTGTGAGGCTTCCAAATGTTCTTTTGCCACACTTAGCCTTTCCTTCTCAATTTCCAGACGTTCCTTCTCCAAATCATAAATTTCCCTGTTTGTTACCGATGTTTTCTTTGACTGTCGTGTACTACCACTCGGGGTTGCAGTTGCTGTTGGCAGAGGGCTGACCTTGATAATGGAATAGAGGCTTCATGCTCAGTTGGTCCATATGGGTCGTGGTCGTGAGTAGGGTCGTCATCGCCATCGTTGTCATCGCCATCCTCATCATCATCATCGTCGTCGTCGTCCTCTTCCCCTCCACCCTCAATTTGAGAGAATGCTGCAGTAAACACAATCCTTAACGGAATAAATTGGTTGGACAAAATCTGCATAATGCGTTATTTAAATTAAACTTGTTTAGAGTTTTGGGGCAACAGATATGCAAAAGAGAAGGGTGAAGAGGGTCATACTTGTGTTTATGCCATTTTTCTCGTTGACAGTCTGTCACACAAAAAAATCGGTAGTTCAAATAACTTAACCTGCATTCGGGATGGACTCTCCCTCTCCCCTTGGGATGACTCCATCCTTGGAGGCTGGAGCCAGCGCCTCTAACACCTTCTCCAAAAGGTCATCCCTCTTGGGTCGTTCACCTCCTCCTAAATTGATGAATACGGTAAAATAAAAAATAAGACTTAATAAAGTATTACTTTTGGAAGATTGTAAAATTATACAATATTTAGTTCATATTATATATAACTGAAATACAGATCCTTGCCATTGGTGGAACTCACACCACATGACAATGACATTCATTATTGCTCCTATACACACGGTGGCTCAAAAATTATCATTTGCTCATGGTGAATGGGATTTTGTATTCAACAGTTAGAATCATCCTTGTTCCCACAGCTTTTGAACAGTCGACCCTCATTCAAATTTGTTACTCTACTCAGTCATATGACATTTAAAATTAGTGGATATTTAGGCACCATTAAATACTAACCAGTGTAGTGGTTCTTTTTGTATTTTTCAAGACACTTATGTACCCTAACCGGGTTTTCCCTTCAACCTTGTTCATCAATGGTTAAAATAACTATAACTAAGAAAATGTGTCTAAGAAAAAGACAAACGTTAACTATAGTCGGATTCGAACCACAGACCTTTCGATCTATAGCTCTCCTCTCTACCGACTATGCTATTGGCGAGTTGGTTGAGAAAGCCGTTCTTTAGAATTCTTTATAGTTATTTTAGTATATGAGTTGCCATTGCTCTTTCTCATGAATATACATTTACGCACCACCCAGCTCCAAAAAAAAAATATCGTAAACCGCTACACCGGTTAGTATAATTTATAAAGTGTCTTCCAAAACCTAGGGCGATAAAGCCTAAAACTTACATCAAGGCACAAGGTGGATGGCTAAATACATGTAAATAAGCTAGTTTGAAAAGTAAAATTAAAAAATCTAAGCAAACAAAACTAGGCTAGGTAGTACTAGGCCTACTAAGAAAACATTTCAGAATTGCGTTCAGACCAGTCTCATCCCTAGCTTAGCCATGGCATGGCGCTAGCCTGGTTTGTGCACAACACGGGGTGAGGATGTCCGTAACGTTAGGCCTAACGCATGAAAACGCCTATAACAATTTTTTTTAATTCAACTTAAGACACGAAATGAAGAAAAAAAACAGATCATCATCATCATGCCTAAATATAAAAAAAAATTGTATGCCTTACCAGTCTTTTCTCCATCCCTTTTGTATTTTCTGGCCTTTGCAGCAAGCTCCCCCCACCTCTTCCTAAGTTTAAACCACTCTCTTTGCCGACAGCCACTTTCAATTAGAACCCTCACAGCACGCTGCCAACACAGCTTTTTCACCTTCTCCACATTTGCCGGCGACCTTTTCCCTTTCAAATTGTTGCCGAACAGATGTGCCGTATTTTCTTTCACAAAATCTGTTAACATTCTTAATTCTGCATCCCCCCAGTTAGCGCCACGACGTTTTTTGGCCTTACTCATTGTAACGGTAACGTACTGCACACTCACAAACTATTTGCCAAAATTGTGTTCATTGTTTTTACCAAATTTACTTACCCGCCAATTTTCACCAAGCAGACGACCACTGAGTACTCGATCCATGGCGAGGAGCGGCCAGCCGGCCGGCCGCTCCTCGCCATGGATCGAGCTAGTGACAAAACCAAACATGACTGACGATCCCTATCCTATATCCTTGTTCAAGTTGCTGTGTAAATTTCCGATCAGAAAATTAAAAATATACAAAAGTAGCACGATCGAGGAAAAAAATACGGCTTTATAATCGGTGAACGCAGTGCAAACGCAGCTCCGAAAAAATGGCGGCCTCCAACAAAAAAACAACCCGCGAAATAATATTAACGTCTGTTTGATGTATATTTGTGCAACAACTGCAAACAGTCGTTGTTAGAACATGAGGTCAACCGTAAATGTACATGTACTTATGTGTACATTCACGTACGTACAGTAAATACGTGCATAGCGCACACAGACAGTTTATCGGCACCCCTGGGCCAGCTAGCCGCAGACCTTTGCGCGTAAATTAGCCAATCAGCACCATTATGCACATTACGGGTGATCAAGCTTCGCAGTATTCGATACAGCGTCAACAGAAATCGATTCCTTTGGGTTTTCACTAATCGATTCTTTTTCCTAAATTATTCGCAAATCCTTAATCATTACTAATTATTGTTCTCGGTTCCTTAATAATACTCGTACGCCCTAAACTTTAGTGGAACTTTTCGATTACGCCGACTTCTCCTATGCCTTGAGAATTCTTCGTCTTCCCTTCCACCAGTCTCCTGCGACATATTAGGTTCATTGTTGCTCAGTTCTTCAGTTACAACTTCGGTAGAATCTTCATTCTCATTTTGTACGGGGTGTGAACTTGAAGATGTCAACCAAGTCGGCGGATTCTCACAACAATAAGGTTTCAAACGATTGTAGTGAACTATCCTCGGTTTTGTCTTAACTCCCTTCTGAATGCGATACGTAACATCACTGAGCCTTGTTGTTACAACATACGGACCTTCCCAAGGGCGCTGTAATTTTGGGCAATACCCCTTTTTCTTCTGTGGGTTGTGGAGCCAAACTGCATCACCAACGTGATATCCACCGGTGTCTGCTTTATGGTCGTAATTTCTCTTTTGCCGGTCACTCGAAACCTTTAGGTGTTCCCGTGCATACTCGTGTACTTGTTGAAGCCGACATTTTAATTTCTCAGCATATTCGTCCTCTTTATAACAAAATCTGTCATCTTCTAGGCGTCCCATCAATAGGTCAGCGGGAAGTCGTACATCTCTTCCCATCATCATTTCACTAGGGGTGCATCCAGTAGTCTCGTTTACAGACGTCCTGTATGCCATCATGACGTAGGGTAAACACCTGTCCCAGTCTCTCTGGTTGTCCGACACAAACATCGCCAACATTGCCTCTAGGGTCCGGTTGAAACGCTCTATCATGCCGTCCTACTGAGGATGAAGGGCTGTTGTCCTAGCCTTGTCTATCTTCAGCACTCGACAGATTTCTTGAAACAATGCCGATTCAAAATTTCTGCCCTGATCTGAATGTATCTGTAATAGTCCAGGCTAGAGAGCAAGGAACCTTGTTTTTTTATATATACAATGTTTTTTGATGGTTTCTTATCAATTCGAGGGTGCTGATTCCAAATCCGATGAGTGCCAGACGCGAAACCTTGAGCATTTTTCGTAAAACGCGAAAATTCAAAATGGCCGCCAAAATGGCCGCCAAATCATGAAAACGCTTATTATATGGCCATTTAAAAGGTTATTTGATGTTTTCTTGTCAAATCGAGGGTGCTGAATCCGAATCCGATGAGTGCCAGACGCGAAACCTTGAGCATTTCTCGTAAAACGCGAAAAATTCAAAATGGCCGCCAAAATATATCAGATATCCAACATGTCAAAACTCAGCAGAAGCAAATCCAGCAAGAGCAAGAGCAAGTCCAGCCAACCACCACCGTCTCCGTCTCCATCCAGTTCGTCCTCATGTATACCCTGCGGGCAACCTTCACCACTTGGCAGCGATGATGAATCTCTTCTTCTATCCCTAGAATTATTAGACGATCAACCCGGCCCATCCACTTCTAGCAACACACCACAGGTCTCCGGCTCCCAGCGTCTACCAGAGACAAAATTCAAAGAGGTAAAAGCTTTAGCAGAAACGATCAACATTTTGACCTCTGCTAAAGACTACCTCAATCGACAGATACAATCTTTGTCCATACATGTGAAGACCGCCACACCACCTCCATACCTGGAAACCAAGGTAAAGCCACCAAGACCACACCGATCGGTGCAACTCCAGAAATCGTTCACAGAACGTTGGAGTAAATTGCAGAGCCGTACATCGCTGCTTTTTACAAAAGTCGCACTTGAAGAGTACGAACACCAACTCAACCTGGCGGAGTCGAGATACACCGACACAAGACGAGCTGCTCAGGAAAAGCTCGCTGAATACCAAGGCCAAGACCACCAAACAGCACAACAGTTGCTGAGTTTCTTCACAAGGCCCCGACGACCAAGAGGAAACATCCTTACTAAGAATCTCTTCAACCACAATAAACCAAACGGTCTTTTTCAAGACCACCACAACTTCTCAAAAGAGATAAACCGTTTTTCTTGTTTACATTGTGCCCCATTTAATTTCCACACAGGAAAACAATGGCAAGAAGAAACCTAAAGAAAGAAAGAAAGAGATCCCTTAGCCAACCAAAATCAAACCTTTTCTCTGGCAAATGCAAAAGCAAAAAAGCCAAATCCAATCAACAACAACAACAATTATTAGCAGAACAATGCGAATCATTTATAACCAACCTATCCAAAGCAACATTATCGCATACCGAGAAAATTGCTTTAGGAAAAGGCCTCAACTTCGTTCCCACTCCTGCTAAACCACACCGAACATCACTCGTGAGTGAAATAAAGACATTCAATCGAAAACTTCGAGTTGCTTTCCTAATGCGTAACAAACGCTCTAAAAAACATCCTTTTAAACCACCATCAAACTGGTTTCCAATATCCACACCTAGCGCAACGCTAGAAGAATACCTGGAAGCCACTAAATTCGAACTGGCCCACATAAGGCTAAGAAAACAAGAAAGGAACTTGACAAAACAAGAACAATCCGCCATACGCAACCTCAAAAACAACCCCGATATCGTAGTCAAACCATATGACAAAGGTAGAGGCATATGTATAATGAACCACACAGACTATCTACAAGTGGGTTACCGCCATCTTGAGTCCCATCATTACACGCAGCTGGACCAGGATATTACCCATGAAACCACAACTATGGTTCACAACACACTGATACAAATGAGAAACAACGGTCACATCGACAACAATATTCTGAAATACCTCGACCCACTTCAACAGAAGTGCCAATGTCCAACAATGTATTTTCTCCCAAAAATACACAAAACTCCACCACAAGGAGAACCATTTGTTGGACGACCAATCATAAGCGGCTGCACAAGTCCTACAGCCAAAATTTCAGAATACATAGACTATTTTCTCCTTCCAATTGTAACCGCGCAATCCACATATGTCCGCGACACCGCAGACATTTTGCGCAGACTAGAAGGGAAAACATTCTCACAAAAAGCTCTAATCGCTAGCATAGACGTTGTTTCCATGTACACAAATGTCCGACAAGCGGAAGCAATCGATTGTGTTTGCAATGCCCTAGAAAATACCAATCACAACTATACCATCACAAAGCCACCATCAACATATATCCAAAAACTTCTGGAACTCATCCTCGGTCGCAACTGCTTCCAATTCGGAAACAAGTTCTTTCTCCAGAAAATTGGTTGTGCAATGGGCTCCACATCGAGCCCTGAAATATGTGATATCACCCTACACGAATTCGAGAAGAAAATAACCCATAAAGCGGATAATATCCTAACTTGGTGGCGCTATAGAGACGACATACTGGTCATCTACAATGGTACTCTGGACGAATTCAAAAATCTCGTCACAGAAATGAACAAGATGCACCCAACGTTAAAGTTCACATACGAAGCCTCTGAATCATCTATCAACTACCTTGACTTAACCATCTTCAAAGGAGATCGTTTTCGAAAAACAGGAATCCTAGACACAAAAGTCTATATAAAACCAACGGAAACCTTCCAATATCTCCACAAAACATCATCCCACCCACCCCACGTTTTCAAAGCGTTCATTTACGGAGAAACACTCCGATACGCTAGAAACACCAACAACTAAATTGAAAAAGCAACAACCAAAGTATCGCATTCCGATAGAACCAGATTGATACACGGAACCGTAGTGAAAGACAAATCCAAACAAATTCCACTTGTCTTCTCCACTACGTACAACCCAGCCATCAACCACCGTGACTTACATCAAGCAGTTAACAAACATTGGAACTTGATCCAAGGAAATGAAATACTCTCGGAAATATTTCCTAAACCCCCGTTCATTGCCTTCCGAAAAGCCAAAAACATCCGGGAAAAACTAATACGAGCCAAATTACCACAAATGCTCAAACCATTCCCACCCAACTCCGGCTTTGAAGAACTTATTGAACATGATCAAACCCTCAACATACTGCTCTCTTTACTAGAGGAACAACACGGAACCAACTAAAAGTACATGGCTTTGTTCCAAACATTTCCAATTCACGATCACTGATTGGACCACACCAAACCCACACACCTTGCGAGTTAGAACCGATTCCTTACCATGGAATCACCTACCTGCAACTGACGAGTGTCATAACAGTAAAGACACGAAAGCACTGCTATTGCTAACACAAGAGAATTTGCGATTACAATTCTCCCCTCGCACCCCAAATAAAATCACATTTGATTTATCTTATACCAACTACGGTCATCTAGTCTTTCGTGTTCGCCCACTCCATTTATTTCGGACATAACGGGCCTAGACTGATTCGTGCTTAATTAAGCCATACAAGTCACAGAGAGAGAAATGTCACTGGATGGGAAAGCGCCATCATTCTCTTAAACCACGTCCACAATCCGTTTTTCAGTTTCCGAAAAAGAGCGCTAGAGGAAAAACGGGTTAGGGTTATATATAGAAAAGATAGAAGGGACAGCTGAGAGGCCCATAATCCAAATTTGAGGGTAAATTTGTTTTGGGTAAGCGAGAAAAATGAGTATTTAGTCAAAGTTTGTTAACTACACGAAGACAAAGGAATGTCCACAGTACGTATGTAAGGTAAAGCCATATGGGTGAGCGTGTGTGTGAGTGTTTGTATAATTGTTTGCGGGTGATAATTGCACATTTAGAAAAAAACCTCTGAGGTCTGAAATCGTGCTCATTAATGGTTTTATTAAATGTGTAATTAAATTTATTTGGCGGCCATATTGGCGGCCATTTTGAATTTTCGCGTTTTACGAAAAATGCTCAAGGTTTCGCGTCTGGCACTCATCGGATTCGGATTCAGCACCCTTGATTTGACAAGAAAATATCAAATAACCTTTTAAATGGCCATATAATAAGCGTTTTCATGATTCGGCGGCCATTTTGGCGGCCATTTTGAATTTGTTCACGTTTTACGAAAAATGCTCAAGGTTTCGCGTCTGGCACTCCTCGGATTCGTATTCAGCACCCTCAATTTGACAAGAAAACATCAAATAACCTTTTTAATAGCCATATAATAAGCGTTTTCATGATTTGGCGCCCATTTTGGTGGCCATTTTGAATTTTCGCGTTTTACGAAAAATGCTCAAGGTTTCGCGTCTGGCACTCATCGGATTTGGATTCAGCACCCTCGAATTGACAAGAATCACTCAAAAAACATTGTATATATAAAAAAACATGGTTCAGTCCCTTTCCTATGGGGCCTAGCCTGGACTATAATGGAACTCCGTACCTGCAAACAAATTGCTCAATTAACACGGTGGCTACCGTCTTGCTTCTTGGTTCGGTATCGCGTAGGTTTCAGTCCACTTGGTAAAATAATCACCAACTACTAAGATGTATCTATTTCCATCTTCTGTTTCTGGTAATGGCCCCATTACATCGAGTGCGATTCGTTCCATTGTAGCACCAACATTATATTGCTTCATTGGACTCCTGTACTTCCTTAACGGGGGTTTACGTGTTGCACACACATCACATGTTTTGCATAGTCGGCTTACGTCTTGTCGCCACTCATACCAGTACACTCTAAAAATTAAATCGTCATTGGGGCCTCTTTATTAGTCAAAATGAATAACTATGTTTAGTCATTTCTGAATGACTAATTGTCTTCAATGTAAGACTAATTTGCCGTCAACGATGATTACAATAAGTTCTCATTTTGACTTACATACATTAGTTAGAAACAATTGACAAACACACACTAGTCAAGGGTGGTGGTTTTGACAAGTAGCGCATAGTCAAGGCATGCTGAAGAAAAATCGTGACTTGTCAAAATTTGTCACATTACCTTTTGACTATTGAAGTTTGTTATTTTCCCGCCACCCGTATAGTTGAAAATAGTTATTGACTAACACATACTAGTCATAGGTGGTGGTACGTAGTTTTGACAAGTACCGCTCAGTCAATGCGAGCTGAAAACAAATCATGACTTGTCAAAATTGGTCACATCATCTTTTGACAAATTAAAGTTTGTCATTTTCCCGCCATTTAACGTTGATGTATTACAAAAAAGCGGGATACATGTAGGCCTAGGCCTATATCAGTCAGCTCATCGCGAGCACATTTTGTTTGAGCACTGATGCCTATGGACGTCCAGGCAACGGCGCCGCCTGCTCGAGACTCAACCATACCGAATTTACAAAGGTAGGTAAACTTATAGTTGGTTTAATTTATACCCGAGTTATGAAATGAAAATATGGGTAGTGAGGAAAATAGGCTGAATCAGTGAGAATACGCTAGGCTTAATTAAGTGCCGAGTTCAAACTGGGCATACCGAACACGTATAGGCCTAGCCACGTTGCCGTTAGGCATGTCTAGTCTGCGTTTAGCATACACAATCATGCATGACAATCGGCACGCATGGGCCTAAACATAGGCCAGCCCTGCTTGCAACAAACTGATAAATATCTGACACCATAAGTCTGAACTCAAATGGGAACTAACTTAGGTTTATGATTAAGATTTGTGCCGTTCTATAACCGGACGATTGTGAAATGTTAACGCTGACGTCGCGTCGCAGGCAAAAGTACACGCACTTTCGAAACTTGCAAATTCGCTTCGGATTTGCCTCCAAATTCTGAATCACTATTAATATTAAAGTACCAAAACGAAAAGAAGCAAACGAAAAAAAATCCAACTTTGGAGTTCATATTAACGGTTGAATGTTACTCAGGCACAAAAAGAACTCCAGAGTGTGGCTTGAGTTACCATAGTTGGGAGCTTAAAATCACTCTTTAGACGCAGTCGCAGACGAAGCCAGGGATTCGAGTTAGCCGTGGTAAAAATGGCGGCTATATAACATACATCAGGGGCGCGCTTAGCCCAGGTTGGACTCCTCCGTTGTGTACAACGCGACGGAGTCCAGGGTATCAATGTTTCCTGCCATAGCGAAAAATGTTACAACAACATTTTTTCATATTTTTACCTGATGAAGGAAGCCGAAATCTCGCTTATGTATTCCTTGTGTCTGGAATTACAGATCGTGAAGGGTTATTAAAAGTTAATGTGTCTTTAGGCAACTTATTTACACAAAATTAATTGCAAATCCACGTAAACATGACTTCCTACGTGCGCGTGAAGCCTAGCCGTACGTACATACGTACGTGTTCGCGTTCGCGTGCGCATGCGTGAAATACTTAGACGCATGCGCGGTGGCTATGTGGCGTGTACGTTTCACTTCAAGCGTCGAGTCACGTACACATGTACACACAGCTAGCAGTGCAGTGAACTTTGGCCAGGCAATTTAACTGTTTTGTTTACTGAATTTCTGATGACTGTGGTCCGATATGTCTTCGCATTGTGGTAATTGCCAAAAGCCCACCTTCGCGGAAGCTGGGAAGGGTCACAGTAGATTTTCAGTAAATGTTTTATCCAGCCCTGGTACCTTCAGAAAAGTCTTTGGGAAAGTCATCACACCCCTTGAACATAAGACGCAGCTCTTATGTTCACAATGCAAGGACACTTTGGTTTCGCAGACCGTGCCAAAGAAAAAAGGTTCTAGAAAAAGAACTTCTCATCAGATAAACCCCACTTCTGAAACTACCAAACGAAAGAAGACAAATTTTAAAGACACAGCCAAGACACTCATTGACGAGTCAAAATACCTGCAAGCCTTCAGATGTTTGATTCGTGGGAGCAGGAAAGCTCACAAGGCGTTCTGAAAATTGTGCAGGCAGCAGATTTAACAAGAGCTAGAGGTAAGCCAGGGTTTCAGTTATTTCACTAAATATTGAGGCTTATCATATACAACTTTATGATTTATTCCGTAATTAACGTTAAAGTTGGGTTTTCCAGACCAATTTTTGAAGGAAGATCATGTACTTTATATGAATAAATTAGATTTGTTTGCATTGACAGGCCTTTACAAATTGTTAAAAAGTGGTGGTTATCATTGCGCCACTGCGCGCCCTGGGGCCAATTTCACGGAGCTGCTAAGCACACAAATTTGCTTAGCATGAAAATTTGTCCTTGGTAAAAACTAGGTTACAGACCAAATGTTCACGTGATCTTTATTGTTTTTGATTGATAATCAGCTGTTTTTTTGCTTAGCATGAAAAACACCTAGAATTTTGGCTGATAACTTGTTTTTAATAAGCAAGACTTTTTTGTGCTAAGCAATTTTTTGTGCTTAGCAGCTCCGTGAAATTGGCCCCAGTTCAGTTGTGCATACTGGGGACACCCGCTACGGTGGGACGCTCAAATTTTAAATTAATTAATTGCTCGCTGTTGGCAGGTTTTTTTTCGTGGGATGTCTCATTCGAAAGATTATAACAAATACAATGCTTTACAAATAATCAATTCAATTTGAAAATCCATTTTTCAGGGGGAAACCCCCAAAACACGCAGATAATAGATACACCAACTTTAAATATAAAATTGATTTCGGATTGTGGGAGAAACAAAAATAAACACTGACCGTTATAGCTTCTCCGATACGAACCGGTGGAACAAACAGGTTAAACAGTAAACAAAGCCTTACAAATTTAATTACGCTACATTTGTTGAAAGTATTAAGGATAAATGTAATGGGGGGGGGGGTGGTCCTCCATCTCATACCTTCACGTTTGCCGCGACGGGTGGCCCTTTTATGCAACACCTTGGGGAATGAATATTATGCTGTTTAAAACTATGACGGGTAGAGATAGAATGTATATAGAATGAACTAAAAAACTACAAGCAACACCGCAAAATTAAATACCGCATAATTATGGGTTTGTTTTTTTCAGGCTCGAAATGTGACAAGAAAGAAAAGTCCAGAACAAGACGCCGGTATCTCCAATAGAAATCTCACCCTGGAGCGACTGCAAAAATTTGCTTGGGAGGATCTCATTGAAGAAGCAAGGTCTAAGATGCCTTTGCTGGTTTCAGTGCTGCAGGCCTCTTTACCAGCCAAGCTGAAAAGGTATGGATGGTGGGCAACTCAGTTTTCGTTTAAAATACTGATCGGAATAATCATACCCTTTTTTTTAATGTGTATTTTGGGAATCTGGAAATTGTGTGGGAACGCCATGATTTTGTTGGTGACGGTGTATGCGTGACTCAAGTTGGGGTGTAAATATTCGCCGCACTACCATATGAACAGGGCTGGAGACAACATTGTAGGTAGGCGTCTTGGCACAATTCTCTCAATCATCTTCTTCACAAGAGCTCCACGAAAGTTCAACTTTGTCCAAGCTACTTTGAGTGTGGAGCTTTGGAGACAGGGTTGCTCCCATAAACTATTCCAAACGCTGAACAGACTTGGCATCACTCAGGGTCTTCAAACTGCTCGTAGTCACGTTGATCGGATCGCCGCCGACCATGACAGTTGTCTGGTCCAGTGGAAAAAATCGGTCGAGGTAACGATAAACATTATTATAGTAATAAACCATTAGTAATAAGCCATTTGCGAGAGAAATTTGAATAATGTAACATGAATCGGGGATCTCGAGGCATGATCTTACGCTAGTAATCCCAGCTCCAGAAATGATCAGGTGTGAAAATGTATTAATCCTGAGCGTCTCTTACGCAAGAACTTCCCTGAATTGTGTCTAATGGGGACAATTGAATGTGCTGAGCTGTGCATTTCAAATTTAACTCGTGAGAAACGCCTTTTTCAACAAGGCCGCATAAACTAATTTCGTTTTGGACCGAGAGCTCAATTTTAATTTTAAATACAGAAACTGCATGCAACCGAAAATCTATAAATTGTTTCCCCAGTCTATCGATGACATCCAGAAAAAAGATGTACGCAGGAATACACAGAGAGATGAGTGTTACGGGCTTTGCTGGGATAACGTGCAAATAAATCCCCACTGTAAACACCAGGGCAAAGAGAGGAAAGCCGAATTCCTACTGTGGGCTCTGTCCTTTGCTTGCAAGAACAGAGTGCCAACCCTCCATCTGAAAGACACGACTTCCATCCCTGCTAGCCAGCTGATTCCTTACATCATGCCGCAGCACGGAGACTACGAAGACTTGAGAAACATGATGGTGGTTCTTGTCATGAAGATCCTCATGGAGCATCTTCCCGTCATGAATCAAGTCAAGAAACACGTCCCCCGACGAAAACACCAGTACACTAAGGAAATGTGCAACAAGAGCGAAGTGGTAAACATTAGTTAATCTTACCTTTAAAAAAAAGAAGAAGAACAAAGTACAAGATTCATAGTTTTGCACAATTTAGAAGGGATAAAATGAACAGTTTAAAATTAAAGTTTTACACATGGAGTGTAGAGAATATAAATAACAAACTATTTTCAATTCAGGTCAACCTTGGTGTTCTGGAAGCCAATCCGGCATCCACCTCTGGTGTGATCCGTATAATGGAACATCTCCACACCTACGTGCCTGAGCCATGCAGTGGTCATGTCCTACCTATCTTGTGTAGTGGAGACGGCCTAAGCGTGGAGAGAATGGTCCATGCCAAGAGGGCAAGAGCTAACGGCGAAACCAAAAAGCAGCAACTCCAAGGTCTCGTAGAAACGCCACAAGAGTTTTATAAGGAAATAATTTTACTGCAGGTAATAATGTCTTTTCATATTTAGTTTAAATGTATTCTGGTGGCAATTGTGTTTAAAATTTTAATATTTCTTCGAAGATAGAGATAATTTAAGCAACTTTTATTTTTTTTCTCTAAATAGGACACGGTCAACATGCTCTATAGTGGCAGAAGTACTGCTTCTAGAGGGAGCCTCGCACACTTGAAAGTGTTCTATAACCATCGTTCGATGAGCACCAACGTGAAACAAAATGTGCAACATGTATGCGATTTAATAGAGGTATGTACAAATGCTTTATATCAACAGTAGCTGCTCTCTACATCTCATTTTCTCCACCCCAAGTCATATATTGGTTTCATTTTTTTTTAGTTCGCAACAGAAGCATACGTGACCCTCTTTGCCATGACAATGACCAACATCGATACCCCATCGGATGTGCCTGTAAACTTCCCATCATCTGGGAGAATGGAAGAAAAAGTCAGGTACCTACAAAGATTGGCGGAACAAACGGTGGACTTCTGTTGGATGGAGCCTAGAAAGGAAGACATCCGAAAGGTCACTGCAAGTGCCAAATCATCGACAAATCATCCAGATTCTTACGGGTTTTGTCGTTGTGATGAAGGTAAGTGACAAAACCAAAATGACATATGATAAGAATAATTTGGTAACATAAAATAGATTAGTTCCCTAAATAATATTTAATTTAAAATATGAGATACGATAATGTCTGGTATCTACGATTAATTGTTTTAATCTTTTGTGCTTAGAAAAAGAAGGACCAATGGTTCAGTGCTGCAGCTACCACTGTCCGTTCAGTTGGTACCATCTTGCTTGTGTTGGACTTGACGAAGCACCCGTAGACGACTGGTTTTGCTGTGACGATTGTGAAGACGATGACACATACATATATTGTAGGTGTCATAAGAGAAAAGGTGGCGAAATGATCCAATGCGCCTTGAAGGACGCATGTCGAAATCAGGAGTGGTTTCACACGTCTTGTTTATCAGACAAGGCATTTCCAGGTAATTATTTTCTGTGTATTAAACGTCACGATCTGGATGAAAGCAGACATTGACGGGACTGTAAAACGTTACCAATAATTATACAGGATTGTTTAACGAATCGTAAAAGTATCTACAATTTGTAAGCACAATTAAAGAAGAATTTTTTTCCCATCTCTGTTACTGTTAGATGTATGGTACTGCTGCGACGAATGTGCGCTTGAGGCAGAGCATGACGACTATGTATTGAATTATACAAAATCTCTCATGTGGCGTGGATTGAACCATCGTGCAAGGAGGTTTGCTGTGAGACATGGAGATGGAGAAGCGATGAAGTCGCACTGGAAGATGGATCTTCTTGATTTCTGGACCATGCGACATCATAAATACATGAACATCGCGGGACAGATTTTGACAGGTCTGTTGCATCCTTGTACTTTATATGCCAAATTATTATTCTACACATGTCACAATAATGTTTCAATATTTTATCAACAAAAGTAAAAAGTCTATTTTATTACAAGCCTTGGTGTGAACAAATCTACCATAGGCATATACGCATCGGTTTCTCAAACATTTCGGGGCAAAAAGTTACTGTCACCGAATATTATTCTCCACTACATTAAAAAAAAGGCCTTTATTTTGTGATAGTTTAGCTGTTCAGTTATCTATATTTATACTCGTTTTGTTGTGGCATTTGTTTGCTTACATGTACATGTACAGGTGTCTGCGGCTTCTTGCCAAAACGGCTTCGTCACGATATGATATGGAATCGAGTAGCCAACGTACAAGGCAAGGAAGGTGGAAACATCGGCCTGGACCTTCTAAATGAATTTCTTAATAACGAGTTCAAAGGTAGTTAAAAAATATCATTAAATAAATAATTACAGTTTGTAAATACGTACTTTTTCAATATTTCGATTTTCATTTACCTAACGAATACAATGTAATTTAACAAATACATTTGCTTGTTTGCATTGGCAGACCTTTAAATTGTTTAAATTGCGTGCTCCAGTTTAATAAAGTAGACTAGTCCTACATTCCTCAATTCTAAACTTATGATTTGTATTATCTTTTACAAGACATGCTCCTACGCTCCCGAGGAAGATATACCCCCAAACAGGTGCAACGCTGTGCACAAATGAGCGGTGCATTTGGCAAACAAATCGACCGGCTCATAACCGAAGGAGGGCTTGGTGATTTAGTTCAGGGCACGAGCTCACAGAGAAAAGGTGTAAACAAGAGAGATGTGGCCGACTTCGTCAGTGAGTTTAAAAAAGATGCCCTGTTCGTTTACCACCCAGGCCGTCATCACCGTGTGTTTGAAGATTACGTACATAGCACGGTCATCAAATCACCTGATCTCCTCGAGAAAAAGCTACTAAAGAATGCCGAAATCATGGACATGTGGGAACAAATAACCAAATAGAGGTAAATTCATCTTGCCTATGCATAGGAGGTTTGTTTACATGTCCCTTTTTGTGAGTATAGACGTTCAGATAAAATAAGCCCGCCCTCGTGCGCTATAACTCGACATGGATGTGTTCCCAAACAGAAAGTGTCTTTATAATGAGGTAAAAATAATGATCAGAACCAAAATAAACTACAACAAACGCCTAAATAAGATTTTTGCATTACGTTTGCATGCATTTATTTCCGTACAATTTCCTTGTATTTTCCCTCGTTCTTATTTTTCATTTGAACACAATGCACAGGCCTACTCTTTGCATGCACTGCAACAAGTATGGCAGCCCCTCTTTAACCTTTCCATGCCATGGGCATGGAGATGGTCAAGTACGGCAGCCCTCAAACATTGGCCACCTCTGACTGATGTGCAGAACTGTACCATACTGTCATCAACGAACCGTCTGTTGACTGGCGGGGATAAAGATAAAGTTCCGCACGCCCCTGCCTTCCGTCTCGCGCACAGCGGCCGACCTCTTGCCAATAGCTGAGTACATCTTTTGGAGGTGTCCCCAGTGGATGACGAAGTCCACGTCGTTGATTTGTAGCCCCATTCCAAATGCCACTGTGGCTACCACGCACCGAAGTGTAGATGAAGATTTTGAGAACGATGACGTCACCCGCCTTTGGCTGTCGTGGTCGGTGGTGCCATGATACATATCCACAATTCGATTGTGGACAGTGTGGTCAGCGCCAACCCAGGCGCTCTAAGTCTCAGCGAGACTGCCCATCAGCCATGCATATATGTTGGCCACTTCGCACACCTGCCTATTCATAAAAAATACAAAGTTCACCCTATCAAATTTAAAACACTGAGAGGAATGGTTAAGAAAGTAAATACAGGGTACGGCAATTTAGCTCAGTTGGCAGATCGCCGGTACGATCTTTCAGAGCTCGCTCGTGCCAGTTTGTTTTTTTCCAACTTTGAAAATCAGTTTTTGTGTGGTTTGTTTGAAAATCAGTTTTTGTGTGGTTTGTTTGACAAAATTTTCGTTTCACTATCGCTTCCCAGGTTGAACATATCAGACTAATTTATTTAACATAAGTTTTAAATTAATTTATTTAATAATTAAATTAATTTTTATTAGACGAATTCGATATGTGAATGATGCCTTTTGTCAACAACTTAGACGAATTTGATCTGTAATGACGAATATTCTGAACACGTTGTTTAAAAAAGGGTGACCAAACGTTGAAATTGAATGACAAATGACTAAATTGGTTTGCTAGATGAGCGCGTGAATTTTTAATTTCACACAAAATTGAACGTGAGAGTTGGTGAATTTAAATGGAAAATCCATACTATTACCTGGCATAAATGATGACCTTTGGTGGCTCATTTTCCTTTAACAAGTCACATTACCATTTTAGATGTTCTTCAAAGTTGGCACTGTCCACTTGGTGGAGACGTAACTCGATGTTGGGTCTGACAAATTAGAAAACAATCCTAACGTTTAGAATACGTACACACATTTTATGTTAATAGAGACAAATGTCGTATAATTATTTTCGCCTTGATTTTACAACACTGCTTGACTCACCTGTCAGGCAGCACTGATATGATGTCAACAGATGATACCTCCAGATTTAGGTTGTGGATGATTTCTTCAACCATGCTCTGGGTTGCAGTGGCCGTTAGGCACATTACAGGTTGCTTTGACAAGATGGATCGTAATTTTGAAATGTTGTTGTAACTTTCTCGAAACGACCCCCTAAAAAGAAACATGCAGTTTGTTGTGTTTGATATAAATTGAAGACTAACAAAATCAAATCACGAGCCAAACACAATGTCTGGTTAATATGTGATGAAAATGCTGAGGGACGTATTGTGGGAAAATATTGTAGTCACTTCCCTCTGAGTGGGAATAGTTTTTTTTTATGTATTTTTCTCTGTGAAGATGGTTGGCAAAAGTCCCTGTATTGAAAATATCTTTTCATCTTCTGTTTATTGACATGACTCCGAAGCAGACTGTTAAAGTGGTTTTTTTCCGCCACACCCACTGTACTGCATGTTGTTATATTTTTCCAACTACAATGTAGTATAAATGACCATAACAAAATCCTACCACTTTGTCATGCAGTGCACTTCATCTATGACCAGAGCAGTCAGGCGGTTCCCCCATCGTCTTACTGCTGACCACCACTGTTGCCGAAGTATGGCCTCGGGAGATAAAAATATTAAACTGAAATGTCCCTTTGTGATTCCTGCAAACATAAATAACATGGCCTACTGTTAGGGAAACTGGATGTCAACTGGGTAGAGGAGGGGATTAGGCATAATAGTCATGATCGGATTAAAAGTTTTCCAACCTTCCTTGGTAGCATCGTCCATTTCATCGGCTTGCATTATTGCGGCACACTTGACTCCTATGGAGTTCCATCTCTGTACTTGATCCTGCATTAGAGACCTTAGCGGCGATAATACAAGCGTGGTGTGTTGAACATCAGGTCTTATCTGTCGGAAAGAAATCGATTTAGGTTTGCCTAGTACTAAAATAAGCCTAGGCCTAATTGTAATATATTTCTTCTTGGTCAGACATTTTAATGTGTAGTTTATCCTTATGCTCCATCTATCACCAAACAAAATTATTAGGCCTAAGTGTAATTTGGTAACTGAATTACGAAATGTATGAAGTGAATTCTTTTCTTGACTTTACTGACGTGACCCCTTTGAAAAAGGATGAGTAAAATGTCATTTACTTATATTTACTATAATACTAAACTCACATTTGCAAATAAAAAAAAACATGTTGGTAGGCATATCGTTAAATTCGTTAAATTTATGTAGGCCTAGGCCTACTGAACATCTCTTGAAGAACTTGAAAAGATACTTACTCTGTCCATTATTGCTGACAACCATCCGTAACAATCACTCTTGCCGAACCCAGTCGGTAAAAGGCCAAAAACATTATTGCTCTTCTGCAAAACGGCAGTTATTACTTGGGTTTGCTGCAGTTTTAGCTTATGGGGGACGCCGTATTCTGTCATCACACTATTAATGACATCTTCCATCTCAATAAAGCTAAGTCTGCGACGTATACATTCGGAAATTGAGGATATTAAGTAAACAAAACAGTTAAATTGCCTGGCCAAAGTTCACTGCACTGCTACTGTGTGTACATGTGTACGTGACTCGACGCTTGAAGTGAAACGTACACGCCACATAGCCACCGCGCATGCGTAGAAGCGACACCGTTGCTAAGTATTTCACGCATGCGCACGCGAACGCGAACACGTACGTGGGTCATTCTTCAGTAATGGTACAGTCACACGGCCACTTACGGTAGCTGCGGATGCTTACGGATAAAAGTCCGTAAGCATCCGCAAGGATCCGTATCATCCGTAAGCATCCGTATCCATCCGTAATTCAATCCGCAGGATCCGCAGACATACGCAGATCCGCAGCGGAATTTTGAAAATCTCAAAATGTTGCTGCGGATGAAATATACGTAAGCATCCGCAGAATATACATTATCCATACGTAAAATACGTAACTCATACGTAAGATACGTAAACTCATCCGCAGGATACGTTAGATACGTAACTGATCCGCACACTTTGTCGGGTGTGCAGTTGCCTGCGGATACATAGGGGTACGTAAACACTATTACGTAGGAGTTACGTATGTTTAACGTATTTTTGACATATATATTGCGGATCTTACGATAGGACTTGCGGTAATTGCGTATGCTTGCGGATGGGATACGAATATTACGGATTGGATATGTATGTTACGGTTGAGATACGGATAATATGCGGAATTTTTACCTATGTCTTCTTCATTTCGGCGGATGTCGCCCATGCCAAATGGTCTTCACTTGGGTATGCAACCCTGGATGCTGCCAGCATCCTCATCATTGTCAGTTCTTCAACTGTAGACTTTCACAGGTCACTCAAGATGGAGAGAGAACGCCGCCTTGTGTTGCTGGATTGTTTGATGGCCATCCAACACAATCAGATGCAGATGAAGATCCTGATGGCCAAGATGCAAGCCATCCTTGAAAGGAGAAAAGAGAGGATGTGTTGGGTTCGTCACTGGATCACATTGCGACCAGACCAGGGTGCCTATGGTAACCTGATGCACCTGCTACGCAATGAGGATGTTCAGGGCTTCCGCAACTTCACCCGCATCACACCTGCCATGTTTGCCGAAATGGTCACCCGCCTCACTCCTCGCTTACAGAAGTATGATACCTGGTACAGGAAGGCCCTTCCAGTAGGCTTGAAGGTCGCCATCACCATGCGCTACCTTGCCAGTGGGGACTCCTACCACAGCCTGATGTACCTATTCTATGTACCCCACAACACCATCTCACTCTTGGTGTTGGACGTGTGTCAGGCCATCTACGCTGAGTATGGCGAGGAGACCATCATCAACCCATCTACTCCAGAGGGGTGGAAGGGCATTGCCCAGACCTTCTCCGACCGGTGGAACTTCCACCATTGCCTGGGAGCCTTAGATGGCAAGCACATCCGCATCAAGGCACCCGCGAACTGTGGCTCCCAGTTCTACAACTATAAGGGGTACAACTCGATTGTACTCCTTGCCCTGGTTGATGGCAACTACAAGTTCCGGTGGGTGGAGGTGGGAGCAGGTGGTGCGAGTTCTGATGCCCAGATTTGGAACACGTGCAGTCTGAAAGAGGCAATTGACGATGAGAACATTGGAATACCACCAGATGAGCCACTGCCTCATGACGATCGAGACATCCCTTATTTCGTGATTGCTGACGCTGCATTTGCACTACGCACCACCCTGATGAAGCCTTTTGGTGCCAAGCCACTGACCATGGAGGAGAGGATATTTAACTATAGACTTTCCAGAGCCAGGAGATGTGTGGAGAATGCCTTTGGCATTCTTGCAAACAGATTCCGGTGTCTTCTGAGTGCTATGGCACAGGTGCCTTCCACAGTGGAGACCATCGTCCTCGCCTGCCTGTGCATCCACAACCTCCTGAGAGACCAGGCACCCGCTGAGCAGAATGGCATGATGGACAGAGAGGACGACCAGCACAACATCATCCCGGGTGCATGGAGAGAGGTGGGCGTGCTGGATGACATGCAACAGAGGCTTGCTGGCAACTACACCACCAAGATTGCCAAGCGCCAGCGCCTGTACCTCAAGCATTACTACAATGGCACCGCCGGAGCAGTTCCCTGGCAGCAGCGCATGGCCTAAGCAGTTGGCCAAACATAACAAACAGACAAATCATGCAACTCTTGATGCTTAAATTTGACAACAACAAAATTGAACAAGGTAACGAAAAAACAGACTTACGAGATTTTGGACGCCCACCGACGTTATATGATTTGTGGAGAAATATTGAATAAAGACTTTCTTTGAAAAAACAACAGTCTGTATATATGCAAACAGTCTGTATATCTCCAAGCAGTCTGTAAATCTATCAAAGCACATTATGGTAAACATTTATAAAAACAAAGTATTCTGCAAATCATATTTTAAATAATACTGGAGAGTCTCTGTCTCACAAGATAGAACACACATCACTCTAAGTCCTTCAAGAGGCTGCTGAATGAATCTCCTAGTCCCGTCGACTGAGGGGACGGATCTGGCAATGGAGATGCTTCAGGGGTGCCAAGAAACACCGGGGTGTTCGAACCTAAGTCCATGCTTGACTGCATGCTGGGGGCTGACTGAGACCGCTCCTGCCTCACAGCTGGACTGAAAGACAGGGCGGCAGCTCCGGTGGTGGCAGTGGTAGTTGCCGTGGGCACTCTAACATGGCGTAAATGTGCGAAAGTCTTCTGTGGCAACTGTCCTGGTACAACTAACTGCTGCTGCTGCTGTGCATGTGGCACATGCTGCACCCTGACAATCCTGGTCACCTGGTTGGGTTCTGGGAGGTAACTGAGCTGGGCTGGGGTGAAGGTCGTCTGCCCCTCAGGGATTAGGAAGTCCTGGTCTGCTCTCTGGTACTTCCTCTGCCAGTCTGGCATCTGCTCACAGGAAGTGGAAGAGGTGGAGGTGGAGACAAACTGACTGGTAGAAGGAGGCTGCAAATAGAATGATAACAAATATTAAAGTCATATTTGCTTTTATTTGTATAACAACTTTTGTGATTTTGTCTGGCAGTACTGTCATAAAATACATTTCAAATATTACACACATTTGAAAATGGTAACTTTGAAATTTTAAAGCAAAATTACATTTTAGCTGTAAATCACTTGGCATCTTTGGTAGGTTGAAGACTTGCACTTTTTGGATGTATCATTAAAAAGAAAGAATGATTAAAAGTGATTTTCAACACACCTTGAAGAACTGCTGCTGCTGCTGCTGTGAGGTCTGGGTGACTGGTTGATCCATAGCGTGGAACAGTGCCATACCCGGCTGTGCTGTCTGTAGTGACTGGGCTGACTGAGCAGACTGGGCAGCTGGCCTCTGACTGGTAACACTGATTTCCTGGAAGTGGTCCACAATCTTGTTGATGTCCCGCCTGAAAGCAAACCAGTGGTCATCAGCTATGCTGGGCAGGATGGACATCAACCACTGGCCATATGTGTGTCTCTCCAGCAGCCTCGGGTCTGTGGGGGGAGGGGCAGCAGTCCCCAGTGCACTCTCCACCCTCTGAGTGATGGCTGAGGAATCAGCCAGACTGCGCCTCATCGCCTCGAGCAGGTCCTCATGCTCCTTGATGGCAGCCCCCCTCCTCCTGTCCCTCCTCCGGGGCTGTGGTGGGGGGGATGTCACCAGTCAGCTCTATCCGGCTCTCCTCGTCCGTGCCCTCCTCCTCCTCCTCCTGGACCTCCTCCTGCACCTGCAGCAGAGGTCTGGGCTGCACTCCCTGTAAATACAGGAAACAGAAGACAGATTTACATAAAATTTGGAAAGAGAGCGTGATTAACTAAAAATGTACGTGTGAGACAGGAATTACCAATGCTTGTAAAGTTGAGTAAAATGATTTAAAAATACTAAGTAGTCATCTTAAAAAAAAAGTTGATTTTTTCCCTCACCCAATAAAATATTGAGCAAAATGCTTTTACAAATACTAATCAATGAAAAATGAAGAACAAAATTAATTTCCGTCCCCAAATGATTACTTACTTTCAGTGTGGTCCGGCCTGGCCTCCTCACCACCTTCTTGGCCAAAAAGCCAAACAGCTCCACACATCTCTGCTGCTGGGGGGTGCAGATCCTGCCACCTGCACCGGAGGGGGGAGGCTTCAGCGCCTTCACAGCAATGTCTTTCAGAGTCTTGATACGGCGCCGCAACTCGGCTGCAGTCAGACCCATCTCTGCAGCCTTGTCATTGCATCCGCCCTGCTTGGTGTCTCGGAGCCTATAGTCCTTCTCCTGCAACATACATAAAGAAACATTAAATATTAAACATTAAACATTAAATATTGTACCTGAAATGAGTACAGTCAAATAAAAGCAAAGTCTGTGGCCTAGGTTGTCTGTCTCTGAATAACCTTGTAAATTATATTGCATTTCACGTGAATGGTGACAATATTTGTTACCAACATTGCAAAGTTTTTAGCCAAGGTTAACATGTCCAACTTAATCTTGTTAAATTACAGTGTATATTTCACATGACTGGTGACAATATTTATTACCAAGATTGCAAAGTTGCAACCTTCCACAGCTAGCAACTTTGCAAAGTAGGTTTCAATTTGTTGGACCCAGTCAGGTGAAATGGGCTGTAAAATAAAATGGAGACTTTGAAAACTTACATTTTTGTCCCACAGCCAAGGGTTCAGCTTGAGCCACTCAGAGATGTCCTCCTCCTGCTCTGGGGTCAGCTTCACAGCTGGGGCCTTGGCTTTCCTCCGCTTCTTCTCTGTCACAGGCACCTCTGACTCTGCCTCATCCTCCGAGTCTGCCTCCTCCTGGGCTGCCTCCGACTGGACCTCCTCAGCATCACTATCTTCATGGGAATCTGAAAAGAAACAGATGACAAAGTTTTAAACAAAATTGGATAAAGCAGCAAGTATTAACCTGAAAGTGAAATTATTCATTATAACCTGAAACATAGTGAAAATGTGTCAAATAATAAATGCTGCCATCACCATGGAAATATGAGACCACCCCCACCCCCAGCCAAACCCTAAAAAATCCCCACCCCCCAGTCCAACCCAAAGTGTTTTTTTTTTATTTATTGGATTATTTTACAAGTTTAAGAGCCAACAAGCAAAGCTGAGAAATGTTTAAAATCACCATTTTCAAATTGGCACTAAGTGGCACTAAAAAAAGTGGCACTAAAAAGATAAATGGCACTAAACGTCCCTTGCCACGGTCATCTTTGGGGGGTGGGGGAACCGTCAGCTCTGCCAGGGATGGTCCCTCTTCTTCTACCTTTTGAGCCTCTTCCTCTGCCTGGGGAGGCTGTTGTGGCTGCTTACTCACTGGAGGATTCTTCCTGGTTTTTCTGCTACTTCTTCTGCAAGACATGATGCACACGAAAGTCCAAAAAGATGGAGAAGAAACTGTTGAATAACTGGAACTAGATCTCAGACTTGATGAAATGCGACTGAAGCAAGCTCCGATCCACGTGGGTTTATATGCGGATGGTGCGGACGCCAGAGGAAGCCGACATGCGCAGACACGAGCGTAACTTATCCGTATCGTCCGTAAGTCATCCGTATCGTCCGTAAGTCATCCGTAAAATCCGTAAGTCATCCGTAAAATCCGTAAGTCATCCGTAAGTCGTCAGTAACATGTGTCAGCGGGTTGGCAGCGGATGGGTTCATCCGCAGGTTTTACCCGTAACATCCGTAATTCATACGTAACATCCGTAACTAATCCGTATCGTCCGCAGAATATAGGTAACTTTTGCTCAAATTTCCGTATTGGGGTTACAAATTACGCATTTTCATTATCCAAATATACGCAGGCATCCGCAGGTCCGTAACATGGCCGTGTGACTGTAGCATAAGTGTCTACTTTCACGTTTATGGAAAACCGATTTTAAAAACTTAATTTTTGCAGCTTAGAATATTTTTTCACATAGATGAACATCTCTAGCACGGTAAAATCATGTTTGGCGCAATCTTTACCAGAGTATATTCAATTGTCCTCCTCTTTTTCCAGGTTAGTCATTGCATTTAGTCATATCCGTCACATTTTTGGGACAAACAACCCTGGAAAATATAACCGAATTTAGACTACAAATCCACGTTTATAGAGTATTGTCCTCAAATAAATCCAAATATTTTATTGTCTCAGTATAACGTACCGATTTTAGACCCTCGTAACAGTTTACTGCCTCAACAAGTGGTGATTTTCAGCAAAAAACGGGGACTGACATTATTTTTCACCAACTTCCTCTTAAACAACATAAACTTCAGATGAATTAGCAGATGCACACTGTTCATTTATCAATTACAACTGATAATTTTATTCACTCTTGTATTATTTCACACATTATTGGCATACAATAGTCATGTGACGGATATGACTAGCCGTGACGGAGATGATCAAGTTCAGGAGTGTAATGTGACGGAGATGACTTCAACTATCATCAGGCTCCAACAGTTTGTTATGGTTGAGAACAAGATGTAATACTCAATATAAGATTGTCAAAACAAGTTTATATATATATTTCCACAACTTATAATTTGCCATTCGACCTTCTAGAATGCACAGATTTTGTATGTTTCAATGCTACAGCTGGTTAGTGAAAATTTTCAATGCAACATTTTTTCAACAGTATTCAATGCAACAATTTGAATTTCTAACAGTATTCAGTCATCATTGTGTTGATTCAATGCAACAATTTTCAACAGTATTCAATGCAACAATTTGAATTTCTAACAGTATTCAGTCATCATTGTGTTGATTCAATGCAACCATTTTCAACAGTATTCAGTCATCATTGTGTTGATTCAAGAGGAATTGCACTGCATCTTGTTTCTAAAACACCCGCATGGATGTGTGTTTCGAGAATCTACATTTCTGCAATGCATACAGTCGAACACTGATAAGACTAAGAGCTCCTTTTCCATGTACCGGGATTTCCGTGTTGGGTCACTCTTCAGACGATTACGATATCGTTTGGCGCGTTCTGCTGCTGTAAGAGCCATTCTGTGATAAGAAAATTTAATTGAAAACTTACTTAATAAATTGCGTAATGATAGAATTATATAAACAATGATTAAGTTGCAAAAGCCCAAGTATCGGTTCAGCAACAACATACAATTAAATTTATGAATTACTTACCAGACCAAATCCAAAACCTGTCAAGCAAGTACCTTAAAATTAAACTTACAAAACAAAATAAATTCCCATCATATTTTAAAAGCATAGACTTTGCAGTTATTGAATTTGACATTTTTATTTAATGTTGCATTGCAAGTGTACCAAAATGGCAGCGAAAGATCAAAATGGCCGCTAATTTGACCCAACTTAAGACTAAAATTAAATTTGGAAAGATTTTACTTAAGTTTAATACCCCCACTTTTAACCCTATGCACAAACCCTATGGAACTCGTCCAAAAAAATCAACTTTTTTCCTATCAAGAAATTTGTTAAAGTTTGTCCATGTTAAAATCATGAATTCTTGTAAAATGTCACTTGTGGGTGGTTATCAGCTGTTATAAGGAAAATACAGTTGGGGTAAAAGTAAAATCTTACCTTAAAGTTAATTATTGTTTAACAAAACACTGACAAAAACAAACATTATGATTAAATGTCATATCCGTTTCACTGCCTGTAATCTCCGTCACACAGGAAACCGAGGGTAATGTGACGGAACTGAGCGTGACGGACATGATGGCTTTGACCTTTAACCCACCATGGCTTCGCGGTTCAGACGATACCTGGCGCGAAACTTCGGGACGTTGCACAGGTCACGAATCTATTTGCACTACTAGTCACAAAAAAACAATAATTGTTTCTATTTAATGGGTTCTATAGCGTTCGGATATGACACTGAATAAAGGTACGTACCTGTCATTGAGCGAAAACCCTGATTTTTACGGATGTTTAGTCACGCAATCCGGAGAAACTAAGTACACCAGCCACTGTTGTATTTCGCGCGTGTAAAAAGACCAGAACAGCGGGACAAAGCGATTTTTATCAACTATTGAGGGCGCTGCACAGGTTAGTGACGGTATCTGACTGAAATCCTCGGGACAAAATTTTTCGGAAAAAACGAAAAAATTTAGGACTTAATCGGTTTATAATCGCATATTTTGAGGGATTGAATAGATTTAAGTAATAAATACCTAGTGTTTAAGAGTATTTTCTTGAAGAAAAGTCTCTCCACCAAATAAATATAACAATCACAATTTTTACATAGTGCGATCGGGACATGGCATGGGTTTTCCGGGTGTCGACATCGCGCATCAGGAAATAAATAACATTGAACACTTTATTTTGTAGCTTTTTATGATCGTTTATTATGTTTATTAGCATAAATTAAATAAAAACACAAATCAGAGAATAACGAATTTTCCGTCTATACGGCGTCAAAGTATCGGGACACGAAAGTAGACACTTGCTGAAGAATGACCCACGTACGTACGGCTAGGCTTCACGCGCACGTAGGAAGTCATGTTTACGTGGATTTGCAATTAATTTTGTGTAAATAAGTTGCCTAAAGACACATTAACTTGTAATTGTAATTCCTGACACAAGGAATACATAAGCGAGATTTCGGCTTCCTTCATCAGGTAAAAATATGAAAAAATGTTGATGTAAATGTTTTCGCTATGGCAGGACACATTGATACCCTGGACGTCAGTCGTAATGCAATGATAAACTTCGTCCAACCTGGGCTAGGGCGCGCTCGACTCGGTCACTGACACTGTTACATACGTGTAAACAAACAGCATATTGTCCAGGCCTAGTTGGTTCATTCCTAAGTATTGTTTGGACAGTCCAAACAATTATTAGGCTTTAAGGCCTAGTTGGGGAATTCCTAGCTTAAGACAGTTGATGCCTATGGGCAAGAGCATGCAGAGGTAGGTCACGTACGTACGTTTCACATGTAATATTATCTTTAGATCTCGGCGTGCCCCGAGTCTCGGCGTGCCCCGAGTCTCGGCGTGCCCCGAGTCTCGGCGTGCCCCGAGTCTCGGCGTGCCCCGAGTCTCGGCGTGCCCCGAGTCTCGGCGTGCCCCGAGTCTCGGCGTGCCCCGAGTCTCGGCGTGCCCCGAGTCTCGGCGTGCCCCGAGTCTCGGCGTGCCCCGAGTCTCGGCGTGCCCCGAGTCTCGGCGTGCCCCGAGTCTCGGCGTGCCCCGAGTCTCGGCGTGCCCCGAGTCTCGGCGTGCCCCGAGTCTCGGCGTGCCCCGAGTCTCGGCGTGCCCCGAGTCTCGGCGTGCCCCGAGTCTCGGCGTGCCCCGAGTCTCGGCGTGCCCCGAGTCTCGGCGTGCCCCGAGTCTCGGCGTGCCCCGAGTCTCGGCGTGCCCCGAGTCTCGGCGTGCCCCGAGTCTCGGCGTGCCCCGAGTCTCGGCGTGCCCCGAGTCTCGGCGTGCCCCGAGTCTCGGCGTGCCCCGAGTCTCGGCGTGCCCCGAGTCTCGGCGTGCCCCGAGTCTCGGCGTGCCCCGAGTCTCGGCGTGCCCCGAGTCTCGGCGTGCCCCGAGTCTCGGCGTGCCCCGAGTCTCGGCGTGCCCCGAGTCTCGGCGTGCCCCGAGTCTCGGCGTGCCCCGAGTCTCGGCGTGCCCCGAGTCTCGGCGTGCCCCGAGTCTCGGCGTGCCCCGAGTCTCGGCGTGCCCCGAGTCTCGGCGTGCCCCGAGTCTCGGCGTGCCCCGAGTCTCGGCGTGCCCCGAGTCTCGGCGTGCCCCGAGTCTCGGCGTGCCCCGAGTCTCGGCGTGCCCCGAGTCTCGGCGTGCCCCGAGTCTCGGCGTACCCCGAGTCTCGGCGTACCCCGAGTCTCGGCGTACCCCGAGTCTCGGCGTACCCCGAGTCTCGGCGTACCCCGGAAGTCGGGTCACTATGAAGTCGCTGCATCAAATCTCGCCTCATCTGCCAAGTTGTTTTATCGCCCCTCTCAGATTCCCATTTTCTGTATAACACACCAATAGCGTCCAATATCGTTTAATTACTCTATCACTTGGGGAAACTTCACTCCATTTAGGTCGCACATCTCGGGACTCTTTCCATCGGATGATCAGTCCGATCGCCTTGTCCTTTAACTGCGACTGTCCTAAGTCTCTGGCTGTGCACTCTACGTCATTTTCTGACTTTGAACATGCTTCACCACGACAAACGTTCACGGCAACACATCCCCGGCCGTCCTGCAGCCCAACACCATTTTCGGACTTCTCTCCAGGGTCATTTTTGCCCAAGGAATCCATGGTGGCGTGTGTATCATGACCAACAGCCGTTCCAGAACTTCTCTTGCCGAACATGTCCATCCAAGTCTGTGACAGCGCACTGTTGGGCCTCTTCTACCCTCGTGCCATCTCGAGAATCAACATCTTTATTAATTACTTTATCCCCATCACTTGCAGATTCATCGCAGCGTTGTGTGTCATCTTCTATTAGGGTTCGTATGGGTGACTTCTTTCTTCTGTCTCTTTCATCGTAGTCGCGAGGAATTCTCATACTGTGTGTAATTTGTCGTTGCGCCGAATTACGCTCGACCCGGTCACACTGTTCACAGTCATCACAAGGCCGACGAGATAGGCCGTCTGCGTTCCCGTGCTTAATGCCTGCACGATGCTGTATATCAAACGTGTATGAACTCATAACCTCTGTCCTTCTGGGTTCTTGAAATTCATCATCCACCTAAGTGCTCCGTGATCACTTCGAATTATAAATTTTCTGCCATACAGATAATGGTGGAAGTGTTTTGTTGCTGCCACTACTGCGAGAAGTTCTTTTCTTGTGACGCAATATCGGCGTTCAGCTTTGCTCAGCGTTCGGCTGAAATACCCGATGACCTTCTCAGCTCCGTCCTGCGTCTGTGATAATACAGCTCCAACACCAACATTACTAGCATCTGCATCCACGATGAAACCACAGGTGTCAGCACTCGTAGGATATGCTAGGATCGGCGCCGATGTAAGTGCTGATTTCAACTGTCTGACTGCCATCTCGCATTCCTCTGTCCATAGAAAATTACGGTTCTTCACTGTCAGCCGGTGAAGCGGCTTTGCAACTTCGGCAAACCCTCTCACAAATCTCCTGTAGTATGAGCATGTACCCAGAAAACTTCTAACATCAGTCACGTTCCTTGGCGTTAGCCAGTTTTGAACGGCTTCCGTCTTGGAACTGTCTGTAGATATTCCCTTCTCTGAAACTTCGTGTCCCAAAAAGGTAACACTACGCTGAAACAGGTTGCATTTCTTGGGGCTCAACTTCAACCCTGCTGCTTTAAGTCTCACTAGTATTTCTTCAAGCCGCCGTAGCGCTTATGGAAAACTTCGTCCGTAGGTCACAATATCGTCTAGATACAGCAAACATGTCTGCCACTGAAGTCCTGTTAGTACTCTCCATCAATCTTTCGAATGTAGCGGGCGCGTTGCACAGCCCAAACGGCATGACCTTAAATTGATAAAACCCAAGCCCGTTGCCTGCAACAAATGCCGTCTTCTCTCGGTCTTCATCGGACGTTTCTACCTGCCAATAACCACTTTGAAGGTCTAGTGTTGAGAACCACGTCGAACCCGATAGTGTGTCGAGTGTATCATCTATTCTTGGTAGCGGGTACGAATCTTTGACAGTTACAGCATTCAATTTACTGTAGACGAATGCGTCTTGATGTCGAAGCAAAAGATTCTTGAACTGGTCCCGCTGTTCCTCATCAAGACTAGAGCTGCACTTGTCAAATAAATCAGTCAGGTTATTCGGCATGGGGGAATTTCCTTTTTCTTTATCTTCATGTACTAGGTAGCAAGCTGCAGTTTCTATGTCGTCTTCCCCATTAGTCGTCATTATATCTTCTACTGGCTCGCACACAGCAACATTCGTCCCCTTGTGTATCTTGACGTACTCATCCTTCAAATTCAAAACCCGCACTGGGACATGTTCTTCCCGTGTATCTACTAACGCTTTAGCAACCATCATGTCGTGGTTTCTCAAAAAACGTGACTGCTGGCTCCATGATTGACACTCCAACTTCTCTAGCTTCAGTTATCTTACCGGGAATAATTACTTCGCCTCTTGGTGGTATACACACCGTTGTATCTGCAACTACTCGACAACTCATCTGTGGTTCAACCGAGCAAACCTGCGTCCCTTGAAATGTCATCAATCTTTGTCCACATTCTAGTTGGCAATCGTATCCTAAGATACCGTCAAGCTCTATGTCGGCTACCCATATTCTGTGTTCAACTTCTGCTCCATCTTTATTGTCAATGTTAATCTTAAACCATCCTTGACCCTTGAAAGAAAGTGGTTTGCCGTCAGCCGTCACCATCTTGATTGTCTTGCTTTCTAGTGGCGGTCTATCTTGCTCTGGAATCTTGAAGTAAATATCTGGCTTGATGATCGTGATGTTGGCCCCGGTATCAACTAAGAAAGTAACTTCTACGTTCTCTACATGTCCTCGTACGTATAACCCATCTACTCCCGTTGACAAAGATCGTGTCGTTACTGTTGTGCCGTCCGGTTGGGCCTTGCGTTGCCCAGTCGAGTGTCGACCCAATTGCTCGACTGTCTCCCGTTTCCCTGCTGTCTTGCTTGGTTAAAGCTAGGTGGTCGTCTCCATTGCTGCGGACAATCTCGACTATTATGTCCAACGTCATGACACCTCCAACACTGAACTGGTCCGCTGATCTCACATTGGTCCTGAGTGATGAAAGCCGTCTTGCATCTGTCCTCCAGTCTTACCGGGATCTGCCAATATCTTTTTGTAAGGTCGACCTTGGACAAATAGTTGTCTTGAGAAAGATGAGCAAATATTTCGTCTGTAACTGGCATTGGCTCAGCATCGAAGACTGTAACTTTGTTGAGCTGCCTATAGTCGACACAGAATCTGTTGGTGCCATCTTTCTTACGGACCAAAACAATCGGCGATGCATACGGTGAATCAGACCTCTCAACTATACCCAAATCTAACATACTTCTGACTTCATCCTTCACAGTGTCACGGACTGCATGGGGCAAAGGATAAGGTCTAGACCGCACCGGCTGGTCTGTAGTGACTTTGATATCATGAACAGCAATATTAGTTTGACCAGGAAGGTCGGTCAACGATTCTCTGTTGTTTTGCAGAATCCGACGAACCTGTTGAATCTGCTCAGAAGATAGATATGGGTTGACCGATACATCCGAAGGAGACTCTTTGGCTTCTACTGCCGGTAGTTCGATGTCTCCTATCAAGTCAGAACCATCTGTTGACAAAGTGACATCCTCGTCATCACCAATGACAGCACACCCAACTACCTCAATGACATCACGCTTAAACGATGTTTTCTGTGAGTCTGTTGCACTGACACCATCCCTCTCAAAGTATTTCTTTAGGAGGTTTGCATGGAACACCTTGACTCTACTCTCTAGCTGGATACGGTAGTCCATCTCACCAATCTTTTCGATGACAGAAAACGGCCCTTTTCACTGCATTAGGAGTTTGTTGTGGTCAGTTGGAAGTAAAAGAAGTACCTGGTCACCAACGTCAAACTTCCTTGCCCGAGCCTTCCGGTTGTAGTACATCTTGGCTGGCGTAGAGGATTTTCTCAACTCTTCACGTGCCAACTTGCAGGTTTGTTCAAGTCGATCTTGAAGGTCGAGAACGAACTGATAAGTAGACCTGACTTCAGGGCTCTCTGCCTCTCCAGACCACAGCTCTTTCAGAATGGTCATAGGACCTCTTACTGACCTGCCATACAACAACTCAAACGGTGAGAACCCAAGACTTGCTTGAGGGGTTTCCCTGTAGGCAAACAAAAGTGGGTTAATATACCGATCCCAATCTTTGGGACGCTCGGCACACATACGCTTCAGCATTTGTTTCAAGGTACCTGTGGCAGTTATCAGGTAAGGATTGTTTTAACCAATTCTCTTTGAAGTAAATTGAAGTTCAAAGTTCAAACTATACTGCTTGATTGTTTATTCAGGTGATTTCACAGGTTACAATCATGTTTACAGGGTTCACGGTAGTTCACTGACACGGGTGCACCAGTTCACAAGTTCACGAGTTCACGAGTTCACGTAAGAACTGGAAAACAATAAATACAAAGAAATACAATAAGTACATGCATGGAGTACATGTTAATGTACATGTAAAATGACATGTGGAAGAATTAACATGCTCCCAAAAGTGATGTAATATAACTCCCACAATTAGCAGGTTTATAATAAACAATCAAATGGGTTGGCCATAATTACAAAACCTAGAGTTAAACTCGAATTTAGTTATCCATTGTTCAGCGAGGGTCAAAGGTCATGCAGCGTTACACCGACATACGTGCCACTGGTGATAATGTATCACTACACAAACGCGTTTAGAAAAGTGATCCAATAGGAACAATTATCGTTCTCAAGCATTACAAATAACACTATTCAATCACTGAAAATTATCTCGGTACTAACACTACAATATATATAATACATTAAATGTTAATTACCTCTGTCCCTAGGTCAAATTTGGGGGAGAACCTCGGTTTTTGGGAGTCACGATTCACGATTCACTATAACGTGGGCAAACAAGGTGGTTTCTAGAGTATGAGCGCGAAAAACGGCGCCACCACGCGACAAGATTTTACACAGCAGGCAACTGCCGTCACAGTACCATTAAAACGCTCTACCAACCCATTACATGCAGGATGATAGGGAGTGGTGGTGAGCTGTTTCACAGATAACAATCGGCTTACCTCCTTCATGACATCTGAAGTAAATTGGGACCCTGATCCGTCAGCACCTCACGTGGGACGCCAACCCTGCTGAATACATCCACTAGGGCCTCGGCAACTGTGGTACAGCCTCGGGGTACCTGGTGGCATAGTCGACCACTGTCAGGATGTAACGATGCCCCTTTGTGGTAACTGGCTTGATGGGACCCACGATGTCAACGGCTACTCGCTGAAACGGCGTCTCAATCAGTGGCATGGTACCCAGGGGAACTTTGGTGATTGAACTTATATGCACCGTCCCCTGGCACACATCACACGACCTGCAAAATCTAGTAACATCTGACTGTAACCCTGGCCAGAAGAAACTAGACAGAATCTTGTCGACAGTTTTCCTAATCCCCTGATGACCACCAAGGACAGAGTCGTGAGCTAAAGCCATAACATGCTTTCGAAATTTTTCAGGCACAACCAACTGCTCTAAAGGATCACCACACTGTATCTTTGGTGAATGAAACTGCATATACAACAAACCATTGGAACTATAGAACTTGCTAAAGTTCTTCTTACCACTTATCAATTCCTCTCCGGATGACGCCAGCTCATAAAACCGAAGCAGACTAGGGTCAGCCTTCTGAGCGGAGATGAAGTCATCTCTGCTGATGTCCGGCAGAGGAAGTTTAGGCACCTTCATCGGACGAAAAGGTCTCTGTTCGGCTGCCTTCTGGGCCCTCGTCTGAACTGCTTGCGCTTGAACATGGTGTCCGCCTTCTGGTTGCTCCTGACCAGTCTCTGATGTCTCACCCAAAGGTTCAATATGACGAATATCATGTAATTGACTAGACGGTTCCTGTACACAAGTTACATTACCAATAATGAGGTCATAAATAGGGTTACGCATACACAAGGCCTTGGTATATCCTGTAAAGAATGGTGTGTCAACGTAAATTCTAGCAACTGGAAATTTACGGACAGTACCATCAATAAGAACACACATTCTTGTCTCACCTGTCAGCCACTTGTCATTTACCAAGTCTCGTCTCACAACGACGCCGGAACATCCACTATCCCGAAGAACCTGGACTGTCCCAGCAAACACAAAACGTTTAAAAAACGTTTTTTAAACGTTTAAGTAGGTCCGCTAGGTCTTCGTCCTAAATAAACGTTTAAAAAACGTTATTTAAACGTTTAATTAGGCCCGCTAGGTCTTCGTCCTAAATAAACGTCCGCTACGTCTTGATTTTTAACAAACGTTTAAAAAACGTTTGGAGAACATCTAATTTTGACCTAATATTTGCCCCAAAGCAAAGGTTTTTTTAAAACGTTTACAAAACGTTTACGAAACGTTTGAAAAAGACGATTTTTTTTCTGGACGTTTACAAAACGTTTTCTTTACGTCCAAGTCAAATAAAAACTAATTGTAATTAATTATTGTTTTTAATATTATGATTTAATATGATTATTATTTTGATGATTAAATTGAGTAGCCTAATGATGGTGATTATGATGATGATTATGATTATGATGATCGATGATGATTATGATTATGATCATGATCATGATCGTCATCCTCATCGTGTGGCCCATATGGTCGTCGTCGACGTCGTTGATGTACGTAATTGTTATATTTTGTGACATCGATATCATGCGGTGCGCCAGCGCGGCCTGGCTGGCCGCCTACGTACAGCGTTGCATGCCATCGTTTATATTCAAACGCTATGTTGGATGTTCTTGAAAGGTTTTCTGAACGTTCTGAATAGGTTTTCTGAACGTTCTTAAAAGGTTTTCTAGACGTTCTTAAAAGGTTTTCTGAACGTTCTTAAAAGATTTTTTGAACGTTTTTAAAAGGTTTTCTAGACGTTCTTAAAAGGTTTTTTAAACGTCTAAAGGTTTTCTAGACGTCCTAAAAAGGCACTGCAAAAACTGTGGTGTTAAAATTTTAACACCAATGTTTTTTAAATCTTTTGGAATGAACATTGGTGTTAAAATGAAGTAAAATGATTCTTGAAGTATTAGTTTCAAATCAAGAACTGGTGTTACGTACTTTTGGTGTTAAATTTGACCTAGTGCGCATGCGTGTGTGAAATAAAGCCCTCTGATTGGTCGATAAGGAATTATGGTATATGTTAACAATAGTCGATGTTAAATTGTTGTATTTAGTCCAAAAACCCATTTATTTTACCATAATATGTAATTATTTAAACGATTCCATGATTGAATTTTGATTTTTGTGCAAACATAGTTAAAAATTCGCGTTACATTTTATTCATTTTCAAATTTTGACATTATTCATAAAAACTAGCTGCGACTTCGTCGTGGACAAAAAAGCGTAGTATAAAACTAACAACGGCAATGGTTATGTGTGTATGTGTGTAGTACGTATTCAGTAGGAATAGATTATTATTATTTATTTACGTAATATTTCATTACGTAATTTGTCCATGCAGTTAATATGTACAAAATTATAGTGTTAAAACGGTATGATCCTCAAACTGGTGTTATTCAACACCCAAATTTGTTGCAGTGTAGACGTTCTTAAAGGGTTTTCTAAACGTTCTTAAAAGGTTTTCTAGACGTTCTTAAAGGTTTTCTAAACGTTCTTAAAAGGTTTTCTAAACGTCTAAATGTTTTCTGGAGAGCTGGTCTGGAAAACGAATACGAGACAAGGTTTTAAATTGGTTTTTTAAACGTTTTAAATTGGTTTTTTAAACGTTCAATAAAAACGTTTTTTAAACGTCCAAAACCTACCACAAAAAAACGTTTACAAAACGTTTTTTTTGAACGTTTAAAAAACCAATTTAAAACGTTAAAAAAACGTTCAGAAAACGTCCGATTGTTAGCTGGGGTGTAGTTCCCCAAGTGACCCTCTCTTACTGGCATGTCAACTGTGGTTGGCTGTGTGCACGCAGCACTCATCACCATCAACTCATGCCCACACCTGAGAGTCACATGGTTGTCATCGACACAACAGTTTGCTAAGCCTTGACCTTCAACAAGACATGCTGCGGTTTTCACCGGTCCCTGCTCATGTGGCTTAGGATTTTGAAGAGAAATGGCTTGGCTGCAGTGCTCGCAGGTACAACGAGTACACTGTTGACGCTGTGGAGTCTCCCTAGTTGACTCTTGGAACGCTGAGTGTTTCGGGTTCGGTGCTTGATGCCTCTTCCCTGCAAACTTTATGCCAGCCGTCTTCGTGTGGCTAGTCTGCGACTGCCTTAATTCTTCTCCAACAATCACGAGCCACATGACCTGGCTTTTTACAGAAAAAAACAACAGGACGAGATGCAGAGTTATTACCAACTTTACCTTGTGGAGTCCGCTTCTTGTCACCATCTGGTCGATTGAAAGACGAACGAGGGACGAGAGGTTTCTTGAAGTTAGACGCCGAAGACCCAAAGGTGGTTCCACGTGCCTCTTGAAATTGCTCGGCTAAAGGCTGGCTCACACTATGACGAATAGCGGGGTACGGCAAGCTACGGTAAGCTGCGAATTTCAATTTTGAATTTGCCGCCACTCATCGTGTGTTGCCGTCAGTTGTCGCTGACAAATCCGCTAGCGACCGCAGACGACCGAAATCATCAGTCGCGTCCGTCGGCAAATTTTCAGCTTGTTGGAAATTTTGTGGCGGCAACAAAATTCGTTGTGATTCCTTTCAGATTTCGTTAGAGACCGCAACCCTCATTTCCTTGACGTTTCCATGCCGTGCGATTCCGTCTCTAGTCGTTTTAAGGTCGTCACAATTTCGTTGGTAGTCGTTGTCAACGACCATGGACGGCAAAACAACGGCAAGTGACGTCACATCTCGAACCCTGACGACACATTGCGGCAAGTAACGAAATTGTAACGACCTTGGTGCGACGATGGATTGCGAATTTTGGCTGGAGGGTGACGGGTGATGACTGTTGATGACGGGTCGTTTGCGAGTACCTGCGGCATTGCAACGGTGGCCTGCGATGGGTTACGATTTTGCAACGATGGTCCACGATTTTAAACTTTTAGTGCGATTTTGTTCACGTTTTGTGACGCCAGAACGTTGTGAAGAATGGGAACGCCAAACTCGACTAATTCGTCACCGACACCACGAACTGACACCCAGTGGTCGCCGTTACAAAAATAAAATTCGGAGAAAAACGCTTTTAAAGGTTTGACACGAGTTTACTTAGTCAACAAATCCGTCTACTTGAAGGATTTTGGTATCATTAAACGTAACAATTCGTTAACTGCTGAAACACAATTTTTATATTGTGAAAATATGGTTAGTTAATTAATAATTAAATGATTAAGACGGGTGCCAGTTCGTGAAAACGAAAACTGTCGCGTTTTCGGAGAGTGCGCGCATACATTGCAGTGAGTGAGTGCCAGTTCGTGAAAACGAAAATTGACGCGTTTGCGGGGAGTGCGCGCACACAGTGCCGGGTGCCAGTTCGTGAAAACGAAATCTGTCGCGTTTTCGGGGAGTGCGCGCACACAGTGCTCGGGTGCCGCCGTGTTGACAACATCGAGTTCTATTTATTTCGTAGACAAACGTGATACGTATACACGGCGTGATACAACATTGCCCTGGGTACGTTGTATAGACAGTGCCAGTTCGTGAAATCTTTTTCACAGCGCGCCTCCGCAATTTCGTTTTCACGAACTGACACTGAGTGCAGTGTCACTTCGTGGAACCGAAAAACGACAGAATGGACTAATTTCTGCAAAACTCCCCAATAAAAATTAGCAAATTAACATGATTTAAGAAAAAAACATTTCGCCATGTTATACTTCATGGCACAAAATGATATATTCAGCAATAAAAACAATTTCGAATTTTTTGAATTTTTTGTACACATGTGATGCAGAGGGTGCCAGTTCGTGGTGTCGGTGACGAATTATACGACCCGCACACACACACACACAAGTGTGTAAAGGCCTTCGATCGTGGACGGGGTATTGTCCGACCGTCTTCCCTCTTTTGTTTATACTCTAACGTTTTTTGATGATCGCCATAGGATTTGTACACGGGAAAAGATCGTGGACGTTTTGTCAATCGTGGACCCATTGTTTGACTCCCAATTCTTTTGTCCGACGACCACGATTGCCGGTCAATACAAACGCACACACACACAGGCTTTGATATCGACCGCAACCCACCGTCAGCCACCGTTCCTTGCCGCCAGCCAATCCGCTGCTAGCCGTCTGACCTCGTTCCTTGTTGCCGGGCTCCGTCGAGACATCGTCACTCGCCGCCCAGACAACGTCCGAGTTTGGTCGCTAGCCTCCGTTCCCTGCCGCAGCCATTCGTCCCTTGCCGTCGTGTTGTCGCTGGAGGTCGTTCCCAACCGTCAGCGAAACTTGGTTTTCCCCTTTTGCCGTCGCTTTGCCGCCAACATTTTTTGATTTTCACGTTCGTCGCCTTTCGTTGGGTCTTTGCCGCTACTATGTGAGCCAGCCTTTACACGGCTACCTCCTTTATGTCTTTCGGTTGTCTCTCCTTGATAAACAAAGCAAGATCTTTATCGCTAGCGTTAATAAACTGTACCCTCAAAAGGAGATCTTTAACGCCATCATACGTTTTCTCGATTTTGGCCAAATCTACCCACCTTGAGAAGAGATTATCTAATCTCACAACAAACTGTGGAGCAGTTTCACCAAACTCGGGTCTTGCAAAACGAAACTTCTGCCGAAAACGCTCCAGAGTGAGCCGATAGCGCTTGAGTAGAGCACTCTTGAGAATATCATAGTCATCTGCTTCATCTGCAGAGATGCGGGTGTATACGTCAGGTGCCTTGCCCTTCAGGAGTGCACTCAGGTTGATGGACCTGTCCTTTTACTCCCATCCTTGTGACTTAGCGTAGCGCTCATACCGCTGTAGATAAGAATCTATGTCATCCTTGTCATCTTCAAAGAAAGGAAGTTTAGGGGTTCGGGCTCTCATGGTGTGTGCGATAGGAGGCTTAACATCCTTATCATCACCTTGTGATTTTACCTGAAATTGTAACTGCAGAATTTCTATCTCCTGCTTCTTCAACTCACGATTATGAACCCTGTCTTCCCTGGCCAAACGCTCCAACTCCTGCCTCTCCTCTGCTTCATGTTCCCACCGTTCCTTCTCATCTCGTTCCCGTTCTAACTTTTGTTCCCTTTGGTAATCTCTTTCACCTTTAATGAAATCCAATAATTCTTGACCAGACAGACCCAAGGACTTTCCTATGTCTGTGATTTCTTCGATACCAGACATTTTGATCAATACGACCGACCTACTTGAGACTATCCTGACCTCAACCGACACATTATTACTACAACAAACCCGAAACGTTACACACCTCAGCAGTAGCATTTGAGCAAAATACACCAAGGCATGCCATGGCGGTATTCGGTGGCTTCGCATTAATCGCAATCAACGCTAAAAATAGCAAGCGCGCCAAAGAAAGCAAATGCTGTGAAAGGGACATGGACAAATATGATTCCAAGTTCATTCATGAAAGATATCCAATGTTTCTTACTTCTAAAGTATCCTGTAAACGGTGAGCTTTCAATTTACTCTTGCGTTTCCCGGACAAGCCCCCAAATGTCAGAACTTAAATAATTTACGGAAGGGGGAAAGCTTACGATGTCTACAAATTACAAGTAAAGTGAAGAAACAGAAACAAGTCAAAATCTGACTTACACTGTTAAGAATTTAATAACAACTAGGTAATGGTCACATAAGGAAAAGCTCCAGTGCGCACTGTCTTTTGGTTGAGTAATGCAAAATTTACATCACGACGTCAGAAGGCAAACTTCAGAAAAATTGCCAAACAAATCAGCGGGGAAAACCAAAACTGTAAGTAATACTTACGATCCGCTGTCTACATTATACAAATAAATCATTGTACACTACATTGTACACTACAAAAAAAACCTGTTTCCGTAGTCTAATCTACGTTTTATCTACGAAGGGTCATCTAGCCATTATTCGGCTAGTTATGTTTATAGAACTCGTTCGTAATAGGAAAAGAGCCCACCCCGCAAAAACCGTTCGTTTAGTCCTGAACTTGCAGGAAACAGCCGCCGGTGGTCCACTGTATTCTGTTCCAGTCCACCGCGCTCATACCACTACGGGGCCTCACTTGCAGCCTTCCAGTCAGGCTGGGTGGGACCATAGAGTCCTTTCTCTATGGTGGGACGACCGTTGGCCTGGTTACGATGACCTCAAGTATCGTCTCACTAGTTCCAGTTGGCCATCTGAATAAAACATTTCTCAGATAAACACACCCTACCAAAAGATCACAATCAAGACCTTCATCTTTCAATAATTTAAAAACATATGACGTCACGTTTCATTGTACTAAATTATGGTAGTTCAAAAGAAAGATATATTTTTCCTATCTCAAAAACTCGAATATAAAGAAAGATATAATATAATTGAAAGTTCTCTCAACAAAGGACTTCTACAATAGATCTCCACACTTCGTTATACGTTAAATATAGAATACGGTCATAAATCTGAAATCAAAACAAAATTATCTTTCACCTAACTACAGCAATGCATATCGCTTAAATATGTAATATGTTGAAAAAAATATACTAATGATACTCACAGTCACAAGAGACACTTCTCGTCTCTTAAAATCAATGGAAAAGATCTTTCCGTGCGCCCTTCACAGCAACAAATATTGGAGACTCCAATTCTCTCCAAGTTGCAATTTCACAAAGATCGGATGGCTAATAATTACAAACTTGCACATCCAAAAACCAACAAGCTGCAGAGCAAAAAACTAGCACGGCGAACGGCGCTTTGCTGTCAAAGCATGCGACAGTGACACACCTAACCAAAACAAAGGTTTTACGACCAGACAAAGCTCCCAGGAGTCACTGGGACCCGAAAACCAATCAAAGTTCCCCGCGATTACAGTACCTTTAACCTTTCTTTGTGACCAGAACCACTCAACCTTAGACGTGACTATGACCAACGACACAGACAGACCTAGACATGTATAAGTCATCCAATTACAAAAAAAAATACAGTAGATATATGTGAAAAAAATGACTTTGTGACACCCTACTTCATCGTTTGAGACGATGCTTTTCCCCTGAGGATTACCTTGATGAAGCCTTACAGTCGCAGGGGCATGACTAGAGAAGAAAAGATCTTCAACTACCGTCTCTCGTGTGCCAAGAGGGTGGTGGAAAATGCCTTTGGCACCCTGGCCAACAGGTTCCAAGTGATGCTCACCACCATGCAGCACCACCCTTCCACAGTGAAGCTCATCGCCACAACCTGTGTGCTCCTCCACGACCCGATGAGGACCCGGTACCCAGCACTCCAGAACCAACAGCTGGACCAGGCAGAGAATGCAGACCGTGACTTTGTGGCTGGAGCATGGAGAGAGGTTAGCAACCTGAAGGACACTTTCGAGGTGACTGGTCCACTGGAAGGGAAGATGGAGAGGAACCTGCTGAAGCCCTGGGTCAACTCTGAAGCAGATCTGTACCATGGCAGGACGGGATGATCTAGTTTGTTTGCGTGACAGGGACACATTTCCATGTATCATTGTGTATAATAAATAGATGACCTTGTTTGCTGACAATAACATTTGTTTTGTGTGGAAGCACATGTTATGCAATTAAGAACAAAATCTGAAGGAATGGAAAGGGAACCTTTTTCAGTATTTCATAGCAACATCAGAAGCATTCAAAAAAACTTTGACGACCTAATACTAAGTTTAGAAGTTATACAGCACAAGTTTCATATCATTGGTTTAACTGAAACGTGGTTAAAAACCAGCACTGACCCAATGCTTTGTATCCCAGGTTATTCATATGAGTACAACAATAGACAAGGACATTTGTCGGTGGAGGCGTATTGTTATATGTGAAAGGCGTATTGTTATATGTGAAAGAATCTTTGTCGTATATTGTGAGACCAGACTTAGGTAGTGTTTCACAATGTTTTGAATCTATTTTTATCGAAATAGACATCTGTAAGAAGAAAAACATAATTATAGGCTTGATCTACAGACCCCCTGGCCTTAAAGGATTACAGAAATAGAAAAATAAAAAGTACTTATATGATATAAAACATAGGTTACAGTATTAATACACCCAATACAAAAAATTGTGTGTGATTTTAGGGTTATTTGAGCCATTACAAATTTCAAATTTCTCTTCGATCGCCCCGCCCAGAAAAATTCCTCCTGTCGAAGTCGTGACGTCACGTAAAGAATAGCTTTCTTCGCGATTGATCGCGATCGCGTGCGTACATACGTAACCACGCGATCGCAATCAATCGCGAAGAAAGCTATTCTTTACGTGACGTCACGACTTCGACATCCAGGCATTCTGTCAAAGGAGGAATTTTTCTGGGCGGGGCGATCGAAGAGAAATTTGAAATTTGTAATGGCTCAAATAACCCTAAAATCACACACAATTTTTTTTATTGGGTGTATTAATACTGTAACCTATGTTTTATATCATATAAGTACTTTTTATTTTTCTATTTCTGTGATCCTTTAATGTTTCTACATTTACGGAAGATATGGATGAAATTCTTTGTAAAATAACTTCTGAGAACAAAACATGTTATATTATCGGTGATTTCAACATCAATTTGCTAAAATGCGACACACATAATCCAACACAAGAGTTTTTAAATATATTATATTCTCACTCATTCCGCCCCACTATCAATAAACCCACCCGAATAACACAAAATACAGCCACCCTAATTGATAATATTTTTACCAATATTATGGAACAACTCCAGACAGACATAGTTGTATCTGGAATAAGTGATCATTTACCTATTGTTTTGTTTGGACCAAGCTTTGTACAAACCCCAAAAGTAAAGAGCTACCATTGGAAACGAGATACTAGTGAACATAATATAACTGCTTTGAAACATGAATTAGACAGTGTTAACTGGAATGATATAATTAACGCGCAAAATGTGAATGAATGTTATGCGCAGTTTAACACAAAATTAACTATGCTTTTTGATGAATTTGTTCCGTACAAAAAGTTTAAATATAAAAAACCGATTTGCAATCCCTGGCTTACGAAGGGTCTTTTAAAATCAGTCAGACGAAAAAACAGGCTATATAAGCGCTATCTTAATAACCCGAACGAATGTAATAAAACAACATATGATAAGTATCGAAATAAGTTAACAAGTCTTATACGAGCTGCAAAACAACATTACTTCTCTGCTGCTTTTGAGAAGGAAAAAAGCAACATAAAAAATACATGGAAAATAATAAATGATGTCCTAAATTAAAATAAATCACCTGGACCGGATTCATTCAAAGTAAATAACACAATCTTAGATAATCCACAGCTCATTGCTGACAACTTTAACGACTTCTTTACAAATATTGGTCCGGATCTTGCGTCTAAGATCCCACAAGTCCACTCCAACCCTTCAGATTATATAGTTGGTGATTTTAATCATTCATTTTTTATGAATCCGATATCTAAAAATGAACTTCTGAAATGTATTGATAAATTACCCTCTAGAAAAAGCCCAGGCCATGACCACTTAGGCGTATTCCTTGTTAAGAAAATTGGACCCGTAATTATAGGTCCCCTGTTAAATATTTTTAACTTTTCGTTGTCATCTGGAATGGTGCCATGTGACTTCAAGATCGCTAAAGTAATTCATTCCTGTATTTAAAAACGGTGATCCACAACTTACATGTAACTATCGTCCCATTTCTATATTACCATGTCTTTCTAAAGTCCTAGAACGATTGGTAGCAAATCGTCTTAATTCATTTTTAAAGAAGTATGATATATTATCCAACTCTCAGTATGGATTTCGAGAGAATTACTCGACCCAAATGGCTCTAGTCGACCTTATTGATAAAATTAGTTCATGTCTTGATAAATCTTATCATACCATTGCGTTGTTCCTGGACCTTTCCAAGGCCTTCGATACAATTGACCATGACATCTTGCTTTTAAAACTGAACAGATATGGCATTAGAGGAGTGGCCTTGGATTGGTTCAGGAATTATCTCTCTGATCGAAAACAGTTTGTCCAATGGAAACAATGCACATCGACCCTTAAGCCTATCAAATGTGGTGTTCCGCAAGGCTCTATTTTAGGTCCTATACTTTTTCTTATTTATATTAATGATATTTGTAACTCTTCTAGTTTACTATCTTTCATTTTATTTGCGGATGATACCAATATCTTATACAGTCACGATAATTTAAAAGAGGCAGTCGATACGATCAATAAAGAATTACGTCACATATCGTCTTGGTTCCAATGTAATCGGCTTTCTATAAATGAAAAAAAAACATGTTTCATGCTGTTCTCAAACACGGAGAGGAATAGTAATATCAACGTATACATAAATAATTCAAAAATAAATCAAATAAGTTCATTTAAATTTCTTGGTGTTAATATTGATTACCTGGAAATTACATTGCCAGCCGGTCCATACATCTGTCTCACGTATTTTAGGAATTTTGCGCAGGCTAAGATGTATAATGCCAACAAATATTGTATTTTCTATCTACAATACTCTGGCTCTGCCCCATCTTCAGTATGGATTGTTAGTCTGGGGTAATTCCCAGATAACTCCAATGAATAAATTACTAATACTGCAAAACAAATCGCTACGAGTAATCACGAAGTCCGGCTCTAGAGATCACTTCGGACCCCTTTTTAAGAAACTCAATACGCTCTCGATTTCTAATTTGTATAAATATCATCTGGGTATTCTTATGTATAAATTTGAGCATAATCTTCTGCCCCTTGAAATCAAATCATTGTTTCAGAGGAATACCGATGTCCACTTACACAATACTAGATCAGCAGATAAGCTCCACATTGGGAAGGCAAAAACTACTTTATTTATTAAAACAGTTAGACATCAAGGCCCACTGCTCTGGAATAAAATCACCCAGTACCTTACTTTAGAAATATAAACGGTTGTAACAAGTTCCTTAAGAATATTCTTATTTCCTGTGAAATATAATTTATTTATCCCGTAGCACGTAGTACATATATTTCATGTCTATTATATTTGTACGTATTGCATTAAGTTTTAAACATTCTTGTTTTTTAAATCTGGACTTCAGCTGTACTTTCAGCCAGTTATTTGTTTCATAATTTTTTTCTTTCTTGTAACAATAGTTGTACATGTATATTAATGCGTTAACTAAGGAACCAGGCCACGTACAAGCATTTGCTTTTTGCCTGGTTTCCCCCATTTATCACCCTCTGTGCATTGTATAAATAACTGTGTGACATTATTTATTTATTGTGATGTATGGAAATAAAACAATACCAATACCAATAAGGGTTAAACAAATAGCCATACATGTATTACAATTTTGAAATAGGGCATAAGGGTTAATAATTTGTCATGTGACGTTTTTGTTAAACATCTCAAATATGTGGTGTGTATGTGTAATTGTAAATTGTTTGTATTGCAAGTGTTGAGTGTTTTCATTGCTTTTCAAATTATAAAGGAAGGATTTTTCTTTACATCTCAATATATTAAGGACTTTTACATTAATTGTTATGTTTGTATAAGTGATGCAAAGCATAAAGGCTGGGTATTAAATTTACATTGCAAGATATTATAGAAAATTGTGATAGGGCAAAGTGAAAACCAACATATTTTTAACAGTTTAGATAACTTGTATTGTTATCACAATCAAATGCAGAGAGTATGTACATAATGGCATTGAAATGGCCTACACTACTCTAAAACTAACAAGTGTCCCTGTTAGACAAACACAAAAACTCCTACTTGTCGTCACTGGTTGCTGGTGGCGGCGTGGGGGTTTCAGGTTTTGTTGGTGACGCCAAGGTGCCAGACAGAAAAATGTTAGAAATGCCAGACAGGTTGTGGATGTTGTCAAGCTCAGACAGCTGCTGCTGTTGGTATTGCTGTGGCGGCTGCTGCTGATACTGCTGTGGCTGCTGCTGGTACTGTTGTGGTTGTTGCTGTTACTGTTGTGGCTGCTGCTGCTGCTGCTGGGGCTGCAGGGAAGCCTGGTGGTATTGCTCCACGTAATAAGGGGTTGCAGATGCCCACACAGAACTGGGTAGCGCATGTAGTCGATTTCACCAAACTCTTCCTAACTTTAATCCTAACTAAGATTAATCTTAGAACTTAGGACGAGTCCCAGCCTTAAGATCGATCCTAGCTAGGATGCGTCCTAAGATCGAGTTCACCAAACACGTCCTAAGCAAGATTAATCCTATCTTTACGCATGCCGAACAATAATACGATAAAACCGTTTGTAATTTATTGGACGAGGCTGTGTTACTCTCCTGTGACGACTGTTGTGTTGTTGTTCTAATCCTAAACGTAAACGGCCGTCGGGCACACACGTTTTTTTACGCTCAGCAAATAAGCCAATTCGGTATTCCAACTCCGCATGTGCACAACAAGATCGAACAATTTCTCTCGCGGGATAAACACGGTACACAAAAAATGTGTTGCCGGTCGATTGTTTTTTTCTCTTCATAAATCGTTAGTTAAAACTCTAATTTATAGGCTGTTCATGTTTAAACCTTTTTAAAAATCCCCGAAAGTGATAATATCGGCCCTCTCCTGATTTTTGTTGTCGTTGCTATTACTCAAATTGAGCAAACTTGTTGCCGCGAATGGCAACAAAATGTCACTTTTTGAAGCGTCGTTACTTTTCATTCCATAGCGGTACTGGTGCATGTATCATTTTAAAGCTTAAAACGCTAGCAATCCAATGGTATAAAAATCTCTCATATGAAAAATTTCGACTTTAGCCTGGTTTTGGGGTGGTGGGTCACAAATGCACACAAGGCTATGGGGGACGTGGTAACCGAATTTACATTATCTGTGTTTCCTTGTGAAATCGAAAAGACGATGGGCACTTTGTTCGAACAAAAGTTTGGCCACACAAAACACCTGAAAACACCAAAACGTAAACAAAAAATGTTACTTAGTAACTTTAGAACACGACGATCTCTTTAAATTTGCTGGTACCCGCTATGCTTTTGCACGCAATCGATGAAATGTTTATCCCGAAAGAAAAATCGTCAAATCTTCATGTGCGCATGTGCAGTGGGATACCGAACTGGCTTATTCAAGATGTCTGATTGGCAGATCTTTATGGTACAACTTTTTGGCTCCGAAATCTTTTAGTAAAATGTCGTCTGCAAGCTTAAAAACACGTAACTACTTAACTTCCTAGTAGAAGGTGTTCTCACTCTGTGGCAGTATAGACAAATCTGAGAAGTGCTCCCATTAAATTTTGTATTGTCAATTTACTTTACCATGGTAAGAGTGCATCTTTAAAGGGGCTGTGTCGTCATGATAACAGCGAGTCTGTGGCTAGACATTAAATTGTGAACTTTCACCCATTTATTGCACACGTGCACGTGATGACAGTCACATCACAGGATAATAATGACGGTGCTCTTTTGTTTTGTAACAGTCAGCGCGCGTGCATGCAGTAACTTTCTGGGCACAGGGAAGACACAGGGAATCCATGATTGTGACGACACAGTCCCTTTAGGTGAACATTAAAAAATATCTATTAATGATTCGGTCTCTCTGCAGTCTGCCATCTTGTAGAGATCCTGCATAAGGCACAGCCTCAATGCCCTCTTCTTGTACTTCAATTTCCCCATCCAACTCTGGTTCACCTAACTGTTTAGACAGGTTGAACAAGACAAAGCAGGCCTGGATAATTTGACAGGCTTTGTTGGGGGCAACTCGCAGACCATAAGACAAACAGGGGAACTTGCGTTTAATTTGCCCAAACACCTGCTCAATCGTCACCCTTGTTCTCCTGTGACTCCTGTAATAATTAAGCAAATCATTTTATCATCATTATCACATCATTGTCATCCCCATCATCACCACTGTATCTTCATCTCATATTTGCCATTATTAGTATTTCCTCCAAATACATGAAGAATTTTTTGTGAATAATGTTTGCTCCTGTCACCTTTAACTTTGATGGTCTTGTTTTTGCTTTACTTGACATCAAAGATAAAGGAAACCTTGCAACATTTAATTGATCAATACTTCTGTGTACTTTAACTTATGCAAATTTTTCACAGTTTCTGTTTTTGTGAAAGCATTTAAATAAATATTTGCATGGAATATAAACAGTGTGTAATGTGTGCTTTATTGTATCTACCTGAGGTAAAATAACAAAGCATTTTAAGGTTGCAGTTGTGTTAAATATCATCAATATGATCTCTGCCACTTACCTGTTGTAACGTCTTTCGGCAGCTGTGTGTGGGTCTTCCACTGGTGTCATCAGCCATCGCCTTAAAGCGTAGCCAGTGTCCCTAATAAGGATGTCCTGAAGTCTGTAAGTACAGAGGAAGAAATATCATGTTTACTGTTGTTAGTAGGCCATATACATTCTGTAGTAATGTAAGTGGTCATGTAGGCTTATAAGTAGTGTGTGTTCCTCTTGACGTAAAATAATTCATTTGCTTATTAGATGTACTGCAGATCAATATAATATTTACAAACCTTCCATTGTCAAAAAGATCCCCAAGGCGGCTCCCGTGCAGGACGGCGCTATCATGTGTACTTCCAGGCCATCTAGCAACAACATTCAGTACAAGGAAGTTGGCGTCACAAACTGCCTGAACATTGATGCTATGGTACACTTTTCGGTTCACATACAGGTACTCGTCATCTTCAAGATGAGCCCCGTACAGACGTACATTGGTGCAGTCCACCGCACCAACAACGCCAGGAAAACCTGCTATTGCAAAAAACTCCTGATTGACCCTCATCACATCCTGGAGCTCTACCGGGAATTTGATGGCATCAGCCTAGCAAGTGAGTTGGCAACCCGATGCACAATGCGGCATACTGACGGAACACTGACGTCATGGAGATCTCCTTCGACCGTATAAAATGCACCAGTGGCAAAAAAATCGCAGGGTGGTCAGAAGCTTCATAAGTGGGGAAATTGCATTGCTTCGCTGTAAAAAGTAATCAATTTCAAAGGGTTAGACATAATGACAAGTTTAAAAGCACCTAAGAAATCATGTTAAAGGGTTGGCCCAATAAGCCATTTGCGCGTGACCCCGAGTTAAATTTGAATAACATCTGGTACACTGACTTGCTCACACAGCTTGGCAAAGTTTAACTTTAAATTCTCCAGACCAAAGACGCTGTTGCTATATCACGTGATTCGGGGCAAGCCTTACGCGTCATACGCTAGCAACCCCCAGCTCTGGAATGGTCTGGTGTCTTTTTGCCATTCTCACCCATTGTAAACAGTATTGGTGCTGAGCGTCTCTTACGTAACTATGCAAAAGCTTGCCCCGAATCACGTGATATAGCAACAGTGTTTTTGGTCTGGAGAATTTAAACTGTGTTAAACTTAAGTTAAACTGTGCCAAGCCATGTGAACAAGTCAGTGTACCAGATATATATTATTTAACTCGGGGTCACGCGCAAATGCCTTTTTTTGTGTGTCTCCTGATAACAGAATTGTGTGCTTACTGACATTATCTTCAAGCAGGCTTGAATATTCGATTTTGATTGGTCGATCCATAGCAACAAGGAGTGTGATGTAAACTTATATTGCACGGCCCATATCACATCTTATTGCGCTCTTATATTATACGCAAAACATACAGCTTGGGCCTATATGAAGTTTAAAAGTTCAAAAGTGGCACGTTTGCTTGAAGATAAATTAGTTATCACACGCGCGCTCGTGGAATACTAAAAAATATAGCGCGTCTGCGTCCCATATCCAACTTGGCCGGACGCAGAAGCGCTATATTTTTCCGTATTCCACTCGCGCTTGTGTGATAACTTATAATATTCTCCACTTGGGTAAATTTGTCACTAAGCACATAATTATGTAATAAACAGTGGCATGACATTGGGCTGCTGTCTATTATTATTCTGCAAGTCTTAGTGTAAAGGTAATTTAAACATCTTTCACATGTACATCATATGTATGTTTGCTCAAAATTTGTTTTCTCCTCGTTTTAAAACTACTGTTGTTCATTACTAAAAGGACAGTATTTTTAATTGGATGACAAACTAAAAAATACTGAATTATAGTTAACACTTACACAATAATTGTTTTTGTAAAAACGAGAATTGAATATTAAATTTCTTTTAATTTTTAGACTCGCATGTTTATCATTTTTTTCATTTAAATCAAATTTTGAACATCAACTTTAAAGTTCTTTGCATATTCATGATAAGAATTTATGTATGTTGGAATATGAAATAAATAATTATAAAACAAGAATGGTTTTCTTTTATCACTTTTTGGGGTTACATAGCGTTACCTGTGGGATGTAAAACTGAGAATCTGGGAGGAATTCTTTATTGTTAGAACATTTAGTTTTTGCACAACTCTAAATAAAGTCTCTTTAAAATCCCATCCATAGGACAACACATACATCTTATAATACTAATAGTGTATGTACTGTGATATAGGCCTAAATTCCCCATCTGATTTTAGTTTTAAAGCCTTCCCTACATACCCCCCCCCCCCCCCCAACCTCCCCCCACCCCCCCCCCCCCCCCCCCCCCCCCCCCCCCCCCCCCCCAGCATAATCTGAAAACCTTGGTAATGAAACAACAAAAAGGCTCAAAACGAAATGCATACTCTTCCACCCCTTGCAACGATTGGTGTAAATAAAAGACTTTGGGGATATTATGCCGTCTACAGAGGGCGCAGTTGTACTAATAACTAGGCCTAACGATGCGACCTCTAACTTCTAAAGTAAACAACTATCGGTCGTCGCTATACGGCCGACCGTTAGCCTACCCGAGTTTTTGGCTCCAAACTAGCCGTTATCCTGTCCAAGACTTGGACTATCCCGTGTCTAGTGAATCTGTATCGACTGTAGATTTCTTGGTCGTTCAGACTCTCGAGAGGATTTGTCCTGTCGCAAAAAAGACGCTCTCGTCTGATGGCCCTTTGCTCTTCGCAAGCGGCAACTACTACAGTCAAACCTGCCATTGCGGCCACCTTGATACAGAGGCCACCTGGCTTAACTGGCCACCTTTGCTTGGTCCTAGTTTGATTCTTGCATAAACATACCATAACCATTCCTTGCTAATGCGGCCACTGCGTAACGTGGCCAGTGGCCAACCCATAATACGTACGTGTGCACAAGGCGTACGGGATTCGTACACTCTTACTCACAACAATGTGTGCGTACGTGGCCACGCGAACCCGTCTCGTACCTAGACGTCGCGTACCGACTATCGATAATTTGTCCGGGTTCTGACTCGATTTACGTCACTCATTTTGAGTGGCCGCGAAATTTAAAAAGGGGGGGTCAATTTCTGGACGGCAAATTACCACACTAAACGTACACTAGAACCAGTTTTGCTTTTTATTCACATTTTATACACATAAATCTATTGATTTAAAACAAAAAATGCGTAATGAAGATGTTAGACTGCTTGTTTCCTTTAATGTAACTGTTAGTGGTAATGTTTTTAAACGTGTTAAGGTTACCAAGTACCTTGGTCTGTTAATAGATGAGGAGTTACGTTGGAACGAACAAGTGAAGAAGGTTACTAAATCTGTTCAGTCTAAGCTTGGTATGCTTCGAAGGGTCAAACCTTATGTTCCCACTAAATCCTTGATGCTTCTTTTTGTTCATTGTTAATTGTTCATTTTATTTCCACAGCGTCACACATTTTAATTATGGCAATTAAACAAAAAGGGTCCTTGATATACAGAAAGTGAAACTGTAGAGGGACCCACTAAGAAGCAAAGCTTGTAATCGTGGGCCCCTTTTACAAGTTTGAGTTACTTTATATACGTAAAACACAAAAACAAAACAAACAGTAGACAAAGATAGTATACGTAAATTACATTACATGCCAGCAAACAAGTTAGATGTGTATCATAATTATGGAACCTTGAAATTAATAAGTTACATGGGATCGCAATAATTAGCAAGACTGATTTATAATTCCGTTTAAAAGTTGACAAATACTTTGACATTTTCAGGTTCTCTTTAAAATAATTCCACAGCCTGGGTCCCTCGTATTTAATAGTTTTTTTTGATAAAGATGTACGAGTAAATAGAAGATGAAAATTAGAAAATTTACGAGTGTAATGAGAATGAACATCGCAATTCCGGATGAAAATGGAATTTATAGAAGATGGTAGAATACCAAGAATAGATTGGTACATGAGAGACCCAAGCTGATGAAAATAAATGTCCTTAACTTTTAAAGTCTTGTGTTTGAAAAATAAGGGGTCAGTATGAGCATTGAAATCAGAAAAATTAATAATTCTAAGAGCCCGTTTTTGTAAGAGAAAAAGCCTGTTAAGATTACTGAGGGAACATGCTCCCCAGGCTAGAATACCATTGCTAAGATATGACAATATTAATGTATTGTACAAAGAAACTAAAATTGTAGAAGGGATAAAATATTTGATCTTGTTTATAACGCCTATGTTTCTAGCAATAATTTTGGATAAATAATCAATGTGATTAGTCCATGTTAATTTGGAGTCTATGTAATATCCAAGAAATTTAAGATACTCTGTTTTTTCTATGATCGTGTCATCAATTGATATGTTGGAGGGGAGATTACAAGCAGTATTACTAAATAACATGTAGTTGGTTTTCTTAATATTAAGTGATAACTTATTAACTGCAAACCAATTACAGATAGATTTTAACTCATAATTAACTGTGTCAGTGAGAGTAGTCAAATCACTATTGGAATAAAATAAATTAGAATCATCAGCAAATAAAATAAATGAAAATACATCAGATGATTTAACAAAGTCATTAATATAAATTAGAAAAAGTAATGGACCCAAGATTGACCCCTGTGGAACACCACATTTTAGGGCCATTTGAATTGAAGTTGAACCACCTATAGAAACATACTGTTGTCTATCTGAAAGGTAACTCCTAAACCACTCTAGGGCTACTCCTCGAACACCATAATAAGAAAGCTTATAAAGTAAAATACCATGATCAATGGTGTCAAAAGCTTTTGAAAGATCGAGGAATATCCCCAGAGTGTGTTTAGAGTCATCTATTGCGTTCGTTACTTTATCTACAAAATCAAGTATTGCATGTGTAGTAGAATGTTTACTTCTAAATCCATATTGACAATCAGTTAAAATATTACATTTATTAAGAAATTGAATAACACGAACATATACACATTTTTCAACTATTTTTGAAAAACAAGTCAATATTGAAATGGGTCTGTAATTGTTAACAGAATTAGCATCACCATTTTTAAAAATAGGAACAACCTTGGCAATTTTAAGTGAATTAGGAACGATGCCAGTTTTAAAAGAAGCATTAATAATATGAGTTATGGGTTTACTACAGGCAGCAATAGTGTTTTTAATAATATAAGAATTAATAAGGTCGTGGCCAGAACTTGTTTTATTTTGTAGGTTGTTAACAATATCAATTACTTCCTGTTACACTATTGGTTGAAAAAACAAAGACTTTGGGTTCGGATCATTGAGAAAATCAGCAAATGAATCCTGTGTACTTGGAATACGTTTAGCAAGATCAGGGCCTAAATTAACAAAGTAGTCATTAAAACAATTTGCTATGTGAGTACGATCATTAATTAACTTGCCATCGTGCATAATACTACTAATAGGTTTAGAAGACAATTTATTATTAAGGACCGAGTTAATGACCTTCCATGTGTTATAGATGTTATTCTTTTCCTGCTCAAATTGAAAAGCATAATATTGCTTTTTAGAACTTCGTAAGAGACTAATCAAAATATTCTTATATTTAATATATTTAAGTTTTCTTGTGTTAGTTGGATTAGCAATATAATGACGATATAATTTGTTTTTCTTATTAATGGATTTAAGAAGAAGTTTAGTTATCCACGGGGCAGTTGGGTTAGAATTTGACTTTGATGTTCTTTTGTCAGATTTAAATGGAATATTTTTATCAATTTTGTTATTAAAATTGTCAATAAATAAATTAAATGCTTGGTCAGGATTATCACAGGTAGTAATGTTAGACCAGTCGACAGTATGAAGATCTTCTTTAAGCCTCTGAATATTAGAATGGGTAAAATTACGGGTACGAACATAATTAAAATGATTGGAGGGAGTATCAAATTTATGGGAGGACATTATCATGAAAATTGGGAAATGATCTGAAATATCAGACAAAATTATGCCTGATGATTAGGAGATGGCAGCACATTCGTGAAAAAATTATCAATTAATGTGGCTGAGAAATCAGTTATTCTAGTTGGCTTATTAATTAATGGTAAAAAAGAATAAGAAGTGATAACATCAATAAAGGCTTGTGTGCTAGGCACTGTATAATTGAGTAAATTAATATTAAAATCCCCAGAAATTAAACAATTTTTGTTATAATTAGTCATTTTACAGAGCAAATTTTGAAAAGGTGGTAACAAATCAATTTGATTGACACTTGGAGGTTTATATAAGACACCTGTGATAATGTCCTTGGTTTTAGGAAAAGAAATTTCGACAAAAAGAGATTCTAAAACGTCCTCAGAATGAGTAAGATCCTGTCTAATTTTAAAGTCGAGGTCACAAGAAATATACAGAGCTACGCCCCCACCCATTCTCCCCTGCCTATTATTAATAATAAGTTTATACCCTGGTAAAAAATAATAATTATGGGGAGATGTTTTTAACCAGGTTTCAGATAATGCGATGACCGAGAACTTATATTTCAATGTAAGTAACAACAATTTAAATTGATCAAAGTGTTTTTGCAAACTCCTGATATTAATATGAAGTAATGAAAATCCATCGATATTTTTATGGGTTCCCGATAACTGTTCACTGGAATAATATTGTGAATTATTATATAAATGAAAAGGGTCATTTGGGTCAACATAATCCGGCTCAAAATTGTTGTCATAAATAATATTCTTATCATAAAGGACAGACTGGAATTCATCATCATCTAATGAACCAAAAGGAAAAGTGTTTTTAAGACAAATGGGGCAAATCCATGGGTTTGTATTACCAGCAAGAATACGATAATCAATTAAAGAAAGGGACGTACATTTTAAATGAATCCAACTTTCACAAGCATTACAGAATATTCCATGCTGGTTATTTTTAACTGACTGAAAACAAGACACACAAGGAAGTTTTACTGGCATACACAAATACAAAAAGACAAGGACTGACAATCAAAATACAAAACGATCAGATTGAGTGAGCTAAATGAGCACTAATAATCAAATTATCTCTTTTTTAAAAGGTGTCTGTGTCGGCATCCAACATTATATTTGTACAAGGCCCATAACAAGTATATACAGTATGCGCGAGAGTATATTGTCGCGACAATCAAAGGTATCATAAGAGAACAAATTGAAACGAAAAACTTGTTACATGTAGTTAACAGCCCAACCTTGAGATAGACGGAGTCTATTTGAGTTTGTTGAGGTCGTCTGCACAGCCGATTATGATGCGGTTACCGTTCTTTTTCCGAACTTCGATACGTCCATCTTGAGACCAAACTTTCTCAACCATGGGAAGACGTCTGGCGGTGTTAAGCCAACCTTGTCTCTCCTGTGTCAAACTCTCATGGACGAAAATGTTCTTTCCTTTGAATTTTGACCTGAGACGGTAAAAGGAAGACCGCGTTCCGTAGTCTAAGAATTTCACAATAACAGGTCTGGAGCGAACTTTCCCAGACCTATCCAACCGTGAACCCATACGATGGGCGCGGTCGATACTGTCCAGGCTTATGTCCAGGCCGAGATTGTGTTGCGCAACATCGATAATCTTTTGTCCCATATTCTCAATCTCTGGCATTGTTGTCTCAGGTATGCCGTGAATAATGAGCGTATTGCGACGGGTGTATTGTTCTTGTTGCTCGATCCTTGATTCAAGATGGCGCGCATCCGCCTGCAGTTTAGCAATTTGTTCGTCTCTTTTGATGAACTCGAGCTGCATAGCCTGGTGCAGGTTATGAGATATAGCATCAGAAAGGGCAGGGATGATTAAGTCAAGAACCGCCTGGGACTTGAAGGCCTCGGTTATGGCAGTAGATAGGGCTGTGGGGTCAGTAATTACCGCTTCAGGGGTAATTACTGTAGCTGTAGCTGTCGAGGCTTGCTGGTGACATAATTTTGGCGGCATTTTTGCAAGTCGACAAGGCCTCCAAATTATCTTGGAAAGCGCCAATAACTTGCCAGGTTGAAACAGAACAGAGCAGGTCGAAAACCCTCAGTTTATCTGTCGTGAAGATTGGGAAAGCTGCCCCCAAAACTGCCCGGTAAAAATGTGAATTGGCGGAGCCGACACAGAAACACGTCCACTCAGTACGCTCACATAACTCAACTCTTTTAAATTCTTTACAATTCATTTGTTCAACCTCATTTTGATTATTGTGCTCAGATTTGGTCAAACAGATTCCAAATTCATACTAACAAACTTGAGAAACTTCAGAAACGGGCTGCGAAAATTATCTTGAGTAAGGATTACAATACTCCGTCAACCGAATTATTCCGTGATCTCAAATGGATGCCCTTAAGACAACGTTTTGTTTACCACCGTGCTGTATTAATGTTTAAATGCATGAATAATTTGGCACCTGTTTATCTGACGGATGATTTAATTCAAACCAATCAGGTTCACAATTACAACACACGGCATGCTTTGAATTCTCTGGTGGTTCCTCAGTTTAGAACAGAATGTCTACGACTAAGCCCTTTTTTCACTGAGATGTTTGTGTGGAATAACCTGGACCAGTCTGTAAAATTGGCACCGTCACTTGGCATTTTTAAATCGTCCATGAAAGTAGTCCTCCAAGAGTCTTAGTACGTTTGAAGTACCTTTTTCTCATGCTTTGTGTGTTTTTTCTTCTGTTTGCCTTGTTTTCAGTGTTTTGCGTGGTATTTTTTTAATATTATTTCGTTTTAATGTATTGTCTTTGTCTTTTGTTTTGTATTTTGTATCATTTAGTTTTGTTCCATCCTTGTTTTTAGTATTTGTATGTTTTTTTTATTTACATATTTTTTAAATGTATTTTAAATTCATTATATTTTGAGTTTCGTATGTTGGTGGTGTTATTTTTCTTTAATCTTTTTTTAAATTTCTTGTACGTCTTTACTTCTTACCCAACCTTTTAAATCTAATGTTATTGTATACTTTGTATTGTTTTTAAGTCAGGGCCCTATGGGAGACCACCTCATGGTGAATAGGTTATACCCTGAATAAATCGTCACCGACATCACGAACTGGCACAAATGTATAAAAAATATTAAAAAACTAAAAAATTCGGTGTTTTTTATGTATTGTCATTTTATGTCATGGGCTACACATAGCGATATGTTTTTAGCGAAAAACTTAATTATTGTGTTAATTAATAAGATAAGTGCACACCCATTATCGTACTATGGGACATTTTCCGATTTTACGAAGTGACACTGATCATTGTGTCTCTTCGTAAAATCGTTTTAAAGCAATACGCGCAGTAAAATAGCACCACAAAGTGTTACTAAAGTGTTCGATCCCAGAGCTGCCCTGTGCGTATGCAATTACGCGTAGCTTTTTACTCGATTGTGCATGGGTACGGATGTACGCGTAATGAGAACGATGTTGTCAAGATGGCGGCGTCCATGGTGAGCAGATTCTCGTATGTGTCGTAAGTATTACAAACTAAGCATTTAAGCATATTTCGCTCTTCATTTACCAGTCTGGTGTATGGAGAATATTATACAGACATTGTTGTCCCTATGTTTTACCTCTTGATTGGTTTCAACTTGTGTTTCAATGAGCTCAAATGAAATTTTCTTACGGCTTACGCCTTGCCCCTAGCAATGCATTTAAACATTGAACGTTCGTTAGCGTTACGCAGTCGCTATAAGGTTGTTTCACGTTCCGCGGCCATCTTGAATGCAGCGCCACCAAGCGGCGTGTAAAAACAGCCTGAGGGGTACACCGCCACCATACTGTGCGCACGTACGTACACAAACTCATAGACCTTGAACTGCAAGTTGCACAGTCGTCCTCCAGATTTTGTTTTCCGCAAAATACAAGATGAATTTGCTTGTATTATTGGGTAAGATATATAGATGTGACTTGAAAAGATTCTTGTGTGTGCATTAGCAGTAATTTATAGGCATGATAGACATCTAAAAAACAAACTTTGGGCCTATGCAAAAAAAAAGCAAAAGCTATTCGACAGCATTATTAAAATAGTTATATAAAAATTACTAGAGCACAGAGACTAGGTAGGCCGGCCCTACTGCTACTTTGCTAGCAGTACTAGAAACAAAGGAAGCAATTGGGTTGGGAACGAGCTTCGTTAGATACATAATTCCTTGCACTTATAAATTCACTGTTTTATGTCTAAAATTGGCCCTGACTGATCCAAATCTCATGAACCTTTTGTTGTTGCAAAATTGTTTTTTTGTATGCAAGAAACTGCAGCAGTACTTGAATGACATATTTCAAATTTGATTATTTTTTGCCCCCCCCCCCCCCGCCCCCATAACAAAATTTCTAAAAGGTTGACCATGCAATAATAATAATTTTGTATGTTCTTTCTGTATTTCAGACAGAGGTATTACTATTAATGCAGTACGTGCACAATGAGAATATGTGCCAGTGCGTTGTGCCACAATGGCACCAGACATCTAAGAAGATGGAAGGCCGAAAAGTGCGAGACACACCATGGTCTTGATCACAGCTCATGTGGCTGCCCAGCACCCTACAGGTTTAACCATTTTCCCAAAGACCCTTTTGTAAGAGAGGAGTGGGTAAGAAGATTCAATCGTCAGGAACCTCGAGGCTCTGGATTAATTCGGAAAAGGTGGACACCACGACAATACAGTGTTTTATGTTCGGAACATTATGTCAACGGAGCACCCAGTAAAGAATACCCAGTACCATGGTTCAAGTTGGGGAGGAAGCTAGGTACCCCAAAACCAGCACAGCGTCTCCTTAAAAAGAGGAAAATACAGGAAAATAAGAAACTGAACATTGGCTTAAATGTCACCGTTAAGGACGACAACGTGGCCATGGATGAAGTTGAAGACACAGTGATGAATGAAGAACATTCCACACGTATGGCAAGTCAGGACACCAAGATACAGTGTTCAGTACAAAAGGACCACAATTACAGCTTTTGCTGTGGCTGTTCATGCCCTGGATGCTTCAACAAGGACATAAAAATTCAGCAGCTGCAGAAACAAAAACAAGATCTTGAGGTTGCTCTTGCACAGAAACCAAAAGTGATCGAGATCACGAAAAAAGTAGTGAAGACAAAAGTTGTACATGTAAAACAAAATTGTCCACGTGATCGGTCTAATCCTATGAAACTATTGAAAACAGACAAGAAAGTGCGCTTCTATACTGGCCTACCCTCAAAGGCAGTATTTGATCTTGTGTTTCAATACATGGAACCGAAAATGGCAAAGGTACCTTGCTGGCGAGGTGAGAAAGAAGTGGTCAACAAAATCCGGAAAAAGGCATTCCACAGGTATTTTAATTTTGTGCGCTTATATTTTCAAACACTGTCCCCAATTTAATAAATTTAGTTAATCCACATTTTATTTGCAATACAATTACACATTCGAGAATGGGTGCCAGCCAACTACATGTAGTCTGGTTTCCTAACCTGATAATTCCCCGGATGTCTATAAATTGCTCCATTTTGTCTGACGGAAGTCAAGGGACCAGACTACAAAAACAACATTAAATTTGTTTGGTTCCCCAGCATCTACGAACACAAAACTTAAAAAAAATAAGTCAACATCACAATACAATAAATACATGTACATTGTATTTGTACATGTATTTACTATAAATATGAACCCCTAACCCATAATTTTTAGAAAATTACAGCAAAATAAAATGGTGTATACATGTACTACCTTTTAAATGATAAACCTATTTCATGTACTCATTACCATTACTATTTTGTTACTCTAGGTCACCTGCCAAGTCTGGGCCATCAAGAAAACTACAGCTAAAGGAGGAGTTTCTGATGGTGCTCATGAAGTTACGCCTGGGTTTGCTGAATGAAGACATAGCAGACAGATTTCATATCTCATCAGGCTACAGCAGTAGACTATTCACCACATGGATCAAGTGCCTTGCCAAGGAGATGAAGAAGACGGTGACAATGCCACCTCAGGAAAACATCAGGGCTAATTTGCCCAAAGCATTCAAGAAGCACTACAAAAATGTACGTGGCATCCTGGATTGCACCGAGGTCTTCATTCAGCGCCCACGCAACCTAGCGACACAAGCTGTGACCCACTCTGACTACAAGTCACATAATACTGCGAAGATACTCGTTTGTATCACCCCCCGAGGACGAATTGGGTTTGTGTCTAAGGCTTGGGGGGGGGGGCAGAGCATCAGACAAGCACATTGTGAACAACTGGATTTCTCAATCTGGTCATGCCACATGACCTGTACCTGGCAGATAAAGGGTTCACCATCAAAGAAGAGTTGATGCTCCGTGGTGCAAATCTTGTAATACCACCCCCTGCTAAAGGGCAGGAGCAGTTCACAAATAGTGATGTCTTGCTAACAAAGAAAGTAGCTAATCTCCGGATACATGTAGAGAGGGCAATTGGCCGGATGAAATCCTTCCGCATTTTGCAAAGTACACTTCACATCAACCTGGTTCCTTTGATCGATGACATAATTATTACTTGTGCGGGACTTTGTAACTTTTATGATCATCTGGTTTGAAGAAATGCAGAAAATAGACCTTCAGCTCCATGCTTTACATGTGTTTTTGGTTCAATTGTTGTCGCCTAAACAAAGTTTTTTGAGACCATTACCAGTCCTAAATTCTGTACGACTGTAGCTCTGTAAAACAAGCATGTGTATGTTAAAGAGATTTGCAAAAATCTACATTGGATTACTGAGGTGGTCATTAGAGGTCTATTTGTCTTTTTATCTATTTATTATCTGTCAGGCTTGCATTCGCACTATGATATTTCTTGTTCCACTTGCGTGAGAGGTACATAATATCCACATTTATCTATTTTTTTTTTTTTTTTTTTTTTTTTTTTCTCTATGTGGAGTTCAGGACTCCGTTTATTTCATCATCATCAAATCAATTACATCAACTCAAAACAAAAATCACATACAAAAAACATGAAAACATTACACAAATTGACATTCTATAAATTGCATTGCAGGGAAAAAAACAACCTGACTTATTTACAAGTAAAAACAAAAAGGAACAATTACTTAATGTTGGAATATTAGAGTGAGAGTTAATAATCAAAACATAATAGTTCAGCTTCATCAATAAAACACAACGCATCATTTTTAGCATAGCACGATTTAAAAGACTCCAAATTCATTCTACTCTTTTCCAAAAAGAGGAACCGCTTCAAGCTTTGTTTAAACTGTAAAATAATGTCCACATCCGAAGCTAGTGTGTAATTATCAAAAGCCATTTTGCACCGTACAATCCATATTTGTCTCAGCATTTTAACAATCACTATAGCTTCAACTGACTTCAACTTATAACCAAGGATTCTGTTACAGTCATTTAAATGAAAAAAATTGTTACCGGTGTACTTTCTTAAGATATATTCTACAAAAATCCAGGCCTGTAAAGTCGAAATACAGAAAATAAACAAATGTTCATGGGACTCTGGCTCAGTTTGGCAAAGCGGGCAAAAAGTATGGTTAATTTTACCAATTTTATGGAGGATATCTTTAGTGGGCAAAATGCGGTGTTTTAACTTAAAAAGAAAATGTTTATCATCAGGATCCATCAAAAAATTCTTGTGAATATTTCCCCAAATAATTATCCAATCCAAATTAATACATTGGAGAATATTACCCCAAACATACTGAACTTTAGGCGTAACAAATTTACGAAGAACTAGATTCCTATAACTGGCTTTCGCATTAGTTCTAGAAATCTCAACGGACTCTATGTCATTCACATTGTCAATAACCATCCAATTGCAAATATGATTAGGAGGTCCCTGTCTCCCTTCATCAATAAGTGTTTGATCGATGTGCTGTCTCAATCTACCGACTATTCTACCGGCATTGATGTTCCTGATTTTACACCTGTTAGCAATTTCTTGAAACGTAATCAATTTTTCACCTACAACGACATCTTTAAAATAGTGGAAACCAGCTTTCTTCAGAACGGGACTATCAAAAACGGAACCGTCAAAAGTGACGCAGGTGTTGTTCCACAGAGGTATCTCCCCCGATTCCAAAACACTCGAGATTTTGCGGTTGATTTTGCCCCCTGCACTTTGGAATGCTCGAATGAGCTCAATGTAAAAAGATGTCGTTTTAGGTCGAATTTTACCATTGTTGAACACAAACCAACCCAGAGAATTATTGCTGCTGGCTCTGTTAATCCAATAATCAAAAAAAGGTTTCCAATTCCCTTCGGTAGCCAAGTATCGAGGTAACCACTGGAGTTTCAGACTCAATAATTTGGATTGAATGTCAATGATTCCAATTCCCCCTAATTCTTTTGGACCAATACAAGTGTTTCTTTTTATTTTATCAATTTTCTCGTCCCAAAGGAAGTTCCAAATAATTTTGCTCATTTCTTTTGCTAGATAATCGGGACAAGCAACAACACTGCCGAGATAATTAATTCCCGACCCAACCAGTGTGTTGACAATCACAGCTTTACCTTGATAAGTTAAATTTCGTTTGGACCATTTCTCCAGTGTACCTTTCATTTTCTTGATTCTAGGACTCCAATTATCTTCCGCAGTTACCTCGTTACCAACCACAATGCCCAGAATTTTCATTTTAGTACAGCAAGTAAAATTACACGGTTTGTCTACTCTGTTACACCATTTGCCTAACCACAGAATTTTGGACTTCTGGGTGTTAAGTTTTGAACCACTTCCTTTGCAGAAAGTATCGAGGATGTCTTGAATAATAGCAAATTCACTGTTATCGCTCACAAAAAGGTTAGTATCGTCAGCATGTTGAATGAGGCGAATACTCTTTTCCCCGAAGGGAATTTTAACTCCTTTTAAACTGGAGTTGGTCCTTATTAGGTTGGCTAAGCCTTCGGCGCAGATAGAGTACAGCAAAGGTGATAATGGGCAACCTTGTCTTATACCACGTTCAACATGAATCGGAGCACCAATAAAATTATTGACAATAATACTACAGTTGGGATTACTATAGAGAAGCTTGATCCACTTGACTAACTTAGACGGAATTCCCATTTTACCTATGACAGCAAACATATGGTCCCAATTTATACGGTCAAAAGCCTTTTCTTGGTCTAGGCTAACAACAGCAGCTTCAAGGTTTTCCCAATTAACATAGTCAACAACATCTCTAAGAAGCATGAGGTTATCTTGAATTTTCCTAGACACAACACCACATGTCTGTTCTTCTCCAATGACCAGAGGCATAATCAATTTTAACCGATTATTGATCACTTTCGAGAGAATTTTGTAATCGACATTTAATAAGCTGATGGGGCGCCAATTTTTCAAATCGTGTCTATTACCAGAGTTTTTATATATGAGTCTAATGAGAGCCGAGTTCATAGTATTGCACAAAAACCCACATTTAAAACAATCATTATACACATCCAAAATGTCACGACCAACAATTTCCCACACTGCTTGGTAAAATTCGACTGTCAGACCATCGAGGCCAGGCGATTTGTCTTTCTTCATTTGAGAAAGAGCGATTTTGACTTTGTCTTCGGAAATCTCAGCTTCGAGATCAAGAAGGTTTTCATCAGAGATTTGCACGCGTTCAGTTTTGGATGTAATATAATTTAACTCCAAATCGGAAACATTATCACATTTATACAGTTCACCATAAAAAATATTTACAAGCTTCAAAATATTGTTCGAACCATGGATGTAATCGCCATCAGGGGTAATTAGTTTATCGATAATGTTACTCTGAATTTGTTGTTTCTCTAGATTAAGGAAATATTTCGAGGGTTTCTCTCCTTCGTGCTTGGAAATATTACGAACTCTAATTTTAGCCTTTTTCCATTCGTTAACTTCGTGGCTTTGTAACTGTGCTTCAAGGTTTTTTAAGGTATCGGAATGAGACCTATCCGGGTGACTAATGAGATAGTCATAGTGCTTTTGCAAATTGGTGAATTTTTGCTTATCATTTCGAGCTATTTCTTTACCATAGCCTTGAATAATTTCTTTGATTCTAAATTTGCCAACATCCCACCACTCCAGCAGAGAACCATAATCACATTTCTGATAAATCCAGTACTGCCAAAAAATATTAATTCTTGAAATACAATCTTTGCCTTTTAGAAGATTGTTATTGCAGATCCACCTTCCTCTGCCATGACCAGCACAGGGGTTGTACATTTTGACATTAACAATTTTATGATCAGCGAGGCCCGTTTGGGTGCAAGAAACATTATCAATGTTATTTAAAAGCTTGGAGGAAATGAAAACATAATCGATCCTTCGATCCTTGTGGACTTTGTGAAAATGAGTGTAACCCGGGTTATCTGGGTGAAGTGTGCGCCAAGTATCAACGAGATCTTTTTCGTTAAGAACATTATGCAAAATAGTTCTACTCGGATCTCTAGAATCACTATCAAGGTTACAATTAAAATCACCTCCTATAATGCAATTGTTGTCATTAATCAAGTCAGTTAACCCATCGAAATATTGAGCTCTAACATAGAAATCATTTGGAGCATAAACGGAAGCAATAGACATAACCTCGTTTTCCCATTGGAATTCTCCCATGATCCACCTGCCTTCCTCATCGCAAGTAATATTACTGATATCAATACCCGATTTTTCAGAGGTGAGAATTGCCACACCCCTTGATTGGCGGTTACCATGACTAAAATGCATTTTTCCTTTCCATTCTCTGCTCCATGTAATTTCATCGTTTTGCTCACTGTGAGTTTCTTGCAAAAATATAATACTGTATTTTTTCCTAATAAGATAATCAAACAAGACATTTCGTTTTAAATCTCTTCTCAGGCCATTAACATTAATAGTTGCTATGGATAAAAAAGACATGCAAACAAATAAAGCAAAGAGCAACTTAATCATCGTTATTGGTCAAAAAAAAAGAAAGACTACTTTTTATCGGTTGTTCTCCCGCGTCCTCTCCCCGTTCTCTGTGCTGGCGACGATAACGGCGCTGGCTTGCTCGTAGTTGACGGGCGTGGCTTGCTGGATTGGGTTGACTGGCTGGACTGGGTAGACTGGCTGGACTGGCTGGACTGGTTAGGCCGGCTTGACGGACTCTCCTGACTGGCTTGGTTGGACGCGCTGGGCTGGCTTGATTGGGTCGCCAGACTGGGTTGGCTAGACTGACTGGTCTGACTGGATTGGCCAGACTGATCGGGATAGTCCGACCACAAAACTTGGCTGGAATTGCCTGTTAAACTCGCCTGGCTTATTACATTTTCGTGTTGTTTAGTCTGGTTTGACTGACTCGGTCGTCTGGCTTGGAAATCCTGTAGGATAACGTGTTTTTCCAGGGTGTGGGGCTGGATGATCACGTGGGCTTGGTCAGGTTGACTGGACTGGTCGGTCTGACCGGTCTGACCTGGCTGACTTGACTCACTAGATCGGTTGGCGCGATTGCCGTTACTAGCTTGACTTGATTGGCGGGGTTGGCTGGTCTGATCGGCATGGTCTGGCTTACTAGTCTCGCCGGCGTGGTCGGACTGGCGAGATTGATGAGATTGACTTGACTCACCAGGTCGGTCGGTCCGTTTGTCGATGCTGGCTTGGCTTGATTGGCGATCGTCATGGTCCGGTTGACTGGTCTGAGCAGGCAAAGGGATCTTGCTGGACTGGTTAGACTGGCTGGACTGGCTGGACTGGCTGGACTGGCTGGGTTGGCTTGGATGGTGGGGCTGACTAGACCGACGGGACTGGTGGCTCGATTGACTGGACTGACGGGCCAAGTTCAACTGTCGGTCCTGGTTCGGCTTGCGAAACTGTCTGGGCGGGCGTAAGTCTCGACGAGACTGATTGGTTTCGCGAGCCTCGCTTGGTATTGTCGATTTACAGGTTGGACTCGTCTTTGGTGTTTTTTTACTGTCACCATCCTGAGATTTTCTTTCCCACGATATACGTTTTTTCCTCCTCCGTGTCACTCCTCTCCTCGTGTACAGGACAAAGTCGTCCGAATCTTGGTTTCCGTCTTGGTCTTCTGGTACTAAAGAGCCCTCATCCGAAAAATCCTGACTTTCGGGTTCATGTTCAACCTCCATATCGCCTTCCGGCTCCGCGTCCCTATCCTTGTCTTTAGGCTCGTCCCTAGCCTGTTTTCTGCCTTCAGATACATCGTCTTCCTCTCTGCTCTTCTGTTTCTACTTTCTGCGTCTTTTTGTGCTAGATCCCAGAACCCTTTGCGTTGGGTAGATGGTTTTCCCGTCTCTCGGCTCTTCGTCGATGTGTCTCGAACCTGATCACTACGCTTTTCCTTGCCCCGATTAAGACTCTCACCTCCGTCTTCCTCAAATTCGGATGTTCCTTCTTCGCTTCCTGTATAACCATCGGTGTCGTCGTCATCTCTGCCCGCGTCTGGGATCTTTAGTACGGGCGTCTGTTGTTTATCATCAGCTGCTTTAGCTATGGTGCCCGTGGCTCCCTCGTCTCCCCCGTCTCCCCGATGCCATGATGACCGGTGGTCTTCACTCCCACAGATGAAGCAACGACCTCGGTAGGTACAGTCTCGGGCAAAATGTCCAGGCCGGATGCAAAGTTTACATGTCTTTTCCTGCCCTCTATGGTGAGCAGGAAGTGTAAAAATACCAATCTTTATGAAGCTGGGTATGGCTTTCTTGATATCTTTGATCAACACGCTGCGGACTCCCGTCTCGATGTCGCCGTTGAATTGGTGAAACTGTCTGCGTGCGCTGACGGGTGTGCCGAATTCGGACAGGGCTCCCATCACCGTCATGTCGGACATTTCATAGGGCGCCTTGATGTAAACCACTGTAGATCTTTCCACGTTTGACCGCTCACAACTGACCAGTGTGTTCTGCAGAATCATGCCACGCCTCGCTACTTCCATGCAGTGTCTTTCATTACTGAAAGACACATTGTACCATCCATTGTCTAGTTGCGCTATACACTTTATTGTGTCAATTGTTTGTAACTCCTTTTCAATTGCCTCGTAGACATCTCTGGCTGCGATAGTCTCCAAATTTCTTGCATTAAAGCGTATTGTGTTCTGGCGATCAAGCCTATAGTTTTTTGTTCCCATCCGGAACATGGTGAGATTCAAGATGGCCTCGGCGGTGGTTTGCCTTGGCCAAAACTTGACAGGAAGCTTTCCGAAGAAAGCCTCCAAAATTGTCTAAAATGACTACTATGCGGGCTCGTTTTGGTCTACGGCACTTACCCCATAAAATAGTAGACTTTGGATGCCAATTTCTGGCAAATAGACGAATAAATTAGCGGAGAATCAGGAGCGTTTGACGAAACACGTCTTGCGCCATGAACGCTATTTATTTATTTATTTATTTATTTATTTATCTATTTATCTATTTATCTATTTATCTATTTATCTATTTATCTATTTATCTATTTATCTATTTATCTATTTATCTATTTATCTATTTATCTATTTATCTATTTATTCATTTGTCTGTCAGGTAGAATCACTACATGTATATTCAGGGTTTCACTCGTGCGAGCATGTCAGTATGTACATGTACAGTACATATACATAGTATTTATCAATCTGTCTATTTTCTTCGTTTGTCTGTGTCCGTCGGCTGTCTGTTTATTTATGTCACATTGGTTTTCCAAATTAAAGTTGGTGTGTCCGTGCTTTTCGGGGTTCCACCCGGAAAATTAGATGTTCAAATTGAATTAATAATTTTCTAGCATTGCAAAATTTGTTCGGAAAAGAAAATCGAAATTTTGAAAAAGCACGGACAACCCAACTTTAACTTTTAAATGACTTGTAATATCTAAAAGTAACAGACAAACCAAAATTAAATGCTCGGACAGATATTTATTACACTCCCTTTTTTTAATGAAGATTAATTGTGACAGACTTCAAATAAAAAAGGCGATCATGTCCAAGACCAGCAGCAACAGAGAAACAGTTCCAGTCCTGCTCTTTTATGATTATTTTAGCTTTAACCCTAACCCTGCTGAATCCCGGGATCCAACCAGTTGGACGCATTTAGAATATGTTGAGTTACTGGTACATGTGTATATATAAATATAATAACGCCAAGTTAAGACTCTGTTGGATCCAACAGCAAAAACAAATAAAAATAATGTTTCCTGTTGGACTTGGCAGGCAAGTCATTTTATATGTTCAGGATCAAACAACTTGGTGAGTTGGGCTGTGTTGGATTGAGAAATTCTGGGGAAACATTATGGTTAATATTCTTTTTTGCACTGTGGGCAGTACCATGATGCATACGTCAGTTCTACTGAGTTTGGTGTCAGGCCAACACAGCCAAAATGAAACCAGTTGAAACATCTATCGCAACCAACTGACTGGCGACGTGTGTCAATGGTTTCATTTTGCTTGCAGCTCGCACAGGCTTCATTGCACAATGGACACAAGTACACAGGTTCACATTTTCTCCTATTTTTGTGTCTTCTGTTCTTGCTAACGCGAGCTGTATGCGAGATCACAGAAGGCCCACAGTCTGCAGCAACAGTGTGAACAACGGTCTTGGTCTCGTCGCCAGCAGAAGTACTTGCCTCATTTTGTACTTGGCCAAATGTGGCAGCTAGCTTCCTTGAGGCAAGTTCCTCAACCACGTGGTGCTCATAGAAACCTGAAAGTTTAGGTTGCATCATACTCCAGTGTTCCTTGTGGAATAGTATCCGCTCGTAGTGACTGCCGTGCATTGTATATACAAAGAAGTCACAGTATTTTGTTCCTACCACCTGTGTTAGGGCCAATTGGCCTTGACATTGATCATAGTATTTGTGATTTTTCTTTAGACATGTGCCTTCCTGAGCTTTTGTGAGGTAAGGCAAGTTTTCTGGAGATGGTGCTTCATGTGCAATAGACGATGGACACTTTAACTTGACCACTCCAGTACCACAGCAGTCGCACTGCAAAACTGCATCGGGCGTGGCGCCCAAGTAGACCATAGACGGATCAACAAACAACCCAGCAGGCTTGATTACGACATTTTTGTGTCCCTTTTGGATCATAGTTTTGCGATAAGCTTCTCTTGCCAAGGGTTCCATTGTTCGACCATATTTCAATGAAGGTATGAAGGGGCTTGGACTGGAGTAGCCCATAATACCTGCCAGAAGACTACTCACATTCACAGCTTGTGGGTTGTTGTGTTTGGCAAGTGTGTTCATCTTGGTAACAATATCGTGGAATCTGGATGCAGTTAGTCGTCCAATCCTCTGCTCTTTCCACAGCTGACTTTCGGCCTGGTCACAGGTCGCAGATTCAAGGAGCTCTATTTGTTCTTTCGACATTTTGTATGACAGTACCGAGTGTCCCATTTGTGCAATCTCTGCAATTGATGGGGGAATGGGTGGCGAAACTGGTGCTGGTGCTTTAGCTTTGTCAAAATTCAAGTTGCGTTCCATTGACATCTCCGACAAAATCACTGCTGTTGGGTGTACCTGAAGTTTATTATAAAAAAATCACACAGAACAGAAACAGTATATAAACAAAAAATAATACAGTTTAAGTGTGGATATGCATTATTAGTTGAAAGAGATATTGGAACTTGACAAACTATTTCCAAAGAATAATCATGTTATAGCTGCTTTACTATACTTCAACTATATATTATGTATCTTTAATCACGGGTAGGATTGTTTCCGTAAATATAATCATGTATGCATTTTATACACATTTTAGACGTACGTCATTCACTTTGTGCAACAAATCTTCAAAGCTCATTCCCTTGTGTTCCTGATCCTGGTGAGGCACCAGTAGTCTTTTTTTCGCTGGATTGATAGTCTTCTTCTGGTCTGAACAGTAATTATAAAATCTCTAAATAAGACAAAATCTATGTAATTTTGGTTGTTGGTCACTTTGCACAATTTGCATATTGCCCAAGACCAACCGTGGCACATGCCTTGCACAGGACACCTCATTTAGTACGCGTCTCTGTCTCTTGTTTGTTATTTAATAAAGGGAAGATTCAAGAAAGTGGGGAAGATTCAAGAAAGTGGAGAAGATGAAACTGGCGAAAGCATAGTTTTTTCCATTGCAATTTGCAAACTACAGTTCAATCATACAGTGAGTCGGTCACGAAAGTACATTGAAATTTTTAAGTTGGGCAAATAATTTGCTGCCCTTTTCTGTCAATGCAATTTTACTACAAGTCTGATTAAAACAGAAAAAAAAGCATCACCAGAACTCAATTTGTTGACACTTTACCTAGTTTCTCAGCATGCGGAGCTTTCCAGTCCATCTCTGCAATACGCTTGGGCTAAACAACAATAGACTTTCCTCCAGTGTTCCAGACACAAGGGAGTGATGTACATGAAGCATTTACGTACCCATACTTCCAGCAGAAGTCCACTTTGAGGAGCAGAGCAGCAACATGATTGCAAGTCTGCCCAAGTCTGCAAATAGTTGAGGGGGGGGGGGGGGGGTAAAGAAAACAGTGTCATAACATTTTTAGTGAACATATTTGGAGAACTAAAGTGTGCATACTGGATTTCTAATACATGTACATGTAGTATTTTATGAACTCGTGGGGCATTTGATAATTGCATAAACCCTATTCACAAACAGTGTTTTCAACTCAAAGTGATTTTAAGTTTTTAAATCGTTTGTTTTCAAAAATGATAAACACATAAATGATGCAGATAACTGCAAAAGAAAATAATATTAATTAACAAACAATTGTGCAGAATAATAACAAACAAAGATCATCACCTTTTCACAGTTCTGTCAGATTAGTAGAGTCAAAGCTGCAATCAAGAACAGTACTACCTTCAAGCATGTGATGTTGAAGATGACGATGAATAAAAATTAAATAACAAAAACAAACTGGTCAATTAATAACAATACGGTATAAAACAAAATATCAATCAAGCAGTTAAACATTTTAACTCTTGAACTGCAAGGCAAAACATTCATGCAGCACATTACAAAGGAAATATAAAATAAAGAAAGCGGTCGTTACTGAACCAACAACAAAGCTCCAAAATAATCCAGGCATTTTAGGAGGATTGAGGATAAATGGCAAAACAAGTGCTGTTTGACTTTGAAAGATGCAATGGGTCGAGCTCAGAGGTCATACACAGCAATGTTTATGTTTAGCTAAGCACAATTAATGGAATTATGCTTGATATCCATCCTCAGTGATTTTGGTCTACGACAAGTTTAAGGTTGATCCGACTACGGATTGTCAATTTTTTTTAATAGAAAAATATATTTTTTAAAGACACCTGATGACATCATCATTCTGAAATTGATCGTCAAACATCTTCAGATGATGGTAATGGTTTTGGAAATTTTAAAATTGATCACATTGGAAAGTCCCAAAAGTGACTACTCGTAGAATGAAAAAAATATATACATGTAGTTGTACATAACATATGAGGAGAAGAAAAGAAAAAATCACATAACAAAAACAAAAGCTGTTCCCGATTAAAATTTGGAACAGCTAAATATTAAGAAAAAACACCAGGAAATAAATAAACTATGAACAATAATTAGCAAAATAAAACTGTTGCGACTCACCCGGCAAAGCATGTACAGTAAGCACTGAGGATTCTCCCATCTCGTTTCCGGATGCAAACCCACACATCATGTGGTTCGTCATGAACAGCAAATGATGGTCTGCATCGAGCCTTAAGAAAACAGCTTACAGAACTCTCACTTATTGGATGATAAAGAACTTCAAAGAGGAAATGTGATGCAAAGTAGCTAAATGCCTTCCCCTCTTTGTAGTCACAAAGCAGTCTCTTTCGTAGACTTGCCTTATCTACATCAGTTTCATGTTTTGCGAGAAAATCACTGATGTCTGATATCATAGTACATGGCCATTTGGTCCTCCCATACGCCTCTCCCTCCCAGTCACTGAGATCAGACAATGGATCTGGAAGTCGAACTCCATCAATGGCTAGTAAACTCCTGTATTGTTGGGCTCTATTTATCTGACATTCATCATGTGAAAGCTGGATTGGAGTTTTCATAGTCCAAGCAGAAAATGCCAATGCTGTCAGCTCTTGCTTAGTGCCAGTTACCGGCAGTCCTCTTTTACGTAGATAGCTTTGAAGCTCTTTCTTACCCCAAAAACTGAATGTCTCCAAGCTCATATGAACCTCTGCCTGTGCAGCTTCACGGGCGGTGCTCATGTTGATTAAGCTGGCTGAAGCCTGAAGGGCCAAGTTTATACACCTGTTCCAAAATACATAAATGTTATTTTAATCCTGATCCAGCCTAGTGTTGGAACTGGACATATAAATCTAGGCCTAGCCTACTGTACTAAAACTTACAGGTGAAAGGGCAGGCCTAGCGTTATTTCCTTAGTCGGAGGTGGTCGGAGCTAGCCGGAGGACGCGTGCATTATTAAACCTGACGCGAACCAGGAGAGGATCTTGGAGTGAACAATATTATTTTAAAATACAGACAAAATGAAATTTTGATGGTCTGTGGAAACCCAGAGGTATAATTGTATTCAGTGTAATCAGTAATCTGTATGGGAAACTATATACAAAGCGTATACAACAGCATTAAGCTACCTCCGGCTAGCTCCGGCCAGCTCCGACCACCTCCGACTTTTACCAACACCCGATTACAAAAGTCATGAAAGTTTGGCTATTGTCAACGTCAACAAGGCTAAAGTAAAACAGTTAAATCAATCTTGAAACCTCTTTCAGCCAATCGGGTCTTCATTTTAAACAAGCAGAAAGTCATAACTCAGAGAAAAAAGAAAACGAAGAAGTTCGTTGCTTACGTGTTTTGATGTGTAATCCCATTCACGCACGCAAATAACTGCCGTCCGTCTGTCTGCTGTACCCCTCACCCTTTCTGAAGTTAATGCGACCAACAGAGGGCGCGCTTTACTACGCATGCGCAATTGGAACGTGAAACAACCTTATTGTTACGGTGGTCGGCTGTCTGATTCCCCGACATTGATTACTAATATTTTGATATCGCTCCTGGAACCTGACTATTTGATAGAACAGGTTCCAAGAGTGAAAGGCCCAGACTATTGTCAGTGTTGCTGGGCTGGGCATGTCGAAAATACATACAACCACGTTTGGAATTAGGCCTAGGCCTAGCCTATATCAATGTTTTCAACAGGCAGCAACTTTCATGTTACATTGAACTCGACTTTTTCCTCATAAGCCTATGTATTTGCCTGTACTTTAGGCCTACCCAGTAATTTTGCCAGGAAACTTGGCAGGTTTCAAAACTTTGAAGTTATCTTCATAATTATACGGTTCATGTAAGTAAACTTGTGGCCTTAGTATAGGCGGATGTTAGGCGTAGCCTACAAGTAAGCACAATCAACCTTAGTCCAGGCTAGAAAGAATGCAATTGCTTTGCTTTGCTTTGCTTTGTTTTCTTGTTGGGTTTTTGTTTTGTTTTGGTTTTAAAGTTTTATTTATTCATTTTGTGTTGGGGGGTGGGAGGTTTGTGTTTTGTGTGTGTCTTGTTTGTATTATGATGTTTTGGTGGGGGAAAAACCAGTGCTCGAAAGAGGCAAATGTTTTCAAATAGCTGGGGGGTAGCCCAAGCCACAAACATGCTCAATTGGGTTACCAGGCTTAGCTAGCTAAAATAGCCATGGAAAACACAGCATGGTGTACATCACTATCATGTTTGTTTGTTTCAGATTTCATACAAAATATGTACAACATTGTTGACTATCTGCACATGATGCTAAAAAGAGATCCCCGAAGCAGTAAGTTGTTTCTTATAATTGTGAGTTCTAGTTTTACTTTTAGATTTGGGTTGTATTTTGCTTAAACAGAAATATTGCAGTCATCATTGTAGTGTTCACCGATATTAGTGTCATGATCATTGTAAGCACAATTATCATCATTTAGTCATCACTTAACTCAGTTTTTAATTGATTTTTTCCTTGGCTGACAGGTTTCATCACCAAAATCAACTGCACTCTACCTTCAAAATGAGAAGAAAGAGGACATCCAACAAGTGAGTTTTGCTATCATTAGCTTTTAGTATTGATACATCAACTTTGGAAGGAATAGAGACTTTATCAACTGGGTACAGACCTTGGTAATCAACTGGTTAGGTAGTTTTCTTTTCATTGTCGTGCATCTTAGGTCACCTCAGTTCCTGCCATGGGCAACACAGGGACTGGGTTTTCAGTCTCAATGAAATAGCGTGGTTATTTCCTTGAAAACAAATCTTGGTTGGTTTGGTTCAATATCTGGATTCTTGATTTGGTGATTAGGTTAATATAGTGAAGAGGTTTGTTTGCCATTGACAAAATATTGCGAGCTTTGCTAGAGAACATATTTTTTTTGGACTCCATTGACTGCTTTTCATAAAACTGAAATCTATAATCTTTACAGGCTAGATTCTCGGACAGATGTTCTTGTTGAATGGAGAGATGGGACCAAAAATGTGGTTACGATGTGTGACCTCATTTGCAAGAAGCCACTACAAAAAGGTTGTGAAGTCGAGATGCAGTGGAAACAGGACCTCTGGAGTGGACGGGTGCTGGACATTGAAGATGGTTCTGATCTAGAGGATACTTCATCAGACTCAGAAAGTGACATCCCATTGGCAACACTAAAAAAGAAGAAGCTGAACAAAAACACAGGTACAGTAATGAAACTCATCAATACCATAAGAGGTATAGAGTCCCCACTTGGCATAATTGGCTCAACATTTGATTTTCGGATCTCATTATTTTCTTAAAGTATAAGGTCAACTATTTGGTGTCAATAAGGGCATAGTAAAATCAGTAATCACTTGGTGTTAAATAATGCGATGGAAAAAAAATGAGCAGTGCACAAACAAATGTAATAAATATTAGTTTTGTGGTTTAGTTACATTTTGAAGAAAAATCTTGAAATAATCATGGAAACTTTGTGGTTGAAAAGTGGCATTGTTACAAAATGTTATGAACAATAAAAAAGTAAAACAAGTATCTGACTTAAAAAACAGTCTGCAAATTGTGTGCAACCAACCATTGATAATTGTCCATCTTGTGAGTATGTAAAATACTATATGTATTGTTTATGTTTTATGTTTTAACTTGCTACAGAAACGCATGGTCCATATGATGAACCAGCTTTGTGCGAAGACTTCATGTGCAGCGAGGAAGTCTGGGCTGCTTGTAATAAATGCATGTGCTTCTTGTGTCATGATCATTTTCTGTTAAATACCACTTGCAGTACGCATAACATTTTTTCATTTGAAACAGACTGTTCTTTATCCGTGATGTCAAGTATTCCGGTTTCACTTGAAACAGGCCAGCCACAATTGGCAACTGCACCTGAAGCCCCAGCCACCCCTTTTGAGCATGGGCTCAGAGTTGCGCACATTTTTTTCCCAATAAACATTGAAGCGGAGGTAGTCATGAATACCCCTGATCCTGACAAGACGTACTCTTTACATACACCAATGATGGCCTTCGGTGGTCATACATCGTTGCATTCTGACAGTAACCACCAGGTTACATCTTTTCCAGGCACTCCTTCGGGTTCTATGCCTACTGCTGGCGAAGCGGAGGTAGTCATGGATACTCCTGATCCTGACAAGACGTACTCTGCACAGCAGACACCAGTGATGGCATTTGGCGATCATACATCATTTCCATCTGACAGTAACCACCAGGTTACATCTTTGTCAGGCACTCCATGTTCTCTGCGTACTGCGGGCGCAGCGGAAGTAGTCATGAATACTCCTGATCCTGACAAGACGTACTCTGCACAGACACCAGTGATGGTCTATGGTGGTAAGACATCGTTGCCTTCTGACAGTAACCACCAGGTTACATCTTTGCCAGGCACTCCTTCGGGTTCTATGCGTACTGCTGGCGAAGCGGAGGTATATACTTCTGATCCTGACAAGACATACTCTGCACAGACACCAGTGATGGTCTATGGTGGTAAGACATCGTTGCCTTCTGACAGTAACCACCAGGTTACATCTTTGCCAGGCACTCCTTCTGGTTCTATGCGTACTGCTGGCGAAGCGGAGGTATATACTTCTGATCTTGACAAGACGTACTCTGCAAAGACACCAGTGATGGCTTCTGGTGATCATACATCATTGTCTTCTGACAGTAACCACCAGGTTACATCTTTGCCAGGCACTCCTTCGGGTTCTCTGTGTACAGCTGGCGAAGCGGAGGTATATACTCCTGATCCTGACAAGACAGTAATGGTCTTTGGTGGTCATACGTATTTGCCTTCTGACAGTAACCACCAGGTTGCATCTTTGCCAGGAACCCCTTCGGGTTTTCTACCTACTGCTGGGGAAGCGGAGGTGGTCATGAATACTCCTGATCCTACCAAAAAGAACTATTCACAGACACCAGTGATGGCCTTTGGTGGTCGTACGTCGTACATTCTTTCTGACAGTCACCATCAGGTTACATCTTTGCCAGGCACTCCTTTAGGTTCTCTTCGTACTGCTGGCGAAGCTGAGATAGTCATGAACTACCCTGATCCTACCAAGAAGAACTCTTCACAGACACCAGTGATGGCCTTTGGTGGTCGTACATCGTTGCATTCTGACAGTAACCACCAGGTTGCATCTTTGCCAGGCACCCCTTCGGCTCCTCTGCGTACTGATGGCGAAGCGGAGGTAGTTAAAAATACTTCTGATCCTGACAATACGTACTCTGAACAGACACCAGCAGTGGCCTCTGCTGATCATACATCGTTGCCTTCTGTCAGTAACCATCAAGTAACATCTTTGCCAGGCACTCTTTCAGGTTCTTTGCCTCCTGCTGGCGAAGCGGAGGTAGTTATAAATACTCCTGATTCTACTACGACGTACTATGCACAGGCACCAGTGATGGCTTTTGGTGGTCTTAAATCGTTGCCTTCTGAAAGAAACCACCAGGTTGCATTTTTTGCCAGGCATTCCTTCAGGTTCTCTGCCTACTGCTGGCGAAGTGGAGGTAGTCATTATTGCTCCTGATCCTACCAAGACGTACTCTGCACAGACACCAGTGATGCCATTTGGTGGTCGTACATCGCTGCCCTTTGACAATAACCACCAGGTTGCATCTTTGCCAGGCACTCCTTCGGGTTCTCTGTATACTCATGGAGAAGTGGAGGAAGTCATAAATACTCCTGATTCTGACAAGACGTACTCTGCACAGACACCAGTGGTGGCCTTTGGTGGCCGTACATCGTTGCCTTTGGACAATAACCATGGGGTTGCATCTTTGCCAGGCACCCTTTTGGGTTCTCTGTCTGTTGCTGAGGAAGCGGAGGCACTCGTACATCCTCCTGAGATTTACTCCGATTCACAAAATATCACTTGTCTTTCGTCATTGTCTGACATCTCTGTCTCACAGCACACCCCAAGTGATTTTCCAGTAGATGGTGAACCAAGGCCACTCTCACCACCACCCCCCAAAACACCTAAAAGCAAAAATGTTTTGGTTAAACAGAAGAGGAATAGAGGGGATGCTTACCTTACTGAGAAATCAAACAAGTTGATTCCTTCAAAGAGAGATAAATTAGTTGGAAGTAATTGCGTCTATTGCAATTCCAGAGGCCTGGGTTGTCATTTTCTTTCTTCTGCGGAACGTCTTGAAATTAGAGAGGCTTATTACAAGATGGCCAACCTACAACAACAACGCGAGTGGATTCTTAGGCACGTATCGGCAAATGAGTTGTCACAGACACAAAATAGGATGGCCTACTATCTGCCACGTGCTGATACTTCGGGAAAGCTGCGTGTGTGCCGTAATTTGTTTACGGCTACTCTGGGTATTTCTGTCAGTCAAATACGTACCGTTTTAACGAAAGTTGACACACTTGGAGTATTGGATAGAGAAGGGCGAGGTGGACGACAACGGGCCGACAAGGATCACCTTCTGCAAGAGCAGGTGAAGAAACACATCGATAGATTCCCGAGAATGGAGTCACACTACTGCAGGGCGAATTCGAAATGTCAATATCTTTCACCGGACTTAAACTTTTAAACAATGTACAAGATGTACAAGAAGAAAAATCCAAATGGTGCATCATTAACATTCTATAAGAATGTTTTTAAGTCTGCAAACCTCAAATTTCACCACCCGAAGAAAGATGTATGTGGGCTATGCGATAATTTCCACCGCTCAGGTGATGAAGAGAAGAAGAAGCTCCAAAACAAGTTTGACAGGCATATCACAGAAAAAGAAAAGTCCAGAGAACTAAAAGCTTCTGCAAAAGAAAAGGCTTCCATTGACAAGAAATATCGTGCTGCGGTTTTCGACCTTCAACAGGTTATTTACTTGCCTAAATCCGACCGCTCTGAGCTCTTCTACAAAAGACGTCTGTCCTGTTATAATTTCACTGTTTTTGAGTTGGCCAGTAGAGAGGGCTTGTGCTTTGTGTCTCATGAAGGACAATCAGGCCGTGGATCGTGTGAAGTAGCATCGTTTCTACATCGGTACCTTCTTCGTGTTGATAAGGAAGGTTGTGAAAAGGTAGATTTGTATTCTGACGGCTGCGTTGGGCAGAACAAAAATTCGATAATACCTGCAATGATGATGTTCTTCGTGGAAAGGTCACATTCTGTTCAAGAGGTGACATTAAATTTCTTCGAAACTAATCATGGGCAGAGTGAGGGAGATGCGATGCACAGCACAATAGAAAGAGCTATGAGGAAGGTCGGGGAAATGTTTGTCCCCTCGCAGCTAATTATGCTTATCAAAATGGCTCGTAGCACTCCAAAACCATACAACGTCACAGCTGTGCGGTCATCGGACATAAATGACTGGAAGACATACAGTCAAAGCAGGGGAATTCTCAGAGTGCGCTCAACGGAGGCAGGGGAAAAAGTTGATTGGACAAAGTTCATGCAGATTTCCGTGAACAAGAAGGAAACCGACACGATCAGGTTTAAATACTCTCATATAGATGATATCTATGAAGTATTGAAGATGGGTGAAACACGGCGACATTCAAGCCATGTAAACCTGACTGAGCCACAGCCTCTGTATCCATCAGGCTACAGAAACATTTCTGAGGCCAAGTTTAAAGATTTGCAAAGCCTGTGCTCCGGGCCTACTCCCGTTATTGTTCATCCAGATCACCAAATGTTTTACAAGCAGCTTCGTCACTAACTTAGTACCTTGTAACTTGAATCCTGCAAAATTCATGTAACATGAATTTTGTAAAATCCTCCAATATATATTACTGGTGACCACTGCCTGAATCCTGTACAATCCTGTAGTGGGTTTACCATCAATTTTATTGAAACAGTTGAATGGCTGTGATCATGCTATTTGGAAAGTATATTGGTAGAAACATTACTGGTTATGAATTTATAAATGTATATTATTCAACTTCCTATAGTTAAAATCGTCTAATAAACATGACCGTTTTAAAACTATACATGTAATTTTCGGAGCAATGCAACTGAAATCCAAAACCATTTCAGTTTTGTTAAAATGATCTTTTTTTCAGATAACATTTCAGTACAATGAATTTATTGAAATTGTGAACAAAGTTTCGAATATTGTATTTGTAAATTATTTTGATGAATTTTGAAATTTGATTCAGTACCCGATTAAAATGTTTTTAGAATGAATAAAATTAAAAACTAATGTGTATGTACGTTCCTTTAATGTACTGTTTTTTTTATAAAAAAAATAATCACTTTATTCAATATGCGTATATTTTTTGCATCAAACAGTCCAACGGTTGAAACGTGTACAAAACCAGTGGTAGCTGTGGTAAAAGGGGTAAACAAAAGAGGGACAACAAGTGTTCTCGATTTACATCATAATGAGGGTGTTTTTCTATTTGTTGTTTTCACAAAGTAACCCAATGTATGATTGCTTATACACAACTCCGAATCTCCCTTCTTTTCGTTTTCACGAACTGACACCAATGTTTGTATGCGCGCACGTACCCCGAATCTCACTCCTTTTCGTTTTCACGAACTGACACCAATGTTTGTGTGCGCGCACAAAACCCAAAATCCCCACCTTTTCATTTTTACGAACTGACACCAATGTTTGTGTGCGCGCACATATCTCAGAATCTTCACTTTTTCGTTTTCACAAACTGACACACTTCTTTTACATTAAATAACTTCGAAAATCAGCATTATTGTATCTAAAGAAAAGCACATCTGGCAAGTCTAGAGATAACATTCCCCCATTGAATTAATAACAATGTAAATAAGGGAATATTACGAGGAGACAAAGTATCTCAAACTTTAAAATGTGTTTATCTACAAAGATTATACGCACCGCGGGGACATTTGTGTTACTTCGTGGTGTCGGTGACGAAATATGAGGAATAAATAAATAAATAAAATAAAAAAACCGTGGAAGAGGAGCAGGAGCAGCAGGATCATCACCATCATCGGAAGAGGACGAGTCGTCATCCATGTCTAGCTTGCGGAGTATGTCCCAAATTGCAGCCTTGACCACCTTGTACTTGAGTTTGGACATGGTGTGTAGAAATTCCTTCACGAAGTTGGCAAAGATAGCTCTCCTGTTGAGGGGAGCAGGTTTGCCAACTGCTTCAGCAGTTGACCATACTGAAGCAGGTTCTCTTGGAGGGTCTGTAGGGTGCGGTCGTCATCCTACTTGCGCTTCTTGCTCTTGGTGGTAGTGGTGGTGGTGGCGCTGGTTCCCGAGGCGGAAGGGGTCCCCGCGGGAGGGCCATCTTCCTCCTCCATATCTGCAAAGCCAGCTTGTGCAGCCGCTGCCTCCGCCTGTGCCAAGGTGTCATTCCCCTGCCCGGCAAGGTCTGCTCTTATCTGCAATAATAACAATGCATTAGCAACAAGAATACAGAAGAAATGTCAAATAATTGCACATGAATGCAATAAATGTTATCAGGACAAATTGGCAAGGACATTTATTTATACTTACACTTCTCAATGGCTGTGACTTGTGGCGGACAAGTGGCCTCCATAAGAAACAACTGTTGAGGATCTACTCCTTCCTCTCGGTCAACTCCTTGGGCTCACCCCCGCTCTTCTTTTTGTCCAGCCTGGTGAAGTTGTCCTTCATGGACCGCCACCACCCCCTGAGGTACTTGGCTGTCTTCTCGGTCCAGGGTGCTTCTTTTATGTCAGTGCGCTTGAAGAGGGTGAGCTTACTGTTCCAGATGATCTGGTTGTCCTTGATCCATTCCATCGAGGCGTTCTTCACCTCAGCAACAAGGGAGTGGCTGGTCTTTTTCAGAAGAGGCGTTGGAGACCTTGAGCGCACCATCTCTTCATCACCCTCGTTTTCAGGTTCGTCACCAGGGGAGTCAGAGTGGTCTGACTGGGCAGCTTCTTCTTGAGGAGGGGGTTGAGCACCACGGCCCACCACGGGCCCACCACGGCCCACCACGGGCCCACCACGGCCCACCACGGGCCCACCACGGCCCACCACGGGCCCACCACGGCCCACCACCCTTACAAAAAAAATAAATGATATACCATTAATTTACCATTGGGATTTACCATTGGGATTTACCATTGAGATTTAGCATTGAAAATACCATTGAAACTAATTTAAATAATTGGAACGGCTAATTTGCATATTTAATGGTAAATGAATGGTAGACCAATGGTATGCTGAATGGTAGATCTAAGGTATGGTATTTGAAAGGTATACTGAATGGTATGCTACAAGGTAGACCAAAGGTATTCTGTATGGTATTTGAAAGGTATACTGAATAGTAAGCTGAATGGTACTCCAATGGTATTGTGTGTGGTACTCCAAAGGTATACTTAATGGTATGCTGCAAGGTAGATCAAAGGTATTCTGTATGGTATTTGAATAGTAAGCTGAATGGTACTCCAATGGTATACTGAATGGTATGCTGAAAGGTAGACCAATGGTATGCTGAATTGTAGATCAAAGGTATCCTGTATGGTATTTGAATAGTAAGCTGAATTGTAGATCAAAGGTATCCTGTATGGTATGTGAATAGTAAGCTGAATGGTACTCCAATTGTATACTGAATGGTATGCTGAAAGGTAGACTAATGGTATGCTGAATTGTAGATCAAAGGTATCCTGTATGGTATGTGAATAGTAAGCTGAATGGTACGCTGAAAGGTAGACCAATGGTATGCTGAATTGTAGATCAAAGATATTCTGTATGGTATTTGAAAGGTATACTGAATAGTAAGCTGAATGGTACTCCAATGGTATTTTGTGTGGTACTCCAAAGGTATACTGAATGGTATGCTTCAAGGTAGACCAATGGTGTGCTGAATTGTAGACCAAAGGTATTCTGTATGGTATTTGAAAGGTATACTGAATAGTAAGCTGAAAGGTAGACCAATGGTAAGCTGAATGGTAGACCAACGGTATTCCGCATGGTACTCCAAATACCAAATACTTCAACATACCATTAAGCATACAAGTCTACTTTTCAGCATACCATTCAGTCCACCTTTCATTACATTATTCAGTGTACCTTTAGTGTACCATACAGAATACTTTTGGTCTACCATTACGTTTATTTGCCATTCTACGTACAAGTATAGTCTTGGTACCATTCAATTCAGTAAACAGTTTGCCTTGTATCTACATGTAACACACGTGCCATTTTTAGTGGATAAGAGACATGTGACAAATAAGGCGAGCTTTTGATTTTGTGATTAAAGCATTGTGAATTTGCACATATTTCGGTCGTCGGACAAAATTCAGCTCAACACTATCTGAAACCAATTAGTACCCCCTTATTCACATTTCTGCATAAAGCTGGAAATCAAGCATACATCCTCACAAACATAATCAAAGTCAATTTCTGCATTTTGTGCTACTACACTAATATATTTTCAAAACATTCAACCTGACAGTATGATTACAACTGGTATTTTCACTTATTAATTTATTTAAAACTGTATTTATTGAGGAACCCATCCAGCACCCCCATAATACATGTACATCAAGATACATATGTATTGACAACATAATTTACTTGGTTTACAATGAATAATATAATTTTATATTGTCTCCTTTCAGAAATTCTGAACGACGACAAAGAACCGAAACACTGTACAAAATTACTGAAATTAATAGGAAGACAGAAAAAGTCAAATACTGGCAATATGTTATGTACATTGTACATGTACATTCAGTATCACATATCAAATGTTGACATTTCTTATTCGTGCAAAGACAAGTGAATGATCGAGGCCATCCATCTGTTTATAAAATTGTCAAAAAATGTATAAATCATGTTGGAGGACAAAGGAAGAGTTCCGCATCAGCTACCATTTTGGGAAATAATAACACTGAAGAACGTTGTCAAATTGTATTATATATGTACATATTGCTATGTACATTCTGAAGAAAAAACATTAAGGAAAATAGCTAAAAAGGGTCAAATGTGTTTAGGGGAAATTGCTGCTTCAGGGAAGCAAAAAGTAGGAGCCAAGTCATTAATGTATTAAGAGGGTCGACAGCCAGTTCTATATAAACAGAGTGAGATGTGACGTCAAAGCAGGCACAATAATAAAGCTCACCCCCATCATGTTCATGACAAATCCACAGTATGAGAACTGGCGAACGCTCCTCATGGTCACCCTATACATATAGGTTATACTAATCACAGGTCTACATTATAATCAAAGATGTAAAACAATGCATACAAACAAGTCTTTTCGAGAAAGACCGAACATATATATAAGTACTACATGCATTTACAGGTCTACAAAAGTACATCCTGGATGATGAGCATTAAGTATATTCTTAGAAGAAAAAAAACTTAATTAACGGTCACTAATTTTTGGCAAGAGTACATGATACAAAACCAGATGCATTTCAGCATTTGTGAAGTTATGGCCAATCAAACTCATTAAATGGGCTTTAAAGTCATTGTTACTGCACATTTCTTAATCAACTAACTTCTAAAAATGTTAATAACTACTATTTTACATTGTTAATCAATATGAACTTTACACAAGTGAAATACAATACTATAAACTTATAATTTCTGAGAACGACAGAAGTTGGCATCACTAGCCTTTTCTAGAGTTAGGTTTGTGGTGTGTTTTGAATGCTCAAAATATCCCCCCCCCCCCCCCACTTTGTAAAATGTTCACTATGACGCATGGTGGCGCTGTTCGTGACGTATCAAGAACACTGGTTTTTTAGATATTTTTCTAAAACTCAAACTTAGAATCACATAATATTTGGTGTATATGGCATGCTACAATTGTGTGGGAATGTAAAGTTTGCAATGGAAAAACGTGTGACGACATGCATGGAATTGCCTGGCTTAGAGCCCCAACCATAACAATAGGGACTTTTCGATTTGCACGTTTACTAGTAGACTGCGACGTATGCGGTCACAAGTAGACTGCGACGTATGCGGCACGCTAAATGTTGTACCTTACCTTTTCGATTTCTACGACTACGACTACGCTCACTCAGTGACGTCATGCCTTATGTTTGGCGCGCGCGCGCTCGCGCGAAATTCGATTAAATTGGCCATTTTTATGCCAGTATAAAATTGATACGCCTGCAACTTTACTTGCATGGCTAAAGCATGGCTAAAGATCCAACACCAATTTCGGCGCATAGGACTGTACTCGATAATTGTGCTGCAACAAATTGGCGATGCATAAATAGAATGTGTTCATTTTATGGATTATTCTACAAGAATTTTGATTTAAGGGAAATTACAGACAAGAGAATGTGTTTATTTAAAAAAAAAATTACGCTTCCACCACTCTCTGCTTGAAGAATCAAGTCAATCGGGTCCATTTTGTAACTTCAAATGTGGTGTTTCTTTCCTGATGTGGTGTTTCGTTTCTACAAAATAGTGATATGCACACTATGTCGTCACAGTTTTCCAACGACGGCAAAACAAGGTTGAACGCGTTCGAGAATTCTGCTACGAACGCGAGTTCGTCGATGCGCATGCGCACTGCTTCACAAATGACCGCATACGTCGCAGTCTACTAGTAAACGTGCAAATCGAAAAGTCCTTAATGTTGTATAACAGGCTGGAGCACAACCCCAAACAAGAGAATACACAAACACAAAATTAAGCTACTTCCCTACTGCTCAATTTTTCTTCTTCTGGCTGTTGGAGAGTTTTTCTCTTGCATGCCTGTTAAACTCCATTTCTGTGTATCCAGAAAACGGACTATGCGCATAGCAACGAAAGCGTGACTGAAACCCAGACGTGTGTTTCGGTGCATTGCGTAAACATTGCTCTATCACCTTCGCACCCGTTCATCAAGGCAACAAAGTACACGTATGATCGAGAGACGTATAATTCGGAGATTTTTTGTCATTACTATACTTTCAGGAAGCTTAAATTGTGCAGAATCTGTGAGTGAGGTGTTATAAAACAAATAGTGACTGCTTTATTTCGCGGATAGCCTCCCTCGGTGATCCATGGAGCATTCTATTTTCGCCTCGGGAAAATAGAATGCTCCATGGATCACCTCGGGAGGCTAGTTTTACTATACCACTCAAAGCAGTCAATATTTGTATAATATGTATAATTTGTATAATATGATGATGCAGGGTCATGCAGTATTGGCATAGTGCAAGTTATCTTTTTCTGTCTCTTTTGAATAAGTGTCCTGGGTTCTTTTAGTTGTACATGCACAAATGTCACACAGAACCAACAGTTTCATGTCCCTTCCCACCAGTGCGACCTGAAGGACGATTTGTATACATGTTAAACCCATCACGGATTGTACGCCTGATTTCGACACGCGAGCGCGCCACTTTAATCACTAGACTAAATATATAGCCCGGTTATAGCGTGATGAAAGCACTGTACATTATTATTATTATCCATGTGTATTGAAATAGAATCATTGAACAGATCTAAAGCGGCTGTTCAACAATCATGTGATCATATTTTGCCAATATTTTGACCCCTCTTTACCTGCAAATGATCATCTTATAGCATTGCTCCAACACCTATCTACCTCTCCATGATCATAGATTACACAACCCTTTTCCCATCCCATTTTTGTGGGTTATCCCAGCAGATACGCCAAATTTGATCAACCAATCATGATCTAATGGATAATGTGTGCAGTAAAACATTTTGTTATCTTTCTTCTCACAGAATGAGCATCCAGAGAATGAAGGTATGTCAGCACTCTATATTGGATCAGCAGTTACCAAGGATCAGGCCAGAGTGTTGCTTTTGGCATATATATTCAAGCACAGTGTAAGTGGGGTAGGGCTAGAAGACATGTTAAAGCTTTTAAATATTTTATTCCCAGGAATTTTGCCCAAATCGAAATATGTCTTTATGAAGGAGTTTCTGAAAACCACGAATGTTGCCTACCACATTATCTGCAGCCATTGTGAGGCATACCTGGGTAATAAAAATATCCTTGAAGAAGTTGGAATTTGTCCATCTTGTCACACACAGTTTACCTGTAAACAGAATATAAATGGTGACCATTTCTTTGTTACCATACCCCTGAAGCAACAACTGCAAGATATTCTTGAGAATTATGACACAGCTAAATTGTTGTCGCACACAGACGGTTCAGATGTGATAAGTGATATATGCACAGGTAAGGAGGTGCACAAATTGGTAAGGAAAGGTGCTCTCAGGGATACAGACATTACACTTACATTCAATGTTGATGGGGTACCTGTCTTTCAATCTTCGAATCGTTCACTTTGGCCAATACAATGCACTATTAATGAGTTGATGCCTGACGACAGAAAAAGGAATGTGTTGATTACTGGCTTATGGTTTGGTCCTTCTAAACCAAACATGAGTAATTTTCTGAAACCATTAATTGAAGAGGCACATGTATTAGGTACTGAAGGGTTTGAATGGACAAGCTGTTCTACAGGTGCCCGAATCTCCAGTCGTGTGTTTTATCTGTGTGCAACATGTGATGCTGTGGCAAGGCCAGTTGTGCGGAATTGCACTCAGTTCAATGGAAAGAATGGATGTGATTGGTGTCTCCATCCCGGGGAACGTGTACCTAAAGGTGAAGGGTATGTGCGTTGTTATCCTTTTGTTCAACCTGAGCCTAAGCTACGTACACTAGAGGACCATGAGCAGCACTGTGTTGGCGCACTTGAGCGCGGTGAGATTGTCAGTGGTGTCAAGGGACCTTCCGGATTGATGTTGCTTCCTAACTTCAACATTATCGGTGGCTTTGTTGTAGATTATATGCATTGTGTTCTGCTTGGTGTCGTAAGGCAGTTCACAAATTTATGGTTCGATAGTCAGAATCACCAGAAACCATGGTACATTGGAACAAGGACCCAACAGATAGATGCTCGGCTTCTCGGGATGCATCCTCCAACAGAAGTGACTAGAGTTCCTAGAAGTCTGTGTACCAGGAAGTTCTGGAAGGCTTCGGAATGGCGTTCCTTCCTTCTGTTCTATTCTCTGCTCGTCTTGCAAGGCATACTTCCACCACAGTTTTTAGACCACTGGTTTCTTCTTGCGTATGCTGCTCATACCCTTCTCCGAAATGGTCTTCTTTCTGAGAATGTCCAAAAAGCGGAACTGGCTTTGAAGAAATTTGTCATTCAGACTGCATATCTGTATGGCAAAGAGCATGTTAGTTTCAATGTGCATCAGCTATGTCATTGGCCCCAGAGTGTATTATCTTGGGGACCTGCGTGGACTCATTCATCTTTCCCTTTTGAAAGTAATAATCAGCTTCTCCTCAAGCTAATTCATGGTACACAGAGTATTATTCAACAAATGGCTAACAATTTCCAACTCTACAGGAGCACCAAAAATCTCGCCAAGAAATGCATGGTACATGCGGCAGAAAGTTGTGTAGAACTGTTTGCACACCTAACTTACATTGGTTCGTATCGACCAGTTCAGACGAAATTCATTGATAGTGTCCAGTTCTTGGGGAAACCAAATTACCAAACATTGCAAGTTGGACATCAAATAGCTGTAGAACATCTCATAGAAGAGCAACTGACATGTACAGACTGTGTGTACTTCGATCGTTTCCAGTATGGGGGGAGAGTATATTCTTGTCACAGTTACAGAAGAGCAGCTAAACGTGACAATTCAATATTTCAAAGGAGTGATAGGTCCTTTTGTCAAATAGAGTATTGTGTAATAGTAAAGAGAGATTGTCAATGTATTGCTGAATGTACATGTCTAGGAAAACCTATACTTATAGTTAACATTCTCCAAAAGATTCCTGGTGTCCAGTTTGCCGATAGACAGCTTGGTATTAATTCTACTCAGCTGATGAGTCGTGTAGTCCAAGGGAGAACTCCACTAGAAGCAGTCTTTGTGGATGATATTGAGGAGAAGTGTGTTGTTTGCAACCATCTTGATTCACTGTATTTGATCACCTTGCCAAACAGGCATGAACGGGATTGAGTATTTAAAGAGCCAGTGAAAGGGTATTTTGCCAAATGCCATTTTCTATTAGTAATGTGTGCTTAAATATTATTCATAAATACCTGGGAGAGTTACGTTTAGACATTATCATTGGTCGAGTGCCTGTCGACATGTGGGCATTAATTAACGTGCGATCAAGTACTGGCCACATTGAATGGAATTAAAATGTGGCCCCGAATCAAACCGAAATGTTCAACTTTTGCTCAACTGATTATCGCCCCAATTAAAACATGGGAATTAACTGCCCGATATGCCAATTTTTGGACGTGGTGGGACCGGGAACCAGTCTAAATGTTTGTGGGTATGGCGGCCATATTCTCGGTGTTTCGTTGTGAAAACAGTATGATATGGCTGACTTGTATTTCTTTTTTGTACAAAAAACCTCTAAGTAGTTTCCTGTGTAAAAATCCAGAGAATTTCACCACACGGGTCATACTGTACATGGCCGGTGGCCGGCTAGTAGTCAGCTGCAGTCAGCCTGGCGATAACGATGCTCAAACGGTTTTTGTAGTGTCCAAAAGCATCAAAAGTGTGTCTGTACAAGAAGAAATTTCTTTGTTTATTCTTACTTCATATGGTCTCAAAACTGTAAAAAAAAAGGTGTTTTGAATGTTTCAAAAATCATCAATGAGTTTACCGTATGGACAAATTAACTTATGTACATCTGCTCACAAAAATGGCAAATTGTACTGGCCTTTACTTTTGAACAGCATATCACGCGAAAACTGGTTATTTGTATCACACTCTTGTTAGATGTTTTCTTTACCGAATGGTAATTATAAATGGGAATAAAAAGTTAACCTCCTGCTCGGTCCATGATCGACATGACCAGGCCTCAACCTGGTTATAAACAAACTACATGTAGTTTAAGACCAGGTAATCAGTTTTATTCCCTTATTAATACATTATGGCATAAACACAATTGTGTTCGTAATGCTTTTGTATCATATGATTTGTTATTGTCCGTTACATTGAAACATGTTTTGAAGTGCGTGGTGGCTCTGTTTGTGACATAGATCCGGGGACCGCTTTGCTTCCCTACGAACGCTATGCGTAAATTTAGCAAAAATTTGATTACAATAATTTGACCTGGCAACAACAATTGGTAGGTTATTTAGAACACTATTCAAAGCTCACACATTTTAATAATAAAACGATTTACATGAAAGAAACAATACCACAACCATGAAAAAAAACCATGTGTTTTAATTTCTCTCTGGCTCAATGGAGTTCTTTAGATGTGTACAGTACACGTCACCAAACAAGGCTTGCTGGGTTCCTGGATCTACAAATAATATTTCTGCGAAATAACACTTCCCACTGAGGGGCGGTACCACACCCCTACATAATGTTTTGAAATTTTAAATTATACATGAGACAATGATCGGAAACAAAGTCTAAATAAAAAACTAAAAGACTTCAATGGGCCCTTTAATAATTGGTTGTACAGTACCTGTGTTATTGATATTGTATGAAAAAATGTATTAAAGTAGTCTACCATTACTTTAGATGTATTATTCATTAAAGGAATGATGTAAAATATATAATACCGGTATGTCTTTTCTTTTTATTTAATGCTGTTGTGTAGTTTACTGTCGGGTATGTCGTGTTAATGAAAGCGCTAAATGAATGGGTGTGAAAATATTTGTACACTAATTTAATGCGGACTGCAAATATTTTTAGCACTAGGTAAATTTAGTATTGCACTCGTAATTCATGGATATTACAGAAATCATTTTTTACGGATATCGCCTCATCACACGGCTACGACAGCCATTTTATGAGCATTGCAAGCTGTACGTGAGGTACATGTATTTGCTATGATCAATAATTGTTCCTCGGACTGGAACTTTCTCTTTCAACTCTTTGCAGCCGGCTAGGCGGGGTTATATTAGTCCACACTGGGACCGCAGCGAGGTACTGTGCTGAGGAACCTCTTCCCCGACTTTTATACAACGTCGGGTACCGGTGTCTAAAAAGTGGATTATTTATCAATGAATGAAGAGAAATGTTTAATGTCACATTACATACAATCTGCCCTTCATACAAATGTACATTTTAGGCATCATAAAATTACCAGTATGATTGCCAGCTACCTTCATATAAATGTCATTGTACGCATCCACATTTGACGCATCATTCACAGGGTACATGTTTAATTGAGACACCATTCGTTGTACAATTTACCCAAGTTAGAGACATTATTTTGGAGTGGAACAAAGGTCCCAGACGAGGTCGGTTATGAGACTACAACACTGATCACTATCATGCATGCACTAATCAGCACAGAAGTGCCATTTATCATTTACCATTTATTTACCATTCCCCATTGCATTTACCATTGGCCACTCATTTAATACCACTAAAATATCATTCCGTTCACTGAACACCATTGAATTACCATTTACCATTGTATTTACCATTGATTTAGCATTTACCCTTCAGTGAACACCACTCAAATAATTATCATTGCATTACCATTCACAATTGTGTTTACCATTCACCATTCACCACCCACCACTCACTGAACACCAATAAAATACATTTATTTACCATTCGCCATTGCATTTACCACTCACCACTCATTTAATACCACTAAAATATCATTCACCGTTCACTGAACACCATTGAATTGCCATTGTATTTACCATTGATTTATCATTTACCTTTCAGTCAACACTACTCAAATATCATTGCATTACCATTCACAATTGTGTTTACCATTCACCATTCACCAATTTACCACTCACCACTCACTGAACACCACTAAAATACATTGATTTACAACTCGCCACTCATTTACTACCACTAAAATATCATTCACCATTCACTGAACACCATTGAATTACCATTCACCATTGTATTTATCATTGATTTATCATTCACCTTTCAGTGAACACCACTCAAATATCATTGAATTACCGTTCACAATTGTGTTTACCATTCACTATTTACCAAGTACCATTGAAATATCATTTACCTTTCACTGAATACCGTTCAAATACCATTATATTACCATTCACCATTGACCTCACCAATGATTTACCATTTAGTACCATTCATTTACCATTGATTTTTTTTGTAAGGGCACGGGCCCACCACGGGCCACCACGGGCCACCACGGGCCACCACGGGCCACCACGGGCCACCACGGGCCACCACGGGCCACCACGGGCCACCACGGGCCACCACGGGCCACCACGGGCCACCACGGGCCACCACGGGCCACCACGGGCCACCACGGGCCACCACGGGCCACCACGGGCCACCACGGGCCCACCACGGGCCACCACGGGCCACCACGGCCACCACGGCCACCACGGCCACCACGGCCACCACGGCCACCTAGGCCACCACGGCCACCTAGGCCACCACGGCCACCTAGGCCACCACGGCCACCTAGGCCACCACGGCCACCTAGGCCACCACGGCCACCTAGGCCACCACGGCCACCACGGCCACCACGGCCACCTAGGCCACCACGGCCACCTAGGCCACCACGGCCACCACGGCCACCACGGCCACCACGGCCACCACGGCCACCACGGCCACCACGGCCACCACGGCCACCACGGCCACCACGGCCACCACGGCCACCACGGCCACCACGGCCACCACGGCCACCACGGCCACCACGGCCACCTAGGCCACCACGGCCACCACGGCCACCTAGGCCACCACGGCCACCACGGCCACCTAGGCCACCACGGCCACCTAGGCCACCACGGCCACCTAGGCCACCACGGCCACCTAGGCCACCACGGCCACCTAGGCCACCACGGCCACCTAGGCCACCACGGCCACCACGGCCACCTAGGCCACCACGGCCACCTAGGCCACCACGGCCATCCCTTACGAAAATGTCCTGTGGTATTCCTGTGGTATACCACACAATTACCACAGGACAGTCAAATACCACACAAATTTGTGTGGTATGTACCACAGGACATTGCTGCCCTGTGGTATTCCTGTGGTAATAAAATTAGATACCACACAAATTACCACAGGACAGTCATACAAAATGGTTTTGTGTGGTAATATACCACAGGATAGAGATGTCCTGTGGTATTCCTGTGGTATTTACTTGGATATCACACAAATTACCACAGGGCATGTCATACAAAATGGTTTTGTGTGGTAATATACCATAGGATACTACAGGACATTGCTGCCCTGTGGTATTCCTGTGGTAATAAAATTAGATACCACACAAATTACCACAGGACAGTCATACAAAATGGTTTTGTGTGGTAATATACCACAGGATAGAGATGTCCTGTGGTATTCCTGTGGTATTTACTTGGATATCACACAAATTACCACAGGGCATGTCATATACAAAATGGTTTTGTGTGGTAATATACCATAGGATACTACAGGATAGAGATGTCCTGTGGTATATTCCTGTGGTATTTACTTAGATACCACACAAATTACCACAGGACACAAACATGTCATACAAAATGGTTCTGTGTGGTAAGTACCACAGGACATCTCTGCTGTGGTACTCATGTGTTGTAAATATCAAGAGACCACACAAGGACAGTAATTAAGTACCTCAATATTGCCGTTCTGTCCTGTGGTATCCCTGTGGTAAATGCTGAGATAACACACAAATTAAAGACATTGAAGTACTACATAATTAGTTCCCATCTTGTTGCCCTGTGGTATCCCTGTGGTACAAACTGAGATACCACACAGTACACATCGTACCACATAGATTGGGTTCCTACTACATCTCTGTCCTGTGGTATCCCTGTGGTACTCGAGTTAGATTTACTTTTGCTGTAATTTTCATAGGGATTTTAATTTTGAGGGCAGGTAGAAATGGTAAATTGTTTCACAGAACTGTCTGCGGGTTTTTTGTGTGGACGCTGGAAGAAGATACCAGACAAGAAATGCTGTTCTTATTCCAGTTAATACACACATCACACAATCTCAAACTAAATGCTTATCTCTCAGTCATTGTGTACATATACTGTACACAGCTCTGGTGCAGTATAGGCACACAATGGCTTGTTGGTTGTCTTGCAAGGACACATGGATGCCCTTTGACCCCTATATACAGTGCATGTAAGTCTCAAGGTGCAATGACCTTGCATTAACTCTAGGCTTGGCTACTCCACTACACATGCTGCATATTTTGAATTGGGTTGGGGAAAGAGCAGTTTATCAGTGGTATATGTACATCAATGTTTGCTAGAAAACTGCAACTATTCATAGTATAATGGTGACCCAGAACTGCCAAAATGTATCTCACATGCCTGTCAAGATATCATGACCAAATGACTTGAGTTTATGTATGTTTTGGTTAAAAACATAAGGCTTTCATTTGGACAGAACTTCACTGCATTCTGCATATAGTCCTGCTGTCATGGCTGTCGGTTGACTCGGTTGTGTGGTAAGTTTTTTTGTATTGACTTCAATGTTTAACATTTATATCGTGTCAATCTTTTATATACTTGTTGTGATCCTGTAATGTTATAGTCAACTGATTGCTTATTCCAATATGCAACTTACGATCAACACATTTTTGATCATTGCATGTACTTTAGGGATAATAAGAAGACTTTATTAAAAACCAATGTAATGGAATATTAAAACATCATCATGGGTGCTTAAACAACTACAAACAATGTCAATGTAATGACTGAACATTTTGAAGGCTGAAAAGACTAGGTTTGTGATTGGTGCCATTCTTTAAGGTGTACGTCTTAAACTACGTTTGATTCTTTCAGATTATAGTCTTTGTTTTTTCCCTTGGTTTTGAACTTTGTTAATGATTTGTCCTTTTTGTAATTTTTATTTTTGTTCTCAATGCCAGGGAGTTGGTCAAGATTGAAGATCAGTTCAACCGTACTACTAGTGAAGAGATCAAATTTGTGGCTGCATGGTTGAAACAGATGTAGATGGGGGAATTCAGCAAACACCGAGAGGAGCATACGTACAGAGACTTTATAAATGAAGTCTTAATTGTTGATGTGATCGAACAAACTTGTGCATTATAAGGGTAAACTCTGGACACTAAGAAATGTTGAAGGACTTTTTTGTGTATACATGTTCATTATTCCTTTTCGCATTCGCACCACAAAGATTTTAACAGCTACCGGTAATTTTACTTAAACATAATTGTATTTGTAAGTCAAATACATTAGGTTTGAAACTAAGCAATCAGTAGTTTCTTTCCTCTTCTTGAATCAGTACAATTTGCAAATATCAAGCGAAGAGACTGTTCTATGACTTTTGTATCATCACATGTAAATCAAATGTGACAGAACCTAAATTCATTTGTTTAAAAAACCCAATAAACCCTTCCACTTTACTTAATCAAATTACGCACAAGTTGACTCAGAAATATATATAAAATAACTTGCTGACTTGCTGTTATTACCGTCATTATAGTTTAAGGACATGAAACTTCATTGCAAAGAAATGTATGAATGCAAACAGTTGCTCCTTGAATCCAAAGTTTGAATGTAACCTGAATCTACTTTGTTTGCTGTATATCTTAAAAATCGACACAAGTACATGTAGGATTGGTGGTGGTGGTGGTGGAAGGGCTTTCAATAAACAACAATCTAAAAGAGCATATTTAAAGGGTTTTAGTGCATCACTTTAATTTCAAAGTGCCATGTTTTTACAGGAATATTCAACAGAAGAAAGTGGTACTCATTGAAAGGGAAATACCACATGATCGATACCACAGGAACAAGTACTGGGAACATGTATCACAGGAACATGTTACCACAAGAATGGTACCACAGGAATATAGTACCACAGGTACCACAGGAATAGTTCAACAGGTACCGCAGGAAAAAAAAGTACCGCAGGAAAAAAAAGTACCGCAGGAAAAAAAAGTACCGCAGGAAAAAAAAGTACCGCAGGAAAAAAAAGTACCGCAGGAAAAAAAAGTACCGCAGGAAAAAAAGTACCGCAGGAAAAAAAAGTACCGCAGGAAAAAAAAGTACCGCAGGGAAAAAGTACCGCAGGAAAAAGTACCACAGGAATACCACAGGAATACCACAGGAATTTGTCCTGTGGTAATGTCCCAAAAAATGACAGGACATTTCCTGTGGTACTGTCCTGTGGTATTTTTTGTGGTAATACCACCACGGCCACCTAGGCCACCACGGCCACCTAGGCCACCACGGCCACCTAGGCCACCACGGCCACCTAGGCCACCACGGCCACCTAGGCCACCACGGCCACCTAGGCCACCACGGCCACCTAGGCCACCACGGCCACCTAGGCCACCACGGCCACCTAGGCCACCACGGCCACCTAGGCCACCACGGCCACCTAGGCCACCACGGCCACCTAGGCCACCACGGCCACCTAGGCCACCACGGCCACCTAGGCCACCACGGCCACCTAGGCCACCACGGCCACCTAGGCCACCACGGCCACCTAGGCCACCACGGCCACCTAGGCCACCACGGCCACCTAGGCCACCACGGCCACCTAGGCCACCACGGCCACCTAGGCCACCACGGCCACCTAGGCCACCACGGCCACCTAGGCCACCACGGCCACCTAGGCCACCACGGCCACCACGGCCACCTAGGCCACCACGGCCACCTAGGCCACCACGGCCACCTAGGCCACCACGGCCACCTAGGCCACCACGGCCACCTAGGCCACCACGGCCACCTAGGCCACCACGGCCACCTAGGCCACCACGGCCACCTAGGCCACCACGGCCACCTAGGCCACCACGGCCACCTAGGCCACCACGGCCACCTAGGCCACCACGGCCACCTAGGCCACCACGGCCACCTAGGCCACCACGGCCACCTAGGCCACCACGGCCACCTAGGCCACCACGGCCACCACGGTACGTCTAACAGCTGAAGCATCAGGAGCATCAACAGGGGGTGCAGCATCAGAGGAACCACGGCCATGGCCAGCACGGGTAGTAGTTGATCCATTTTTCTGGCGGCCCATGATCACAAAAGTTTGATGTTCATGCTATGGAACCTGCACTGGTACTGCCAACAGCGGGAAGCCGCCGCCTTTATTATAACGCGCGGCGAGCGGCGGGAATGCGGCGGGAATACGCTCGGCATTCGTCGGAAGTGCGTCAGGCATGCGGTCGGGATAAGTAGGGTGCGTCCGGAATACGCTCGGCATGTGCACTGCATACGCAGCTATTCGCAGCAGTAAAATAGTGTTGCGCACTGCTTACGCAACTCATACGCAACTAATATGCAATGGCTTGAGGGCGGGTGTCATCGCGTTGACGTTCGATCTCCGGTGGGACAACTCGACCGGCGTGTGTGGTGGGACAACTCGACCGGCGTGTGCGGTGGGATAACTCGACCGGCGTGTGTGGAACTTTGTAGTTGTGTGTATGTACGTGTGTATACAGACTAGACATCAAGAAGACTTCACTAGTACTGACAAGAAGACGGACGAGGCCAGGACGGAGGAGACAGGCAAGAAGAATACAAATATATACAGAACCGAACACCGGTGTTTCTTAGGTTTAAGTTAAACTAAACAAATACTGTACTGTTGTAGTGCTAATTAAAAGTAGGCTTAGTTAATGTATTGTTAGGAGCAGCTTCTGTACATTCCGCTGACTTGCCGCACACACACACACAAATGGCTGAGGGTGATAGGAATGAGGGGGGTCCACCTCTTAACTTGGGAAATGCTCCTGAAGAAATAAATGTGGTCACCCAGTTGGTGGAAGGATTGGTTAAGGCCTTTGGTGGATGTAGCCTTGTAGGGTCATGCCAAGTTCAAGAATGATTGAGGGAGTTCCTCAATTACTGTGACCAATGTCATGTACATGAAGAGAGCCGCGCAGGTTTATTGTGCTGGGCCTGCATTAGAAGAAATGTTGTGCCATTCAGTAGAGGTGAGGGGAAATTTGGAAACTGTAATGGACATTTTGTGCCGTCAGTTTGGGGCTCATGAAACTGTGCAGGATTTACAGAGACTGTTCTATGAACGTATATACGCAAAGGGAGCATGAGTCCCTTATGGACTTTTCACGCTCTTTGATCCGTAGTTATGATAAAGTGATAAACGGCTGCAGCTGAAGCTGAAAAACCAGCACTAGAAGCATTGAAAGATAAATCTCTCATAAGACAGTTTGTGTCAGGTGCTCGGGGGGCCTCAGTAAGGCTTGAGTTACGTAGACAAGAGCTTGTAAACCCAGATCAGACATTTGCACAGTTACGTTCTGCAGTACTTGATCTTTTCGAAGAGTCCGAAAGAGTAAAGCCACGTCAAAGTCTTATCAGGAAAGTAGAAACTGAAGCACTATCGGTTGGGCTAAATACTCCAAAAACTAGCCCGAACCAAACCATGCATCAACTTATCTAACTTCAGCAAAACACGCTGTCAAAAATGGTTGAGCAGCAGCAGCAACAATTTATGCAACAGCAAATTATGCATATTGTGCAAAACTTGACTATCACTGGTCAAAAAGCACAAGTTCTGCAAAGTACTGAAATGCCCGTCCCTTATCCGTGGGATAGATATTCCGAAAGTATACTTGCACCATACCACCTGATCCCCAGGCTGCTATCAATGTGGCAAACAAGGGCATATCCGACGCTTTTGTACTACCGGCACACATGACAAAAATGTAAGACGGGGACAGCAGAAAACTACAGGCCGGGTGGTGAAGGACGTGAAAACAGAGGCCTCACCTGTACAAAACAAAGTAGACAAAGTAGAACCAAGTCAAAGAACGATCAAAGCTGCTGAAGTTAAATCCATGGTTAGAAATTCCGATCAAAGGTTATGTGGAAATTTCTCTAAATTTGCTTGGTCATAATTTTACAGCATATTTTCTGGTGGTTGATGACTCTAGTACGGGTGAGGCCTTGGGACTGGGAAAGCGTTCCCCTAGTGCTAATTGGATGCAATATAATGCATGAGCTCAAAGAGGTTAAAATTGACAAAAGTAAGGCAGATGCAGATGTATGGGGTACAGTTCTTCAGTTGTACCGGCTTACAAAAGTCTTCCCTGAAGAACACATTCAGAATAGTGCTAGCGCTTGCAATGCAAATGTACGCACAGGTAAAGAACCCCACGTTATTTGGCCACGAGAGACACAGACATTGAAATGTAGGATAGGGGCACCTATGAGTAAATTTCTAGGAAAAACTGTTCTTACAGAAAGCTGTCAAATCAATGATGGTGACACAGTGCAGACAAATAACATTCCTAATGGTTGTCTAGTTTACGATAGTGTAGGGAGCACTGATGATAAAACGATACACGTGACAGTGGCAAACCTGAGTGCACAAATGGTTGTTATACCACCCCACACTAAACTCGTTACTGTTACACCAGTGCAATCTTCTGGTCAAATTCAGCTCAAAGACAAATAGGATGGCATTCAGGTTTCACTAGATAGAGTTTGTAGTGACACTTTCCAATAATGTTGGATTCGGCCCTCCATAGAAACTTTGTTACATTCGGCCCGCCATAGGAGACCTTTTCGTTGGTTGGAGTTACCTGACCTGGGAACACGAACTAACGCACGCTTGACCTTCTTCTTCTATATGACTAGGAACGGGTGTGCCTCGTGCGTAAAATCTCCTCGGTCGTCGCCAGTTTTTGTTGTGTTATATTTACCTTTTTGTGCCAAGTTTTCACATGTTACTACTGTTAAGAGTGATTACATTTCATCGTGTGCATCTTTGAACTAGTCTACGCCAGACATTATTGCACTAACTGTCGTTAGTGGGAACTCAAGTAAACACTCGCCGTGAATCGGCCCCGTGCTCGCGGGCCAGAACACTCGCGTTGCACGCTACCACACGGACCACGTGACTGGATTCGTGCCGGGTGCCACGGATTTCATAACTTGCTTGGTGAGTTAATCTTTCGGATCAAGACTATTGTGGAGACCGCATAAATTCCCACATTGGTGACCCAGACGTGATCGCGGTATTAACTCACCAAGTCATCATCAAACTGTACCAGACACAGGAAAATAGCTGCTGAACTGAGTGAACAGTTTTCACAACAGTGCAAATTCGAATTTGTTTTTGTAAATGGCTACCAAGGAGGAACCTGGCCATGCTGCCGCGGACGCTTCTACTAGTAAGTCAACACCTGCCCCTTTCCCAGTTTCTGCCGTTAGCCTCAAACCTCCCCCATTCTGGCCGAATGATCCAATCCTTTGGTTTGCTCAAGTCGAAGCCCAGTTCACTACTAGAGGGATCACAACACCGGAGACGAAGTTCGCGTATGTCGTGGCATCCCTTCAACCGGAGATTGCGCAGGAAGTCCGCGATCTACTCATTGATCCTCCACAAACAGAGAGATACAAAACCCTAAAGGCTGAACTGGTTCGTCGTACTTCTGTGTCAGAACAGAAGAAGTTGCATCAACTGCTGATCTCGGAGGAGTTAGGGGACCGCAAACCCTCACAACTGCTACGCAAGATGAAACAATTGCTAGGCGATGGTAAGCTTGAGGAGCGTATCCTGAAACAATTGTTTCTTCAACGACTACCTCGTAACGTGCAACTTATTCTCGCCTCGACCACTGATGCAGTCAACATCGAACAGCTGGCAGACATAGCCGACAAGATAGTGGAGGTCGCAGTACCTGGCGTATCCTCCATTGCCACAGTATCTGCCCACCCTCCTGAAGCTGCTGCTATCATTCCCTCGCCGGCTCCCACATCTGAGGTACACCAGTTACAGATGCAGATTCAGCAACTGACGCTGCAAGTTCAACAACTGACAAACCACGTGACATCTGATCGTCGTCAAGATCGGCGCAGACGGGATGGTAGTGTCAACACTCCACGCCAATCACGCAGCCCAAGTGCTCAGCGTCATGCAGCCGGTGAATGCTGGTATCACTGGCGGTATGGTAAACAAGCCAAGAAGTGTGTACCACCTTGCGCATATCAACAATCTCCTGATGCAGGCGAGCGTGACATGGAAAACGGACAGACCAGCCGCTAGAGGCGACTAACACGGTTGGTCAACAGGAGGGTCGCCTATTTTATGTAACTGATCAAGTAACCGGTTCACGATTTCTGATTGACACTGGAGCGGAGGTCAGCGTCTGGCCCTCAACGGCCCAGGAGCGACGCACACCGAACAAGCTCACCCTCCAGGCAGTTAACCAGTCTCCGATCGCAACTCACGGTGAAAAGTCCCTCACACTCAACCTCGGTCTGCGGAGGTCATTTCGCTGGATTTTCATAGTCGCCGATCTACCAACTCCCATCCTCGGAGCAGATTTTTTGCGACATTTTGGATTGCTAGTCGACATCAAGCATCATAAGCTCATCGACACCACAACCAGCCTCGCTGTCAACGGGACTGTTACCTCGACACCCTCAATCTGCCCGATGTTTGTCAAAACCGAGAGCGTCACGCGTTTCGACGACATCCTGCGGCAGTACCCTGACCTCACGCGACCTGTGTACCACGACGACGCAGTCAAACACACAACTACACATCACATCAACACCAGAGGCCCACCAGTGTCAGCTCGACCACGCAGGTTAGCCCCCGATCGCTATGTTGCGGCAAAGGCTGAGTTTGAACATATGTCCGAGTTAGGAATAGTCCGACCCTCGAGCAGTAATTGGGCATCCCCTTTACACATGGTCCCTAAGAAGACGCAGGGTGACTGGAGGCCTTGCGGTGATTACCGCGCACTGAACCAAGCTACAGTTCCTGACTGTTATCCGATCCCTCATTTGCAGGATTACACAGCAGGTCTTCAAGGAAAAAAGGTATTTTCCAAACTAGATCTCGTAAGAGCCTATCATCAAATACCTGTTAACCCAGCAGACGTACACAAGACTGCTATCACGACCCCTTTTGGGTTGTTTGAGTTTGTCCGCATGCCCTTTGGGCTGCGTAATGCGGCACAAACTTTTCAGCGTTTCATGAATGAAGTGCTACGCGGCTTACCCTTCGTCTATGCCTACATTGATGATATACTTGTGGCGAGTGAGTCGATGGAGGAACACGAGCAACATCTACAAGTTTTGTTCGCGCGTTTGTCTCAGTATGGAGTCATCATCAATCCAGCTAAGAGCCAGTTTGGTGCCTCCTCTCTGACATTCCTCGGTCACACCGTAGATGACTGCGGTATCCGCCCACTGGACGATAAAGTGAAGGTGATACAGGATTTTCCAGCACCACACTCACTACGCAAGTTGAGAGAGTTCTTGGGACTCATCAACTTTTATCGCCGTTTCATCCCTCATTGTGCTAACATTGTGCAGCCGCTGACTGACCTTCTAAAGTGCAAGAAGAAAAACAAGGACATCACACTTGATGGTGCAGCGCAACAAGCGTTTGTCCAGGTTAAAACTGCCTTGGCAAATGCCACTCTTCTTGTGCATCCTCAGTCATCTGCACCCATCTGCCTCATGGTTGATGCATCAGATTTTGCAGTGGGAGGAGTTCTACAGCAACTGGTCGACGGTAAATGGGAACCCATCTCATTTTTCTCCAAGCGACTACAACCACCAGAGACAAAGTATAGTACCTTCGGTCGCGAGTTGCTGGCTGCATATTTGGGGATCCGGCATTTTCGGCACTATGTGGAAGGTAGACAGTTTTGTATATACACCGACCACAAGCCATTGACATACTCCTTCAACGCGTCTCCTGACCGCTACTCTCCCAGGGAGATACGCCATCTCGACTATATCTCCCAATTCTCCACAGACATTCGCCACATAAGTGGAAAAGAGAACACTGTAGCGGATGCTTTGTCTCGTTATGGGGTGAACACAGTCGGCACTTCAGCACAAATAGACTTTGCTAAAATCGCGGGTGCTCAAGAGAGAGATGAGGAGCTTCAACAACTCAAGACCACCACATCATCTTTGAGTTTCAAGCCAATTCCCCTACAAACCTCCGACAGCGAGATCATCTGTGACGTTTCTACCGGTGTAGCACGTCCTTTCATCCCAAAGGCATTCCGTCGGCAAGTTTTCGACGCACTGCATGACTTATCGCATCCAGGAATACGGGCCACGCAGAAGTTGGTAACTGCACGTTTTGTGTGGCCGGGGATCAACAAGGACGTACGAGCCTGGGCAAAGACTTGTCTTTCCTGTCAGCGATCCAAGATACATCGACACACCAAGTCTCCCCTCGGCACATTCGCGACGCCGGATGCCCGGTTTGATCATATCCACATAGACCTGGTCGGACCGCTACCTCCATCTGGCGGTTATACATATCTACTGACGTGTGTTGATCGGTATACCCGCTGGCCAGAGGCAATACCGATTACAGACATCACAGCTGAGACAGTGGCACGAGCCTTTGTGTCACGGTGGGTGGCAGTTTTTGGAGCACCATCTACTGTGACTACTGATCGAGGCCGTCAGTTTGAGTCGGCATTATTCAAGTCCCTCTCTGAACTCCTGGGGTGTCAACGAACCCGAACAACGTCGTATCATCCTGCTTCTAATGGTCTCGTGGAGCGTTTCCACCGCCAGCTCAAATCAGCTTTAAAAGCCCATCATGACCAACGTTGGATTGAGACACTCCCGATTGTACTGCTGGGGATACGTACCGCTGTGAAGGCTGATCTTGGGTGTAGCGCCGCTGAACTGGTCTACGGTACCACAATCAGGTTGCCGGGACAATTTGTAGCAGCAAGCCAAGTAAGCAGCGACTATGAGCCAGGCGATTATGTTCACCGACTGCGACAACACATGTCCAATATGCGACCTACACCGACTAGAACCCAGCACAGACAGTCACAAGTTCCTCCTGAACTGTCAACATGTACACATGTTTTCATTCGGATTGATGCTGTGAAGAAACCATTGCAACAGCCATACGAAGGTCCCTTTGAGGTAGTTCGTCGAACTGACAAGTATTTCATTGTTACCCGCAATGGAAAACACGACAGTGTCAGTATCGACCGTTTGAAGGTAGCATTCCTTGAGCCGGTTACCAACCCTCACATTGCTCCAACTGCTTCCAACTCGGCCAGTTCTTCAGCCACAGTCACGGCCAACGACAACCTGCTAACAAGTTCACCAATAACGGATGTGCCCACCACGACATCTCAGCCTACTGATATTATACAACCAGAGTTCCGCACGACTCGTTCCGGTAGACACGTGCACTGGCCAGCCAAGTATTTGAACTATGATTGTGGCTGAAGAGAACTACGGCCACAGAATCGATCATTTCTTTGCCTCATGATCTAGGAGGGAGCTATTGTAGTGACACTTTCCAATAATGTTGGATTCGGCCCTCCATAGAAACTTTGTTACATTCGGCCCGCCATAGGAGACCTTTTCGTTGGTTGGAGTTACCTGACCTGGGAACACGAACTAACGCACGCTTGACCTTCTTCTTCTATATGACTAGGAACGGGTGTGCCTCGTGCGTAAAATCTCCTCGGTCGTCGCCAGTTTTTGTTGTGTTATATTTACCTTTTTGTGCCAAGTTTTCACATGTTACTACTGTTAAGAGTGATTACATTTCATCGTGTGCATCTTTGAACTAGTCTACGCCAGACATTATTGCACTAACTGTCGTTAGTGGGAACTCAAGTAAACACTCGCCGTGAATCGGCCCCGTGCTCGCGGGCCAGAACACTCGCGTTGCACGCTACCACACGGACCACGTGACTGGATTCGTGCCGGGTGCCACGGATTTCATAACTTGCTTGGTGAGTTAATCTTTCGGATCAAGACTATTGTGGAGACCGCATAAATTCCCACAAGTTATTGTCGCCCATCAGGTTCAGTCCAAAGTCAGTGACTCAGATGCTGGGTCCAATGATAACAGCTCTGATCATGAGAAAAGAAAGTTGTATACTTTCAAAGATGGTTCTAGTTATGTGTTGCCCACTGGGTTGTCTTTATCTCTGTGTGACTTAACCATTGATGAGACGGACGAGGTAGTTCGTCTTATACAGAAACATGATTCCACCTTCTCAAAAGATGACTTTGACATGGGTTTATGTGATAGGATACCACACAAGATACAGTTAAGTGAAAAGCAGCCAGTAAGACAACCATATCGAAGAAATCCGCCTCATCAACTGTCCGAGGTACGGGAACTATTTCAAACCTGGTAGATCAGGGTGTCATCCGACAAAGTGATAGTCCCTATGCTAGCCCAATAGTTCTTGTAAAAAAAAGGATGGTTCTCTTCGTATGTGTATCGATTACAGACAGCTTAACAGCAAAACTGTCAAAGATTCATTTCACCTCCCACGTATTGAAGAGTCATTGGAAGCATTGAAAGGTTCCAAATATTTATCCTCTAGATCTTGCTCATGGTTACCATCAAGTTGCTATGGACAAAGGATATATTGAACAAACCGCATTCCGAGTACCTTTTGGCCTCTATGAATTTACTCGGATGCCGTTATGGAGAGTTGCTTGGGTGACTTGAACCTCTCTGAACTCCTGATTTATCTGGATGATATTCTGATCTACTCTGATTCAATTAGCGATCAGATAATACGTCTTGACAAAGTGTTAACCAGACTTGGGGAATTTGGATTGAAAGTCAAGGGAAAGAAATGCAAACTTTTCCAGAAACAAGTTTTATACCTGGGTCATGTAGTAAGTGCAGAAGGGATCAAAGTAGATGAAGAGAAAATACAGAAAGTAAAAGACTGGCCAACACCCAAAACAGCTGAACAACTTCGTTCTTTTCTGGGATTAGCAGGGTACTACAGGCGGTTTTCCAAAGGGTTTGCACAACTAGCAGCTCCCCTTCACGCTCCTTCACGCTCTACTGTGTCAGGGTGGTGAACAGATCCATAAGAGCAAAACTAATGTGAAGCGCCTAAAGAGAAAAACCATGTTTTCAAGGTCAAGTGAAGCTCAATGTGCATTTGATAGTTTAAAGTCAATTTTGACTGAAGCACCGGTTTTGGCTTATCCAGACTTCACCCGCCCTTTTCGTCTTGAAACAGATGCTTCATCCAAAGGTTTGGGGGCTTGTTTGTCTCAAGAAGGGGAGGATGGAAAACAACATCCAGTGGCGTATGCAAGTAGGGCACTTAGGGGCCTAGAAAGTCGGTACCCAGACTTAAGCGCCTTTAAATTGGAATTACTTGCACTGAAGTGGGCAATTGTTGATAAGTTTAAGAATTACTTGTTGAGTGTTCTCTTTCTGGTACTCACAGATAACAACCCTTTGGCTTACTTGAAAACAGCGAAACTTGGGGCTTGTGAAATGCGCGCTGGGTGGCACAATGGGCCGTCTTTAACTTTGAAGTTAAATATAGAGCAGGTGCAGAAAACAAGTGTACAGATGCACTAAGTAGATGCCCGGGGTGACAGATGTTAGTGCGGTGCAGGTTGAAACTATATTTCAGCAAAGAACACATAGCACTTGCATACCAGTAGATTTGACGAAAGGTGTAACAGGTTGTCTTACTCAGGCTGCTGTAGCTACAGAATATATTCCAAGAGTGTTTCCAGAACTCAATGCAAACTCAGAAATGTATCCATCATGGAATCCTGAACAATTAAAACATTTTCAGGAAACTGATCCTATTTTGGGATTAGTGTGGAAGCTCTGGCAAAAGAAATGGAGCCCTGGGAAAAGTATACCGATTCAAATTGATCCCAGAACAATGGGCGACCTAAAACCATGGCTAAGAGAGTGGTCGAGATTTGTTGTTAGACAAGGTGTTCCCTGTCGTAGGGTTATTGACCCTATAAGTGGGGAATTTCATCAGGTTCTTACTCCAAGAATACTGATCAGGAAAATCTTGTCTGCAACACACGGTGAGTGGGGTCACCAGGGCATGAAGAGAACAGCAGAAATTGTAAACGATGCTTTTGGCCACGTTTGAATCAAACTATAAACGAATATGTGAACAAGTGTTCCTCTGGTATCCTTGCTAAAGCTCCACAAAATGAGGGCGGGTCTCCAATGCGACACCTGTTTGCTTTCCAACCATTAGAGATACTGGCTATGGATTTTGTAAAGATAGACAGAGGAATAGGTGGTTTTGAAGATGTTCTTGTGATGACTGATGCTTTCACAACATTTTTCCAAGCAATCCCTTGCAAGGACCAATTAGCATCCACAGTTGCAAAGGTTGCGTGATAACTGGTTCACTAGATTTGGAGTACAGATCAGGCTACACAGCGATCAAGGGAGGAATTTTGAAAGTGAAGTGATAAAGGAACTCTGCAAATTGTATGGAATTAAGAAAGGTCACACCACCCCCTACCACCCAGAAGGCAATGGGCAAGCTGAACGCTTCAATCGAACTCTCTTCTCATTGATTAAGTCATTGGAAGAGAATGACCGGCGTAAATGGCCATACTTACTCTTCCACTTGGTGTTTGTGTATAATACGACACCACACACAGTCACCCGAGTAGCCCCGTTCACCTTACTGTTTGGTAGGGAACCACCGACCACCTAATAAGCAATTCAAAACAAAGCTGGGATAATTATTTTGTCAAAGAACAAGCAGCACTGCTGAAAAGGGCAGGAGAATTAGTGGGTCAACGAATTCAAGATCAGGCAAATACAAACGAAAAGTATGGTTAGAACAAACGGACACTCTGTCCCATCCCAATAGGTGCTCAGGTCCTGAAGAGATGTTCCTTTAAAGGAAGACATAAGCCCTATGTGGTTGTTAATGTAAATACACATCAGGATGTATACACAATTCGTCCTTTCAAAGGGAGACACGAGAGGGTGGTAAACAGAAAATATCTGCGTATCTGCCCAGACACTGAAAATCAAGGTCAATTCTGATCTTGACGTTGAACAAAATTGTTATGATGCTGAAGAAGAATTTGTATTGAGACTAGATCAAAGACAAGATGGTCCAAGCCAACGGTTGGACATAGACAGACCAATGAGTGTACTCTGACGGTCAAGAAGACAAAATCTGGGTAAACACAGTAATCCGTTCCACTTACCACGCTCTGTTCGTTTGTAGTTGGTTCAGATCCCTGACTCAACACTACTATGATAAGACTTGGGTCATCCAGTTATCATATTGTGAACTAGAAAAAGGAGGCGAGCAAACTACAACAACAACAACAAAAGTTTGTATTATAGTAATTAAATTATTGAATAATATTGTGTGATAAAATACGTGCATAAGTGCCTGTATTCTGTTTGTGTGGTATTTCCACAGAATATTGCTGCAGACATGGAAGTGTTGCGGATAAATCTTAAAGAAGAATAAAATGATTTACATATTTGGACATAGTTACATTAGAAGGATAAGTTTGTATTATAGTAATTAAATTATTGTATAATATTGTGTGATAAAATGCATGCATAAGTGCCTGTATTCTGTTTGTGTGGTATTTCCACAGAATACTGCTGCAGACATGTAGGCCCTACCGGTACATGTGGCAGAGAAATCTTAAAGAAAAACAAGAAGGTTGTCTCACAATGCCTCATTCAAAGAAACCATAAACTGTAATCTAGCCAATACAAAAATTGTATATTAAGTAAATTTTGTTTATGTAACAAGCACACAAATATAGGTTTCGACCGCCATTGTTAGATTGTATGCTAGTTCTGTTGAAGATAACAGCCCTATTTAAAACATGGGAGAAAGAGCCGCCGACTGGATCTATTTTTGTTTTGCTGTGCATTTATCTTGTATTAGTTCTCTCTATATCCATGTCTATAAATACTGTTTGGCTAAAGTGCATTTAACTACTGATTTCATGTTTAATTGCATACATCGCCATTAACATTTTCATGATAATCTACTAGCTAAAATTTGTATAAGAATTTAACAATGCTTTACAGTTTCTTAATTCGGTACTATCCTTGTATCTACAGGGGTAGATACTATTCAAAAACATGGGAGAGTTGTAATGATGTGAAAGTTAACTATAATTATAAATGTGCCATGAACAGTTGCGTCCGCGCGTACATGGGTGCGCACGTGCGTGCATGCGTTAGCCATTCTAAAATAATATTATTGAAAAGAATTATAATGATGCTTGAGGTTTAGGTTTTTGTTCGATTGAAACAGAAAGGTAGTTGGTTTTGGGCGGTGGAGGAGGAAAGATGTATATTATGTGTTGGGAGCAGATGAATAAAGTTTAACGTTGGACCGTTTTGCAAAGATAATTTGTCTTCGTCTTCGTCATTTCAGTCATCGTGATTTGTTACTCCGATTCCCTCCATACTTCGCACGAAGTATTCTCGCGCCCCTTGGCCGTACTCGACAATAGAGCTCTACAATAAGATGCATATTCACTTCCAAGATGTATTTTCAAGAGGAGACCGCGACATGGGTCGCACCAACGTAGTCAAGCACAACATATAAACTCTTAACACAGCACCACTGCGTTAACCGCCTAGACGATCTCTAATGGGGCAACAAGAAGAGATAAACAGGCAAGTAGGAGATTTGCTGGAGAGAAGACTTCTAGAACCGTTCGACAGTCCATGGGCATCCCATAGAAGGATGGGTCAAAACGGTTTTGTATCGACTATATTAGGAAACTCAACGCCGTGACCATCAAAGATGCATATCCAATTCCCAGGATCAGAGAATATTTGGACGCACTGCCAGGTTCAAAATAGTTTAGTACTCTTGATCTGGCATCTGGCTAGGCAGGTTGAGCTAGACAAGGAGGCAAAAGGAAAATCGGCTTTTATTGTGAGGGGAGAACTATATGCGCGGAACGTAATGCCATTCGGGTCATCCAACGCACCATCAACCTTCGAGAGACTAATTGGACGTATCATGTCTGGCCTACACTGGGACATTCATACCTTGATGACACCATAGTGTTTGGAAAGACGGAGGCTGAAACGGCAGAACGGCTAAGAATAGTTTAGCAACGACTTGGAAAGGCCGGACTCAAGCTAAAACCGAAGAATACCACTTATATCAACGGGAGGTATTGTACCTTGGTTATGTTGTTTTCAAGAAGGGAATTCATATAGACCCAGAGAAAATAAAGACAGTAAAGGAATGGCCGCGGCCAAAAGAGTTTTGCAGCTGTAGCACGACCTCTTCAAAAGTTGACAGAGAAACAGAAAATGTAAGTGGTCAAATAAGTGCGAGGACAGATGTTTGGAGTTGAAGAGTAGACTTATCCAATCACCTATACTGGCGTATCCTGATCGAAGACTTTATACTAGACACGGATGCTAGTAATTTTGCGATAGGAGCGGTACTTCCCCACATACAAGAGGAACGCAAATTGACAGTGGCCTACGCCAGCAAGACCCCTTTCACAGGAGCGGAATTACTGCGTGACAAGGAGAGAGCTTTTAGCAGTTGTACAATATCTCTGACATTTTCGTCACTACCTCTATGGTTGAAAATTTTTGTCAGGTATGTGGTGGCTATCCAAGGTATCTGGCGGAGGTGAAATATAATTAGGCACGAAGCAAGGCATCAGCGAGAGCAGGATAGATGCCGATGCCCTCCATGCCTAGCTACCTTTAAAGATTTGTGGAAACACACAAACTGCATACATCTGTATCCTAGGGCAGAAGAGCAGAAGATAGAAGAAAGAGAAGGAAGAGTTCAGCAGAGGAGACGAGAGGAGAGGCAGGATAGGAGTGGGATATACAAGATAAATTGAGGTTATGAGGAGCGGAAGCACAACAATAGAAGGGGAAGAACGGATAGGCCGAACCAGAAGAAGCAGGAGAAAAGGGGCGAGAAGTGGAGAGAAGAAGACAAGCACCGAGAACGAAAAGAAGATGGAGGAGCAGCGCAAGAAACGGTAGAAAGGGAGTAGAAGGGAAAGACACGAGAAGGGTGATGGAGGTGAACCAAAGGAAAGGGCAAGCGGCAAAGACGAAATAGTAATGGAACAGAAGAGTACAGACGAAAACAAAACGCAGCGACTGGTGAGTTGAAGAAAATGGACGAAGGACATGCGGAATAGAAAAGGAAATGAAAGAACGAAGAGATGCCGGAGACGATAAATTTTAAAGAAATGGACAACATGATCGATGCGGAGATTGAGGCAGCTGAATACGAGAATGCTGCGTATGCTACATCGATTTTCCTCTTGGATAAAGGAGGAATTGCCTCCGTGAAGTGGAGCGTACCGGTTTTGGGATAGGAAAGAGAACAGCTAGGGAGACTGCTCCAAGCCTGACGCCGTCCAGCTGCCCATCAACATCGTCGAGCTCATCCTCCAGTTCACCTTCCTCATCGGAATCATCCTCCACAACAACAGCATCATTGTCCTCAACACCTGAACACCAAGCCTCATCCGAATTGAGAAGTCTAAGTGCAGCAGAAGTCCGATCCATCATGAAGGGAAAAGTCATCAAGGTCCTGGAAAAACACAGGGCATATTCTTATGAAAGAGGGCAGAAGATGCAAAGCATTCATTGCAGTACAAACTTAATAGTGTTGTGACGTCATCATCCCAGACCACTGCCCAATTAGAATTATTTCATTGAAACTTCAAAAATGTGCTAATTTGTCTTAATAATTTAGATGCTAATAATTATAAGTTTCCTAGATAATATTTGCTGTTCTAAAATGATGATAAAGTGTACTCTAACTTGGTAAATATGATTACTTTCACATACCGCATTACCGGTCCCATCTTGGTTGCTTAAGTGTACACAACTTTCGAACCAATTATGTAAGTTTTTGACGCGCAGCGAAAAGTATAAAAAGCCGGTGCGCGGCGCCCTCGATCAGTTCCCGCAAGCTAAGACGAGTGTGGTATTTAGTTTAAAGGGGCCGACTCAAGAAACTCCGGTAACTCCGGGAAGTCACGCTATATATCAGACGCAGTTGAACCTGGCGGAGTACCTAGAGGGTATCGGCAGTTGCAAGAAAAGAGCTGACGGAGTAGAAACGGGCAGTTGAACCTGACGGAGTATCAAGGGAGGAAACTAACGTTATAGAGAATTCTACCGGAGCAATTTCCGCAGGGCTGATTACCGACGTACCCGATGTTTTTTAATATATTTTACAATAACAAAATTCTTACCATTTTACTCTTGATTAATACAAATTGCTCTTTCACACCCAAAACCGTGAAAATAGCACCTTTCTGTACCTAAAAAATGTCGGTAAATAAAAGGTGTAGTCCAATATAAACACACGCACACAGCTAGCGACGCAGCTTTCAAGCCCAATTTAGTGCACCAAAATATAGTCTGCGTCACGCGCGCGTCAAACTAGTTCGCCATGCACGTTTTAGATGTTTTAACACCGAATAATAGTAAAATGTTCAATTTATTTACTCTCGAGTGTGAAACAAATTGTGATGGTGATTTATCCTCATTCTTTCAAACATGCTGGGTAAGATAGTTCTTTCGCTTTATATAGTCGGCAGTCATGTGTATTGCATGTCATCGATCGCAATCATTCCGCCCGCCTAAAATTTAACAAATCGATCGAAAAAAATTGTTAAAATGTCAACGAACTACAATTCTAGAGCTGCCACACATTAACTTCAGATTGGCTTCCTTTTACAATAATTTTATACTGACGATATTTCCCATAGCCCCTAGAATATCAAAGCAAAGAACACAAAAAAGCCGCCATGACATCTAAGCGCCCCGCTTAATTGAGTTAAGCGCCCCGCTAAAACGATTTAAGACTAGTCAGACCACACTTAGATTTAAGACTCAAAAATAAGTGGGGTACTTAACAAAATTGTTTTGTGAATACCGCTAAGTCATTAAGATTTTTGTCTAAGTCGGTTATTTAAGCGGGGTCCTTATTTTGTGTTGGGGACTTAAGTCGTTTTGTGAATACGGCCCCTGACTTTGAACCGGTCGGACCTGTGTCCGATCGCCGGGTTATATTAAATCTGTGTTCTGTACCTATATTCTGAGTCTGTGTACTTTCGCGTATCTCACGACGGTAAAACTCACCACAAATTGGTGGAGATGTTTGGACTACATTGCACGGGTCGCAAACTCGAGTGCAAGACTGTGCGAGCTTAACGATGAGACACCAGGGATAGACATCATTCGAGAGGGAACAGAGTGGCACCAACTACATGGAAGGACACTGACTCTATGCGGCAACCAAGACAGTTAGTGGGGAATACTAGCAACATCCCTTTCTGAAGAACCAGCTACGATGGAGAAGACGACTGCAGCTCACCATCATGAGCTCACCATGCCCACTCCCCTTCATGAATTCACACCGGTGCGTGATAAACCAACCCAGTGGGCAAGTTGTTACCGGTTACCGATATTACCGGTAATATCACCCAAAAATTTGATCTGAAAACAGTTTTGGAATCCTTGAAATGTCTGTTTTCCGAATTTATATGTTTCCAAAATTTCTTTTAAATGAAAACACATATTTAACAGTAATTTTGGGGAAAAACGTGAAAATTTATATTTTTTTCAATAACTTTAATAACATTCATTCTGACAGCACAATTTGGGTTTTGATTGTTCCTGGTAAAGCAACATACTTTTGTGGGGGTCAGACTTAACATTTTCCTAAAATATTTCTGGTAAAATGCCATTTTTATCAATTTGTGTGAAAAAAACAATATTTTTTATATTTTTTTCTATAACTAAAGTTGGGTTAATCCGTGCTTTTTTAAAAATTAGATTTTCTTTTCCGAACGAATATTGAAGGAAGATCAAGTACTGTATACGAATAAATTATATTTGTTTGCATTGGCAGGCCTTTACACATTGTTAAAAGTGGTTTTTATCATTGCGCCAAATGCGCGCTCCAGTTCGGTTGTGCATACTGGGACGCTCCTAATTCAAAATTAGAATTTAAATAAATAATTACTCGCCTGTTTTTTTCGTGTGATGTCTCGTTCGAAAGCTCATAAAAAAAGACAATGCTTGAAAATTATCGATTCAATTCGAAAATCAATTTTTCAGGGTGCAACCCCCTAAACGCACGGACACACCAACTTAAACTCTAGTAATAAATAAACAATTCTAAATTAAAACAAATTCTTGTTGGGTCCCTGATGAGATGTCTACACTAAAATAGAATGCAACTCTGAATATAATTTGAGGAGCAAACTCCTATTTCGTGGATTGTTTAATTACAAACAGTTAAAGCATTTAATACATCACTTCATTTGTTCAAACTGTTCAGGTGTAATATGATGTTTAATAGATTCCTGTTGACAAGTTATTATTTCCTATTTATATAATAATAATCATTGTTTAGTGGTATTTAAAGAGAAAAGGTTAAAAAGGTAATTTTATTATTTTAAATATATTATAATTATACAGGGTGGCCCATAAAAAAGGACAAGTTATACTTCTACAACCCTGGGGCCAAAGCTATCTATACCAACGGATAGAGAATCTTTCTTGACGAAAAATTGTAGCGAGATATCTGAATTTGGGCAAGTAGTTTTGCTCTAGAGTCTAGACCCTATTTTGTGAAGTCAGGGGTCGATCATTTTGCACCGAGAAACCGCACATAGCACAGTTTAGTTTTTTTCTCGGTGCGAAAGGACCACCGACTGCATTTCACAAAATAGGGTCTGGAGCTAAAACTACAGCCCAAATCGAGATTTACTGGTATCATTTTTTTTCTAGAACGATTTCCATCCGTTGGTATATATAGTTTTGGGTCTCAGGGTAGTGTGGGTGTGCTTGTTTGTCCAGATATGTTTGTCCAATTGGTGTTTTTTTTTTTTGTTTTTTTTTTTGGGGGGGGAGGGGGGGGGGGAGGGGGGGTGGGCACTCTGTATAATAGAAGAGAAAGAGAAAGCCGATCGAATTGCCACGAACAGCAATTCTTAAGTAAATCAAGAAATGGTTATGGCCTGACTCGGTAAAATATAGTTAAAGATCGTGAAAGTGCCCCGACATATTTGGACATGTTCAAAATTGTTGGGGTGATTCAGGAACAAATTTCAAATCTTGGTTTTTTCTTCAACATTCGCAACTAAGAATGTATTTAAGAATAACCAAGAATCAAGCAGAATTTTGTTCGAATTGATTCAGAATAGTCCAGATAGAAGTAACCGAATAAACCAGAAATGTTAAAGAATTGATGTGAAGATCTACTCTGCTCGGCAAACTGGAACTGACTGACATGAGCTCTTGTCTGGATCGTTGTATATACATGTACCTGGATCGTCTGAATTCGGCGTGGTTCTTATGATTCTTGCTTGTTAAGATTAAAATAGGCTTAGCTCGGGGTTGTTCGGGAATGTTCGTATTACATTCGGCTTATTCGGTTTTTGTTTTTATTAAATTTGTAATGAAATCGGGATGATTCTGGATGATTCTGGAGAACTTCCGTATATTATTCTTGACAAAATCGCTACAATTTGGTTTTATTCCGCACTCAATCGCGACCATTCGGTCTGATTCGGCTTCCAATTCATAAAGTTCTTGATTATTCTTGTTTTATTCTTAAGTTATTATATTTGTTATACAAACAGCGAATCGAGGCTAATTTCTGCCGATGTCATCAACCATTTTTATTCGGGATAGATTGGGGTATTCTGGGTTATAATTCGGGAATGTATGAACCTGATTTAATGCTGACTGATGTTTTAATCTGTAACATTTTGGGGAGTATATGACTCCCCTTCGTCAGACCTAAAAACGATAACAAAATATATCAGAAAAAGAACATTATTTCAGAAAGGGCGAAATATAGAGGTCTCTATATGTCGATATAGGTCTATATACATTAGATAAAATATATATGCCCAAAATACGTACAGATTTTTGTGGGGGTCCTGACGATGCCGTCACTACGTTGTGGGAGCTAGGTTGTATCAAAGTCGTGGAAGGTCGTAGCAAAGTCGTAGAGGTATCATAGGGGCACCGTGTTGGCATCTTGCCGGTGTCGTGACTGTATCATGCCTGGCCAATTCGTGGCAAGTTCTTGACACTCGCCTTCAAATTCGTCAAAGTGGGAAAGGGGATTAACCCTGCGACTACAGTCAAACACATTTATAACCAGGTTCTTTGGGACATTACAATTACCTTGTTATAACAGGTACCGCAACCCTTGTATTATCAGTACTTAGATCCTCATTGAGTAAATAGCCACCATCTTTAATTTACCGCCCAAAGCATTGAAAGTATGATGTCAGCATAAATATTAAGAAAGGCGGATGAATCAGAGCATTCCGCTTACTGAGACTTTTGATATGAATCATGCCAAATGTTAACCAAATGGAATATAGCTCTTTTTAATGGCAATACATTCATATTCTATACTTCTTCATATACATGTATAAACACGTGTGCTTTTGTATACATATTTCATATTCAAGGTCTATAGAAAATGTAGGATTTAAAAAAAGCCACACCCACAACTAATTTTCATTAAAATAGTGTCCAATGTTTGCAAGGCGTTGGTCTACTGGTTTGCACCCAAACACCTGCAACTATAATCGCAGTGAAAAATGCGTACTACACATGTACTTCGAATCAGGAAAACCCCTAAAGGGGCGTGGTTTGTTAATTTAAAAGCCACGCCCACAACTAATTTTCCAGAAAAATGGTGTCCAATGTTTGCAAGGCATTGGTCTACAAGTTCAAACTGGTTTGGGTGACGGATTTGCTCACTATTTTGCCTCTGCTCCACGTCTTGCTTAGTGGGTTTTGGACGTAGACTGGCTGACCTTGGAGGAGGTCTCGGAGTGGGGTGGTGTGTTTGTTGTAGTTGTGAGCTTGTGAAGACTGGTTCGACGCAAGTTGTGAGCGGACATCCTCGTGATCTGGTGAGGGGCGATGACGTGAGGGTAGTATTGTCGTGTACGTTCGTCTGTTCAGTAGCTCAGCAGGAGACGCGAGGTTGGACTTCAGTGGGGTTGTGCGCAAACTGAGGAGGGCGAGGTTTGGGTCGTCTCGGGATTCACTGCATTTGCTTAGGATGCTCTTAGTTGACTGTATGTGGCGTTCAATGAAACCATGGCCTCTGGGGTAGTATGGTGATGATGTCTGAATCTGGAAACCATACTGCTGTGCTAGAGCTCGGAACTGTGCTGAGGTGAATTGAGTGCCATTATCACATATGATAACGTGTGGAATGCCTTGTTCGGCGAATAGCACTCGTGTGATTTTGGTGATTGTGTTCGCTGTGAGGTTGTCCAGTTTGCGAATAAAGGGAAACTTTGAATAATAATCTGCAATGATCAAGTACCACACTTTGTCATGGTGGAAGAGGTCTGCTCCCAGTGTGTGCCATGGGCGTGGTGGGACTTCCATGGTGATCATTGGTTCTCGCGGTTGGGACCGTTGGTATTTCTGGCATGCTTGACACTCTGTCACAATGTTGTCAATGTCTTTGTAGATTCCTGGCCAATAGACACAGGTTTTGGCGCGCAGTTTACACTTTTCTGCACCTTGATGATGACCGTTGTGGACTTGCTGGAGTATGTCCTGTTGCAGTGTTGCTGGAATCAGGATTCTACTGCCAACTAGAAGTACCCCATCTTCGATCGCGATATCATGTCTGACTGACCAGTATGGTCTGATAGATCGATGTATCTTCTTGATACTGTCCGGCCAGCCTTCTATGATTTGCTGTATCAGGAGTTGAAGGTTGGCATCTTTGGTTGTTTCTTCTTTGATCTGCTCAAGCTTTGTCGGTGTAACACTGACGATGTCGTGTATGCGCACTTTCATGTGCGGGATCGCATGTCTCTCATGCGGCGATAGACGTGAGAGAGCATCTGCAACAACCATTTCCTTTACAGGCTTGTAGCGTAACTCAAAATCATATGCCTGTAGGCGCAGAAGAATTCGCTGTAGTCGTGGTGGAGCTGTCATTAAGTTCTTCCTGTGGATGTGTTCGAGGGGACGGTGGTCGCTTTCCACCGTGAACTCCCTACCGTAGAGGTATGTATGAAATTTCTCACATCCGTACATTACTGCGAGTAGTTCTCGTTCAATGTTCGCGTATCGTGTTTCCGCTGGAGTAAGGGCTTTGGACGCGAATGCGATTGGTCGATGCGTCGACTTGAAGTATTACTGGCTGTTTCTGATTGTAATACGCCAGTGTGGTTTCTGTAGCTATCATAGACTTGATAGCTTTGAAGACTTTCGTGTGAGATGGGGACCAGTTGTCTTGACGAAGTAGTTCCCTTAGTGGCAATGTGTGGTCGGCCAAGTTAGGGACGAAGGGGCCCATGTAATTCACTAGGCCAAGAAAGGTGCGTAGTTCCTTTCTGGTACCCGGAGGGTGCATTTCTGAAAGTGCTTTAACCTTTTCTGGGTTTGGCTTCACGCCGTCTGCTGAGTACAGTAACCCAAAGAAACTCCACTCTGGTGTCTTGATGACGCATTTGTCTGCATTAAGTTTGATGCCGGATTTGCGAGTGCATTCCATGGCCTCATGCAGGTGTATGTCATGGTCACGCTCACTGGAGCCGTATACCTGAACGTCATCCGCTATTCCAACAGTGCCTGCACATTCACGGTAGGTTTCGTCAACTTTCTGTTGGAAAACATCTTGACTCATCCGAAGGCCAAAGGGCATGCGCAGGAACCTGTACCGTCCGAAGGGGGTGTTGAACGTAGTGATGTATGTGGAGTCCTCAGCTAACTGGACGTTCCAGTAGCCGTTTCGTGCATCGAGCTTACTGAACATCTTGGCACCGGATAACTTTGGGGTGATTTCCTCCAGAGTAGGCACGGGGTAGTGATCTCGCTTGATCGCTTTATTGAGATCCTTCGGGTCGAGGCACAAGCGTAGTCTGCCGTTCTTTTTTTTACGTATGACAAGGGAGTTCACCCAGTCTGTTGGTTTTGATACCTTCGCGATGATGTCTTTTTTTTTCATCTCCGTGAGTTCTGCCTTGAGCCTGCTTTTGAGCTCCAAGGGGACTCGGCGTGGTGGGTGTACAACTGGCTTCGCCTCTGGGTCAAGGCTAATGCGGTATTTGAAGTTCTCAAAGCACCCAACTGTCTCATCAAAACAATCGGGGTACATTTCAAGCAGGTCTGCCTTGTCTTTGATCGGTGGTCGATCCTCGAGTGGTGTATCACTGCGAATGTATTTCGGAGACTTGTGCACTGGAGGTGTTGTAGCAGGCTTGGTTATCGGGTCAGCAAAGTGAACTCGTTGTACTTTACTGGGTCGCAGTTGTTCCGGTTTCGGTTCGTGGGGACTGGTTGAAATCTTGGGCCCGATGGTCTCAACCATCGGTTTCCTCTCCACAGAGCAGTGCAATGTTATCAGGTTCAAAGCTTGGCACGTTCTCAAACCAAGGATAGCTGGTCCTGCTGCGTCGGTGACGTAAAAGACACAGCTGTATCTCGTGTCCTTGTAAGCACATGGGAATTTTATGGTACCCAGCTGTGTTATCTTGGAACCGCCGTATGCTGTGAGAGCCATTTTACTGTTCACTAGGCTCCCGGGCTTTGGGTTCCCCTCACTGTCCAGTTTATCCAGAAAGATGATGCGGAAGAGGTGAAGGGGTAGTAGGTTGCTCTGTGCTCCAGTGTCAACCTTGCAACGGAGCATGACTGGTCGCCTATTCTTTTGTTTGATGCACAGTTTGGCAAATACTTCTTCTCTAGTATCGCCAGTTGATCCAATGCTGCTGACGTCGATTGTGCCAATCGTGAGGAATTCATCAGGGCTGTCATCAGCAACGAGATAGTGGACGCGTCTGCGTGGAGACTTGGAGCGTTGATCGCGTCCATCGCGTCGCTGGGGTTTCCCAGATCTGCACACCGACTGCCAGTGGTTGTCTTTTCCACATTTACGACATGTGTTGCCATAGGCAGGGCAGTTACTTTTTGGTAGTAGTTCATGTACACGACCACAGTTGTAGCATGTTTTCTGCTTTTGTTGCTTGTGATATTGCTTTGGCTTGATTGCGTTCACAGTCCTTTCTGCTCTGGCACTTTGGGTGGTCTGTGCTTTATCTGGCAGTGACTGGAGCTGCTTTGCGGTTGCCTCATGACTTCAGGCAGCTTCAATGGCCTCGTTCAGCGTCAGAGTTTCGTCTCTCCCAATGAGTGCTTTCTGTAATATGCTCGTGGGCTATATCTTTAATGAGGAAGAGACTGACAGACTTTAGAACTGAACTGTTTTATTTACTCCTAGTCGCTAGTATGCCATCTTGGACAAGCGAGATGGCTATATCAACAGAGGGCGCTATATAGGATAAGTGTGAATGTAACAGTGTGTCTTGTCAAAACGTACTTTAATAACCAGAATTCGCAATGGTAAAAAATTATTTGGAACTTATTAATAATTTAGATTATTTTAAATCATGATTTGTGAGTTTGCCATAAGAGAACTAGGTTTACTAACAATATGTCTCTTTTAAAAAAGACGGTTTAGTTAATCCAAGCTATGCAGATTAAGATCATAGAATGGTTTCTTTGATGGATATTTCTAGGATATACTGTTTCCCGAAACAGGACCTAATAAACACCTTTTTTATTTCTCTGAAAAAAATATCTAAACTATAGATGAGTCCGACTAAACATTATGTCCATGTGTACAGAGCTTTATATTATAGTGTAGCACAATTAGCTGTGGGAATCTTTGTGACGGGTAAATTGGTAAAAATACTAAATATACTACATCTGTATTTAAGTCTATTGCATCACGGCCAAGCCACTCGTCTTTGAAATAACTTTGTGACGGGTAAATTGGTAAAAATACTAAATATACTACATCTGGATTTAAGTCTATCGCATCACGGCCAAGCCACTCGTCTTTGAAATAACTCGGATGAAATAATCGTTAAGTACCTGGGAAATATAATTTGACAGGCAGGTTAAAACGCCATGAAATGTGGTTTGCCAAAATTTAGATATTGTAGATATATGTAGATATTAACCTGATTAAAACTATCAACAAGTATACTTCCTAAACATGTAACCGAAACAGTTTAACAATTATTTCCTTATTTGTTTTGCTCAGTGACTAACTTAATTGCGGCAGCTTGTTTTTTGATTACTTCGTCTTCAAGTGTGCTCGCTGATCCGCTGTCTCATCTCTGTCACGTCCATGGTCCAACCTTGTCGCTAGCCAGCCTGTGCGCTTCGATTCCTCGGTATCGGTTTGACTGTTCTTCTTGGTGGCTCCTTAAACATAAAAGAAATAAACAAATAAACAAAACCAAGAAAAAGAAAATACGGTCTGAAAGACGTATGCATTTTGAAGACTCATCCAGCATTTTAGCTTTCAATGTTTTCAGTCACGAAATGTCCCAAATGTAGGCCAACAAGAACTTTAAAATAAAAACAGTCAGCATGATTAAGTTCAAAATTGCTGACCGGAGTTGCAATCCACAAAGATGGTTGTCTCTTCTTTATTCCCATTTACAATTATTTGTTACACCCGAGCGAATTTGAAATTGGCCAAATGATGCCAAAATATAGCCGTTTGTTGCATGGAAAAAGAATTAATGAATAGGTTGACTCACAGATCAACACTCACAAAAAGCTATACAGCAGTCTAAAATTGGGCATAAGATTTGAATAACAATGAACTTACCAGTTAAACAGAATGTTTCTCTGCACGTAACTTAAAATTCCTTTCAAAGAAAGCTACAGTCATTCAGCAAAGGCTTGCGTTACAGTAATAAACTTTAGTTGTATGTTGACAGGCAAACTGCATTTATATCCACGAATAACCAGTTGTTTTCATGTAAAACGATGTGCGATGTACCTGCTCGATCCGTCTCCAAAATTCAAATGTGGCTCACAGTCGAGTCACACAGCAGTAACGGTTTTTTCTGTGGTATGCGAGGTCACTGCCACAAAAGTGGTACCTTATTATTAAGGGTTAATTCAGAGGGCAAGAATGTGACCTTTAGGCAAACCGCCATCGGCCATAACAGTGTTGTACAGCCCACCTCGCCCACCTATATACCACACATAGCCCACTTGTTGGCCAGCCCTCTTGAAACCCATTTACAATACAGCCCACCGGGCCCACCTATATCCCACAGAGGTCCCACTTGGGCCAGCCCTTTCAAAGCCCACTTACAACAGCCCACCGGGCCCAACTATATCCCACACAGGGCCCACTTGGGCCAGCCCTCCCAAAGCCCATGTACAATACAGCCCACCGGGCCCACCTATATCCCATACAGAACCCACTTAGGCCAACCCTCCCAAAGCCCACTTACAATACAGCCCACCAGGCCCACCTATATCCCACACAGGACCCACTTGGGCCAGCCCTCCCAAAGCCCATGTACAATACAGCCCACCGGGCCCACCTATATCCCATACAGGACCCACTTAGGCCAACCCTCCCAAAGCCCACTTACAATACAGCCCACCAGGCCCACCTATATCCCATACAGGACCCACTTGGGCCAGCCCTCCAAAGCCCACATACAATACAGCCCACCTATACCCCCCACAGGGCCCACATGGGACAGCCCTCTCAAAACCCACTAACAATACAGCCCACCGGGCCCACCTATATCCCACACAGGGCCCACTTCGGGGCCAGCCCTATCAAAACCCAGTTTATAAACGGCCCACTTAGCCTACCAAATCCTAGACTTGATGACAAGTCGTTAGATAGTCGGGTTTAATCCGTGTATTTCAGTCGAAGTTTATCGGCACGGCTGGTTTAAGACTAGTAACGTGCCATATCTAACGACTTGATTAATACGTTCTCGCACCGTTATTCATATATGCGTGCAGCGCAATACATATGCAATGTATTTCTGCGGTGAGATCCAATGGCGCACTGGTATGCAAATGAAGACTCATCCATTCCGTTATATGGGAGTTCTTCTCAATACTTTAGGAACATGTTTCTATATCTGGCGATGTTTAACGACCAACACACTCAGCTAGGTCAATTGCGTGTTGCAATAAAATATATCATTGTGATACACTTGATTTATTTGAGTTGTGTATGCTCTATTATTACACAATACAAAGTACGAACCCTTGAAGTAATGAGAATGATCTACGTAGAAAAATAATAGTAGCTAAACACCTCTTTTAACCGCATGTGTTGTACGAGATCTGTAAAGGTGGTTTAAAAACACTGCAGGCGTACACATGTTCGTATAGCGCACGACCGAAAAAACGAATTTAATATCACAGAAAACAAAGTTAATATCACAAAAACAATCCAGTTTGATCAGGAAAATTAAGTTAAACATAAAAACACCCAAGAATGACATGTATACGCCAAGTTTGAATGTTAGGTAGACATATTTTCGGGAAAAAAGAAACGAGACATTCGTGTGAGACGATGCAATGCAGTGCACGTATTTACAAGATGTTCTAAAAAAAAAAATAGAAAAGTTTTTTTTGGGGGAAAGAATTCCACATCATAATCTTATGCACAAACCATAGAAAAACGAGATTTTTTTGATTAAGAACATTTTTGAAAATGTTGATTTAATTTTATATCCAGACAATAAAAAGTGCAAGTTTTATGATAAAATTAAAAAGGGAAAATGTCTGTGTTTTAGGAAAATGTATTTGGCACATTAAATAGTTTGTTCGTGGGGACAGTGTCCAGATTTGGAATCAACCTAATGTTTAACCAGGGTCCCAACAATTCTTGCTGGACAAGTGGACAGAAAAAATAAATTATGTGGTTTGAGCTTAAACCATAGAGTTGTATAATAAAGATACAGCTCTATGGCTTAAACTATGAACTTGAGAAACTTGAAATAAATCACAATTAAAAATACCAATCACACATGTAACTAATGACATACAAGTCACACAATGGATTACATTTTGCTTGCTTTTATTTGGCATTGATACACTGCAGATAACATGTAATAACTACTGCCATAGTATTAATATTCTTATTATGTATTGTTTACTGATGTTATAAAACCAAAATAATAAAACGAAAACAAAATTAGCCCCTGACTTTCTATGAATTTAAAACCAAAATAAAAACTTGCAATGTCATTTTAGAATAATAATTGTTCATACTTTGCAAAGATACATTTGGCAGCGTTCTTCACAGGCCAAATTTGATAGGACACCCTGTACGGCTTTAACTTTGAATTGTGAGTGTTTCTAGATATTTGTGCAATATGAACACGATATTAAAGATTTGTACAACACAATTTCTGTTTTGTATAAAACCGTGATTGAAAAGCAAAATTTGACAGGCCGGCATAACATTTGACAGGCCGGCATAACATTTCAACAGGGCGGCATAAAAATATGGCAGAACAGCGTAACATTTACACAGGGCAGGCTACCCTGCTAAAATAGATTGTGGAGAACACTGACTGGGTAAATCTATGTCATTTTAACATCTGTATGATTTGCTTTGAATATTAACAATACAATTTTAACCAGACTTGTCGGTTTTCATGAAACACATATTCACTATACGAAAGCTCAAAAGAATATTATGTATACTTCCATGTTTTCAAGATAATTTTGTGACTGTTGCGACTGTTTTATTATCTGTACTTATATTGTTGAAACATGAAATGCCAAGATGCAGAGTTCTGCGATATTTTTACAGCACATCTAAAAAATGTGGAACACCGAGATAGCTTATCTTGGAAAATTTAGTTGGTCAATTAAGCTTCCGTAGTTTACTGATGGTTAAACAAAATAAGTTTTGACATTCGCTGTCATCTGTTATCCCTCTGTCATATTAATGGGAGCAGTTCGTCCCGTGACTTATTAATAAGCTGTACAGCCTGACATCTCAGTAGCAAGAAGTGGACTTGGGTAAACCAATTAGCTGTAGTGTACAAAGAAAGAAAATATACAGGTATAAATTAAATGCCAAGGGAATAATGTTGCAACATTAGGTGGCTCTACACTTCCAGAATTGTGAGAAAAAAAACTGACCATTGTGATTTTAGGAAAATTCTACAGTACATTACATTTATGCACGTCAAATAGTTCATGACACAATATGTTGTGTACACAAATTACCACCATGAACCAAAGTCAACGGGACAGTCTTCGTGGAATGTGTACAACATTTATCTGAAAATACCTGTATTGTGGAATTCAATCCTTTGTAAAGGGTACCCTAGACCAACTGATTCTACTGTTCTTTCGAAATATTCAAGTTTTTCTCTCAGAAAGGACCACAATAATAATGAACAAATCCCGCTGAAAACAAAAATAACATTTTCGCCTAGAGCAATGTTCTCCTAAATCTCACTTAAAACCGTAGTTCTGACATTTTCTACACGGATAGTTCAATGATCGTACAGTCTGCGAGTTTATATAATAAATTTAATTATTTACAAAGGATTTTAATGCAATTTTACCCACCATCGCTGCTGCCACTGTGTCACTCTCGACGGTCTACGGTACGCATGCACGAACTTGCGAATGCGAAGGCAACACAAGTTTCACGGCTCTCTATCCTATTAATGTATGCTTGAATTATCCAGTTTGTAGAGATCAGTGGTACCGGGTACCAGTACAATACGCGAAGCAGCGTAGAATAGAATACTGCTCGCATAGAATTCGCTAGCGATTGTCATAGGTTGTGTACAAAACTGAAAACGAATTGTCCAAGTCGGTAATTTAACTTCGAAGTTGGGAACGAGTGGACCGCTATTACCGACTTGGCACCAAGTCTAACCAAATTACCTTACTAAAAGGACATTTACACAAACATTTGTTTTGTATAAACGAGAATTGGATATTATATTTCTTTTAATTTTTAGACTTGCATGTTTATCATTTTTTTCATTGAAATCAACCTATTTAAACATCAAGTCAAATTGATTTTGTGATAGTAACCTGTTAACATGTAAACTTAAAAGTTCTTTGCATATTCATGATAAGAATTTATGTATGTTGGCATAAGAAATAAATAATTATAAAACAAGAATGGTTTTCTTTTATCACTTTTTTGGGTTACATAGCGTTACCTATTGGATGTAAAACTGAGAATCTGGGAGGAATTTTGTATTGTTAGTACATTCAGTTTTTGCACAACTCTAAATAAAGTCTCTTTAAAATCCCATCCTTAGGACAGCTCATACATCTTATAATACTAATAGTACATGTACTGTTATATAGGCCTAAATTCCCCATCTCATTTTAGTTTTAAAGCCTTCCCTACATACACCCCCCCCCCCCTGGTAATGGAAAAACAAAAAGGCCCAAAACGAAATGCATACTTTTCCGCCCCTTGCAACGATTGGTGTAAATAAACTTTGGGGATATTATGCCGTCTACATACAGAGGGCGCAGTTATAACTAATATACTAAAGTACTAATATAACTAGGCCTAAACGATGCGACCTTTAACTTCTAAAGTAAACCAAATATTCGTCGCTGTACTGTACGGCCGGCCAGACGGACATACATGTACATAATGTACACGTTTGACGTTAGGCCTAACGTTAGCCTACCCGAGTTTCTGGCTCCAAACTAGCCGTTATTCTGTCCAAGACTTGGACTATCCCGTGTCTAGTAAATCTGTATCGACTGTAGATTTCTTGGTCGTTCAGACTCTCGAGAGGATTTGTCCTGTCGCAAAAAAGACGCTCTCGCCTGATGGCCCTTCGCTCTTCGCGAGCGGCAAGTACTAGTAACAGCGCCAAATACATTTTTATGTTGTCGTTTTCGTGAGCACATTATGCACGTAAAAGTATGCTTAGGACGACCCTAACCCCAGTCCTAAGTTAGGACGATTTAAGTTTCGTAACCATAGAAGTTAGGATGCATTGAGCCCATCCTAAGTTTGGTGAAATCGATCCTAAGATTAATCCTAAGTTAGGACGAGTTACTCGTCCTAACTCGGGATAGGATTAATCCTAGCGTTTCGTGAAATCGGCCGCTGAAGTGATAGCTTTCCAGGCATCAGGTTTTTTTTGGTTGGCTTTAGTGTCGCATCGTTTGTCACCAATAATGTAAATACAGTTCCTCATGGTCTCGACGAGAGCCATCCTTTCGTCAGCAGTGAAATTGTCACTGCGTTGCCTTTTGGTTTCAGCCATGGCTGTAGTGTATCTAAGTAAAGACCTGCTGAAGATTTCTCTACTGAGACCTATCGTATGTTCATACTGTTGCGCAATCCTCTATCTACAGGGTGTCTCTAAAAAAGTATACCCATTTTAAAATTGGTATTATTGCAAAAGTACTGAATATTTCAGAAAAAGACAAATGTCTGTGGAAAGGGTAGAATGTACTCTGTCCAATAGTATAAGGTATATTATGTCATTGCCATGGATGACTGAACAAACAAGACATTTATGAAAGGTACTGAAATCAGCACTGTGACAAGTTGGTTTTACTTGAGTGACGAAGCTCCGGCAGGTATTTTGCTGTTTGAGGTTGAACAAATTGGAAAAATTATGACAGGGTCTCTTTCCTGACAAATGCAAGGTGGTGGTCACCATTCCTGTTAATGCATAGCTGGCATCTTGGTCTCATGCCTGACTTATCGTCCCAAATTGTCACAGTGCTGATTTCAGTACCTCTCATAACTGTCTTGTTAGTTCAGTCATCCATGGCAATGACACATTGAACCTTATACCATTGGACAGAGGGCATTCTACCCTTTCCACAGACATTTGCCTTTTTCTGAAATGTTCAGTAATTTTGCAATAATATGAATTTGAAAATGGGTATACTTTTTGTAGAGACACCCTGTACATTACAATGTATTTAACAATAGGGACCACTATCAATAAATTTAGACTGTCCAAGTTACACAGGGATAACTAAACAACCATTTAAGATATGTTGTAAGAGTTGTTTAATTAAGGTGTTTAGGAAGACGCGTGTAAATTGGATTTATCCACGTCTATATACTACACTCATTCAAAGATAAACAGCTTTCGTAGTTACAGCCCAACATGTATAGCTCACCAGACTGATAAGCTTACATCAAGTATAGCAAGAATGTTATGTATGCAGGCTCGTAAACATATACAGCTTACATGAATAATAAGCTTAAGTAGCAAACAAATGTTATAATATGTTAACATTCTCAAATGTATACTTCTAGGGTATGATCCAGATATTCCAGCATAAGCAAAAATGTCCAACCCGTGAAACATTGCACATGAACCTGTTATTGGACTTTCAATTGAGGAATACAGCCAATGCCATTCATTAAAAAAAACAGTGTAAAACTCATCCCCAATTTAAGTTATAAATTAGTGAGGGTAGAACAGAGTTATTACAGAGAAATAATCCAAGCTTTGCCCGCTTTGAGTGGCTGTGACAGGGTGACACAATTGGTGCGGTTCCCGCTAAGAATAGCGTCCCGGTACGCAGCGGGCCCCGTGCCCGGCCGCGCGTGTGACAAGGCTTATACATTTTGTAGCTGCAGGGGCGAGGTTAATGTATACATTTCTGGCGGCAGGGGCGCGGCGCACCGCTGTTTAAAATAGCCTTGACGCGACACACGGTTGTACGCATGCGCCGGATTGGTCGCGAGGTCCACCTAAAATTAATATGCATTAGGTGTGACCTCTAGTAGTTTAGATGCTGTAGAGGACGTTCAAGAAAAACTGGAATGCAATGAATATTCATGACCTAGGCAAAAATTAACTGACCAATAACAGCTAGGAATACCTTAATATTATAAATAGCTCATAACTTTTGTTCTCAAGCGCAACCAGTCGCGGGAAATTTGGTAAAAACATTGACCAAATTTGCCTTGACGTTGCGCGTAATCCGGAAAATGCGGTGATTTTCGTTGCATAATTTTTGGATCAAGGTAAGTTCCCCCGATACATTAGACAGTAGCATATTAAAGAACGAGCTTTCATCTACCATCTATTAATTTTTAGGATGGGAAAACCCCTTTGAATTGTGGAAAACATTAGGGATTCCCCCGTCTCAAATTTCCGCGTCGGCAACAAATTGGGGGAATTATCTATACTTTGTGCGCGTTTACGCGTGTACGTTAAGTACGTGTGGAGGCGCCTTTCCATATACGCGTGTATTTGTCCGTTGCGCTAACGTTGCATTTGCGATGCGTTTGGCGCGCGTCATTTACCTTTCCATAGATACGTAAAGTATGCGCAGGGAATTACGTTAGCAACATCGGGAAAGAAAAATGGCTACCCGGCAAAACTAAATGCGTATATTTATTGTAGCCGCAGCTTACAGAAAAAGAGTTTATTTTAACCAAAAAAGAAAACACCGGGTGTGGGTTCATGAAATCCTTCAAAGCAGGAAAGAAAATGGGGCCTACCATCATCTTGTGAATGAGCTTCAACTTCATGAAGAAAACTTTCGACAATATTTCCGAGTATCAAGAGAGCAGTTTCGGCAACTTCTTTTTTGGGTCGAGCCTGAAATTACTAAACATTGCATCTCGAGAGAACCCATATCTGCCCGTGAACGACTGGCGTTGTGTCTTCGGTAAGTACCCTATACTTCCTTAATAATTCACTCCCAGCGCATTTTTCAAGTTTTACATCAAGCTAGATTTGTTTCAGTTGTTTTTGTTTCTAGGGCAATATAGAAGTCTTTTACTTTTGACAAAAACCAACATAATTCCAGTTACATATGTATTACAACTACTTCAACTACTTTAATTATAGTAAACCAAGTAATTGCCTCCGTTATATACCAAATATACACTGGACATGTGGTTTGTTGCTTTCCAATTTGCTACAAGCAATTGTTTATTTGTTAACCACATTAAACAACTTTAATTCATAAATATGTGAATTCAAATTCCTTATGAATACAAATTCCTTTATACAATCCATAAAAGCAGTAATGGCAACATGCTATTTTAATGTTCCAAAACTAGTCCTGCCATGAAGTTCTTGGCAAGAAGGCTCAAATCCAACTATTCAATTTATTTGATATATATATTAAACTCTCTTTTTATTACAATGTAGTTTTTAAACATGCTTTAGCTAGGTAATTAATAAATAGTTAAATAATTTAATAAAAGCTATGTTACGACAATGGACAATTTCTTTCAATTTGTTAAGTTTTACACAACTATACATATTGCTCTGTAAACTACTCATTAGCTGTACTCAACTCCAAGCAAATTTTATGCAAGGCTACATATACTAAACAGGTCAAAAGAAATAAGTCCCCCTTAGGAAATGTGCATTTTTTTGGCAAACAGTTAGGCTCCTTAATCTGTTACAAAATGAAAAATGTAGTCTAAAATGTTACACATTTATTGTGCAATAAAGTTTCACCCAACAGTGAAAATGTAAGTATTAAATGTAATGACCAATAAAAAATGACACTTTCTTGCATAGGGATTGGACAAATGTTTTTACATAATTTTTGTATATTCTTTTCTCACTTCAATAAATTTTCCTGAAGTGTACAAATGTAAACATGCATTTAATGTTTTTGTTTTAAATTTTCTAAATTTAGGAAGTACAGTAAATTAGAGTCACCCAAGCAAAACATTTTTTTTTAAACATAAAGGTTTTGTGGTTTTATTTCCACAACACTTTTATGTTAAAAAAAAATGTTTTGCTTGGGCGACTCTAATTTACTGTACTTCCTAAATTTAGAAACTTTAAAACAAAAACAAAAACAAAAACATTAAATGCATGTTTAGATTTGTACACTTCAGGAAAATTAATTGAAGTGAGAAATGCAAAAAAGTGTCATTTTTATTGGTGATCACATTTAATAAATGGCAGCATTTCAAGGCGAAGGTTAACTGTTGGGTTAAACTTTATTGCACAATAAATGCGTAACATTTCAGACTACATTTTACATTTTGTAACAGGTTAAGGAGCCCAACTGTTTACCAGAAAAATGCACATTTACCAGGGGGGGGGGGGGGACTTATTTCTTTTGACCTGTTTATTTAGACTATTCTTTAGATGTTGAACTCCAAGTAATTTAAATGAAAGGCTAGCTCTTAAATTTTATGCAAAGCTGTATTGCTCTGTAAACCATTATTTTTAATAGTGTAGCTTATGCAAAGCTGTTCCCTTTAAACTATTTGCTGGAATTTAATCAAATTCTACATGTAGATTTATACAACACCTGATTAATCCTCGTCATCTGATTAGTGGATCGTCTATTTAATAGTTCTATTCGAGGGGAATATATTGCACAGTTGCAGATGGCGAGACTTTATTCAGGCGTTGTATGAAAAATATATTGAGTGTTTCATGATCATGCAATGGACAAAATAATTTCATTCGGTGACATTCCACTCGGCTTCACCTCGTGGAATAGAACATTCCATCTGCCACCTCATGAAACTATTCTTACCATTGCACTCACAAACATTCCATATTTGTATAATATTATGTCATTCCAACAGTTTTCAGTAAATAGGCCAACAGTTTAATTATGAAACTGGTATGATTTTTAAGAACTTGAAATGCCAAGGACGCAGTTTTTAGTAATATTAATATGCCAACAGTTTAATTATGAAACTGGTATGATTTTTAAGAACTAGAAATGCCAAGGACGTATACACCTTTTTAGTCAATTGACATGTTAGAGGTAAACACTTACTGTATTCAACTCTGATGTGTTTCAGTTTCAGGCAAATCACACACGAGAATGGGCAGTTGAATGCTTGGATTCTCTGCATTAAATATCAGTTGGGAAATCTGAAATTGAACAATAGACTACTTGCTTCGGAAGAGTCTTTATTTTAAATGCACATGATTCCATGAAAATGTCGATTCCGTCACGTACAGTCGTACTTTTTTGGTCACTGTACATGTCCAGAATGGCATCTGTTAGGGGATCACCACAATGAGGCTCATTTGGTTGGTTTTTTTTGGCCCTTTTTGATACATTTTGTTTGTTACCAGGGTGCAGTAGTGGTGTAGTTGTACAACTACCTATGTGTGTAGTTTCAGAATTAGTTGGTGTCACTGTATTTTCTGAAGTCCAGGTGCCGGTGGTGCACGGTGTGCTTGGCATGAAATCCCCAGTAGAAATCACGGTTGTTGCAGATTCGCTAGCCGCTGTTTCCAATGCACTAGGGCCTATATAAAAGAATTTTAAAAAAACGAACATCATGACCCGCTCTATAAGTGGTAATAAGTGGACAAGCATGGTCTAATGGAAGTGATGAATTACAAATTTTTATTTTCTTTTGTTTTTCCCCCCAGGTTTCTTGCTACTGAAGGGACATACACATCTCTATCATACAGTTACCGAATAGGGCTAACATTAACAACAGTTTCAAACATCATTCCTGAAGTTTGTGGTGCACTTTGGAATAAACTGCAAGGCATCTATATGCAGATGCCAAGAAACCCACGTGATTGGCAGTTAATTGCTGAAAACTTTCGCCAACGATGGAATTTCCCACTGTGTTTAGGTGCATTTGATGGGAAACATGTACTCATTAAAGCACCACAGAACACTGGGTGTCTATACTTCAACTATAAGGGAACATTCTCTGTAGTGCTCCTTGCACTTGTGGATGCCCACTTAAAGTTTATCTCTGTGGACATTGGCTCCTACGGTAGGAACAGTGATGGTGGGATTCTTTCTGAGTCTAATTTGGGAAAGGCTCTCTCAGCCAATACACTACACCTTCCCCCTGACACTGCCCTTGAAGGGGCTGAACACTTAGGCCCTATGCCTTATGTGATGGTTGCTGATGAGGCATTTCCGCTCACAAATCACATGATGAGGCCATTTCCAGGCAAGCAATGTGAACAGAACAACAACATTTTCAATTATCGTTTGTCAAGGGCACGCAGAGTGGTTGAGAATGCTTTTGGTATTCTTGCTGCTCGTTGGAGAATATATCACACCAAAATGGGAGTGCGTGTGCACGTTGTCAACAAGATCATCAAAGCAACCACTGTGCTGCACAACATGATGCAAATGCAAAGTAACACGACTGACATGGTATCTTTGCTTCATGATGCCAATGACAGCAATCAACACCCTGGTCTCAGGAATCTCCAGGCTAGTGGCAACAGGGCCAGTGCTGAAGCAACAGAGATCAGAAACTGTTTCAAAGAATACTTTGCAACATGTGACCAGCTACCCTGGCAAACAGGCCTTGTCAGACGTGGTCACTTTCCATAAGTGAAAGCTTGATACATACCTTGTACTTATAATGCTACCCGTGTCAGACTCAGCTTGACATCCCTCTGCTGGGAAAGATAACTCTTCAAATAAGAAGTTGCTGTCTGTTCTGAGTTTAAAATAAAAATATATATATATATACTTTAATGTGCATACAGCTAATAAATTGGTTTGGTTTATTAACACTCATAGAAATTGGGCATTATACATGTATATCAGTGAAATCTGTAATCATTCATGTAACACTCAGATATGATGGATTTTGATAAACTGTGACAAAATCACCTAATATTGATCAAGTCTGTGTATAAAACTGTTTTGATTGAGTACCGTAGTGATGGAAACGACATCACTGTTTCATTTTTTGCACAAATACCATACCTTTCACAACTTTCATGGAGAAGACAGATACTCACCCCAACTCAGTAAGGTGCAACATAACGCATGAATTTAAATAATATTAATCAATTGACAGTGACATTCAGTATCCCTATCCCATATCCCATAAACCGGGGGGGGGGGGGGGGGGGGGGGGAGTATCAAGTGAGGGGAATAATGCGCTCATGGTGATTTTTGGCAAGGTGTGCACCTCTGAAGTTGGTAAACATGTGATATCATTGCAAGGGTGGCAGCTTTTTTTAGTGTTATCACTCTCTTTTTTTTGTGGTTAAGTTTTTCCCACAAAGAATTAGTTTAATAACCAGGTTGATACACCAATGTGTATATGTTTGTACTTACGATGCTTCCGGGATGAAGGGGTTCAGGAAAGAAAGCACTTTCATAAACTTCCAGTTCTCAGCCCGCTTGGCAGCTTGCCCACTTTTGGTTTTCACTTCTCTCTTCTTTCTCACAAACTGATCACGTTGAGATCTCCACTTTTTCCTCCATGCCTCTCCTGCAAATAAATAAATAATTAAATAATAATAATAAAAAAGACTGCATTGGAAAGTCTCCTAAAACTTCCTGTTGAATTCCATTGAATAACTGAAGAAAAAATGGTTTGGAACTTTGCGTGTATACACGTCATCCGACACAAAATGGTTAGGCGAGTCCATAAAGTTGAAAGTGGATTTGGTGTCCTAAACAATCGCTCAGGACACTAGATTATTGGGGATTTTCCCTGCTGAAAAACATATTTTATAAACACTGACTATGCTGATACTGTAGGTGATGGGTAGGCCTAAGCTAAATGGGGATAGGCCCGGAGGTTGTACAAAAACAACTGATCATGCCAGCAGAAAATCCAAAAATAATTTCCTACAATCACAGAGGTAGGAAAACACTACTAGTACTACTAGTGCCTATATATAGGCCCTTAATTCAGAAAGGAAGTGGATGCATTTTGCCTGCACCAGTACTAGACTTCTGACTTTAGTAGGCCCCCTATACACTATTCAGCCATCTAGATATACAGCACTCTCTAAATTAGAAAAGGTATTAAATTACCACCATCGTTTGCAGTCTAGCATGGCTTTAATAATATGGCTAGGCTAGTCGTAAGTGCAACCAAGTTCAACAATACTCAACAGTCAATACAATAGCATAGCCTATGCCTACCCACCGTCCATTGATGGATTTCCCATGGCATCAGCAATACTGCTCCAAACGTTGGAAATGAACAGGCTGTCTCGATGATTTGTAGAACAAGGATCATATATTGCCGAGTTCTTTCTCACCAATTCAAACAATGTTTCCATTGTTTTGTTCGAAATCGACGACATTTTTATTCTAGCGCCAGTGCAACACCATGACAGCTTGAATGTACATGTACTTATACCTGACTACGCATGCGCTATGCGTTGCGTATCCGCCAAAATCGCTCCCTTTGCGATTTTGGACGGACGACCGCAACGGACACGCAATTATGTACGTATATGGAAAGGGACGTGTGCTATATATTGAGACGGATTTTTGATGCCCGTAAAACAGAGACGTACGAACGCAACGGATGCGCAACGGACAAAAAAACGTGTATATGGAAAGGCGCCTTGATGCGGGCACCAGTGCGCTACGGCGGCCGGCGCGCCCCTGCGTGCGCGATAGTAACACACACACAGTACATCGCAAGACAGGTGTTTTTTTACGGATTGTTTTGACGTTGTTTATGATCGTATTCTTTCAAAACAAAACATCAAAACTAAATTTAATACAACACATTACTTCACTTACGTTTACCTGATTTATTCATTCTTCAGAACTATTTAGTCTTTGTACAGAAATGTTACAATTTTATACAGAAATGTTATAAATTTAAAAGTAGTTATCTCTTTATTTCGTAAATTTAAAACAACACATTACTTCACTTATGTTTTCGTGATTTATTTAATTCTGATTTCTTGATTTTCTAAAAACAATTCCAAAATAAATCTAATTTGGTTTTGAAAGAAATAAACTAAAGGAGGGGCCTACACAAAATACCACAGGCATTTAGAAATATAAACATGGCATAGTTTAACATAGGCCCTTCTTATTTTTGCCTACATGCCCATTTATAAAAATGTGGAGAACATTTCATATGTAAACAGGAATGAAATATATAGATATTGTTATTATTATTTTATTTCAACCAAATTACATCGATCCTGATGATCTTATTTGTTTTATTGTCATAACTTACAAAGACCCATCATAAAGGTCATACACGAATACAAATTTAGAATCAATGAACATACACTCTTTTTTCAACATGTAGATCGAGCCAAGGTCAAAATGAACGACGAGCACATAAATAATCTTAAAAGGTTATGTAGGGTGTGCGGGAGCAATGTCCAAAAACACAAACATAAAGCCAAGCCAGTGAAAAGATGTGCCGTCTACAAAGACCTAATTAAAGAAAAATACCACATCGATATTTCAGCTGATGAAGAACACCGCCATCCCCAACACATTTGCCATCTCTGCTATTCATATCTATACTTGGCCAAAACCCATACCCTTCCCAATGACTGGCCTCCCCACCCAGAGGAAGGCACATTAGCCTCTGTCATGACCTTTCTAAAAGGTCAACGCGAGGAAAATTGTCAAAATGGCGGCGCTTACCAACAGCAACACGTGTGTCGTCGATGTCAGAACTTTATGGCTTACGACGGAGCTCTAAAGGCTGTGGTTATTTCGAAAGGATAAATCGTAGGCATAAGGCTAAATGTCATCCAAAACCGTAAAATTACGAAAGAGAAAGAAACAGCGACTGAAAAAATGGTCAGTTTGTGAAAGCGTGCTGCGCTATATACGTACGTGCGTAGCTAGCAGATGTCAGACAAGTCGACCGTTGAGACAACTCGCCCGTTGAGACAACTCGCCCGTTGAGACAACTCGACCTTTGGGAGAGCTATAGCTGTACTTCGACGTTTACATTGTTTATAAACAGTTAATGTTGGGCCGACTTTCCTCATGCAATGTTGCCATACTTCTTTGTTGACAAACTGCGAATTCATTGTACCTTTACCATGTTAATGTTATTAATGCTTGCTATTTATCCTCTGTTAACAATTTAGGTGTAAGCTTTGTCCGAAAAAAACACCAAAACGGTGGCGTCCAGAAATTGTGCACACAATCGACCGAGTGCTCCCTAATTGGTCGTGGCGCAATTGAATAATTCTTGAAAAATTCAAGTTTAATATTTACGAAGTTCTTTTAATGTCAGGTTTCAGTCAATAAAAGGGTAAAATATTACTAGATTTCACAGGCGTCTGTACATTTAATGTGACAGTATTTAAAACTGGTTTTTAAATTAACATTGCAGGATTAGGAATGTTGAGGTTTAACGTCCATATAGTAATTATGTGAACCAAGTGCTTGTGTGTAAAGCCCCAAATTTATATTTGATGTCAAAAAATAATTAAAAATACAAAAATAATATTGCTTGTACATGTATCAAGTTGTATGAATTGGCCCCAGAATTTGTTTACTGTTTGGCATTCAAATATGGCTTTCAAATAAAGCTTCAGTTCAGTGCCACTGAATTTTTTGTTTTGTTTAAATGTTAATTGGGCCTAACCGGTTTTCTAAGGAGCATAAATATACGGCGGGTCTTTTCAAGTGCAGGAAAGAAAATCTAGTTTTATGATTGGCAATTTTTTATTAAGTATTTCCCCGCAATTCACTAACTATCTGTTGTCTTTCCTCCATGGTATAGCTACTTACGTTAGTTTTACGCGCGAGCTCGGAAGCCATATTGACAAATTTCCTCAAAACGCCCTCTTCGGTTGATTTTCGTCATTTCATGACAGAGGCTAATGTGTGGTATGCCAAGGGGTTACAAACAACAAAGGTGGTAGCCCAGGAGTCAAACAGAAATATGACAGGATGCATCGTCTTGCACAAAATGAAGAAACTACACGATTGGAGGTGGAGGAGCGGTTCAAACAAATGATGGGCACAACTACTGAATTTTTTCGGGATGGCTTCTTTTGTGATGAGCGCCACTACCGGTGTGAAATCTGCAATAAAATAATGAACAGACCTGTTGAGACTCCCTGCCAGCACAGCTTTTGTTTAGAGTGTTTACACACCCTTTTCAGTAAAGCTTCTGCTTCTACCGTGCTCTGTCCTACTTGCCACATACACATCAGTCTAGAAAAAATCTCCCCAGTGAAGGAATACTTCATAAATATTCTACAGGATGCAAAGGTAGTGTGTAAAACTTGCAAAAGAAGCAGCCTGTTGAAAAGCACATCTACACATGATTGCACTAACCCACAATCCTCACAACAGATTGATGAGGAAATATTCCGAAACATTTTGTCAAGAAATGTCTCTCCCCTTGGCAAAGTTGGGCAGCAAATGACATCCAAGTTGATCAAAGCAGAAATGGAAAATAGTAGAACGACACAAGTACGGCTTTCTACTGGCGGTGAGGTAAGGTTTAGAAATGAAAAAAATTAAATAAAACTATTAGATGTAGATGTACATGAAAAATAAAGTTAAACGGGGAGTAAAGCTGTTGTTATGGAAAACAAACCCCCAAAATTTTAGTTAAGAAAATGACATCAAAATTGTTTCGATAAAAACTAGTTTGAAAGTGACAATCATGTCCTGGGTTTTTTTCTTCAGAATTTCCATTCCTTCCTGGAAAACATTATTTTTACATGGTTGTCACCCACAAACTCCCTATTCTGTACTATATGCAAAGCTTTAAATCTACTAGCAAGTAACATGTATCATAAATGTATTATTAGGCTCTCCGCATCCACCAAATTACCAATCCCAAAAAAAACAAGTTGTGAAGTAAGTCAACGGACCTTGCAACGCCGAAGCACTCTAGTCAAGAGGCAGCTCTCGCATGTAAGTGGTGGGCAGCCCAAGTGTCAGTTGCAGCATCATCTGAAGAGTACGCCAAGAGGGGAGCTGCAAAGCCTGTTGCGCAACATGCAGCTTAAGTCATCTGTCCCACCACTGGAAGAACTTGCCCTTAAGTCCGACTTGGGCATGTCCTGGGCTGCACTTTGGGAGCTGAAATTGTAAGACAAAGTTTTATGTGACGATGTAAATATTTGTATTTATTTATTAACCAAATCCAACAGCGATCAACTAATAACGTGCTCAATAAAGATAATGTATAACACATGTACAAAATTTACATTCTTGTTTAGGTGGTTACGCAAATATAATGTCGTCATGGCAAATGAGCAAGCCAGCAGGGCCCTTGGCAAATCATGTGTTCGAAAGGAGACAGTTGAAGGAGAAATGATGCCATTTCTATTTAATGAGAAGGACGCCCTTGTCACCAAACCAGCTCCATGTGTGTTCATCACTGACCTGACAAAGTACACTCTTGACCTCCTGGATGAATATGAAAGGTAAATAATGATAAATGAAACTAATTTGTTCATACACTCGTTTCCTGTATAGTACAACTGTTAAACATAATATGTACCCGTTATGCATATCATCAAGGTGTGACAAACTGAAATGGAGAAATGGACAACCACAGGATCAAATTTGGATTAAGCTTGGTGGTGACAAGGGTGGTGGCTCTTTTAAGTTGATGCTCTAAGTGGCAAATGTCGAAAACCCAAACTCTAGACGCAACACCAGCGTAATTTGTGTATTTGCAGCAAATGACTCTGCTGCAAATTTGCACATCGGAATTAACCGCTACAAGACACAGGTGGAAACTCTGTCTACAACTACTTGGAGGTAATACAAGAAAACGTTTCAAAACATGCTTCTTGATTTTCTATTAATTTTATTATTAGTGTTTATGTTTTTAAATAGGGCCAATATCATTGTGAATGAATTAATCATTCTTTTATGATTGCTCTTTAGGGGAAAAAAAATTGTCCTCTTCATGTTTGGAGATTACGAATTCCTCTGCAGGATGTATGGCAGGTCGCCATTCATGTCTTTGGTGCACCATCAACAACAAAGACATGATATTGCCTAAAGCGCAGCGTCCTCCTTGTGACACCAGGACAACTGAGACACTCAACCATGACCACCAACGGTTTCTTGCAGCTGGGGGAGTGCTGACCAAAGCCAAAACCTTCAATAATGTAATTAACCAGGCATTCTTCGAAATACCAATTGATTGCGTAAGTCATCTCTAATTTGTGCAATCATTTATAAGCAAATATAACATTAATAATGATTAACACTTGTTAATGTATTCAAAATAAATTAATATATTACCATTCTGTGGTTTCTTGTTATTAGGTTTGTCCTCTTCCCCTCCACATCAGTCTTGGATTGTGGTTCAAGTTTTACACCTTGATGGAAGAGGAGTGCAAACATCTTGGTGAGGAAATTGCAGCATCCCTTGCGATTTCTCCACAGGGTGCCAGTGGTATTGTAAATGGTCCCTTCCCTGTTTATGTTGCGAAGCTTGCCGAGGTGCATTTGGCTGAAGAGCGTGTCAAAGAAATAACAAGTGAAATGAAAGAACTGCAGGAACAACTGGCACTTGTGGCACTTCTCAATGACAACATCAACGTTGATGATGTGGTTTTCAGTGTCATTTCAGATATAAATGCACTGAGAAAACAACTCGAAAAGCAGGTTAGTGAAATTATTTTTCAATTGTAAATTACACCAGGTAAAAAATGTTGCATATCTTTCAAAATTATTTATATGAAAAAAAATGAAATCAACATTCTTTTCCTGAAATTTACCTTTAACAGGAGGCAATTCGAAGCACTGTAGTGAAGAAGCTCCCCGACCATCACAACCCACTGCTGCAAAACCTTGACAAGTGCCTCCAGGACATCAAAGTGCGACGACAAGCTTATTACAGCAATACCTTTATAGGGAATCATGTACATAAGTGTTTGAAAGTGAGTAATGTATGTACTTTATAAACATCTTTAATATTACAGGAATTTTACAAATAAGCAAAAATAGAGTTGTAACTAACATTTCATGCAGAAAGTTAACTTTATAGTTTCACATTTTCGTTACATTTTGTTTTACTTGCATGTATGCAGGAGATAAATATCCACAAAGTCACAGACAGCATTGTGGAAGAGACATCACGCCTTGCCCCAGAAAAAGTGGAAAATGCAAAAAGCATCTGCAAAAAATACTCAATGCTTTTTACACTTTTTGCCAAGTGCCACAATGTTTACAACACAGCAGATTCCCTCAATGATACAGAAATTGCAAAACTTGGTGAGTGATGTAGGATTTTAGGCTTGCCTTGTGGAATATTATTATGAATTTTGTCTTCAAGTAGACATGGCCGTAACAAGATTTGCTGGTTATGCTCAGCAGTTTAACCGAAAAGAAGTACTCTACTCATTATTGGGAAACTGTGATATCATCACCTTATTTGTTTGTTTATTAAAATTTCTAATTTAACAACAAACGAAAAAAATTATAATGTAACGATCTTGATAAAAAAACACTTACCTGGTCATGTGTGTTCGATTGATTGATAACAAAAAAAGTCACAATTTTTCTGCTAGATGACGACATCACTCGTTTCATGGACTTTTACCGAACCAATTTTCCCGGTAAAAGCTTCCTTCCAAAGATGCACATCCTTGAAGTCCACGTTCCGTCTTTCGTCCGAAGAACACGGCATGGACTAGGGCTCCTGGGGGAACAGGGCGGCGAGTGCATGCATGCAGTGTTCAACACCCTGAACAGGCGCTTTGATGGAGCACGTAACACCCGCAAGCAAGACCCTGACCTCTTCAAACTGATGTGCGTGATGCAAGAACATCTGCTCACTGTCAATCCCTCCATATCAAGTGCATGTCCTCAGCGAAAGCCACGCAAACGGAAATCTGAATCATAATTCATAAAGTACACGTATGTACGTATACATGTAGAATTTAGAAGATGAAACCTAACATGACATTCATTTAAACTAAGTGCGACTTAATTTTTTTAAGAATCAGTGTGATCAGTTAAATTTATAAACATAAAAATAGCCAACAGCCACTCACAAACGTCACAAGGATTTCAAGGAATATCTTGCTCGCATTTTTTCTTAATTGTTTTTGGGGGATGCCTATTGCTTGTTGAATATTTTTAGGCCTAGAAGAATTATTGATCTCGTTAATTTCAATAATCGCAAACATAATATTGTATTTACTGTAATAGCATTGGCATCAAAATAAAACATGTCATCATGGTCGACCAGTGGAAAATCCCGACCTAACAAACCCACAATGCGGCCCCGGGCAAAACAAAGCTGTATCACAGTGCACTGCATGACGGTCACGTCAAGTCATGTGTTTGTATTGAAACGTGTACAAAACAGACGCAGAGTAATTTTTCATCAGCAGTGAAGACGTGTATTTAAAAAAAGAACTCCAAGCTACGTAGGGGGTTTGCCCACTCACCTTTCATGTTAATCTGTCTCCATGGGTTTCTCATCATACTGGCACTTCATTTTGTCATGGACTAACTCACTAACTGAGGTTTTTTGGACCTAGAACTATCCCTAAATTCAGCAGAACCGATGAGCCACACGACGTGAAACACGTGCATGCATGAACTGCTTCTGGGAGCCGTTTTATCCTCGAAACGAACGCGAAACTGGTGTCTACTGGTTATAAGGAGTATAATCTATTTAAATATATGTAAGATTATTTAAATATTCATTTGTATATTTATAACAACCGTTTTCATTGGCCGAATCAACAAGCAAATCATTGTTTATGCAGCACTGCCCCTGGCCTCATGTGGGCAGCAGAGGGCGTGCTCCATGCGCTTAGAATACACGCACGCGCACAACCGTTTGTCGCGGCATTAACAGCGGTGGGCGAGGTCTAGCTTTGGTCAAGGCCTTTCATCGTTACCCGTCCGTACGTACAGCGCAGCGGTAATCGGAGCTCAAACAACGACCTCACGCGGCCACTATTATATGCAAAGTAACTGAAGATACTTGAACGCCTTGGATCATTGGTAAAGTTGAGGTTTTGGGGGCGGTGCTCATTATGCTAATAGATTAAGCTGACCTTTATAGTCGTTTTCTTATTGGTCGATCGTTGCGTAGAAACTGCATAATTTGAGCTAGCGGTGAAAGGTCATAGCTAGCTCGCAAGTGTTTACGAACACCGCCATCGTTGACATATTTTATCGGAGAAAGTTGAGTGATTTTTACGAAGGCTTGTAGGAATTACACATGAAGATTTGAACTGTCTTGCTTGATTGGTGAGGGTCGCAGTTATTTTCGCTCGTTTTGCTGGGTATTTTCTTGAATGTTGACAATGTTATGGTCCAAACTAGTTGTGTTTAGCTGCTTAGTTTTGAGTTTTCAACCGCGGTGACTGGAGAAGGCCGCGACTCTATTGAAACATGTCGAACTCGGCCCTACATTATATCGCACGCATCTAATCCAGCTGATCTGAAAACCGTGGCTCTGTAAAACGCGGAACTCTGATAATATTAAATGCCTTGCCGGCTGAATTTTGCCAAGAAAACAATCTAAGGAGTTATTGAGGATATAAGACACTTGTCCCTGTTTAAATTACGATATTGCGATCACTTTGAAGGTTGGTTCTGCAGCCGTAAACATGCCCTCTCCCCACAGCGTTGGACCATGCTTGAACCATACAATGTGGCGATAACGCACAGACCAGCATGCCTGGGTTAATGCCGATTATGCGGCGATAAGAAACTGACCGAACACGCTGAAAACTGACGCTGAGTACCTGACCGTACGTACAAGCTCCGAGCAAAATGGGGCTGCCTGAACAATGACGGATTTCCCATAACCTGTCGGCAAATTCACAAAAACACGTACCGTGACCACGAAGAAAGGATTATAATGGCCTTTCGCTGCTCGGGTCTAAAATCTTCGAGGGATAATACTTTCGCTGCAAAATTCAAACAACACGACAGATTTTCGGACGACAGACGACGCTGAATATCTGCCATTTTGTCTTAAATGTCATGCTGCCTCAAATTTGATGACGTCGGGATTCAACCGCGTTGTGATTGGACACTTCACATCTTAGCCCAGCCTATACTTATCTGTATTCGCATACGAGGTCATGCGCTAGAAATGTAGCGCAAAATAAAGGAAAAACATAAGATTTCAAAATCCAATGATCCAAGGCGAAAAAGTAGCCTCAGTTGATTTGCATAAATAGTGGCCGTATGAGGTCGCTGTTCGCGCTGTATCTTTGCACGGGGAGCGCGAGCTATCAGCATATGCGGGGCGCGCGTGGCGTGTATTTCTAGACGGATAATGACAGACGGATAACGACGAACTCGCCTTGACCAAGGCTAGGCGAGGTCCGAATCAACTGGCTGAGGCCGCTGGTTTCGTCTGCGGCTGTGGACATGGCCGCGTTGGTTGCAGCCAGTTGATAATTTGGACGCGGCGGCTGTGGCCGGCGTTTACGCCCTCACTCGTTGAAAATCGTCGAAACTGTTGTCGTAATTTGTTTAAACAGCTGATGAGTTGTGCCTTTGTTGTGCCCGGCTTGTAAAATAATGCAAGTTATTGCTAAATAGGCCGACAAAAAACATCCAAAGAAAAACAAAATGTTAAGCTCACTCGAAGTAGTAGCATTGATGCAATTAATGCACAGCATCAGTGTGTTGAGAAATATCGGCACAAATGAAAGACTGAAACGACGCCATTGGTTGAATAACGTCGTTAGCTTGGCTGTACTTTTTCCGAGTAGGATCAAATTTGCAAATGTAAGTCGGCTTCATAGTCCTCTTACTCATATTCTTAGATAAATCAGTTCTATAAGAGTACGGCCAAGAGGCGCAAGAGTACTGTAACGCGACAGAGGGCGCTAGATAGCGCGATGTGAATATAAATAACAAGTAAAGCGCTGTGCGTGCGCTATGCATATATAGCTGTGTGTTAAGCAAGCGCGACGTTTAGGCTCCGCCTTACGCGTACGTTATTGGGCAGTGTGAGTCACTGCTTTGTGACGTAAGGCACGCGCGCAGGCGCGTGTATGGGCTACGGCCGCCTCGCAAGGCTATAAAAGGCGCGTGCAGAGCTGATTCCGGGGGTCCATGCACCGTGGGCTTACTGTCAGCAGTAAAGCGGACGAATTGATAAAGCTAGTCTTAATGGGAGTTAGTGGGAGCAGCTTGCTGGTTGCCTATCCGAGTGGCCGTGTACGCTCCCTCTAGTGGGAGTTCACGAGAAGTGCGGCGAATAGATCGGCTCACAAGGATTTATGCAGGCCCATACTAATGGTGCTTGGCTGGTAACCTAGCTCGGAGCGTAGGCATTCTTAGCGCGATATTGTGTGGGGAGCGGGGTTGGTTGAAAGGCCATATACCAGTTGTGCGGCTCGGTTCGATAAATTGGGAGCACTGTTGCCCACGATCACACAACTCTGTTGAGTGAGGGTGACATCCCATTAAGTGGTATTGGCCCTAGACTTGTTCCAGTCTCTCTTTGCGTGCGCATTGCATAATGAAATAGGCCTCCCATCCGGCATTGGCTGCGGTACACTGCATTGCTAGGCTAACTTGCGTTACAAAGCCCTCCTATCCTAATTGTTTATTGTAGAGCGCCCTCTATATTAAATTCCTGTAATAGTCTGGCGTGATCGTTGGATTAATCGGCCTCTCTGTGATTTAGGCAGAAGTCTAAATAAACCAGTTTGTGATCCTTTGCACATAAAGTTGGTGTCCATAGCCGTTCATGTAAAGTCAGCGTTCCTAGTGTCCGCGTCACAAGCATTAGACCAATCACATTAGCCCGCGTACCCATACCACCCAAAACAACTAGCCTTCCAACTGGGACGGTATATTTCCATCCCAACGGACTCGTCTCTAACCGCTCAGGGGCGTTCCGGTACGTGCCGTCCGGCGCACCACGCTCCGTGGAGAGGGCGCCCTCTTCCCGAGTTCTCCCCTTCCACATCGCAAAAGGGGCGTGGCGTCACAGTACTTCGTGCGAAGTATGAAATCAGTAATTAAATACACTTTAGCCAAACGGTATTTATAAACATGGATATGAAGAGAACTAGTATAATATAATATAAATGCACAGCAAAACAAAAATAGATCAAGTCGGCGGCTCCTTTGCTCATATTTTAAATAGGCTGTCATCTTCAACAGAACTAGCATACAATCTAACAATGACCGCCGAGACATATCTGTGTGCTTGTTACATAATCAATTAACTTAATATACAATTTTTGTATTGGTTACATTACATTTTTTTGTTTTGTTTTTGTAATGAGGCGTTGTGAGAAAACCTTCTAATGTAACTATGTCATTATGTAAATCATTTTAATTTTTTTAAGATTCTTCCGCAACACGTACAAAGTGCAGCAATATTCTGTGAAAATACCACACAAACAGAAAACAAGCACTTATGCATGTATTTTGTTACACAATATTATACAATAATTTAATTACTGTAGTGTATTGTAATGCGCTAACGAAACGGCCGTCAGGCGATCTGTGTTCACAGCAAATTCAAGAGGGCTGATTGGCGAGTTGACGCTGCACAACCTTTTGGCTCCAAACATTATGGAAATATCGTGTGCAAGGGCAAGCCTAAGAAGTAAGTATTATATGTACTGGTAAGTATTTTATGTATCTAGGAAAATTGAGCAATTGAATATCATTAATGCCACGAATGTTGTTTCAATTGTTATATTCCGAAAGTTTAAATCAATCGTTCGTTTTAAAAAACAAAAAACAATTGCCAATGCCAATTCATCGCGCACGTCACATCACTGCACAATTAACTATGGCCTAGTACAAAGTAGCAGTACAGTAGCAAGGATTATACAACTCGTATTCCTCCATGATTAGCCTAATATAGTAATAAATAGTGAGTTTGTGATACTTGTTCAAGTTTAGCGTTTTTAGTCAAGCGGAAAAATAATGGATAGAAATCGTTAGCGGTCCAGCAATTGGTCCTTTGAGGAGTTATCAATCCTCACAGAATTTGTGAGGATTAACAAGGATAAGATAGTTGGAACAAGCAGTAAGGCTTGTGCCAATGTAGAAAAGACAAAAAATCATTACCGGAAAATGGCAAACAGGGTTCTCGTGGGGAATGGTTGTTCGGCAAGGCCCTGGAAAAGAATCCGGGAAAAATGGCAGACTGTCACCAGCGAGGCAAGAGCGTACCATAGGGACTGCAATAAAACAGGTGAGCTTGTTTGTTTGTACAAAATTTGACCAAGTAACCTAAAAGGGAGATGTCTAAGGTAATGTAGGCCTAATGACTAGGTCTAACGTTAGGCTATTAAACTCCCTACTAATACCAGCCTAATTTAAAACATATTTTCGTGTTATATTATTCATTCATCATACATTTTTTATTTTCATATCCCTGGTACAAGTATACAAAATTAATGAGAAACTCAGTGAAAAACATGAAAAACAGATGGAGTACCTTTTTAATGAAGCATACAATACAAGTTCAAAAAGTAAATATTAATTGTATTACTATTATTCCATTAATATTAGATTTATCAATAATAATAATAATAAGCAGCAATATAATTATACTTATAGCATTATAGTTTTAGGTGGAGGGGAGAGACCCAAAACCAACAACGTTTTTCAATAAGGTGCTTGAGGCTCTTTCACCTGTTGCGGAAGATGCGTTTGTCCCTCAACTAGACAGAGAGTCGGATCCCATAGGACCATCAACTTTAAGGACAAATGAGGAAATATTGGACCTCCTAGAAATCGGTACATGTACCTTCTCTTTAACATTAGCATGTGCCATAGGCTTAATCAAAAGCATCAATCTACCAATAGGGGGCCTAATAGTAATAGTCATAATCAAAGAGAAGCCCCATTACGCCCTAACTACAGGACCGCAGCCCAAATATTGTTGCGGTCGGCACGACGTTACGAAGGGTCAAGCCGTCAATAGCAACATGTGTTAAACCTCAAATTGTTGTGCATAAACAATGGGAATATAAACGAGGTTTCTGGATGTCTGACCGCGAGTATAGTAGTCTATAAAGTTATAATCGTCAAAGTGCTGAGAATAATTTTAAGAAAAGAGTACTACGAGGATTAATCATAACAGCGCGGACTATATCGCAAATAGCAATCTTTCTAGCATTCTTTCTTCATTCTTTCATATATAAAATGAAAAAGAAACAATTGATAAGCCTCTACTTATGTACTAACCACAAATTCAATGCTCCAAACCAAACCACTAGGCCAGAGCACTTCTAAACTATCTTTTGCATAAAACTACTGATCAAAAGAAAGATAGCCGGAAGAACAAGAGGAAAGTAAAGAGTACAGAAGCTGTGAAGGGGATAATAAACGGAAATCGAAGTCAAGAGTAAGATGAAACTTGTAATATGTTACAGATGGGATATTTGTTCCCTTTTAATACTCACCTGCTACTTTTCTTTGCTTATTTATACCTAAACATTTGTGGTATTTTAGTGTAAAGTGTTTAACAGTAGACTCTTGTGTAACTACAATCTGTTTTTGTACCCAATACCTATTGTGCCCAGTGGGCTGACTGATTATGTAATGGCCCTCTACATTATTGGGTTGCAAGTGTATTTAAGGAAGGGATTGTACCGTGCTTGGGGGCACTCATCACACCACAGCCACCATGCCTGCCAGAGGCTCTGCTCTGTCGCGTAAAACTGATGGGTGTCAACAAATGGCCTTCACCATAGCCACACCTTGGCCCAGCCAGTGCCTTGGTGCGTCGGCTATGTACTGCCCTGTAGAGACGGCGAAACACTGCTGTTCTCTTTCTCCTTCGTTGGTCTGAACCACGCGGTTCTCACAAGGCGGTGAGTCACCACTTGCTATATTGTTCTCCTTCAAGTAGATGGCTAGTCTTAGTCAAGACCAAGCTAGCCTGTTCATTTGTTCCGCGGCGCGCCGTCCGTATTATCTGGGCTTATTGAGGGCGCCCTTAATTATCGCCAGATTCCTGGATCTTTTCCTCTAACTTGGTCTTGGCGCATCGATCACGTGAACCCGGAAAATTCCGAGGACATTCCAAGCATAGCTCAAATAGCTACTCGCCCCCGCATGCGCACTAAGTCGTTTTTGCTTAATGTAGTGTTCGATTATTATAGTCTGGTTCCCAGACCAAATATTTCTGACTATTTGTGATTTTTCATTTATTATTTAGCCGTTAATGTCACGTGACCAAAAACTGAGGAATTGCTTAACGTTCGCGATGTTCGAGTGTTTCTAGGTTTTTATAAAATAAAACTCACATTAGCAAAGGTCAACACCAGACGAAATGCCTAAGACTATCACGGTCATTGTAGTCATTGTGCTATTTTTGGGTAAGAGCCGTTAGAATTTGAATTGTTGCGTCGTCATAGCTACGCTGCTTGTATCGCGTCATTATCTATTTTTTGTCACAGGCGGCTACCTGACCTACACTACAATTTAGACGTATAGCCAAATGTGGTTTCTTACACGTCCGGTCAGGTAGCCGCCGGCGACAAAAAAATAGAGAATGACGCGATACAAGCAGCGTAGCTATGACGACGCAACAATTCAAATTCTAACGGCTCTTACCCAAAAATAGCACAATGACTACAATGACCGTGATAGTCTTAGGCATTTCGTCTGGTGTTGACCTTTGCTAATGTGAGTTTTATTTTATAACATCGCGAACGTTAAGCAATTCCTCAGTTTTTGGTCACGTGACATTAACGGCTAAATAATAAATGAAAAATCACAAATAGTCAGAAATATTTGGTCTGGGAACCAGACTATAATAATCGAACACTACATTAAGCAAAAACGACTTAGTGCGCATGCGGGGGCGAGTAGCTATTTGAGCTATGCTTGGAATGTCCTCGGAATTTTCCGGGTTCACGTGATCGATGCGCCAAGACCAAGTTAGAGGAAAAGATCCAGGAATCTGGCGATAATTAAGGGCGCCCTCAATAAGCCCAGATAATACGGACGGCGCGCCGCGGAACAAATGAACAGGCTAGCTTGGTCTTGACCAAGACTAGTAGATGGCCTGAGCCACCCGGTTCTATGGCACTCTTCGATGGCCTAAAACCAGACCGGTTTTGAGGCTCTTCCTAGATGGCCTGGACCAGACTGGTTCAGTGCATGAGCTGCACTTTCGTGGTCTCCAACTCCAAACCAGAAGTGTGCCACAGCCTGACTACAGCCGCCCAAGTACAGACCCAGCTCAAAACCGGTACTCCTAGGGTGTTTATTGTACAATGTAATAATTCCAAACTTTTATTTGAATTGTCTTAATGTTATTTTTTGAGATGTGAAGCAAATAAATGTATATAATTATAGTTGCTGGTTACCTTTTCACTGCTGTTTTATTTGTCTCTGTCGTGCACTACTCTTTTGGATTCTTATGATTTAGTCGCAAGTAACAAATAGACCATTTCTGTTTTTTATGTTTTATTTTAACCTTTTGTTTCATTCTTTATCCCTTTATCTACAGTTACTCCACGTTTCACTTTTTAATAATTTGTTTACATTTAATCCGTTATTAAATAACAAAGTAAAGGTTATATAAAGACAGGTGATGCTAGATTCAATGGACTAGTTTAATTTCTAACCCGTTGAAGGATAAAACCTGTCTATAGTCGTAAGCATCTGACGAGTCGTGCCTTTTTCTGATTCTTTTTTATATCATTATTAAAAAACACTAAAAGAGACTGTTAAAACCTTTACTCTGCCGGCAATAATAATCAACATCATTTGACATCATAAAACGTTCCTGTTATTCCATTTTTATATAATAAACTTCCAAAAACAATTGTTGGTTTTGTTTTGTTTTTCTTTCTTTGTAATTTAATCATTTCTTTGATTCCCAGTTGATTCTTTATTTTGTTTTTACTACTCAATAATAACACAATTACAACACCAACAAAATAAATTCACAATTCATAATTATTTCAAACGAAATATTAATAAACATTAAAATAGTTTTTATTATAAAATAAAACATATCGCCATTACCCAAAAATACCGAAGAAACGAGAGACCATAAAACTGCAAGGAAATCCCTTGTCAAGAACCTCCAACAACCCACTATATCGTCAGTCACCTTCAACAACCCACTACCACTTCAGTCACCTTCAACAACCCACTACTACTTCCATCATCTTCTACAACTAGTACGATCTTTGTCTTCACCAACTAACTCATTCTAAATATTCATTTTTCAATACCGGCATTTTACCTTCACATTGTCTTCAACAAATTATAATCCAACCTACTGATTCAACCAACCAACTCCCCATCACGAGTCATTAATAAGCATGGAATACATTTCAAAACTTAAAAAATTGTTTTTTAAGAAACTTACATACACTCGTTTTTACCCTGTTGTTATGGTTTATCTTCAGATTATTTAGTTACATTTTTATAAAAATATATTTTATCCTATTCGTCGAATCCCTAATAATTTAACTGCAATTTTTTATAAATCATATCATACCATATCCTTCGATTTACGAGATTCATCAACATGCCGCCCTCTCTTTAAAAAAAAACACCATTTTTGTTAAAATAGCCAAATCCAACTCCCTTCAGAAATGGAAGTGTACTGGATACAACTTCCTTCGCATATAAACCATTTGTAAAACTCTACAACAAACACTGCCTCATCCTCGACAAATACATTCCAAAATTGCATAAATTACAAGAAAATGTCAACCAAGAAGTTCAAGTCAATAACAATAAAATATCAGATAACAAATACACAAACATCCCCCACACAAGCTCACATTGATAACCTAAATGAGCTAATCCAAAAACGCATTGCACAAGTAGACTCACTCACTGCAGAACCAAGCATACCAAACAGAAATGTACTAAACTACTTTCGACAAACTACAACATAGCTGTTGCACTAATCAACAAACGCCAAAGATTCACAAAAACTTCATCTGAAAAAAATTTGCTACACAAAGACACAAACAAATGTACAACACCCACTTAAAAGAAATTTAAAAAAAGACAACATCAACTTCCACAACTTTACAAACAAGAAAACCTATAGAAATATTGAAAAGATTCTCAACAAAGGTTCCTCGTACATACCCACTAACCCGCAAGAAGATGAAACTACCAACAAACACCAATTACACAAAGCAATAGTCACTACACTAAAAACACTTATTCAAAAAGACATCAACACATCATATAAACCTAAAGACCGAACCGTGAATACACATTACAGAAACATTGAACTCGTAAGAGTGGGCCACGTAAATATTTCATATAAGTGTCCTCGGCAATATTTTTTTTTATATGAAAGGGCTTGTTGAACAAGTAACCAAAATAGAACTGAAATTGTTTTCTTTGGCCCGTTGCCATAGTAACAGGCCATTTTGTGTTTTGGGCAATTTGAGCCAGTTTTGGAAATTCAAAAACAGTTTTTTTGCTTGTTTAAAAAAAAATCACCTAGCCAAAATGCAAAATTGTATCGCAAAATCAATTTTATCACTACAAAGTATCATCCTTGCCCTTACTTGAGAAGAGAAATAAAATGTTTTAAATGTCACCCTTATGCTATTTTTAGAACATGCATTAAAGCATGTTTTTAGAACTTGCGAAATTGAAATGTTTACCCTATTTTTGTCGCTTAAAAAGTCAACTTGCCAGGGGTCTCAGAATATTTTCCTTTTGGATTTGATTAAAGCTAACATTAGTCTTTCCATATCTGGTGAGAAAAGTTGGGGGGATTGTATCCTCTTTAAGCAGTACTGCTTCAAAAATGGTCGATTTCCCAAAAACTAGAAAAATGAAATTTGAGGTTTTCCTTCAGTTTGAATACTACAGACAAACAAACAAATTACTTTAATGAATTTGGAACCTTTTTGATATCATAAGAGTCAGTTGTAGGCCTGTGAATTACTCCTACTGAATAAGCAACATTTGTGACGATAACATTATAGACTAACCCCCTCCACAACATTTCTTAGTACATTCCATTCCAAAATCTAGTGTTAAACCTCTCCCCAGCATTTGTTACATTCCATTTTTTTGGTAGCATTTTATTTAGTGGCATGAAAAAGGATGGATCAAAACTTGTAAACCAAAGCATTGTTTATACAGAACCCAACAGCCCCTTTAAGCATGTCACCCCTCAAAAACACAGCTTTATCACCCCATGCGACAGGACACATGACAAAATATTCAGGCATTGGCACAAAGAGTTTATTTTCTTTATGTATCGAAAGGCCGGAGCAGTTTATTGCCAGAGGTTGATCTCAAAACATATTATTATTTCAAACCAACAGTATATTACAATAGTATATTACAATAGAAATCAGTTTGCTTCCGATAACGAAATTACAACGTAATTCTATCATGTTTTAGTTATTTACCAAAATAACATAAAACCCCATGATAGCACCAGCACTAATCATGTCCTCGCACTTTACAAAAACCCAATAATTAGCGCCGTACCGATCGCGACATTAAACGTATGGCTATCATGTTTGCGTTATTTACCAAAATAACGTAAAACCCGATAACGGCGCCCATACCATCATGTCTTCGTACTTTACGAAAACCCAATAATGGTATCACCATTATGTTTTAGTTATTTACCAAAATAACATCAAACCCGATGAAAGCGCCAGCACTAATCATGTCTTCGCACTTTACGAAAACCCAATAATTAGCGCTGTACCGATCGCGACATTAAAACGTATCACTATCATGTTTGAGTTATTTACTAAAACCCGATAACGGCGCCCATACCATCATGTCTTCGCACTTTACGAAAACCCAATAATGGTATCGCCATCATGTTTTAGCCATTTACCACAATAACCCCAAACCCGACAATCCGCGAAACAAAAAATGTACTGTTAACATAGCCCCCTTAACCCAGCTGTAAATACAATTAAGGTTAAACATGAAGCCGCAAATATTATCATTACATTTGCCTTAAAATTTGTATAATTGGCATGGCTTATGTTGGTATAAAGTTAAGTTAATGGGGCCTACGACGGCGTCCCAAATGCAATTCCGCCAAACGGTCAGTAATTACCGCCGCCAAATAGGCCCGTTGTTGTAAAATAATAAAGACATGAGAGACGTGGTACAAATTATATTTCAGTGATTGATAGCACAATCAGTTCTGTATGTGTGCGGCAATAGCTCCCAGGTCAGTAGAATCGAAATTAATTGTCATATAGTTCGGGTTCGATGGCTGTGGCTCCCTGCTGCAGCCACATGGACGGTCGCTAATGCGTGCAGAGCTTCTCAATCCATTGTCAACGAACTTGAGCTCGGCAGGTCCAATTGACGACAACGTCGCCCACAATCCACATTGAAGGCTAGTACGCCCGTTGCACCAAGACTCGTAAAAGGAAGATAAACACACAAAAACAACTAAATAGTATGCGCACATAAAATATATATGAAATAATCCAAATCACTAAGCACTAGCAAGAACAATGAAGTGCACAAACTACACTGCAAAAACTGTTGTGTTAAAATTTTAACACCAATGTTTTTTAAATCTTTTGGAATGAAAATTGGTGTTAAAATGAAGTAAAATGATTCTTGAAGTATCAGTTTCAAATCAAGTACTGGTGTTACGTACTTTTGGTGTTAAATTTGACCTAGTGCGCATGCGTGTGTGAAATAAAGCCCTCTGATTGGTCGATAAGGAATTATGGGATATGTTAACAGTAGTCGATGTTAAATTGTTGTATTTAGTCCCACAATTCTTTCTTTTTTAACATAATATGTAATTATTTAAACGATTCCATGATTGAATTTTGATTTTTGTGCAAACATAGTTAAAAATTCGCGTTACATTTTATTCGTTTTCAAATTTTGACATTATTCATAAAAACTAGTTGTGACATCGTCGTGGAGTATAAAACTAACAACGGCAATGGCTATGTGTGTAGTACGTATTCAGTAGGAATAGGTTATTATTGTATACATTTGTGTAATAAGTCAGTTCTTGGTAATATTTCATTACCGTACGTAATTTGTCCATGCAGTTAATATGTACAAAATTATAGTGTTAAAACAGTACACCTTTTCGCTAGAATGACGAGCAAATGACGTGATATCCATGTTAAATTTTGCTATCAGAGTGTACACCAAAATTGGTGTTAAAAAAATTTGATTCCCAAACTGGTGTTTATTCAACACCCAAATCCCTGCCCAATATAAACACCAGGAAATAATCAAATTTTACACCATTGGTGTACAATTTAACACCACAGTTTTTGCAGTGTATATTCGTTCAAAGTGGGCAAGAAGGGTGTAGGGGGAAGAATTAGTAAGCGCGCTGCAAACCGAATGCGTACGGGGGCCGACACAACATATTGAATAAACACCGGCATTTCTATATGAAATTGCACCAAAGGTCGGCAGGCAAGGGAGTGATAAAGGGGTATGCCCCGGGCGCTAGCTGCCGGAACCTAGACATCTGAAAGCGGGAAAGAGCATCGGCAATACCGTTATCAATGCCGGGAACGTGCCTTGCTTTGAAATGAATATTCAAATCTAAACAACGCACAACAAGCATGCGGACCAATTTCATTATCTTGGGACAGCGGGAAGTTTGACGATTGATTATGGCCACGACTGCCGCGTTATCAGACCAGAATACTACCCGCTTGTTCCTTAATGCCGGGCCCCATACCCGCAGCGCTAGTACAATGGGGAAAAGCTCGAGGAAAGCAATGGATAGTTTCATAGAACGCACTGACAAGGGCCATCGTCCGTGTGTCCATCTACCACCAAAGAATGCACCAAAACCTATCTCTGATGAAGCGTCTGTGTACAAATGCAGATTATCGCTCGAATGCCAAACTTGGTCGGGGAATATGACTGAACCGTTAAAATGTGTCAAAAACTGCTTCCAGGCCAACATGTCAGCTCGTGCCCCCGATGAAATACGGACACGATGATGTGGTCTTTGAACGCCACTTATCAAGTCAAACAAACGACGCAAAAACGCGCGGCCTGGGCGAACAGCCTTACAGATAAAATTCAAACTCTCCAACAATGACTGAAGCTCCCGCAGAGTAAGTTTCTGTCTACCCAATGCATTATCTAGTTTTGCCGTGATCGAAACAATTTCAGATGGAACTTGAATCTCCTGCGCGACACTGTCGATTGCTAAGCCTAGGAAAGTGATATGAGTGGTCGGTCCCTCGGTTTTGTCCACAGCTAAGGGGACCCCAAACTTCGTACAAACTACAGCAAAAGAGTTAAGGGCGCGTGCGCAATCATCGGAATCGGTACTCCCAACGAAAAAGAAATCGTCAAGGTAATGAAGGATATTATCAGTGGCTGCTACTTTGCGGGCACAATACTCAAGAAAAGTGCTAAATCTCTCAAAAGTTACGCATGATATGGAACAGCCCATGGGCATGCACTTATCATAGTAATATGACCCATTGAAGTAAAACCCTAACAAATCAAAGTCATCCGGGTGAACTGGTAGTAAGCGAAATGCCGATTTTATATCTGATTTGGCCATAAGGGCACAGGGACCTAAACTAGAAACCAAAGTAACAGCATCATCGAAACTTGTGTAACTAACAGCCGTAATAGACGGGTCAATGTGATCGTTGACTGAGTCACCCATAGGAGATGACAGATTGTGAATCAAACAAAATTGACCTGGTGTTTGTTTAGGTACCAGACCGATTGGGAAACAGCGTAAATTGGGCAAAGGAGGGGTTAAATAAGGACCGGCAATGCGGCCCAACTGCACCTCGCGGTCAATTTTGTCTTGTAACAATGCTTGATACTCACGGACGGATACAAAATTTCGCGCAGAAGAACTAACACGCGGTCCGGAATATCCCAATCGAAAACCAAAAGTAAAACCATCTACCAATCTATGCGCATCCTGTCGGTCGGGGTATGTGTTGAGAAACGGGCGCATACTAGTTAGTTTTACTGGGGTTGGCAATAGTGGCTGTTTTGGCTGCACCCCGTGCGGTGCGGGAATTACCTCGGCAATTGTCGGCCGAGTGGCCAAGGGACAAACAACCGGGGCACTTGTGGGCAAATCGACACCCAGCCCGGAAACATTGGCCGCGGTTGAAAGCGAAACAGATACCGATGGCAGTGGCTCGCTGGGTTTGCGCGGGACGACCCGCTCCGGCACTTGAATATCCTGATACGCGCTGCTGTGAGGTGGTATTGGGAAAGGGACGAAAATTATTCTGGGTCGGGGTACCCACTAGCGTGAGCCACAATTCAGCATCGATGCTGGCCCAGGAGCGTGCCGGCATGCGCGCTTGTCGCAGGCGAAATTGAATATCATAATCGCGCCAGCCAAAACCTACGCGACGAAATGCGGCCGAGCGGATAGTATCCGCATACTTCAGAAGTTGCCTAGCACGATTTCCATGACGCATCAAATAGATTGACGCAAAAATTAAGAATGCCGAGGTCCATTGCTCAATGGACGTTATACGCACATTTTGGGCAGCGTGGGGGCGAATTTGCCAAGCGGGTGAATCGGGCGAGCCGACCATAAACACGCAGTCATTTGGGGTGCCAGTATTGCTATGGCCCGGCCGCTATAGAGAACCAAATTCAATAAACTCCCCATTCCAAATTTTGTCCTGAATATGTTTAGGAACCCCCATCCCCAGATCGTCACAAACGCTAGTCAGCGGGGTGTAGTCTTGAACAGGCGCAAGACTAGAGAAATGAGTGCTAGTATTGGCCGTAGTGGGACATGTAACGGACATTACGTTGGGAGCGGGTGGTAAATTTACCGACATCTGAACAATATTATTAACAGTGGACTCACCGAACTCCGAAGTTATGAGCGGTGCAGCACTGGGAAGATCTCCAGGTACGGGGACAGTAAGGCCATCCAAGGGGGCGGCAGCGTCAGGGCGAGTGGCAGCGAACGTCGGCGGGGCAAGACAACAGTCGGCGTCGCATCCGCAGCTGGCAAAAATGATCTGCAATGATTATTATCAATCCAACACCATCAGCCACTAGGCTTCGACCAGACCGTGAAGAAAGGGGTCTGCCGCGTGGCTTTCTCCCTCCTGAAGCGTTTCCAGATGTAGATGCAACCGCTTGCTTCTTGGATTTAGGCATTGTTTTCGGCGAGAATTGATGCCGGTCGGTTAAATTGAACTGGACAAGTCACAAGAGCTTGAAAAAACTTAGGAATGGCTAATTTAGGAATGGCTACGGTCGACGAATTGCGAATCACGATTATTCTGACTATGCCAGAATTTATTAAAAACTTCAAAATTAAATAAGATCAGATAACTACTGTTTCTCCAACCTAGTCTCAAAAACTGCTACGACGAGAATGAGCTAATAACTCTAGCTGTATAGGAAGCCTAATTGTTTGTTCCAAACTCAGGGTCATAAAACCGCGTTCCAATTACCCAGTGACCTCCATATAGCGTGGGAAATGGGAATTTGGCCAGACCCCTGCATACCAAGCTGTCTCGAGGTGATAAATTCTTTTAACCTTTATAATTGGTTAAAAGTGGTTATTGCTAGCGCCCTCTTGTATTAAAAGTCACATATTTGGGGGATTCTCCTTGCACAAGCAACATTAGCAAGAAGGTCTGTGCAACTGCAAGTGTTGAGTTCCAGTGCAGTGGAAGTACAATAATAAGTAAGTAAAATGTATTGCTTTTTTCTAGACTTGTAAAATACTGGCAGATTGACCCCGAAAGAATTTGGGATGACTAGAGCGTGTTACTGGTAGGCTTAAAGCACAGTCGGACTCAGATCGGTGTGCAATAGGTATGATGTATTGTAGGCATACATTATAATTCATTACTAGTATAATTATCACTACATATGTGGGTCATTCCATGTCAGACCAACGCACTTTTTTACCTTAGGTTTTCCGATTTTGATAACAATTACTGTGTTTGTAGGTCCTAATGAGCTATGAATGCACACCAATTTTTTGCCCGATCCGACATATCATGTGGTCAGGGCAGAAACCACACAAAATTGACATTTTTAGAGTAAAATACCAACCTTTTGGTACAAATATGTCAAAACCATGTAAATTTTCATCGAATATATGCAAATTTGGTATTAAAATAATGAGAATTGCATGCTCAAATAAATTCCTTTGTCAAAAATGAATTTTGTGAAAAGTAGGTCACCGTGACTTTTCATATGTTACCACGACCTTTGACCCATTTTTGTAATAATGTATTATTCCGAAAATCAACGAAATTAAAATGACTTAACTTTAACGCTGGTAATTTATTTCTACATATCCATTTACAAAAAAAAAATAACATTTCCTTATTTTATGTTTAATACTGCCACTGATATGCCACTAAATAATTTCTTTAACAATGTTCAATTTCTTTTGTGCTTAAAGGAGCCCAGTGAAGAGATGATGGAAGCTGATCGCGAATCATCTCAAGAAAGTGATCTTCCACCTGAGACTCCTGGTTACTTACCATCTTTCTACAGTAATTCAAGTGAGTCTGAACTGAATACTGAAGCATCACGTGACAATACACAGATACATCTGTTGTCAGACTTTCTGGATTCAGTTGGTGTTGATAAACCACACATTCTCAAGACTCCTTGGAATGATACAAGACCATCAACAAAAAGTCACCACCTGAAACAAGCAGGTGAAGCTGTTGGTTCAGTTTTAAATACCCTATACACTAGGTGCAGCTGGTTGTTTGTGGAAAGATATCCAACAGTCGACAATTGTGAACCAGTTTGTTGGCTTAAACAAAGACCAAGTTCAATTAGAACTCATTGTCGCACTGGTTGAATGTTACATGTATAACAATGCCTGTACATGGGATACCAGGCGGCAGATTTCGTCTACTATGGCAGACAAATTAACACTAAAACAGTTTCAGATGTTGATCCCAGGACTATCACAGTGGAAAATTACAATAGCAAAGAAGCATGCCGATGAGCAGGGAAGAGGTGCCGAGGTGATTTCAAGTCACACACCAAGAATGAAGTTGGATATTTCAGAAGTGGATCATTTTCTGACTTTCATCACTAGTGTGCATATAGTCCCAGATTTGCCATTTGGAGAAAAGGTACTGAAGCTTTCTACTGGGGAAAGTTTGAGGATGCCCAATGTTGTCCGCATGATGATCCCACTGAGGATTATTCAGCAGTACGAGCAATACTGCGTTGAAACTGGATACTGTCCACTTCGCAGGACAACAATGAGGGTTATTCTTGCTGAGTGTACAGCATCCATCAGAAAATATCTTCAAGGACTGGACTATTATGCCGTTCAAAGTAAGTACACTGTATGTTACATGTCCTTAAAAAACTAATGTATGAGCAAACGAGATACACTGGGTGCTGGGTTTATCAAGTGTTTTGATAAAAAAAAATCTCATTTATAATTAGAAATTTGAAAGAAAAAAAATACTTTATTTGTTTTGTTTTTGTCCAGGTACACATAAAAGACACATCTGCAGTTAAAGATCACTGTGTTCAGTATGCCCTTGGATGTACATTAGACCATGCATGACCACAATGCCACATGCGAAAGCTGCGAGGAACTAAAAACAACTATGGATAGAAGTTGCTAATGCAGTGAGCTGTGCTCTTTCAACTTCTAGGGACGAGATTGATGACTTGACATTCACAGTCAATATGGCCACACAGGATATTACTGCTTTTAAGGCCCATCAGCTGGGACACATCAATCAAGACAAGGCACGAATTGACATACTCCAGCAAGTATTTTTCCGCAGTGACAATGCTGGCTGTAACCACAGCGCAGTAACTCTTCAGGCAGTTCCTCCAATGTGCAGACGACTTCTCAGAACCTCAAGGTGGGAAAGGTGCTTGTGACAGAATGGCTTCAATCATCAAATCTCACATTCGTATCTACATAAATGAAGGCAATGGCGTGGAGACAGCTGAGCAGTTCCAGAAAGCTATGGAAAGTAATTGAGTCCTATCTGGTGTCCAGGTGTTTGTCTGTGATACTCAAAGGAAAGTCACTGGGACCAAGCCCATAGAAAATATCACACAGTTTACCAACTTTGAATACATAGATGATGATCTGCATGCTTGGAAAGGCTATGGTATCGAGTCAGCAACAATCATCTCATCTGAGCAACTAAAGGAAGTTGAAGCTCCACCACTGTCAATTCGAAGAGGCCCTTCAAAGCAAGGAAACATGTTCAAAGAGGTGCATGCAAGACTAAAGGCCAGCCCTTGGAAGTGGGAAGCTACAAATTGAAAATGCTGAAGATGATGCTGCACCTCGCCTAGAACTTTGTCCCTGTCCTAAAGAAGGCTGAATTGATTCCTACAAGACTTGTTGTGATTTGAATCACCATTTGTTATGTGGCAATCACACAAGGCTATTAGAGAAGCATACACTTCAGGACAAGGTGAAAATCATGTATGCAGAGAAATTGCAGGTTGGGGCAGGAGTAATCACCGGCATAGACACCAAAGTAACTCCAGCTGAGGGCAAAGAACAAGCACTGCCTGCAGGTTTGGCAGTTCAGAAACGTCGTCAATCAAAACACTTCAACAAAAAACAAAAGTATTTCCTAAATGAAAAGTTCAATGTGGGTGAAGTAAGTGGCACAAAATGTGACCCTGCGATTGTTGCAAAAGAAATGCGCGTCAAGAGGGACACACAAGGAAACAGACTGTTCACTGCTTCAGAGTTTTTGACAGCACAACAGATCTCAAGTTACTTCAGCCGTCTCGCTTCAAAGGTTAGAGAAGTGGCACCAACAGTAGAGGAGGACAAAGACAGAGATCATAAACAACTTCTGGTTTCTGTTCTTGAGACAGTTGGGCTAGAGCATCCAATCATGTCGAACACGTATAATATTTGTGAACTCTTCAGATCAGGAAAACTGCACAGTCTCAGCCTGAAAATGTTGAAAACAGTTTGCCATGACCTTAACATTGGTACACAAGATCTGCAAGATAAGCGCAAAAAAATCAGCTTATGAAGAAAAATTGAAAGAAGTTGTAAATGCTTGCACCTGCTCAACAACTAACTAATCAGCAAGGTGCGATACAAGTGACGAGTGTCAGGCTAGTTTTGTTTAGTTTTTCATTCCATATTTTACTTAGGTATAACTGTACCCCAGTATTCACCTGAAACAAAATTCTCAAAACATTTTGACTGAAATATCTACATGTAAGTCATAGTAAATACTCCTACCTCTTTTGTTATTTGCACCACAGTAAATGATATAAAACCTTATCCCTAGTGTGGGGATCAATGCCAAAAATTGATGTACAGCCACTTACAAGTAAACATGTAGATGTACATTGCTTTATTTTGGCTCACAACTAAAAACCCGAGGTGGTTTTTGGCCAATTTGTTTCTGTTTTTTTAAAAACAATACTGTGTTATTTTCCTTGTTACTTTTTGGCAACACTTTTTCTTGCAAGCAATGAAGCTGTGTTTTGAGGGGTGACATGTTTAAAGGGGCTGTTTGGTTCTCTATAAATAATACTTTAGTTCACAACAACTATTGTTTCTTTGTTTTATATACCACTAATAAAATGTTATCAGAAAATGGAATGTACTAAGAAATATTGTGGAGGGGGTTAGTCTAAAATGTTATCGTCAAAAAAGCTGCTTATTCAGTAGGAGTAATTCACAGGCCTACATGTACAACTCACTTTGATGATATGAAAAAGGTTCCAGATTCATTAAAGTATTTTTTTTTGTAGGTCCTTTATTATTACTTCAAAATGAAGGAAAACCTCAAATTTCATTTTCTACTTTTTGGGAAATTGACCATTTTTGAAGCAGTACTGCCAAAAGAGGATACAATCCCCCAAGCTTTTCTCACCACACCTGGGAAGACCAATGTTAGCTCTAATCAAATCCAAAAGAAAAATATTCTGAGACCCCTGGCAAGTTGAAAATAGGGTAAAAATTACAATTTTGCAAGTACTAAAAACATGCTTTAACGCATGTTCTAAAAATAGCATAAGGGTGACATTTAAAACATTTTATTTTTTTCTCAAGTAAGGGCAAGGGTGATACTTTGTAGTGATATGATTGATTTTGTGATATAATTAAGCATTGTGGCTAGGTGATTTTTTTAAAATAAGCTAAAAAACAGTTTTTGAGCTTCCAAAACAGGCTCAAAATGCCTAAAACACCAAATGGCCTGTTACCATGGCTACGGGCCAAATACAATTGTTTTAGTTCTATTTTGGTTACTTGTTCAACAAGCCCTTTCATATTATTATTTTTTTTAAATGCCGAAAACACTTAATATATGAAATATTTACGTGGACCCACTCTTAAAGAAACACTGCAAACCACAGAAACTTAACTACATATTAGCAAACCCTAACATCTAACAAAAACACATTCGAATACGTACAAACGACACTTGAAGAATCAATCAAACAATCCTACAAAACACCCAAGACAAACACAGAAACACAACACAACACAACAATCGAAAACATAACCCAACTCAAATAACTAGCCTCAGATAAAGACTTCATAATAAGAATAGCCGACAAAAACATGGGCATTTGCATTAATCTCACATATTGGTATGTAAATGAATATAAAACACAAATGAACTGTAACACATACATCTGCCTTATTAACACATTTAACAAAAACTCCATAAACCAAATTATTGAAAAGGCATGATTAGATCTACTCGCAATCTTAAAAAACAAATCACTGAGTACGCGCTTTGCGCATCAACAAAATGTAAAGTTCAGAGAAAAATACAATTTACACATGTTTTCAAAATAATTATGTGTTTATCGAAAGGCACAGGATGATATTCATTATGACAGTCTCTGTCAAACTTCGTTATGGATCAAAATATTCAATTTACACAATGCTTATTGTTCGGCTGTTTTTTAATGACATTTTTGAATAAAACAGTAGAGATGATAACATGTGACTGCTAATCACGTAACAGGACAGACTGTAACGAATCAGGACAGATTGTTGTGTACTGACATTCATCAAACCCATGTCACTTCTTCCCCACATTTACAAGGGTCTAAAAGTTTAACAATCATTTTAAAATGTGAAATGTTATAGGTGCTTTGTTGATATGCCAGAATGCTTCAATTTTGGTGTGCATGTCCAGATATGGTCTATTGATATGCTCATACTATTAGACAAACAATTGAGACCCCTCAAACACAGTTATCATTACACCAATGACTCTCGCGCGAGCACCAATTAGCAACTGCGCGATTTTGTTATGTTAGTGCCTCTGGCTCCAAGGGCGTTTTGGCTTGGTGGATTGAGGGTGCTCAACCTATTTACAATATGAACATTCAGTCCAAGGCGGATATTTCGATACCAGTACTAATATTAAGCTATGATCAGACAGCTTGATGTTTTCTTAAGATTTCGATAGTTATGGTCAAAAGTGTAATCCTATGCCAGGTGGAGAAAGGTTTCAACTTCTAAAAGTCCATTGCAAACAAAGTATCATCGTGGGTGCCAGACCCTCCGGGAGTTCAACCCCCCCCCCCCCCCCCCAACCCCCCACCCCCAGAGCGCATAGGAGTTACACCACTGAAGGGAACTATGGCAATTTCATTTGTACAATGCATGCTTTCTTTTTCTTTCTTCTTTCTGTTTTTTCTTGCTGTCTTGTCTTCTTCGAACTGTCCCCATCTTTCTTTGCTAAGCGGAGATCCTCTTTTTGCTGCCATAATTTGTTCTTGTATTTCTGCTTCTTGAGCTTTGATGCTTGTCGATTTTGTTCCAGTTGTTCTTTCAGGCTTCGTCTGTAGTTCCTCATGTATGCAGCGTGCCTAATTGGCGGGGTGCAGCAAGACCCGACTGCCAATCCTTTAACTTAAATGAAAATGCCCAAAGTCTCTCCATCACCCACATGTAGAAAATCATGTGTGGTTGATTGATTTAAATCAAACGTTAAAGCTATTTTGTTTTCCTTTTATAACAGCGGCCTAACATTTTAACCAAAGTTTGAGACATACAACAAATGTTTGGGGGTGCTGGCTTATTTTCTGTTTGGATGACATCAACTTCTGATTTATTTTCTTAATAAGAATTTGGTGATTATAATTGATTATTTTGCACCTTCCTACTGTCGTATTTAAATTTTAATGTTAGCATTTTTTAAACTCGTGCTTAAAAATTGCCTTTTACTCATTGAAATAAGGCATGAAATAAGGCATGAATAAAGACATTTTCAAACGGTAAGTTTGGCACCCTCATTTGGGAAAGTATTCCATATCTGTACATCAGATGTTTGATGAGAAAACCTCAAGTTTTTTCTCGGCAATACTTATTTTTCTGTCGTTTCCCATTCAAACGTTTTGTTTGCTCCAACTCGATGTCCAGATATGGAACTCTTTCCTTGACTTTCTCTACAAAGAAAGCTTACACCAAAACAACTTAAGAAAAGTTATTTGAAAACAAATAGTCTCACCCGAAAAGGGGAACCTCATCGGAGACAGAAAAAGGGTAGCCTAGGCCCATATTGCTGGGGAAAAAATTGTTGGCTACATACAAAAGGGCCTACCGTACGATTAATGCGTCTCTTAGTCAATGTTCAATTCAACTAAAATTTTACAAGATTTTTTTTCTGGGGAGATTTGGGCGATGTAGTTTGGCAACAAAATCCTCCATACACGATGCAGGCCTATTATGACAATAATATAAATGGCAGGGTTATACATAATTCGTGAGAAAAAAATATCTGCATTTTATTCAACCTTATTTTGGTATATAAGCAAGTTAAATGTTGAAAATTGTCTAGAAGACATTACCATGCACAGGGGCCAACATTTACAAAGATTACCGGTATGATTGGCCATGGCAATGCAGCCATAACATTAGCGACCGGAATCTGCCCGAGTTACGTAAATATGTTATTGGGTTGAAGGAATGTCCACCAACATTGTATCAACAGAGCATGTTTAATATTAAAACAAATATGTATATGGATTTATAGGTATTTACTTACTTTTTTCTTTATAAAATTAGATTTTTCAGAATATTTACAGGATATCTAGCGCAATCATTTTGCTTGATGCCTAGATTGCTGTAATTATTATTTACTTTCAAATGAGTATTATATTTCTTAATAATTAGGTAGTAAATATTTTTGATATCTGCAAATGGTGTAACATACCTTTAATCATCTGTTAAGTAAATACAAAGAAACTCATCTCTTGGCTTAGGCAGGAAAATTTATATTCTGTTTTCCCAGATCGGCTATTTGTTTTCACGTAATCGTCTCGGACAGACGGTTACGTAATTAAAGTTCTATTGGATGTTGATTCTGCACTACTAGACAATCGTGATAACCTAATTTGGCACATTTCTTTCCTGCAGTTGCAGTGCAAAACAAACAAACAATGTATTAGTTTATTTAAAAATTAGGTTTGTATCCGCATCATATTGTCAAATTTTTCGTGCCCCCACGCGAACATTTACACGAACAATAAAAACTAAACATAAAAACATAAAACTCGGGAAGTTCAATAAATTTGTATTATCTGTACAACGGGTATTGTTAAAAGTAGTTACAGTCAAGTGTACAATATTAATGAAAACACACCTCTGGATATTTACATATAAAATGGGCCCAAGAGCAAATAAACATGCATATTGTGATGAACCATCAACTATACGTTTATAAACATTGACATGAACTGTATGGTGCATGTTCTTAATGCCAAGTCACTCATTATAGATTTGAAGAGTCTAATTGGACAACACTGTTCGTGGGCGTGGCTTAAGCCACCACTTAGCAATACAACATTTTGATTGGTTAGTACATCCTCTGTACTTGGTTAATGATGTTCATTTGTTGTAAGTAATTGTATAGGGAGAGATGGCCTATAAAAGGCAAAGGGAGAGAGATTAAACCTCACTTCTTCACTTGGGTGGGACCAAAGAAGTCAAAGAAGTCTCCTGTGTCTAATCATTTGTCTAATTGTTGCCGTCCCGAGGTATAGTCTCCACCGGCCATCCACCGGTCATCCACCCTTATTCCCCCTTCTGCCCAAATCCACTAGCCAATCCACCCAATCCACCCAATCCGCCCAATCCGCCCAATCCGCCCAATCCGCCCAATCCGCCCAATCCGCCCAATCCGCCCAATCCGCCCAATCCGCCCAATCCGCCCAATCCACCCAATCCACCCAATCCACCCAATCCACCCAATCCACCCAATCCACCCAATCCACCCAATCCACCCAATCCACCCAATCCACCCAATCCACCCAATCCACCCAATCCACCCAATCCACCCAATCCACCCAATCCACCCAATCCACCCAATCCACCCAATCCACCCAATCCACCCAATCCACCCAATCCACCCAATCCACCCAATCCACCCAATCCACCCAATCCACCCAATCCACCCAATCCACCCAATCCACCCAATCCACCCAATCCACCCAATCCACCCAATCCACCCAATCCACCCAATCCACCCAATCCACCCAATCCACCCAATCCACCCAATCCACCCAATCCACCCAATCCACCCAATCCACCCAATCCACCCAATCCACCCAATCCACCCAATCCACCCAATCCACCCAATCCACCCAATCCACCCAATCCACCCAATCCACCCAATCCACCCAATCCACCCAATCCACCCAATCCACCCAATCCACCCAATCCACCCAATCCACCCAATCCACCCAATCCACCCAATCCACCCAATCCACCCAATCCACCCAATCCACCCAAACCACAGGTTAATCCACCCAAATCACTCCACCCCACTCACAACGAGCTGGGTCCGCTGCTTAGTGCTTTTCCCCCAGTGGTGCGGAACTTGACGTGCCGGATGTCACTTGGTGCTGTGGCCTACAACCGCAGGTGCTCCAACTCCATTGCGACTTGGTCAGACAGACAGTGAACCTACGACTTGGCAACGCGCGTTACATTGGTGGCAGCGGTGGGATCCGCTAGAGTGACGTGACAGATAGCCAAGGGAACAACAGGGTGAAAGGGCAAGCAGTGATCTACTAGAAGCAGTGACTGGTGGATAGCAGAATTTAGCAGTGGACGTGGAGAACCACTAGGAAAGGCAACAATGGACGGCAAGGACCGGATGTGGGAGGAAAGTATGGGATACTTTGAGGAAACACCGGCAAGGGTGACCAGCAAAGCCAGCATTCGGCTGCAGCCTGCTGCGGCACCAGGGCCTCCTGTGTGGACACCGGGTTCCGCCGAAAGAATGACGGGAGTTGGTGTCGGAATGAGGGAGGCAAGGCCGGGGAAAGTGGATGAGACAGAGGGTGTACGACAGGGTTCGGTGACAGCACAAAACCTCTTCCAATGGCAAGGAAGGGTTGGGGAAGTGATGGCACCTACGGTCGGCACAACAGAGTCTTCTCATCAACCAAGATTCATGTCAACACCAGTGACATGGGGGTCAAGATCGGAGGAACAACTGGTTCACCAAGGCTTGACGGATTTGGGTAGGGTGGAGCAAGCAGAGGTGCAGTGGCAAAGACCTACAGGAGCAAGTGATGTTCCAGTTGAGTCTGGATGGCCGTCAACCTGGCCAAGAATGCAAACTCCACCGGAGATCCCAGGAACCGGAAGCAGACAGCGTCCGGTGTATGATGCGGGGTGCAATCTGCAGCAACAGATGGAAGAGTCACCTGGGCGTCACACATTTGCAGCACCCTTGAGGGTGGCAGAAACAGTGACTGGACAAGGGCAGCATATTTGCGGCAACCAGTGGATCCGGGCAGAAAGTTATCGGGGGACAAGAGAAAGTTGGCTTATCCGCAGGTGCAAGAGGCGCCCAAGGGTGCAACGATAGAAAGAGCGAAGGGAAACAGCGGTGTTCAACGAAAACCAAGCCTAGTTCCAGATCGATTTGCCGGGGAAGTGCCATGGAGAGACTACAAATCTCACTTTGAGTCTTGTGCAGTTATCAACAACTGGTCGGACGAGGAGAAAGCTTACTTCCTCGCGGCGAGTCTCAAAAGTCAAGCACAGCAGGTGCTGGGAGACAGGGCTACAGGTGAAGTGCTAACCTATGCGGAGCTCACAGCAAGACTAGAAAGACGATATAGGCCTGGTGAGCAAGCCGAAACGTATCTAGCAGAGCTGAGGAGCAGAACAAGGATAGAGAATGAAAGTCTGCAAGCGCTTGGGCAGGGAATACGTCGACTCACGGAGCTGGCGTATCCTGAACTGCCAAGAGATAGCAGAGAACGTCTGGCACGTGGGTATTTGGTGGATGCTATACCCGATGCAGAGATTCGAGCGGAAATTTTCAGAGCTCATCCAAAGTCGCTGGATGAGGCAATTAGAGCGGCGCTGGAAACCGAGTCTTTTCTGAAAGCGGAAAGGCAAAGGCAGCGAAACCAGGGTGTTCGACCAGACAGAAACAATCGAATCACAAGACAAGTGGAAATGGTCTCAAGGGATGAGTTTGAAAGGCAAACGCGGGCAATGTCGGAGCAACTGCAGCAAATGCATCAGATGTTGGCTGGGCTAACTCGGGCAATGCAGTATGACACCCGTCGCCCGGAACAAGCCGACGTTGGACAGAAGCGGCAAAAACTGGCCTGCTTCCACTGTGGGAGAAATGGGCACTTTAAGAGGGATTGCCCTGAACTAAGCAGTAGTGCACCGACGGGAAACGACTCCGGACCAACCCAGCGGGTCATGGGGAGGTCGTCAATACCAGACCCCAAGCCGGTGGTACAGATCCAGAGAAACAAAAAAATGATGAAGGACTTCCAATGGAGCGGTCCAACCTAATGCCACTGCCAATTGGAGTTGCTTCCTATGGGGTATTTGTGAGAGGCGAGATTGGGACACATTCACTGCCCTTCCTAATAGACACCGGGTCGTCGGAGACACTGATAGACACAAAAGAGTACAACCTGATGGATCGGAAAACCAGACCTATATTGAAGCCGGTCGGTGAAGTGATCCGCCGGGCGGATGGGAAACCACTGGCGATAAAAGGAAGTGCTCAGATGAAGATACAGATGGGGGGATATGACGCAGAGGTTGAAGTCCTCGTTGCATCCATCAAAAACCAAGGAATACTTGGCATGAATTACCTGCTGACCACTGGCTGTGAACTTAAAGCATCAGAAGTTGAAGATCGGGGGGCAGGTGATCCCGTTACAAGGTAAAGATCAGACAAGCACTTTCAGCTGCCGAGTGCGAGCGGAAAGAACCACCCGAATTCCACCCGGGCATGAGGCCATCATCACGGGTGTTCTGGATGAGAAGAAAGAACTCCACGGATGGGGGGTCATCGAACCAACAGACTGGAGTAAGGTGGCAAGACGAGGTCTGATGGTAGCGAGGGTCCTTGTGGATTCCACGGCAGATAGATACCCAGTGCGCGTGTTCAACCCAAGTACAACGATTGTAATGATAAGTGGAGGTAGTGTATTGGGCACCATCACATCCACAGCTGACAAGGACATGCAGAGAAGTGATCGTTCTACCATTTTAATGATGGAAAGAGAGGAAGAAGCAAGAGAGGATAAAGCTGGGCAAGAGCTTCCGGGTCATCTCATCGATTTGTACCACCGGAGTGTTGCGAACTTAACAGACAGTCCAGAAAGAGAGAAGGTGAAAAAACTACTGATCGAGTATCAAGATGTATTTTCGATGGGCCTGGGAGATCTAGGGAAAACCGACCTAGTGCGCCACGAGATTAGGACAGATAATACGGGCCCTATACGGCAACGTCCCAGACGTCTCCCTACCTGGCAGCGTCAGGAGGCGGATAATCAGGTACACGACATGCTACAGAAGGGGATAATCGAGCCCTCAAATAGCCCATGGGCATCCCCAGTTGTCTTAGTAAAGAAGAAAGATGGATCTACCCGATTCTGCGTCGACTACCGCCTCCTCAACGAACACACGCTGAAAGATGCGTACCCAATACCCAGGGTGGATGACAGCTTGGATTCACTATCAGGGGCACAGTGGTTTTGCACTCTGGATCTGGCTAGTGGATACTGGCAGGTGGAACTAGATGAGGACGCCCAGGCCAAATCAGCTTTTGTCACCAGAGGGGGACTGTACCAGTGGAAGGTCATGCCCTTCGGCCTTTGTAACGCCCCAGCTACATTCGAGAGACTAATGGAGAGAATCCTCTGTGGGTTGCAGTGGGAAACACTACTACTGTACCTCGACGACATCGTGGTGTTTGCCAAGACGGTGGATGAGGAAGTGGAGAGACTTGAGGAAGTCTTCCGGAGGCTAAGACAGGCCAACCTCAAACTGAAGCCGAAGAAGTGTAGCCTCTTCAAACAAGCGGTAGCCTACCTGGGACACGTGATATCCAATGAGGGTGTATCAACGGATCCTGAAAAAGTGAGGGTTGTGGAGGAATGGCCGACACCTAGGTCAACCAAGGATGTGAGGAGTTTCATCGGGTTAGCCTCTTACTACCGACGCTTCATTCAGGGGTTTGCCAAGATTGCCCAACCATTGCACCGGCTGATGGAAAAGAACCGGTTCTTCCTGTGGACAGAGGACTGCGAAGCTGCTTTTAGAAGCCTGAAGAAGCTACTGACAACAGCTCCTATACTAACCTACCCCAACGAGGTAGGAGAGTTTGTGTTAGATACAGACGCCAGCAGCACGGGAGTTGGAGCTGTCCTATCCCAGAAGCATGATGGTGTTGAGAAAGTGGTCGCATATGCTAGCCGCTCCATGTCAAAGCCAGAAAGGAACTATTGTGTAACGAGGCGAGAACTACTAGCTGTTGTGACATTTGTCAAATACTTTCGGCACTACCTGTATGGTCGACACTTTGTGATCAGGACCGATCATGGAGCCCTGAGATGGTTGTTAAATTTCCGGGACCCAGAAGGACAACTAGCTAGATGGATGGAGAACTTGAGTGAATATGACATCACGATCCAACATCGACCAGGTCGGGTTCACCAGAATGCCGATGCGCTCTCTCGCATGCCATGCAAGCAGTGTGGAAGAGAAATGTGGAAGAGAAATGGGGCAGAGCGAAGAGGACCAGAAGGAGATGGCTGGAACGAATCTTCAAGAAGATTCTCCCATCGCCGCTGATCTTAGGGGGAAGGAAAAGCAAAACGAAATAGAAGGGGAAGATCTAGGCCAACAAAGTGTGCTGGAGGCAGCAGGAAAAGCAGATCGTGGGACGAGGATGATAAGTCTTTCACCGAGATGGACACTGAAAGAACTAAGGGAGAAGCAGTTAGATGACACCACGATTGGGCCTATCATGAGAGCTAAGGAGAAAGGGGGAAACAGACCAGAATGGGAAGCTCTCTCCACGGAGTCAGCACCAACCAAAACATATTGGGCCCAGTGGCAGCAGCTGAAGATGCAACAGGGAGTGATGTGTCGACGCTTTGAAACAGAAGACGGGGGGCAATGCAAGTTGCAAGTGATTTTGCCGTCATGTATGCGGGAAAGTGTCCTAGATGAACTTCATGATAGCAAGACAGCATGTCACCAAGGAGTGCGCAAAACCCTACACAAGGTCCGACAAAGGTACTACTGGGTAGGGGTGTCGGCCGATGTGCGTTCAAAAGTACGACAATGCATAGTGTGTGCAAGAAGAAAATCGCCAGGCAAGAAACCCCGGGCTCCCCTTCAGCAATACACAGTAGGCGCACCGATGGAGAGAATTGCCCTGGACGTGATGGGTCCCCTGCCCAGGAGCGACAGAGGCAATGCGTATATACTGGTCGTAGGAGATCCATTTACAAAGTGGATTGAGGCGTACGCACTGCCGGACCAGAAGGCACCAACCATAGCGGAAACTCTAGTGAAGCAATTTATCTGCAGATATGGCTGTCCAAAGGAAATCCACAGCGACCAAGGCACGAACTTTCAGTCTGCCGTTTTCAGAGAAGTGTGCAGATTGTTAGGGATCGACCAGACGAGAACTTGCCCATTCAACCCTAAATCTGACGGGTTCATTGAAAGATTTAACCGGAGCTTGATGAATTTGGTTGGACCGTTTGTAAAGCCAGACCAGAAGGATTGGGATGTCCAGTTGGCCTCAAGAAAGCCCCGGAGAATCGCCTTGCGCCATGCTTATGGGGCCGGGGCGGGAGATAACACTACCACTTCATGCCCTCACAGAACTACCAAGGGACAGTGAAGATGAGCTGTCCACTGACTATGCTAAGAATCTCCGACTGAAGATGAGCAAGGCACATCAAAGAGCTCGGAGCAGAATGAAGATGAATCTGCGGAGGCAAAAGCGCAACTATGATCGCCATATTGCGGGTAGCAAAATCCAAGCAGGAATGTTTGTATGGATGCACAACACTGCAAGAAAGAAAGGGTTGTCTCCCAAGCTTCAATTCAAGTGGATTGGTCCATATCTTGTTTTAAAGAGGTTATCAGATGTGACCTACCGGATCCAGGAGAAACAAAAAGCAAAGCCAAAGGTTGTGCATTATGACAGGCTGAAGATCTATACGGGTCCACAAATAAGGAAATGGCGAACAGAGGGAAGAGATAACATTCCTGTGGAGCTGGAAGGTGAGGGGGAACAAGAACCTCCACAAGATGGCGAAGATGGTGGTCACTTAGTGGAGGATAATCAACTTGAGGGGGCTACAGATTACACAGGAGAATGCCGCGAAGAACAACCTAGTTACCTCGAGCTCTCTGCTGACCTACCTGGTATTCCGGGGGAACGGGAGCCGTCTGAACAACGACGAAGTTCCACCCAAGAAGACGGTAGTAAAGATACCACAATAAGCCTAATTCCAGACGAGGAGAGGAACCCAGCGTCAGATCCCGAAAGTTATGCCAGCCGATATCCAAAGCGCCAGCGGCGACGTCCTGCTAGACTACAGGATTACGAAGTCTAATATAATCCCTGTTTATGGTGATTATTAGTATCGAAATGTCAAAAACAAATCCGATACGGTTGCAGCAAGGGCGCCACCAAGCAGCAACACAAGAACAGCTCAAAAGCTTTTAACGGGTCTCCGGTACACCAAGGGATTTCAATGGGTGATGAGCGGGCACCACTTGGCTGCACAGCAACCACGCGCATGTCGCGCATTGTGGTTTGGTACGTTGGGTCATTTCATGTCTGAACTTCATGTCATTGACTTCGTTATAACCTGTGACCGTGTTTTCATCCACCTGTGGCCGTATTTTCATCCACCTGTGGACGTGTTTTCATCCACCTGTTGCCGTATTTTCATCCACCTGTGGACGTGTTGTCATCCACCTGTACGTGGACGTGTTTTCATCCACCTGTTGCCGTATTTTCATCCACCTGTGGACGTGTTGTCATCCACCTGTACGTGGACGTGTTTTTTCCACCTCACCGAGGTTTTGCGGATCTCAGTTGGGGGTTCACTATGCCAGGTGGACCCGACGGCAACGATCGTCATCGACATGATCGGCCACGGACAGTTGACCCCGAGGAGAACCCCCGTGACCGTGATCGCATTCACCACCACAAGCGAAAGCAACCGCCGGTCGTCACTTGGTCAGACAAGAAGCAAAGACGGGAAGAGCACGGTGATGCTAGTACTACTGCTGGGCCTGCTTCCAGTCAGACCCGACCCCATCATCCTCCTGACAAAAGGTCCAGTGGCCGTGAGCAGCAACCCTCTCCAGCTACCAAGCATGTGTGTCAGGTCCCAGACTGCGGCAAGGAGTATTCCCTGAAGGCGAACCTTGTCAGACATACCAAAAAGGCACACCGTCTGGGCAGTGAGTCTTCATCAGGGACTATGTGTAAATCCTGTGGGGAAGGCTTCACTAGGAAGGCTAGCCTTCATCGTCATGTACAGAGTCGCTGCCCCCTTGGGATGCGCACTGCTCTCCCAGCATCCACGCCAGCTGCTCCCAGTTTCACCCAACCCATTGACCCTCCAATGCTGCCTGAGCCGGAGCTGGAGCTTCTCCCACCTCTGATCACACCCTCTGCCACCTCAACCACTGCTAGTCATCCTAAGACGGGGGGCAAGTCCTTGAAGCTGCTCCGACAGCTACACTCTGAGATGATGTCATCAGCAGTCAGTTCGTCGACTGAAAGCGATGAACCTGAGGAGATTACAGATCACATCGAGATCACCATAACCACCAAGATTTTTCGCCAAGGAGTGCTTCGTCGCCAGAAGGAAGCTAAGCAGAAGTTTTATTTCTAATAGTTCAAAGTTACCGTTAAACTTATAAAGTCCAGTTATAGTAGAAACTATATGGAAAAAAGAAGTTTTATATACAAATAGTTATACCTAAAGAAAGCCTGTGATTCACTTATATTTGTGCTAATTTTATACGATCCACACTTTAGTTTTATATAAATCTTTGGAATGTTCTAATATAAACCTATAATGACATGTTGCTGTATAAAGGAATAATTTTAAGTATGTAAGGTTTGTAAGGTTTAAAGTTATGGTTTATGCTACCGAGATTATCGCTACGTGTAAGATTTCAATAATCCGTCGTACCAGCTAAAGAGGTTATAAGGCTTATACAAATGAAGGATGTCACTACATTTATGTATTTAAAACAAGGTGGATAACATTAATTTTAATTTAACAGTTTCAGGGACTGAAAACTCTGGGGGAGGGTCATGTGATGAACCATCAACTATACGTTTATAAACATTGACATGAACTGTATGGTGCATGTTCTTAATGCCAAGTCACTCATTATAGATTTGAAGAGTCTAATTGGACAACACTGTTCGTGGGCGTGGCTTAAGTCACCACTTAGCAATACAACATTTTGATTGGTTAGTACATCCTCTGTACTTGGTTAATGATGTTCATTTGTTGTAAGTAATTGTATAGGGACCGAGATGGCCTATAAAAGGCAAAGGGAGAGAGATTAAACCTCACTTATTCACTTGGGTGGGACCAAAGAAGTCAAAGAAGTCTCCTGTGTCTAATCATTTGTCTAATTGTTGCCGTCTCCACCGGCCATCCACCGGTCATCCACCCTTATTCCACATGTGGCCCAAATCCACTAGCCAATCCACCTAATCCACCCAATCCACCCAATCCACCCAATCCACCCAATCCACCCAAACCACAGGTTAATCCACCCAAATCACTCCACCCCACTCACAACGAGCTGGGTCCGCTGCTTAGTGCTTTCCCCCCAGTGGTGCGGAACTTGACGTGCCGGATGTCACTTGGTGCTGTGGCCTACAACCGCAGGTGCTCCAACTCCATTGCGACTTGGTCAGACAGACAGTGAACCTACGACTTGGCGACGCGCGTTACAATATACACGCACATTTTTTTAACAAAATTCAAAACGGAGACGGTTAAGCACGTCACGAGCAAGGCTGGAAATTATGTCGGCGACCACTCCGCCGCGAGCAAGGCCGGATGTGCTTCCAAGTTCCTACTATCGGCGTGAACCGGCCTCGAATTGAGTTTCGTAAAAAACAATCCCACGCCTGGGCTCGGCCAATTTCAAACTAATCCTGGCGCCAACTGGTTAGTTGGTAAGGCCGTGCTTTTTTACTGTGCACCCTAAAAACTAGATGTCTAAATAAAAATTATAAATTATCGCTGTATTTGCTAGAGGCTTTAAACTGAGACATCCGCATGCTCGTAGTACGTTGTACCGGTATAATGTGCATACCTATCAGGGCCCGCAAAAACATAGTTATCCTAGGGACGTTAAAGAGGTGACGATGTTTCAGGTTAGTGATACCCCTGTCACACCGGAGTGCGATCTCACGGCAACCTTACTGCGATGCAGTATCAAAAACGCAGTGGGGTCGCCGAAAACTGGCAAAAAAATCTATGAGGTAGGTAGCTCACAGTACGCTCTTGACTCGCTCACTGCGCTCTCACTACGCTCTCACTACACTCTCACTGCGACCTATGCGTTCCTCGCCGCGCTCTCACTGCGCTCCCACTAGATATTTGCTATCTGTTGTACAAATATTATGTTCTGCCTCTCTACAGCCGTGGTAATACCGGAGCTACGCTGCCGTTGCGCTCCCACGGCAACTACAAAAAGTTGCAAAACGCAGTAGAAGCGCAGTAGGATCGCCAAGAGCGTAGTGGGAACGCAGTGGAGTCTACCTAGGTCGTGGGAGGGTCTCCATGGTCGCCAAACCTCGGCGATTGTTTTGAGCCTGCTCAAAACAATCGCAGAGGGTCGGCGACCTGGTCCAAAACGCAGTGGGAGCGCAGTGAGAGCGTAGTGGGATCTCAAAGAACGTACTTGGGACGTCGTGACGTCTACCTGAGCGTGTCATGATCGTAGCAAGAGCGAGTTGGTATCGCCGTCTGCCCAATCTGCGACTGAAGTACGTCTGAACTAAAGTACGACCACTGTACGCTTGTCACGCTCTCACTACGCTCTTACCGCGCTCATACTGCGCTTCTACTACGTCGTATAGGGCTTCTTCACGCTCATACTGCGTCCACATGGGGCTGCCAGTACGACTATGGCGCCCCTAATGCGTCCATGGCGATGTTACGGAGCTTCCTGTACGTTCACAGTGCGATTATACTGCGATTATACTGCGTGTATAGTACGTTCTGACTTTGACATGCGTAATGGCCACAAATGGTATAAATGCAGCCTATATCCTCCACACAACATACCAATGTACATCTCCTCTTTACCATGGATGTAGAGAGGCAGAACATAATAATTGAACAACAGATAGCAAATATCCAGCAACATCGAGCTCGCTGTATTTATAGTCGCCGCGCGAATGCGGTACAAACGCACAGAACGTGGTGGGGAGCGCAGTGGGAGCGCAGTGGGAGCGCAGTGGGAGCGCAGTGGGAGCGCAGTGGGAGCGCAGTGGGAGCGCAGTGGGAGCGCAGTGGGAGCGCAGTGGGAGCGCAGTGGGAGCGCAGTGGGAGCGCAGTGGGAGCGCAGTGGGAGCGCAGTGGGAGCGCAGTGGGAGCGCAGTGGGAGCGCAGTGGGAGCGCAGTGGGAGCGCAGTGGGAGCGCAGTGGGAGCGCAGTGGGAGCGCAGTGGGAGCGCAGTGGGAGCGCAGTGGGAGCGCAGTGGGAGCGCAGTGGGAGCGCAGTGGGAGCGCAGTGGGAGCGCAGTGGGAGCGCAGTGGGAGCGCAGTGGGAGCGCAGTGGGAGCGCAGTGGGAGCGCAGTGGGAGCGCAGTGGGAGCGCAGTGGGAGCGCAGTGGGAGCGCAGTGGGAGCGCAGTGGGAGCGCAGTGGGAGCGCAGTGGGAGCGCAGTGGGAGCGCAGTGGGAGCGCAGTGGGAGCGCAGTGGGAGCGCAGTGGGAGCGCAGTGGGAGCGCAGTGGGAGCGCAGTGGGAGCGCAGTGGGAGCGCAGTGGGAGCGCAGTGGGAGCGCAGTGGGAGCGCAGTGGGAGCGCAGTGGGAGCGCAGTGGGAGCGCAGTGGGAGCGCAGTGGGAGCGCAGTGGGAGCGCAGTGGGAGCGCAGTGGGAGCGCAGTGGGAGCGCAGTGGGAGCGCAGTGGGAGCGCAGTGGGAGCGCAGTGGGAGCGCAGTGGGAGCGCAGTGGGAGCGCAGTGGGAGCGCAGTGGGAGCGCAGTGGGAGCGCAGTGGGAGCGCAGTGGGAGCGCAGTGGGAGCGCAGTGGGAGCGCAGTGGGAGCGCAGTGGGAGCGCAGTGGGAGCGCAGTGGGAGCGCAGTGGGAGCGCAGTGGGAGCGCAGTGGGAGCGCAGTGGGAGCGCAGTGGGAGCGCAGTGGGAGCGCAGTGGGAGCGCAGTGGGAGCGCAGTGGGAGCGCAGTGGGAGCGCAGTGGGAGCGCAGTGGGAGCGCAGTGAGAGCGCAGTGAGAGCGCAGTGAGAGCGCAGTGAGAGCGCAGTGAGAGCGCAGTGAGAGCGCAGTGAGAGCGCAGTGAGAGCGCAGTGAGAGCGCAGTGAGAGCGCAGTGAGAGCGCAGTGAGAGCGCAGTGAGAGCGCAGTGAGAGCGCAGTGAGAGCGCAGTGAGAGCGCAGTGAGAGCGCAGTGAGAGCGCAGTGAGAGCGCAGTGAGAGCGCAGTGAGAGCGCAGTGAGAGCGCAGTGAGAGCGCAGTGAGAGCGCAGTGAGAGCGCAGTGAGAGCGCAGTGAGAGCGCAGTGAGAGCGCAGTGAGAGCGCAGTGAGAGCGCAGTGAGAGCGCAGTGAGAGCGCAGTGAGAGCGCAGTGAGAGCGCAGTGAGAGCGCAGTGAGAGCGCAGTGAGAGCGCAGTGAGAGCGCAGTGAGAGCGCAGTGAGAGCGCAGTGAGAGCGCAGTGAGAGCGCAGTGAGAGCGCAGTGAGAGCGCAGTGAGAGCGCAGTGAGAGCGCAGTGAGAGCGCAGTGAGAGCGCAGTGAGAGCGCAGTGAGAGCGCAGTGAGAGCGCAGTGAGAGCGCAGTGAGAGCGCAGTGAGAGCGCAGTGAGAGCGCAGTGAGAGCGCAGTGAGAGCGCAGTGAGAGCGCAGTGAGAGCGCAGTGAGAGCGCAGTGAGAGCGCAGTGAGAGCGCAGTGAGAGCGCAGTGAGAGCGCAGTGAGAGCGCAGTGAGAGCGCAGTGAGAGCGCAGTGAGAGCGCAGTGAGAGCGCAGTGAGAGCGCAGTGAGAGCGCAGTGAGAGCGCAGTGAGAGCGCAGTGAGAGCGCAGTGAGAGCGCAGTGAGAGCGCAGTGAGAGCGCAGTGAGAGCGCAGTGAGAGCGCAGTGAGAGCGCAGTGAGAGCGCAGTGAGAGCGCAGTGAGAGCGCAGTGAGAGCGCAGTGAGAGCGCAGTGAGAGCGCAGTGAGAGCGCAGTGAGAGCGCAGTGAGAGCGCAGTGAGAGCGCAGTGAGAGCGCAGTGAGAGCGCAGTGAGAGCGCAGTGAGAGCGCAGTGAGAGCGCAGTGAGAGCGCAGTGAGAGCGCAGTGAGAGCGCAGTGAGAGCGCAGTGAGAGCGCAGTGAGAGCGCAGTGAGAGCGCAGTGAGAGCGCAGTGAGAGCGCAGTGAGAGCGCAGTGAGAGCGCAGTGAGAGCGCAGTGAGAGCGCAGTGAGAGCGCAGTGAGAGCGCAGTGAGAGCGCAGTGAGAGCGCAGTGAGAGCGCAGTGAGAGCGCAGTGAGAGCGCAGTGAGAGCGCAGTGAGAGCGCAGTGAGAGCGCAGTGAGAGCGCAGTGAGAGCGCAGTGAGAGCGCAGTGAGAGCGCAGTGAGAGCGCAGTGAGAGCGCAGTGAGAGCGCAGTGAGAGCGCAGTGAGAGCGCAGTGAGAGCGCAGTGAGAGCGCAGTGAGAGCGCAGTGAGAGCGCAGTGAGAGCGCAGTGAGAGCGCAGTGAGAGCGCAGTGAGAGCGCAGTGAGAGCGCAGTGAGAGCGCAGTGAGAGCGCAGTGAGAGCGCAGTGAGAGCGCAGTGAGAGCGCAGTGAGAGCGCAGTGAGAGCGCAGTGAGAGCGCAGTGAGAGCGCAGTGAGAGCGCAGTGAGAGCGCAGTGAGAGCGCAGTGAGAGCGCAGTGAGAGCGCAGTGAGAGCGCAGTGAGAGCTACCTACCTCATAGATTTCAGGATTTGTTTGCCAGTTTTCGGCGACCCCATTGCGTTTTTGAAGAAAACTGCATCGCAGTAAGATCGCTGTGGGATTGCACACCGGTCTGACAGGGGTATCAGTCACAGATTGGGCAGACGGCGATACCAACTCGCTCTTGCTACGATCATGACACGCTCAGGTAGACTTCACTACGTCCGTAGTACGTTATTTGAGACCCCACTACGCTTTCACTGCGTTTTGGACCAGTTCGCCGACCCTCCGCGATTGTTTTGAGCAGGCTCAAAACAATCACCGAGGTTACGCGACCATGGAACCCCTTCCACGACCTAGGTAGACTCCACTACGTTCCAACTACGCTCTTGGCAATCCTACTGCGCTTCTACTGCGTTTTTCAACTTTTTTAGTCGCCGTGGGAGCACAACGGCAGCGTAGCTCCGGTGTGACAGGGGTATGAGCATTACACAAACACACACTTAAATTCTGTTCTTACTGCGTTTGTTTATGGTGTAAATGGACGACACATGCCTGGCGACACGAAGGTGAATTGGGGTTAGGGTTAGAATCGAGGACGACCTCGATTGAGATTAGTGTACAAAACCAATGAGAGCAGTCGGAAAACGTTAGTACAAAAGGAAATTATCGAGAGGAATAAAAGAAACTGTTCGATTTACATCATAAACAAACGTACATGTACATGTAGAGCTGTGTAATTCCACTTGACTTTTTATTACTGCGAACATACCTTCTCGTGATTTTGTTTGGCAAAATGTCACACAATGATGGTGCTGGGAAACCTTTGAATGCTGATGTACAACTACAATGTAGCTGAAGTACCCGGTGTTGTCAAAAAAATTAACAGGAATAAGACATTTTTAAATGGTGGTACTAAGTAGCACATGTAACACCCCCCCCCCCCCCCAACCAGACCTAAACATATAAACCAACAGTCCCACAAATATTTTACTTTGACCTACCTTCATGTAGATTTATAGCTCAGTCCCCATTTTACTCCATCGTCCACTCATATGATTTTGCCTAGAAAGAAACGAATCTGTCCTACTCCTAGCTAAGTAGTTGCCATCACACGATTTTGTATTGACTCCAAGTCCAACGAACGATTATCATCCGCGTTTATACATTCAACTTGAAGTTTGAACAGATGTATTTCCAGACTTACTGTTTTCGTAGCCTTGTGATGCCTATCTATCATTGATTAATAAGTTTTTGTTGATCCGGGATAGGAGATACATGTTCCTTTATTAGTGATCCGTGCAATTTCCGCATGTAATATCCATATCTACAAGAACGTGTTTTTTTACACTCTTCCATCCCCGAAACACCCATGACGCTCGACAGGTCTAGTTTGTACCGACCACAAAACCTTCGCCACATAAACTACACAATCCAGGCACACACCACATCTTCAACTGTACTACACGCGATTAGAATAATCAGTATCTCCCATTCATCGATATGTTCACGACTTAAATTTACATAAATTTTGATTGACCAATGAATTATTCATATCGACACAATTCTTCTTTCATCCAATCAAACACCTTTATTAGTTATATCCACCAATCAACGTGCACATTTTTTTTACATGACAGGCAGACGTAATTTCTATTTATTATTGCGCAATAATAGAGAAATGTACAAAGTTTGGTAATTTGATACATTCTGTTGACAAGACAGCAACGTTTAAACTTCGAGCGACAATTAAAAGTCTTGTTTCTCCTTCAACATTTACTGAGACTACAAAAGTTAATCGCCACTTTTAACCATAAATCAAAAATTATCATTCTGGTAAGTTTTTAACCATAAAATAGGACAATCTATGTAATAACTTAACGTAAATTCACAAACAAATGCAAAGATTATCTCATCTTGTTTCACAGCTTTGCAGATAGCATATGGGCTACATATAACTCTTCCGAATTGATCACAGCCATCAACAGTATAAGACTATAATCTACCTGTACCAAGGTGACTTCCTCTTAAACTGTTATCTTTTTTGTTCTAGGTTTTTTAGTTTTTTTTGTTTTTGTTCTGTTGGTGGTTTTGTTCTTCCTTTTTCTAACAGTACAACATATAAACAATACAAATTTTGAAATAAAAAAGGAAAGAAGAGAAAAATATTCATAAAAAAACCAAAAAACTAAAAAACTACATGTAGTTTATGTTTTATTTTTGTTTAGTCATAAATTTGTATTTCTTAATTTATTGTAACAACCTTTAAATTGTTGTCTCTATTTTTACCTTATTGTTATTTGTTGTTATTTTTTTACATCACAAGTTTGATTGTTTCACTCTCGTTATTTTTGATATAACCCCCTCCCCCCTAATAAATAAGGATTCCTAATTGGCAGGTCATGCAGAATCGCGTTTTTCTCGAGTTCAAAACCTGCTTTGTCTTTTACTGGCTGCAGCAGCAACCTGTCAACACCGCTCAATCGCACTATATCCCAACATCATCCCACCTTAAAGCATGCAGCCTGGTACCAACCCTCAATACGCGCCCTTGTCAGGGCGGGCATCACATGATGTCATAAGGGACGGAGGAATCACCATCCTGCAGCTGATAGTGAGAGGCCTTGCCAAGGCCAAGGTCACCGTCATTGAACACATCCTCTAGACGCACAAACCTACTGCCAAACTACTCCTAGAGACACACGTTAAGGACTCATCCAGACTGAACTTCTCTGGTTTCACCCTAGCCGCCCACACTGAAAGCGATATCCATGGCATCGCCACCTTCATTCAGAACTCAGCAAACTGGAATGCAATTGCCTCTAGCCCCCCAGACTCCGGCCTGGAGTGGACAGCTACCTTAGTCGAAGGCACTACAGTCATCAACATATATAAGCCTCCTCCCTCTCGGCTACAGGCCGACACCATTCCAGCCTTCGTCCTGCCCTGCATCTACGCAGGAGATTTCAACTGTTACAGCACAACCTAGGGCTACAACAGCTCCAACCACGATGGCATCGCGATTGAAGACTGTGCCTCAACAACTGGCTTACAGCTTTTATTTGACCCCAAAGAACCAGGCAGTTTCCATTCTGGAAGATGGAACACCTCATCAAACCCGGACCTTGCTTTTGTGAACCTCAATGGCGCCCTACTCATACGCACTATCCTGGCCTCCTTCCCAAGATCACAACACAGGCCATCACTGATCATCCCAGGCAACCCAATAGAGCAATCAAAACCACACCGCTGAAGAGGTGGAACTTCCGCAAAGCCAGGTGGGATCAGTTCACTAACTTAGTGGAAACAGGAGCAGACAGCCTCCCTCCCCCATCTTCTCCCAACTTTGACCAAACCTACTCATCCCTGTGCAATCTCCTTATCAAAGCAGCCAAGAGTACTATACCACGTGGCTTCCGCCGCTGCTTCATCCCTTCATGGAACGAGGAATGCGACACCCTCTACAATGATTTCATAGAGGCCGAACCTGGCGACGAAGCAGCTTCCAAGGCATTACTCCTAACAGACTGCCTAGATAAGAAACGCCGAGACAGATGGGAGGAGGCAGTACAAGGTATTGACTTCACTCACTCTAGCAGACTGACCTGGAAAACGTTCAATCGTCTCACTGGCAGAAACCCCCAACCAAAGAAATGCCCTGTGTCCGCCAACTCAATAGCAGAACAACTCCTTGAAAACGGTCGCTTCCCCAACGCAGACAAGATCCATACTCGTCAGACCAAGCAAATGACCTCCAACTTATGGCAGGCCCCAGAAGTGGGCGGACAATTATCAGCACCCTTCACCCTTGAGAAGCTCTCCACCGCCATGAAACGGATAGAGAGCGGCAGACCCATCTCACTTCTCTGCGTCCCCTACAAGCTCCTAGAAAGACTTGTCTTGGCCCCAGCTGGAACCAATCGTCGACCCTCAGCTCCCTGACGACCAAGCAGGTTTCCACCGTGGCCGAAGCACTGTCCAACAAATAGTGAAGCTGACCAACGGCATCGAGACCAGCTTCGAGTGCGGACTTAAGGCTGGTGCCGTCTTGGTCGACCTAACTGCAGCCTACGACACAGTGTGGCACCAGGGGCTCACCCTGAAGCTCCTTCATATGGTCTCCGACCGCCACCTCATCTCCAATATCCTGTCAAACCGCAGCTTTGTCCTGAAGACCAGCGATGCTCAGTCCAGCCGTCCTCGTCGACTTCGAAACGGTCTTCCCCAAGGCTCAGTCATAGCACCCATGCTCTTCAACATGTACATCAGCGACTTGCCCAAGACTGCTTCACAACAGTATGGCTACGCAGATGATCTTGCCCTCCTCTACTCCGACAAAAACTGGCTCAAAGTGGAGGATGCCCTAACAACGGACATGGCCCTGATTGCTACATACCTGAAAACTTGTAAACTCAAACTGAGCGCCGCAAAAACAGTAGCAACCGCCTTTCACCTGTACACCAAGGAAGCATACCGCCAGCTCACAGTCAACGTAAATGGGGCTCCCCTGCCCTACAACCCCTCTCTCACATACCTTGGGGTAAAACTGGACAGACAGTTGACATACAAATTACATCTTGACTCCCTCTGCGCCAAAGTTTCTTCAAGGAACGAGCCGGTTTCACCTGGGGAGCTAAAAACATCCACACTCCGTACACCTGGGGAGCTAAAAACATCCACACTCCGTACAGGTACCCTTGCCTTAGTGTACACCACCGCTGAGTACACTGCCCTAGCCTGGTGCCGGAGCACTCACTCACGCAAACTAGACACCACACTCAATGAGACTATGAGGATAATTACCGGATGCCTAAGACCTACACCAAAGGACGACTGGCAGCATACCCCTCAATCCCCTCAATTTACAGTGACCCCCAACACTAGGCTGCCTCCAGGTGCTGACCTGCCAAGAAAAGACTGGGTCACCCTGAACAGGCTCCGTACCGGAGTTGGTAGATTTAATGCTAACATGCACCGCTGGGGGCTTGCTTGTACCTGTGGCTCACCTGAACAAACGGCCGCCCACATCATACACGAGTGCCGGCCCCATTCTTGGCCAACCAAACCCAAACCCCAACTTTAACAACTTTAACCCTAACACAATTCATTGGATACAAAACTTGCGCGATGTTGCTTAATTGCTGAAGTTGCCTCAAACGAAAGAAGAAGACTGGCTGCATCTGACAAGAACAGTGAAATTGGATATTTTCCAAATATCAGACAAATTAAGAATCTTTCGGCAGGTCTTTTTTTGTTTTGTCTTTTTTTTTTTTTGGGGGGGGGGGTTGTTTTGTTTTTTATCGCTCTTTTCTTTACAACATTCCCATAAACTGTTCACCGAAATAAATTCTCATTCCAAAATAAAGTCTTATTTCACAATTATCTAATTTACTATTCAGAATGACAGTCCTTGAAGAAATCGTTAAAGAAATTTTCAACATCGACCCCAACTACAAATTGTCCAAGGAGCTCCACCGCCTGGTCTCCTTACCTCGACACCTCTCGGTAGCAGAGGCAGTGTGGCAGCGTTTTTTGGATTGTACAGCTTTTTGTGATGTAGTTTTTTAATTTTTTAATTACTCTTTATCCATACAGTTACAGGTTTCTTGGTTCTTTTTCAGTTCTGAGAATTTTATTTTATTGCACACATTGTTTGTATATATTAATATTATTACTGATATTTACATACTATATACATTTTTGAATTTAGTTTTATTGTTCATTCAATAATACAAATCCAACTCATTAACTATCGTTTTTTTAACAACGTCAACCGACTTGCTATATAGAATATTTATACATATCTCTAAATATGTATATAAAAATAAATTTCGCATGTAGTACAAAATTTCGTAAACACTTAAATCATCCTCGAGACCCTTTCATTATAAATCCTAACGTCCAATATGCCATTCGCCACTACTAATAAAGTCATCTTCACTAAAATTAAATCCTGCAATAACATTTACTCATGGTGTGAACTTTCAAAGAAAAAACATAACTTCTTCCAATAATTCATAGACATCCCCATTAAACACTGTACAACCCTAGAAAACTACACTCCTAATTTACACACCCTACAATATAAATTTAATCAAGATTTTTGAGTCTTCGAAAACACTGCAACTAACATCACAAATAGCAATCTGCACACTGGCATCTAAACCTTACACAAACTCATAGACACCACCAAAAAAACACCTTATACACAATATTATCAGATCTGAAAAACCAATATCATACAAAATCGCAAAAACTACAAAACAATATCCCAGAAACTCTCACTCCACTTCAAAATCGCCGCATCCCTCACAGAAACTAGAATCTCCCTGCACAATAAACACATCACTCGCAAACTAGTCTCATTCAGAAATAAGGACATTGACCAAGCACTTGTTAAGGAAATCCACGACCACTCCCCAAATTTTTCTAACTTTACAAACCTTCGCATACCTAAGCAAATCCAAGAAATCAATAATAAAGGTCCCTCTTTCATTCCCACCAACCCCTCCGAGGACGCACACACACTCAATGAAGAAATCTACCACTCTATCCTACTATCCACAACAAAACCTCATGAAAAAATAACACACTACCACCATCAAAAAAACCAAGCCTACACTGCCGAAAAAAACATTAACTCAAAAAACAATTCAAGCCTAAACCATTTGTAGAACTAATCACTAACCCCCTCACCCCCACAGACACCTTTAATTATGTCCAAGTCACACTTGAAGAAGCAATTAACGTCCCCTGTAATGATATCTTTAAACTCAACCACAACCTCCTCCACAACATCACATTAGAAAACATCAAAGACATTCAAGAAATGGCCAAAAATAAGACCATCATCATCAAAATCTCAGATAAAAACATGGGTTTAAGCATCAACAACACTAACTGGTACATCTACGAATACAAAAGACAACTAGACTGCAAAACATATACATGCCTCGGTAATTTCGACACTAAAAAAATCACTAATCTCGTTCAATCAGCCAAAACAGATCTCCAAACACTTTTCAGTCACAGCAAACTCCCAGAATGCAGCAAATCAGATCATCAAGAAATTAAAACATACTTAGACAGTACACCACTCCAAATGCCATCTATGGACCTACTCCCAAAAATACCTAAACTTTCCGATCCCCTAACCCACACAGTGAACAAATACTAAAAGGCAGACCTATCATAACCGCTTACAGTTGGATCTCTTCCCCTGTCTCTAAAATCTTAGGAAATTATTTAAATAGGATACTTAGTTTTTTTGAAGACAAGTTTTTTAAACTAAATTACCAATGGCCAATAATCAACAGTTCACAATCCCTAATTAATTTGATAGATTCCGTTAATATTGACTACAATGATGATTATTCCCTAATCTCATTTTGTACACACAAAATCACCCCTAAAGATGTCGTTGACACATTATTCAAAATTTGTACTACATGTGAGATTCCTTATAAATATTTTTATTGTTGGTTACAATTATATAAGTTTACCTGCAATTTTTTGGTCGGCAAGTTTGTGTATGTTCAAAATGATGGAGTGCCAATGGGCAGCTATCATTCTGCCCAGATTGCCAATCTCGTTCTAGTTTACAGAGAATTCTTATTTTTCAAAAAAATACTTAAATCAAGACATACTTTTGTTTGTTCATTATATCGATGATAGTTTAATCCTACACCACAACAGCAGCCAATCAAACCACACACTATTTATTAATCAACTAGCTCCCCTCTACCCCAAATCAATACCTATTAATTTATAGTAAATACAAAGTCAACAGTCAACTTCTTGGACCTACAGCTCTCAATCATTCACTGCACTCTACTTCACAATAAAATTCATTTCAGGATATACCAGAAACCCTTTCAAAAATTCACCTACATACATTTGAAATCAAATCAACAACAAACATTATTTTTCCAGTGTAATCAAAGGCGAATGCCACCGTTATCTAACACATTCAGCTGATATACAGGAATACAATAATATGATTAAATTCACTGGTTCACTTCCAGGTTAATTAAATGTGGGTTTTTCAAATCGTTTATCAACATACAACAATTTTGTCCTTAAAAAAACCGAGTAAAGCCAACACCTTCCGAATGTTCTTTAATGATGTCTTCTGCAAAATTAAGTACAATAAAACCAGTAATAATGCAATACTCACTCGAAAACTTGTCCACAAATATAAAGCTCTGATTAACCACAAATTCAAAATCCACATTTCAATCACCAATACAAAAAATCTTAAACAATTGTTCTGCACAAGCCGTAAACTCCACCGTAAAATTGCCAAATTTGCTCCTTAAAATTACCACCTTGTACTGTCAATGAGATATATTCACAATAATCACCAATAGACAGTACTTACTTAGTTATGTTATCCTAATGCGCCATATTCCTGGTCGCACGAGGGCGCTGTTAGACGCTATTTTCTGGATACCCAACACGGGCAAATTTGTGTTAAATTAAGTAGTTTAGTAACCTTACTTTAATCTAAAAATTCAAAAATACGGCCTATTATCAGAATACTTAAATTAAATTCCATAATTCCAGCAAGTTAAATAAATTTATAATTCTAATATTGATTCCATAGGATTATACTATTTATTACAGTATTTTGTACTTTCATACAGGACTGTAATTAACCCAAGAAGAAAAAAAGAAAAAAAAAAAGTTAGAACTAAACATAAAAATACTTGTCCGTACTACATACCTCACCATATGTTTTTATGGGATAGAAATTGGCTTGAAAGGTATAGAGATCTATCTGCACAGAAGTGCCAACAAATGTCTTTAAGTAACTTGTTCATGATACTGAACCTAGCTCCATTGAGATGAACACTGACTCCCACAAGACTGTCACTGCCGAAATTCACTTGATAAAGGAGAAAAATTAGATATATTCCCATTAATCACCTGTACTTAGACAGTACTTACTTAGTTATGCTATTCTTATTATCTGGATATTTAAATAGGATTCCATAAATCCAACAAGTTAAAGAAATGTATAATTTTAATATTGTTTCCATAGGAGTATACTATTTATTAAAGTATTTTGTGTTTTCTTCCTGGGTTGTAATTAACCCCAAAAGAAAAAAGGAAAGAGAAAATAAATACTAAATAAAAATACCATGTGTTCTATGGGACAGAAATTGGCTTTGAAAAATATAAATAAAATACGAACCCGAGACTAGAAAATCCATTTGCCTCAAAGTTCTTATAATTTCTTACTTTACCCTCACAACAACAGTGATCATATTATCCCCGTTCACAACAATAGTGATCATATTATCCTAGTTCGAACTCCTTTCCCTCTAGCAAATAAGCGTTAATAAGATCCTTCCTTCCACAGTAAACGACATCATAGTATTTCCAACTCGGCTTCTTTCAGACTCTGCAACAAATACAAATATAAATACATATCTTATTTTTTATTAATGTTTGTATGTCTATTCCTGAGAAATATAGAAATTTAAAAGAAAAGAGAGTTATAGAAAAGAAGGGAAAAAGGGATGCAAAATAATTTTAAATATAATAGGGGAAACAAAAAGAAAGGAAAAAGTAGAGAAGGACAGAGAGGTAAAAGGATATATTTGAAAGGGGAGATAATGAAAGAGGAGAGAATGAAAGGGGTAAAGGAATGAGAGAAGGGAAAAGGGCAACAAATGTTGTTGTTTTTTCTACCATTTTCCATTTTAACAACCTCTAACTCTTGCCGAGATAGACAAAGTCTGAATCTCAAATCAGTCGTCTTTCTCATTTTGGCATATCTTTTTTTTAACGGTTTAAATCTCTTTCATTCTGCATCGACAGAATGTAACGTTTGACATATCATCAGGTACTTTTTAGGCCGAGTAAGACCTTATGTCTACTCTGAAATAAACACATGTTTTAACATTTAATCCGTCATTAAATAACAAAGTAAAGGTAATAACAAAGTAAAGGTTCTAAACAGACAGGTAATGCTAGATTCAATGGACTAGTTTAATTTCTAACCCATTGAAGGATGAAACCTGTCTATAGTCTCAGGCATCTAAGCATCTGACGAGTCGTGCCTTTTTCTGATTCTTGTTGATATAATTAATAAAAAACACTAAAAGAGACTGTTAAAACCTTTACTCTGCCGGCAATACTAATCAACATCATAAAACGTTCCTGTTATTCCATTTTTTTATAATAAACTTCCCAAAAAAATTGTTGGTTTTGTTTTGGTTTTTTTTTCTTTGTAATTTAATCATTTCTTTGATTCCAAGTTGATTCTTTATTTTGTTTTTACTACTCAATAATAACACAATTACAACACCAACAAAATAAATTTACAATTCATAATTTTTTCAAAGGTAATATCGATAAAATATTTTGTTATAAAATAAAACATATCGCCATTTCCCAGAAATAGCGAAATACCGAGAGACCACAAAACTGCAAGGAAATCCTTTGTCAAGAACTTAGTACTACCATCTCCGTCGTCTCCAACATCCCACTATATCTTCAGCCACCTTCAACAACCAACTACACTACCACTTCAGTCACCTTCAACAACCCACTACTACTTCCATCATCTTCAAAAACTAGTACGATCTACGTCTTCACCAACTAGCGCATTCGAAATATTCATTTTTCAATACCGGCACTTACCATCACATCGTCTTCAACAAATTATAACCCAACCTACTGATTCAACCAACCAACTTCCCATCATGAGTCATTAATAAGCATGGAATACATTTTAAAATCTACTTTTTTAGTAACTTAAACAATTATTTGTTAAGAAACTTACATACACTTGTTTTTACCCTGCTGTTATGGTTTATCTTCAGATTATTTAGTTACCGTACATTTTCATAAAAACATATTCGTCGAATCTTTAATAATTTAACTGCAATTTGTTATAAATTATATCATACCATATCCTTCGATTTACGAGATTCATCAACATGCCATCCTCTCTTTCCAAAAAAAATATTTTTTTGTTAAAATAGAGAAATTCAACTCCCTTCAGAAATGAAAAAGCGTACTGGATACATCTTCCTTCGCATATAAACCATTTGTAAAACTCTACAACAGACACTGCCTCATCCTCGACAAATACACTGCAAAATTGCATAAATTACAAGAAAATGTCAACCAAGAAGTTCAAGCCAATAACAAGAAAATATCAGATAACAAATACACAAACAACACCACACAAGCTCACATTGATAACCTAAATGAGCTAATCCAAAAAAGCATTGCACAAGTAGACTAACTCACTGCAGAACTCAACCAAGCATACCAAACAGAAATGTACGAACTTAAATCTGCAAAACCCCCAAATTACAAATCACAAACTAAACTACTTTCGACAAACTACAACATAGCTGTTGCACTAATCAACAGACGCCAAACAATTCACAAAAACTTCATCCGAAAAAAACTTGCTACACAAAGACATAAACAAATGTACAACACCCACTTAAAAGAACTGAAAAACGCAACATCAACTTACACAGCTTCACAAACAAGAAAACCCATAGAAATATTGAACAGATTCTCAACAAAGGTCCCTCATACATACCCACTAACCCGCAAGAAGATGAAACTACCAATAAACACCAATTACACACAGCAATAGTCACTACACTAAAAACACTTATTCAAAAAGACATCAACGCATCATAACAACCTAAAGACCCAACCGTGAATACACATTACACAAACAATGAAGTCTTAAAGAAACACCGCAAACCACATAAACTTAACTATATTAGCAAAGCCTAACATCTACAAAAACACATTCGAATACATACAAAAGACACTAGAAGAATCAATAAAACAATCCTACAAAACACTTAAAACAAACGCGGAAACACAACACAACACTCGAAAAACACAACCCAACTCAAACAACTAGCCTCAGATAAAGACATCATAATAAGAATAGCCGACAAAAACATGGGCATTTGCATTAATCACACATATTGGTATGTAAATGAATATAAAAGAAAAATGAACTGTAACACATACACCTGCGTTAACACATTAAACAAAAACTCCATAAACCAACTTATTGAAAAGGCACGATTAGATCTACTCAAAATCTTCAAAAACAAATCACTGAGCACGCGCTTTGCGCATCAACAAAATGTAAAGTTCGGAGAAATACAATGTACACATTATCGACATGTTTTCAATATAATTATGTGTTTATCGAAAGGCACAGGATGATATTCATTATGACAGTTTCTGTCAAACTTTGTTATGGATCAAAATATGCAATTTACACAATGATTATTGTTTGGCTGTTGTTTAATATGGGCGGCCAAAAGGGCCAAAATCTAAAATATGTTCACAAAGGACAAAACAATAGCAAAAGAACAAAATGGCAAGAGGACAAATTTACAGAAGGACAAAATTCAAATCAAACAAAGGACAAAGCTGCAAGAGGACAAATTTACAAAATTACAAACTCCAAATCAAACAAAGGACAAAACGGCAAGAGGACAACATTACAGAAATACATAGTAAAAATTAAACAAAGGACAAAACGGCAAAAAAGACACAAAAGGACGTCCATACACACGCAAAGGACTTTTCACGAAAGGACGTTCATATACACGCAAAGGACGTTTTCACGAAAGGACGTTCATACACACGCAAAGGACGTTTTCGCGAAAGGACGTCTATACACACGCAAAGGACGTTTTCACAAAAGGACAAACTTTTGTTTACTTAACTACTGTCGAAAGCTGGGGGCGCTTCTTCAGACGTCCACTTGTGAATTAAAAAATAGTACAACGTAGTCGAGTTCTTTGATTAAACATAGTCATTGAAATGGCGACAATAGTACGTAGGCAGTATTGTCTGCTGTATGCGAAGAATATTGTTGATAATGTTTTGGCTGATGACGAAAACGATGCCGACGGTCTACCGGTCATGCCGGTACCACAAGCTAAACGTCTTTGTCTAAAGGTCATTGTCTTCAATCTGGGAGGGGGGGGGGGGGGGGGGGGTGTGCTGTTTGTTGACCAAAATATATCATTACCGACGATCAACTTCGTTTTTGTATAGGTGTGTAAACAAGTTTATTTATTCTACTTCATTGCTGGTCATGTTGTAGAGCTCTCCATTCTACATGTTCTGTTACCCACCTCTGGGGCAAAAATTAGGTGACAATAATCACTTTTTAGGGTGCAAAACACTTTCTAGGGTGTTGTGTCATTATGACGGGCGAGGGTGTATGGTATTTATACCAACAAAACATGGACGAAATATTTGCCTTTAGAATTCCACTTTCTCAATCAAATTTCCCACCAAAAGGCAATCTTAAATATTCACGATCTCTCGGAAAAGTGTGCACGAGAGTTTTTATGACCAAAGAATCAACATATTTTTTTACAGATTTTTTTACTTACCGAAGACGCCCACCAACCCCACACATAACGGACACTGCTGTGTGATGATTGTGAAATTTGAGGAAACAGCCCGTCCTATTTGTTTTGGACACAAGGTCTGAGGCCATGATCAACTTCTCAATTGTTTTTGGTGTCTACTTTCAGATAAATATTGTGAAAGACACACATTTTGGCATCGGAGCGTACAATTTTGCAGTCTACCCCTGAAACAAATATGAAATGACCAAGCATGAAGTAATGTGGGAATGGTCAGTTGGTCACCCAATCATGCCGCACAAAATACGATGTAATAATAATTATGACAACACCAAATTGGGAGGGCCGAGGGTGAAGATATTACTGATATTACAGCTCAGATCCCAAGGGCGAGCTTGGTGGTATAACCGGTACGCGGTACGTACAATTTCCCCTTGGTACGATCGAGCGAACCGTGGCTCGATATCTAGGGTGCACTACCCTAATTGAAGGGAGAATTTATCCGCCAGCTCATTAGCATGAAATGTGCCCCCCCCCCCCTCCCCCCGCAATTTCTTTTGAAAAAGGATAACGTTTGGAGAAAGAAATGGTGGGATTGTGTAAATATAGCATAGGATCAACTCCCTGGTTTTTGAGATTCAATCTAAGGGCAGACTTGACAAAAGTACGGTTGAAAAATGGGTCCTAATTGCCCTACAATATGGAGGGATGCCATTGTAAAATGGCTGCTTGCAGGCTCGGGAATTATCACTTTTCGGGAGGTGAGTTTCTTTTGGTGTGAATATTAAAAAATGTAATTGGCTAACCTACTAAAAATTGAAAAGAAATGGAAAGATAAAGAACAAGACAATAATCTGATTGTTGTTTGAGAAACCCCAGTGATGTCGGTGTGCATGAAACTTGGTCCTAAACATTGTTGATTTTACACTGTTTTCAATGGGACTTGAATTAGGCTAGTGCACCCTCTAGCGGACTTCTAAAGAAGCACCCCCAGCGTTCGACATTAGTTAAGTAAACAAACGTTTGTCCTTTTGTGAAAACGTCCTTTGCGTGGATATGGACGTCCTTTGTGTGCGTATGATCTGGACGTCCTTTCGTGAAAACGTCCTTTGCGTGTATATGAACGACCTTTCGTGAATAGCCCTTTGCGTGTGTACGCACGCAACCATGGTTGCGTGCGTATGAACGTCCTTTCGTGAAAACGTCCTTTGCGTGTATATGAACGTCGATCCTTTCGTGAAAAGCCCTTTGCGTGTGTATGGACGTCCTTTCGTGAAAACGTCCTTTCGACATGTTTAATGTATTTTTGCCGTTTTGTCCTTTGTTTGATTTTGACTTTGTCTTTTTGTAAATT